>CM055117.1:822123702-822723702 GCA_029206835.1 Rana muscosa | reverse complement strand
TTAGAAGTGGGGGCATTTAATAGTAGGATTTTTAAAACAGCTTACCTGTAAAATCCTTTTCTTGGAGTACATCACGGGACACAGAGCAGCATAGTCATTACTATGTGGGTTATATAGAATTACCTTCAGGTGCTGGCACTGGCAACTTCCAAAACAGGAAGTACCCTCCCCTATATAAGCCCCTCCCATCCGGGAGTACCTCAGTTTTGTAGCAAAGCAATACGTTTCCCCAAAAGAGGGGTGGGAGCTCTGTGTCCCGTGATGTACTCCAAGAAAAGGATTTTACAGGTAAGCTGTTTTAAAAATCCTACTTTCTTGTTCATACATCACGGGACACAGAGCAGCATAGTCATTACTATGTGGGACGTCCCAAAGCAATGCCAAATGAGGGGGGGGATACACCATACATAAGCTGGGCGCCATCAGGCATGAGGATCTTTTGCGGCCTGCAACACACTGCGCCCAAAGGCGACATCCTCCTGACTTCTAACGTCCACCTGGTAGAACCTAGTAAACGTGTGTACTGAAGACCATGTTGCAGCCTTACAGACTTGAGCCAGGGAGGCCTGGTGATGCACTGCCCATGAAGTTCCAACTGCTCTCGTGGAGTGCGCGGAGGCGGTCTACTTCTCAAGCCATAGGCTTGTATTATGACCTGTCGAATCCACTTGGCTAAAGTAGATTTTGATGCTGCCTGACCCTTTCTGGGGCCTTCCGGCAGAACAAACAAAGAATCCGTTCTACGAATCTGAGCAGTGGCTTTTAGATAAGCTTTAACTGCTCTTACTACATCCAAAGAATGCAATAACTTTTCCTCTACCGAGCTCGGTTTGGGGAAAAAAGAAGGAAGAACCACATCCTGGTTCAAGTGAAACCTCGATACCACCTTAGGAAGAAAGGCTGGGTGAGGGCGTAATACTACTCTGTCCTTATGGATAACCAGATATGGCTCTTTACAGGACATGGCAGCTAATTCCGACACTCTTCTAGCCGAGCATATGGCTACTAAAAATATCAATTTTCTGGTGAGTAGAACCAAGGAAATGTGCCGCAAAGGTTCAAACGGCTGCTTCTGCAGAACCGACAGAACCAAATTTAGATCCCATGGGCATATGGGAGCTTTAATCGGTGGAATAATACGAGTCACCCCTTGCATAAAGGTTTTGACAAGTGAATGCATAGCCAGGGGCCTTTGAAATAGTATTGATAAGGCCGAAACCTGGCCCTTGATAGTACTTAAGGCAAACTTCCTGTCTACAGCCCACTGCAGGAAGTCCAGAATTCTGCCTATAACGTACTTACGTGGATGCCATTTTCTGGCCTCGTACCAAGTGATGTACGCCTTCCAAACTCTATAGTAGATCTGCCTGGATACAGGCTTCCTGGCATTGATTATAGTTGATACCACAGAGTTAGAGAGACCTCTCTTCTTTAGGATGTGGGATTCAATAGCCAGGCCGTTAAACTTAGAGTTAGTAAGGAAGGGTGGTATATCGGTCCTTGCGAAAGCAGGTCCGGACGACGTGGAAGGGTCCAAGGACTCCCCACAGACATTTTGATGATCTCCGCGTACCAGGCCCTTCGGGGTCACGCTGGAGCCACCAGGATCACTGGCTTCTTCTCCAACCTGACTCTGCGAAGGAGTCGAGGCAACAATTGTAGCGGAGGGAATGCATATATCAGTCTGAACTGATCCCAAGGGAACACCAGAGCATCCGAGCCGCAAGCGAGGGGATCCCTTGTCCGGGAGACAAATCTGTCCACCTTTGCGTTGAATCTGGATGCTAGCAGATCTACATCCGGTGTTCCCCACCGCTGACATATTGCTCGGAAGACCTCGGGATGAAGGGACCATTCCCCTGGGCATAACTGTTGGTGACTCAGAAAGTCCGCCTTCCAATTCTCCACCCCTGGAATGAAGACAGCTGATATACATGGGACATGCTTTTCTGCCCATTCCAGGATGTGACTTACTTCCCTCTGGGCTGCACGACTCCTGGTGCCTCCCTGATGATTGATATATGCCACTGCTGTGGCATTGTCTGATTGAATTCTGACAGGGGACCCTTGGAGTCTGGATGTCCAGGCTACTAGGGCGTACCGGGCTGCTCGTATCTCTAAGAGATTGATGGGCAGGGTTTTTACTACATTTGACCATCTGCCCTGGAGAGACCATTGCTCCAGTACTGCCCCCCAGCCTATAAGGCTGGCATCTGTAGTGACCACCTTCCAAGATATCGGGCTGAAGGGTTTTCCCTTCTGGAGATTCTGGGGGATCAACCACCAGCAGAGACTCTTCCGAACGGAAGGGGACAAAGCCATCGGGAAGTCTAGAGCCTGAACTTTTCCGTTCCAGGCTGACAATATGGCCCTCTGTAAATTCCTTGAGTGGAATTGGGCGTATGGCACAGCTTCGAATGATGCTACCATCTTTCCTAGCAGCCTCATGCACAGGCGTATGGACGGCTGTCTTTTTGCACAAAGCAGACGGACCAAGCCCCTCAAAGAGGATACCTTGTCTAGAGGTAAGAAAATCTTCCTCTGGTCTGAATCCAGCCGTAGCCCTAGATATACCAGGTTTTTCACTGGCTGTAGGGCTGACTTGTCCAGGTTGATGACCCAACCGTGAGATTCTAGATACTTGATTGTATCGACAATTACCACTTCTAGCTTGGCAACTGAGTGGTCCATCAACAACAGGTCGTCTAGGTATGCCATTATCGTTACACCTCGTGTTCTTAGATCGGCCAACAGTGGGGCCAGAATTTTTGTGAACACTCGTGGTGCTGTGGCCAGACCGAATGGTAAGGCTCTGAACTGAAAATGGCGCCCTTCTACTGCAAAGCGTAGAAATTTTTGATGACCTGGAAAGATGGGAACATGCAAGTAAGCATCTTTGATGTCGATCGAGGCTAACCATTCCTCCCCTTGTAGGGCAGCGGTGACCGATCGGATCGACTCCATCCGGAAAGACCGGACGTTTAGAAATTTGTTTAGACTCTTTAGGTCCAATATGGGTCTTATGTCCCCGTTTGGCTTCGGGACTGTGAAAAGGTTTGAGTAGAAACCCAACCCCCACTCTTCCATAGGAACCTCCATAATTACTCCTTGGAGCAATAGTTGTTCTAACGCCAATAGGAGAGACCCTCTTTTCAGAGGGTCTCTTGGCATGCCTGACCACATAAAATGGGAAGGAGGAGACTCTTTTAACTCCAACTTGTATCCCAGAGTTACTGCGGAGAGCACCCATCTGTCTTTGATCGTCTCCCGCCAGGTCTCTGCGAACAACTGAAGTCTTCCCCCCACCCGTTTGAGTGGGGGCAGCCCTTCATAGGCTTGACTTGGAGGCTGGTTTAGTACCCCTTCGGATCCAGGGTTTCTTATTACCCTGTGACTGTCCCTGATTTTTACCCCCTGAGCTTGACCGAGGAGGCCGTCGGAACTGCTTAGTAGCAGACGTCGCAGGGATAGGAGAGGTAGTCCTCTTAAAAGATGGACCCCTAGACCTCTTCTTACTCGGTAAGAGAGTACTTTTACCACTGGAAATCTTCTGGATATACTTATCCAGGTCCTCGCCAAAAAGGCGTTCCCCATGAAATGGGAAGCTAACTAAGAGCTTCTTACAGAGAGCTTCAGCAGACCAGTTTTTGAGCCACAGAAGCCTACGCATATGTACCAAAGACAGCGTGAGGCGGGAGGCCTGATGGATAGAATCCTTGATGGCGTCAACCGCAAAGCATAATGCTCTAGGCAGATCAGCCAGAGCCTGGGCCTGCTGGTCTGGCAAATCCCTCAGGACCATTTTCATTTGATCCTTTAAAGCTTGGCAGATTTTAATAAAGATTCCAATTTTTTATCCACTGGATCTTTGAACATTTGAACATTATCTACTGGACATGTCAGTGATTTGTTCACAGAAGAGATGGCTGCATCCACCGTAGGAACATTCCATCTCTGGGTGAACTTTTCCTCCATGGGATAGATCACCGGAAATTTTTTAGGCGGAACAAATAGTTTATCAGGATGTTCCCAGTCCTGGTATATAAGTCCTTCCAATAATGGATGTATTGGAAAGGAGCAATTAACCTGGGGAGCTTTTAGCGACCCCAATGAGGAGACAGCAGTAGTTGATGGTTCAACAAGAGGCATTTTAAATGCAGATCGAACCATGTCAGTTAGGGTCTGGACCCACAATCTTTCAGTCTGTGATGCTGAAAATGGTTCATCTACTGTCGATTCCTCAAAAACAGAGTTAACCTCCTCCTGATCCCCTTCAGGTAGGTCGGTCCCTTCCTGGGACTGTTGCTCTGCCAACAGGCACTCTAATGGAGGTGATGGAGATCTGGCGCGCTTTCTTTCCTGTAGAGAAGAAGCGATCAATGCTGCCAATCTCTGCTCCAATCCCTCCAGAGTTGAGGAAAAAACCTCCTCTGTTATATATGCAGGAGCAGGTGGACTGAGGACAGCCGCAGTACCTGGCACTCCCGGGGGTTCCTTATGGGTATTAACCTCTGATTTCTCAGGGGAGGAGGGTGCAGATGACTGCTCCAGATCCTCAGAGCCCGATGGAGACCCCCTACACTTCCTGAGAGGTATATCTCGGAGTTTTTTAGGCGGCATATTCCTTAGTTCAAAGCTGAGGTATTCCAGCCGCAATACACCCCTTTACTGAAATAGTCTAATGCAATTTTGCTGCTATGTACATCAGTGGGTGTCTACTAATGCGTCTTTCTGGGGATGCCTGTATCAACCGCCCGCTGTAAGCCCCTATACCATGCTACCAGCTCCTTTTCATGCTCTGTGTCCATAGCAAGCAGCGTGGACTGAGTCCCTTTATCTTGCTGGGACGCCCGCACATGCGCAGAAGCGCTGGGCGCACAGAGCGCGTCATCCGCCAGGCTCCGCCCCCTTTTTTGAAACTAAATCTTATAAAAAGAAAGCGTGTGTGCGCACGCGTGCGTGCATGTGTGCGCTCTTGGCGCCATGTAGGGAGAGGAGCCAGGGTCCCTGTTTCACCAGGACTCGGGGATGGAAGGAAACTACTTGGCAGCATGACAGAGGAATGCAGCTTCCCTGATAGAGAGCTCACTCATCTGCCTGGACTTTCACCATGGAAGGAATAGTCCCAAGAAAAAAGACGTTCCACAGCGGCCTCTAGTGGACAAACACAGGTACCGCACTTTTGTCTTTTTTTTTTTTTTTTTTTTTAAAACCTCCTTTATGAAAAACATTTCCAGGTTTACAGTTTTTTAAAACTTCCTTTATGAAAAAACATTTCTAGGATTTCTTAGGCATATACAGCTATTAGCGGGAATACCTTTTAGGTAACAGGCAGAAAGACATATTAGGCTTGGGGGTCCCCTCAATAGAACCAAGTTCCTGAGGGGCCCCCACTTACCTTTTCCCCGCCGCAGGACTTTGTTTGGTCCACAGAAGCCCAAACTTCACCTTTCACGGCAGGCATTGTACTAGACCTTCAGGGACCGGGTTCCCAAGGATTCCACTCCCCTGGACCTGTATAGCACCCTGCACAGATAGCCTCTTGGTTTTGGGTATGACCAGAGCTCTGGATCCCAGGGTCCAGCCCTCCTAAGAGAGGCATTACAGGCAAAACCTTGCTCTTCTCTGCAAGGCCCGGGTACCGACCGTTTAGCTATGAAGCTTTTTTGGTCGGATCCGGAATAGCTTGCTAAGGCCCAGAGAACCTGTACACAAGCCCAGATGAATACATGTTAACCTTGGCCAACACCTTAGACACTGGCAAAAAACTGAGGTACTCCCGGATGGGAGGGGCTTATATAGGGGAGGGTACTTCCTGTTTTGGAAGTTGCCAGTGCCAGCACCTGAAGGTAATTCTATATAACCCACATAGTAATGACTATGCTGCTCTGTGTCCCGTGATGTATGAACAAGAAATAGGCAAGTTATTAAAAAAAAAAAAAACAGATTTATTATAGCCTTACTTTTCTGTATGGGAAAATGTTTTTTAAACTAGGTACCTTATTATTATTATTTTAAGTGTATGAAAAACTAACCATCTGAGAGGGTGATAAAATAACACATTGTGGGATAAATTAACAATTGTTAGAGCCGGTTCACACCAGGGCGGCGTGACGCGGCACGACTTGTGGGGGCGACCTCGGCGGCGCAATCTCAAGACGACTTGAGACGCCCGCCGAGGCGATTTGCATAAGATTTCTGTATAGAAGTCAATGCAGGTCGCCTTGGGTCGCCCCCAAAAGTAGTACAGGAACCTTTTTCTAAGTCGGAGCGACCTGAGTCACTCTTACTTAGAACGGTTCCATTGAAAAGCGTGGGACGTGACTTGTCAGGCGACTGAGTCGCCTGACGAGTCGCCCTGGTGTGAACCGGTTAGACTTTCAGCCGTCCAGTACATTTCATGCAAAAAAAAATAAAAAATTTCACACCTAAACAATAGTTAAGTTTGTAATCTAAACTAAAGATGTTCTAAGCCTTACTGTTTTTTTTAATAGCCATATAATATAGGACACATGGTCTTTAGATTTTTAATCATTGGGTATATGCATCTACTTTGGCTGTTGGACGCTGGCAAAAAAACAAAACCTGCATCAACACCCCCTATATAACCCCTTTCACGCCCAGCTACATTTGTTTTTTGCTACTGTCCTTAGGTGATGGACCTCTTCACACTACTGAGAGAACCTTACTTGTTTACTAAAGCAGTTTTTTACTCTAGGTTAATTCTCCTATCAAGATTATAGGCTGCATTATAGCCACTATAGCTTCTTCTGCAGCTTCTGGATCAGTTGACTCTTCGGCTCAGCCTTGGGGGACTGTACCCAGATCTCGCTTGGATTAAGATGGAAAGCTGGCCTCCAATATTTTTTTGGGCACTGGATCTTGCCTGGGCACTCACCTTGGCATGTAATGCATCACATTGAGTTTGTCACTGGGTGCTGTACTGATACATGTCTGTGGTCTGCAGTTGGTGGAGCCCTGTTCCTGTATGCCAGCTGTGGAGGGTGAAGCCAGCATGGGAGTCTCATCTCAGAGTGCAAAGACATCAGCTGCAGTAAGAGCAGGGCTTAGGCCCTTTATATCTGTCCTGAGGTGCTGGTGCTCTTATGCCTAGGCCACAAAGGACCTTTAGGCTGTGACACGGTATGTTACAGCTTTCAGCGTGAGCCACCAGCCAGTTCAGTTTGGAGTCATTTTTTGCTTTGCTGCATCTGGCACTACTGCACCTGAATGACCTAGTTTCCAGTGGCTACACTAAACGTGTGTGTCATTTTCTTTCTTTGGCCATGCTTTCTCTCGGTTGTCACCACCAGTTCCTGGCTTCTTACTGTACAAAACAGCACAGCAAGCTTTGGATTCCTGTCTTGGTTCTGAAGCTTATGGTGCCTGGCACAGAAGGCTTAACAGCAACAGAGGTTGTGAGTGTCATATGACGTCCTCCCAGAACGAGAGTGTCCTCCGCCCGCCGTCAATTGACAGTGGGCGGGGGACAAGTGGTTAAAGTTTGACCATAGATATGCTTTTTTTTTTTTTTTAATGTGGGTAGAGTAGTACACTTTCTCTAGGTTGAATTTGAAACATTTTGATGTATCCCAAACATGGCCCTCTTCTTTTCTTGTAATGCATATTTACTCTGTTCTCACTAAAGCCTCGTACACACAATCGGATTTTCCGACAGGAATTGTGTGTTGACAGACTGTTGGATGGCAGGCTTTAAAAATACAAACACGCATGATCGGAAGCAATGCTCACCAAACACAGCATTAGCAGAAGGTGCCCAAAGGGTGGCATTAAAGAGCTGAAAAACCATGTAGTATGTCACTACATTCGTGTTTGTTGGCCGACAATTGTGTTCCGTTTGTATACAAGACAAGTTCCTGGCCAACGCCCTTCGGGCAAAAGTTAGATTCTTTGTCTTCGGAAAATCCGATCGTGTGTACTAGGCTTTACTTTCACTGCTATACTAAGCCTATTTTCTGTGACTTTCTAGGTGGCAGAGACACGGCAGGACTGGGTGGAATGGGTGGTCCATATCGGCTTGATGCAGGACACAAAGTCTACCAGGTGTCACAGGCTGAGAAAGATGCTGTACCTGAAGAAGTTAAAAGAGCTGCTAGAGAAATGGCAGAGAAGGCCTTTAAACAGAGGTAGGTGTGGCTTTTGCAAGTAAGAATGTAAGTGTATATAAACAATCTAAATATATTGGTACTTTCACCCTACTACTTTGTTAAAATGTTTACATAGTGTCCACATTTCTCAAATATCTAAATATGGGTTCTGCATGGAAGCATCTTACCGGGTATGTATGGCCTTTCAGCATTTTAAACATAAATCATCAGTAACATTATTGGAACATTTGGAAGGCCTCTGCTCACTTATAATAAACCCGTGTTGAAACATACCTATATCTGTGTATGTTAGGATAATTTAAAGGGTGACAAATGTAAGATGTAAACACAATCTGTCCATACACCCAAGAGTGATGGTGACAAAATGTGACTTCTCAGAGCATAGTTAAAAAGAATCCAAAGTGGAAAAAGCAACACAGGCTCATGTGACACTGTTCCTGAGTTTCCATTTATAGACTTCCTGTTACATTGGTTCTGGACTAAGTAGGAGCAGCAGAATCCTCAGCAGACATAGAGATCATTTCCACAGAGTGCTGATGGCTGCTCCATAAAGAATCTTCTTGCCACCTGGTGCAAAACTGCCACCTTGCCTGCCCTTCATTGGATCCAGCATGTCCAGCTCTGTCAATCTCAACTACATCCTGCTGCTGTGAGCCCAGAGGGAGTGGCTCTTCTGCATTTCCTATTGCTGTATGAGTGGAGGCAAAGATGCCAAAAGGCAAGGAAAGAAGGCCAGCTCACACTGCGATCACCAGATGGCCAGTAGTCCCCAGATTTGCTTCATAAGAGATGAATCCTCTGTAGAGGGGGATGGGAGAATTGTGTTTCCTGCAGGCTGGGTATGCATTTCTCCATTCCTCCCCATCCAAATCACATACAATCACAGTATATCCCTTCCTCGCCACCTCATTCCACCACTAACAGTAAATCCTTTGCCAGCCACCTCACCCCAGCATTCCACCTGGCCACCTGACGCCCTGTTAACAGTGCATTCCTACACGGTCACCTCATTTTCTCCCCTCACTAACAGCGCATCCTCCCCTGGCCACCTTAGTCCCTGCTGACAGTAAATCCCTCCCCAGCCACCTCACGAAAACTTACAGACTTCCTTCTGGCCACCTCATGCCCCCAAGGAGGAGATCACAGGAGATTCCTCCCTGCCACCTTACCCGCAAGCACATAGTGCATCCCACGCCAACCACCTCACCTCACCTTCTGCTCAAAAAACATATTTTCCCAGCCACCTCAACCCAGCTCAGAGTGCATACCTTTCCAGCCACCTCACTAGATGTTCATTCCTCCCCAGCCATCTTGCCCCCTAGTCACAGCACAACCTTCATGGCTGCCTCACCCCCCCCCTCCATCTTTTGTCACAGCACATCTTTCAGTACATCACTCTCAGCCATCTCATTCCCTACTCACAGTACATTTGTTCCTGCCAATCGGCATTAACCACAGTCTCCACTCCACCATTCTAACCTCCTCTTCTGCTCCATCAGTGCAATCTGCTGCCTCTGAAACCCTGCCACCTGCATACTGCACTTCGCTCTGACAATAAACTCCACCATACATGTGTACACTCTTCTGCTTCTAAACCCCTGCCACCTGCACACTCCACTCCACTCTGACAATCGGCACACTACTCTACTCTGACAATCAACTCCATGGACCCCAAAAGTGTCAACTCTGCTGCTCCTGATACTCCGCCACCTGAACTATACACTCCTCTCTGACAAACATGATCAGTCAATTGAGACATTAACCTACTAAGTTTTTAAAATGATGTCAGTATCTTACACAGTGGTATACATCTGTGAGTTCCGGGAAGTCCAGATTCTAGTAGCAGCAATAAGATATAAAGTATGAGTTGAAAAGAAGGATAAAAGTGTTGGTAATATGTGTAGCTTTCTATTGTAGTAACTTATTATTTAAAGGAGTTTTGGGTGGCTCCCGGGGGTTTTGCGGTTCGACGTTCAGCAGCTAGATTTTGAACAGTGATATATGCATCACTGCACTGGTTGTGTCATTTGTACTCTTATTGTAAGGGCCCACGATAGGACTTTGTGGTGAATATGAGGTTTCCCCTTCTCCATACTAGAACGTCCTCCACCCCCGTTTCGGGCATATCCCATTGGATGTTGCTGTTCTGCTCAGCTATTTATGGTAGCAGTGAACGTCAGGCTCTTCCATCTGTGAAATATATCCTTGTGAGAATACCTTTGCTTGATCACCTTTTGACCAGCAGACCACACGTTTACCTGTCACCATACTACACATATGAATCGGTAGCCTTTGAACAACATCTCATTATTCGGATTCCCTTCTGAGATAGTGAGATTTGTCCCAAGTGTGTAAAAACCTTCCCCCCTTTTTGTCCGTCCTGACGAAGCCTCACGGCGAAACGCGTCGACGTTCAAGGGACTTCTTACTGCTATATACATTGTATGGTCTTTTAATTATTTTTGTTCAACATTCATTTTGTGACAATAAAAGTATTTTTGTATTCCATTTTCGTGTGTTGCCTGCAAAGTCCTATCCTGTTTTGCTCTATTTTGAGTACAAAAATCTATTTTCTGATACCCATGTAATTCTGTGGTATTTTTACTAAATTACACAGTTGCAGTACGTTTTCACACATGTTCACACTTGTGTCTTTATATCAGGGCTACATATTAAGACCTGTAGAAGATGTGCTTCATAAGAAGGCAATTTGCTTACATGTATATCTTTACATTTTGTGGTGCAGCACTAAACAATATTAGGCTTCTTCTGTCACTCAGCAAAATATATAGTCAACCATACTTAAACTGTGTACTCGAAATGCTATCGTGACCTTGGAATGTTTAGTGTGTGTGGATGGATTCCCATAGAATTGAAGTCCCTTACTAGAAAGGCCATTGGAGGCCAGGGCTAGTCTCTGACAGTGGGTGTGGCAGCAGCTAACCTTCACTTTGACAGTGTGCCTTGACAGTAGTGCTGCTTACTTTTTCTCAGTTATGCAGATTAGCTAGAATGAACTAGCTTCCAGTTGAAATTTGAGCCAATATGAGTTTTACATTTATTGGTTTGGTGTCTTATTATTGCATGCTCAGTAATATTATATATTTTCTTTTTTAGATTGAAGGAAATTCAGATGAGTGAATATGATGCTTCAACATATGAGCGTTTCTCAGGGGCGGTACGCAGACAAGTACAGTCTCTTCGAGTCATTTTGGATAGTTTGCAGGTAAACTACTATAACTGAGTTTAATAATGTAGAGAAAATGTATGTATGCTCTATATAACTAAAACAAAACATGTTTCTAAAGTAGTTAAAACATATTAATGTATACAGTTGCTGCAAAATGACTGTGAACCCTTTGAAATTACCTAGACCTCTGCATGACTGGTTTCTAAATACGGTATGACATTTTTTTCATAGTAATTATTACAGTAGTGTTGTAATAAAGGCAATTTTTTTTAGCGTATCACATAGCTAAATTATTTATTATTACTATAGCCCTGCAGCTCAGGGATCTGAGATTAAATCCCATCTACATGGAATTTGTATTTTTTTCTCTTGTTTGTTAGGGTTCTCCCTGGGAGATCCTCCCTCTTCTGATAATTAAAAAACATAATACAAGGGGCGTTCAAGTCAAACCAGGACTTTTAATTTTACCTGTATAAAAAGTGATGCTAGTTTTTGCGGTACTACATGCAGTAGTAAGTGGCAAATGTGTCCTATTACTGATAGGCGTCGCACATGTCGCGGGCCAGTCCAGAGACCGTTAATCAAGATGGCAGACAACAGTGTTAGTGCGTGCATGGAACAGTGTGTGGTGATGTTTTCTTGTGAACAAAGGCGTAAAATCTGTGGATATCTACAGAAGACTTCAAGCACAGTAGGGTGACGAGACAATCAGCCGCAGTAAGACATTTGAATGGTGTAAATGTTTCAAAGATGGCCGTACGTCTGTCCGTGACGATCCCAACAGTGGTGGTTCCCAGCCCACAGCAGTCATTCCTGTGAACATTCAGAACGTGGAATGCCTGATCCTGGATAATTGATGCATAACCTGTTGTGAAATTGCACAGGAGACAAATCTGTCTGTTATGTACTGATGACGAAGTGAAGCAGGCTGTCCTAGGATGGTTCAATCGTACTGACAAATATTTCTATGCTGAAGCTTTCCTGGCATTAGTTAAACGCTGAGTGTATAAATGTAGCAGGGGAGTATGTTGAAAAATAAATGCAGTTTTCACTCCTTGACATTTGTTCTTTTTATTTGAAGATTGGGCTAGATTATGGGAGCCATTTATTCAAACAGTCAGGTACTTTCAAACTGTTCACCAAAAAATAAATAAAACTTTGACATAACTATAATTAAATCTAACATGTACAGTGGGTACGGAAAGTATTCAGACCCCCTTAAATTTTTCACTCTTTGTTATATTGCAGCCATTTGCTAAAATCATTTAAGTAAATTTTTTTCCTCATTAAGCACCCCATATTGACAGAAAAACACAGAATTGTTGACATTTTTGCAGATTTATTAAAAAAGAAAAACTGAAATATCACATGGTCCTAAGTATTCAGACCCTTTGCTGTGACACTCATATATTTAACTCAGGTGCTGTCCATTTCTTCTAATCATCCTTGAGTTGGTTCTACACCTTTAATTTGAGCCCAGCTGTGTTTGATTATACTGATTGGACTTGATTAGGAAAGCCACACACCTGTCTATATAAGACCTTACAGCTCACAGTGCATGTCAGAGCAAATGAGAATCATGAGGTCAAAGGAACTGCCTGAAGAGCTCAGAGACAGAATTGTGGCAAGGCACAAATCTGGTCAAGGTTACAAAATAAATTCTGCTGCACTTAAGGTTCCTAAGAGCACAGTGGCCTCCATAATCCTTAAATGGAAGATGTTTGGGACGACCAGAACCCTTCCTAGAGCTGGCCATCCGGCCAAACTGAGCTATCGGGGAGAAGAGCCTTGGTGAGAGAGGTAAAGAAGAACCCAAAAATCACTATGGCTGAGCTCCAGAGATGCAGTCGGGAGATGGGAGAAAGTTGTAGAACGTCAACCATCACTGCAGCCCTCCACCAGTTGGGGCTTTATGGCAGAGTGGCCCGACAGAAGCCTCTCCTCAGTGCAAGACACATGAAAGCCCACATGGAGTTCTCTAAAAAAAACACCTGAAGGACTCCAAGATGGTGAGAAAAAAGATTCTCTGGTCTGATGAGACCAAGATAGAACTTTTTGGCCTTAATTCTAAGTGGTATGTGTGGAGAAAACCAGGCACTGCTCATCACCTGTCCAATACAGTCCCAACAGTGAAGCATGGTGGTGGCAGCATCATGCTGTGGGGGTGTTTTTCAGCTGCAGGGACAGGGAAAGATGAATGCGGTCAAGTATAGGGATATCCTGGATAAAAACCTTCTCCAGAGTGCTCAGGACCTCAGACTGGGCCGAAGGTTTACCTTCCAACAAGACAATGACCCTAAGCACACAGCTAAAATAACGAAGGAGTGGCTTCACAACAACTCCGTGACTGTTCCTGAATGGCCCAGCCAGAACCCTGACTTAAACCCAATTGAGCATCTCTGGAGAGACCTAAAAATGGCTGTCCACCAACGTTTACCATCCAACCTGACAGAACTGGAGAGGATCTGCAAGGAGGAATGACAGAGGATCCCCAAATCCAGGTGTGAAAAACTTGTTGCATCTTTCCCAAAAGGACTCATAGCTGTATTAGATCAAAAGGGTGCTTCTACTAAATACTGAGCAAAGGGTCTGAATACTTAGGACCATGTGAAATTTCAGTTTTTCTTTTTTAATAAATCTGCAAAAATGTCAACAATTCTGTGTTTTTCTGTCAATATGGGGTGCTGTGTGTACATTAACCGCTTAACGACCGCCCACTGTATATATACGTCGGCAGAATGGCACGGACAGGCATAATCACGTACTTGTACATGGCCCTTTAAATGCCTGCCGTGTGGTCACGCACGCGCTGCCGGCGGCGTGCTCGCGACCCTGCCGCCTTCCCTGTTAGTCGGACCGCGGGTCCCGCAGACTCGATCGCTGCGGGGATCCCCGCGATCGTCTCGCGGAGGTATAAAGCGGGGAGATGCTTGTGTAAACAAGCATCTCCCCGCTCTGACTAGTGACAATGACACTGATCTCGGACCCGTGTACTCGGAGCGAAGACCAGTGTCATGTGACACAGAGCCCAACCCCCCCTCAGTTAGAAACACAATGCAGGGAACACTTAACCCCTACAGTGCCACCTAGGGGTTAACCCCTTTACTGCCAGTGTCATTTTCACAGTAACCAGTGCATTTTTATAGCACTGATCGCTGTGAAAATGACAATGGTCCCAAAAATGTGTCAAAAGTGTTCGACGTGTCCGCCATAATGTCGCAGTCACGAAAAAAATCACTGATCGCCGCCATTACTAGTAAAAACAATAAATCATAAAAATGCCATAAAACTATCCCCTATTTTGTAAACGCTATAACTTTCTTTCTCGTACATCACGGGACACAGAGCGGCATAGTAATTACTATGTGGGTTATAGAGATTACCTTTAGGTGATGGACACTGGCACACCCAAGACAGGAAGTCCCCTCCCCTATATAACCCCTCCCATACCGGGAGTACCTCAGTTTTTTTTGTCAGCGTCTAAGGTGTTGGTCACGGTTAAACATGTATCTGGGCTTGTGTGCAGGTTCAATCCTTGGGCCTAGGCAAGCCATTCCGGATCCGTCCAAAGTGCTTCATAGCCAAACGGTCGGTACCCGGGCCTCGGCAAGAAGAAGAACAAGGTTTTGCCTGTAATGCCTCTCTTAGGAGGGCTGGACCCTGGGATCCAGTACTCTGGTTATTCCCAAAAACCAAGATGTTTTCTGGCAGGGTGCTATACAGGTCCAGAGGAGTGGTGCTCCTTGGGACCCCGGTCTCTTAAGGTCTGTTGACATTGCTCGCCGTGAGGGGTGAAGTTTGAGCTTCTGTGCCAAACCGAGTCCTGCGGCGTGGAAAAGGTAAGTGGAGATCTCTGAGGAACTTGGTTCTGCAGGGATCTTCAATTCTAATGTGTTTTTCTGCCTGTTACCTTATGGTTATTCCTACTGATCTATGCATGCCTAAATTATAAATCCTGAAATACATTTTCACATGGGATTCAAGACATTGTGTTGTACCTTACTTAACCAGTAGAGGCCGCTGTGGGATGTCTTTGGGCTATACCTCCTATTAGTGTAAGCCCAGGCAGATGATAGACTCTCTCTGAAGAGAAGCTGCAAACTCGTCTGTCATGCTTACCACTGCTCTGTCATCCCCGGGCTCTGTGTGTAGCAGCGGTGGGTCCTGTCTCCTCTCCCTGCCTGCCTACATGCCTCTCCATGTGTATCAGCGCCGGCGGCACATACGTGCGCGCGCACACACACACTCAATATATGAGAAATAGGCCGGAAGGGGGCGGGGCTTGGCGGATGACGCTCTGTGCTCGCTGGCGTGTTTCTGCGCATGTGCGGGCGTCCCAGCCTCATTAAAAGAGCGCAGTTTCTTTCTTTTTTTTTCTGTGGAGCTGCTGTGGAGGGACAGAGCATGGGCTTGGTGGTAAACAGGCATACAGCAGGCGGTTGATGCAGGCATCCCCTAGAAAGGCACATTAGTTAAGCACCAGACTGATATATATAGCAACAAGTGTACTAGACTATAAGTCAGTAAGTGGTGTATTTGGCTATAGATACCTCAGCTTTGGGCTAAGGAATATGCCGTCCAAGGGGTCTGGGACTAAAAATCCTAAGAAGCAGAAAGGGTCTCCGTCGGGCTCTGAGGATCTGGGGCATGCTTCTGCTGCACCAGCCTCCCCTGAAAAATCAGAGGTTAGTACCCGCAGGGAGCCCTCAGGAGTGCTAGGTGCTGCGACTGCCCTCAGTTCACCTGCTTCTGTGTATGTAACAGAGGAGGCTTTTGCCTCAGCTCTGGGAGGATTGCAGCATTAATCGCCTCTTCTCTCCCTGAGAGAAAGTGCGCCAGATCTCCGTCTCCTTCATTAGAGTACCTATCAGCAGAGCAACAGTCCCACGAAGGGATTGACCCGCCTGAGGGGGATCAGGCTGAGGATGACTCTGCCTCAGAAGAATCGACTGTGGAGGAACCTTTTTCAGCATCTCAAGCTGAAAGACTGTTAGTCCAGTCCTTGACGGTCATGGTTCGGTCAGCCTTTAAGTTGCCCCTTGCTGAACCAATGACTGCTTCTCTTTCCTCGTTGGGGTCTTTAAAAGCTCCACAGGCCAATTGTTCCTTCCCAGTCCATCCGTTACTGGAAGGACTTATTTACCAGGATTGGGAACATCCTGATAAACCGTTTGCTCCTCCTAAGAGGTTTTCGGTGATCTATCCTATGGAAGAGAAGTTCACCCAAAAATGGAGTATGCCTACAGTAGACGCGGTCATCTCCTGTGTGAACAAGTCCCTGACATGTCCAGTGGATAATTTTCAGATGTTTAAGGATCCAATAGACAAAAAATTGGAATCCTTGTTAAAATCTGCCTTTTCTACAGCTGGGGCTGTGGCACAGCCAGCAGTGGCAGCTATTGGTGTTTGCCAAGCCTTAAAACACCAGATGAAGCTGGTTTTAAGGGATTTGCCAGATCAGCAGGCTCCTGACATGGCTGATTTGCCTAGAACATTATGCTTTGCGGTTGACGCCATCAAGGATTCGATCCATCAGGCCTCCCGCCTTACACTGTCATTAGTACACATGCGTAGACTCCTATGGCTTAAGAACTGGTCAGCTGAGACACCTTGTAAAAAGCTTCTAGCCAGTTTTCCATTTCATGGTGAGCGTTTATTTGGCGAAGACCTGGATAAATATATCCAGAAGATTTCCAGTGGTAAAAGTACCCTCTTACTGGTCAAGAAGAGGTTTAGGGGCCCCTCTTTTAAGAGGCCCACCTCCCCAGTCCCTGGGACGGCTGTCTCTGAGCAGTTCCGACGGTCTCCCCGATCAAATTTTGGGGGCAAAACCCAGGGACAACCTCAGGGTAATAAAAAACCCTGGAACCGAAAGGTACTAAAGCGCCCTCCAAGTCGGTCCTATGAAGGGCTGCCCCCACTCAAGCGGGTGGGGGGAAGACTTCAGTTTTTCGCAGAGACTTGGCGAGAGACGATCAGAGACAGATGGGTACTCTCCACAGTAACTCTGGGATACAAATTGGAGTTAAGGGATTTCCCTCCTCCCCACTTTATGTGGTCAAACGTGTCAAAAGATCCATTAAAGAAAGGATCTCTCCTTTTGGCATTGGACCAACCGGTACTCCAAGGAGTAATTGTGGAGGTTCCTATGGAAGAACGGGGGTTGGGATTCTACTCAAACCTCTTTACAATCCCAAAGCCAAATGGGGACGTAAGGCCCATATTGGACCTCAAGGGTCTAAACAAATTCCTGAACATCCGGTCTTTTCGGATGGAGTCGATTCGGTCAGTAGCCGCTACCCTGCAAGGGGGAGAATGGTTAGCCTCTATCGACATCAAAGATGCCTATCTGCACGTCCCCATTTTTCCGGGTCATCAAAGGTTTCTACGCTTTGCAGTAGAAGGGCGCCATTTTCAGTTCAGGGCCTTACCTTTCGGTCTGGCCACGGCTCCATGGGTGTTCACAAAAATTTTGGCCCCATTGTTGGCCGACCTAAGAACTCGAGGTGTGTCGATAATGGCGTACCTCGACGACCTGTTGTTAATAGATCACTCAGTTACCAAGCTAAAAGTAGTGATTTACGACACAATCAGGTATCTGGAGTCTTAGGGTTGGGTCGTCAACCTAGACAAGTGAGCCTTACAACCAGTAAAGAGTCTGGAATATTTAGGGCTGCGGGTGGACTCAGACCAAAAGAAAAATTTCTTGCCCCTGGCAAAGATATCGTCTCTGAGGGACCTGATCCAGCTGGTTTGTGCAAAAAGACAGCCGTCCATACGCCTGTGCATGCGGTTGCTGGGAAAGATGGTGGCGTCGTTCGAAGCCGTACCATATGCCCAATTCCACTCAAGGAAATTGCAGAGGGCCATCCTTTCAGCATGGAACAAAAAGGTTCAAGCCCTAGACTTCCCGATGTCCCTGACCTCTTCAGTTCGGAACAGCCTCTGTTGGTGGTTGGTACCCCAAAATCTGCAAAAGGGGAAATCTTTCAGTCCGATTTCTTGGAAGGTGGTCACTACAGATGCCAGTCTTGTAGGCTGGGGGGCAGTACTGGAGCAATGGTCTCTCCAGGGGAGATGGTCGGATACAGAGAAGGCTCTGGCAATCAACGTGCTAGAAATTCGGGCGGCTCTGTATGCCCTGAAAACATGGACATCCAAACTTCGGGGGTCCCCTGTCAGGATACAATCAGACAATGCCACAGCAGTGGCATACGTCAATCACCAGGGGGGCGCCAGGAGTTGTGCAGCCCAGAAGGAGGTGAATCACATCTTGAGATGGGCAGAAAGGCATGTCCCATGCATATCCGCTGTCTTCAATCCAGGAATAGAAAATTGGAAGGCGGACTTCCTAAGTCGCCAACAGTTATCCCCAGGGGAATGGTCCCTTCACCCCGACATTTTTCAATTAATATGTCAGCGGTGGGGAACACCGGACGTAGATCTGCTAGCATCCAGATTCAACACAAAGGTGAACAGATTTGTGTCTCGGACGAGGGATTCCCTCGCTTACGGATCGGATGCGTTGGTGTGCCCATGGGATCAGTTCAAACTAATATATGCATTGCCGCCACTACAGTTGTTACCTCGACTCCCCTGCAGAGTCAGGTTGGAAAAGAAGCCGGTGATTCTGGTGGCTCCAGCGTGGCCCCGAAGATCCTGGTACACGGAGATGGTAAAGATGTCCGTGGGGAGTCCTTGGACCCTTCCACTTCGACCGGACCTGCTTTCACAAGGACCGGTATACCACCCTTCCTTACTAACTCTAAGTTTAACGGTCTGGCTGTTGAGTCCCACATCCTAAAAAAGAGGGGTCTCTCTAACTCTGTGGTGTCTACCATGATCAATGCCAGGAAGCCGGTATCTAGGGGTATTTACTATAGAGTTTGGAAGGCGTACGTCGCTTGGTGTGAGGCCAGGCATCCTCGTAAGTACGTTATAGGCAGAATTCTGGACTTCCTGCAGTGGGCTGTGGATAGGAAGTTAGCCTTAAGTACTATTAAGGGTCAGGTGTCGGCCTTGTCAATACTTTTTCAAAGGCCCCTAGCCTCGCATTCACTAGTTAAATCTTTTTTGCAAGGAGTGACTTGTATTAACCCACCGGTTAAAGCTCCCATATGTCCATGGGACCTAAACCTGGTTCTATCGGTTCTTCAGAGACAACCGTTTGAACCCTTGTGGCACATTCCCTTGGTTCTTCTCACCAGGAAATTGATTTTTTTGGTAGCCATATCCTCGGCCAGGAGAGTGTCGGAATTGGCCGCTATGTCTTGTAGGGAGCCATATTTGGTTATCCATAAGGACAGAGTAGTTCTACGGCCTCATCCAACCTTTCTTCCCAAGGTGGTATCGAGTTTTCATTTGAACCAAGATGTGGTTCTTCCTTCCTTTTTCCCCAAGCCTATCTCAGTGGAAGAGAAATTATTACATTCTTTGGATGTAGTAAGAGCGGTTAAGGCCTATCTACAGGCCACCGCTCAGATTCGGAAAACAGATATGTTATTTATTCTGCCAGAAGGCCCGAAAAAGGGCCAGGCAGCGTCAAAATCTACTCTTGCTAAGTGGATTCGACAGATCATTGTTCAAGCCTATGCCTTAAAAAAGAAGTTGCCTCCATTTAAGATTAAAGCGCACTCTACGAGAGCAGTTGGTACTTCCTGGGCAGTGCAGCATCAGGCCTCCATGGCTCAAATTTGTAAGGCCGCGACATGGTCTTCGGTACACACGTTCACTAGGTTCTACCAGGTGGATGTAAGAAGTCAGGAGGATGTCGCCTTTGGGCGCAGTGTGTTGCAGGCTGCAATTTAGATCCTCATGTCTGTTGGCGCCCAGCTTATGTATGGTGTCTCCCTCCCCTCATTTGGGCATTGCTTTGGGACTTCCCACATAGTAATTACTATGCCGCTCTGTGTCCCGTGATGTGCGAGAAAGAAAATAGGATTTTTATAACAGCTTACCTGTAAAATCCTTTTCTTGGAGTACATCACGAGGGCACAGAGCTCCCACCCCTCTTTTGGGGACACTTATTGCTTTGCTACAAAACTGAGGTACTCCTGGTATGGGAGGGGTTATATAGGGGAGGGGACTTCCTGTCTTGGGTGTGCCAGTGTCCATCACCTGAAGGTAATCTCTATAACCCACATAGTAATTACTATGCCGCTCTGTGTCCCGTGATGTACTCCAAGAAAAGGATTTTACAGGTAAGCTGTTAAAAAATCCTATTTTTGCGCAAACCAATCAATAAACGGCGATTCGATTTTTTTTTTTACCGAAAATATGTAGAAGAATACCTATCGGCCTATATATTTTTTGGGGATATTTATTATAGCAAAAAGTTAAAAATATTGAATTTTTTTCAAAATTGTCGCTCTATTTTTGTTTATAGCGCAAAAAATAAAAACCGCAGAGGTGATCAAATACCACCAAAAGAAAGCTCTATTTGTGGGAAAAAAAGGACGTCAATTTTGTTTGGGAGCCACCTCGCATGACCGCGCAATTGTCAGTTAAAGCGACGCAGTGCCGAATCGCAAAAAGGGGCCTGGTCTTTAACCAGCCAAAATGGTCCGGGGCTTACGTGGTTAATGAGGAAAAAAATTAACTTAAATGATTTTAGCAAATGGCTGCAATATAACAAAGAGTGGAAAATTTAAGGGGTTCTGAATACTTTCCATACCCACTGTACATAGTTTATTTGAAAAGCTATATTTTTTTTAAGTTTAAATTATTATTACTATTATACAGGATTTATATAGCGCCAACAGTTTACGCAGCGCTTTACAACTTGAGGGTAGACAGTACAAATACAATACACTTTAATACAGTAGGAATCATTTACGGAAACATTGAACGCACATTTAACTTGCATAATTATACTTCATTGTTTATTCATAGTTCAAACATTCCGGCATACAATAAATCGGGGTGTAAACATATTCAAATATTCATTTTGTAATCACAGATCTATTTTATTGCTCTCTTTACCAAACAGTATATTATTTCTAGTTACAGATATCTTTACCTTGTGTCACTTCTCCTTTTTCAGTTCAAAATTTTAGGTCTTATACACTAAAGACACCAAAGAAATCACCATTCTTGCTGATCACAGTTATCAATTAAATTCTCTCTTACACATCTCTACTCTAGTATGGAGTAAAGAAAAGGAGAAGTTGACAGGTTGCCAGTGGTAACAAGAACAGCTCTTTATTTCAGCAATGTTTACTGATAAATCTTTTATGAGGTCTAACATTAAACAACAGTGTCATAACAACAACAGCATCACAGCCTAGCCTGCAGTTCTCTATTGGTGAAATTCTTACATCCTTGCTGCAGTGGTTTTGGTAGATTTGTGATTCCATGCGCATGTGCTGTTGGCTTCTGTGTTTACCTATGGGCATTGCCTGCTCTACTGTGGATTTATATCCCTTTCCCTTCTATCACTTCCAGGCCCGCCTCCCATATTGCTTCCCTATATATAGACATGCTAAGTGCAGCCCGGGTGGTCTGAGCAATTTACTAGTTTCTCTGTGCGCCTAGCCTGCCTTGTATTCTGTGTCTGAATACCCGTGTACCAACCCCGGCTGTGTGTCCGGTTTTCGCTTGTCTTCCCTTCGCCCTGACTCCAGCTCATTTCCTGGACTCTCTTCTGACTCCTGCCATCTGTACTCGGCACATGAGAGTGGTCTATGCATTATCAGCTGAGCCTACCTGAGGGCCGACCTGGTTCCAGTTTGCTGCAAGTTCAATCCTACCATCAGGGGCCCTAATGAAGAAGCAGGCTGGGGCTTAGACTCTGCCCCCTCGGGAAGCCTGAGCTGTCTTTCTACAAGGGCTCACTGACATAGAAACCTGACAAACAGAATGTTATTTTTCTAGAAAACCAGAAGCTCCTACTGTATATAAAGAGAGGCTTTGTTCTAAAGTAAGAAGCATTTTAAATAGTCTCAATGTCTATACTGTATAGAACTTGTAGACGTTGTAACCTTTGAAACAATAAAGCTATTGGCTGTCACTTTTATCCGACATTATTTTTGTCAAGAGATTTTTTTAAATATTGCTCAGCTAGGAATTATATTTAAATTTCCCCTAAAATAAAGTTCAAAAACAATAATAGATATAACTTAAAAAAAGTTTGGAGCACATTTGTGAATGTATCTTTTGTATCTGTGTCCTATATTATAATTTTTTCCTGTATCAATATTATACATAATGTTCCATGTAATTGTCTAAATGCTTGGGCGGGCATACACATGTATATAATATACGTGTGTGTGTGTATATATATATATATATATATATATATATATATATATATTAGGGCTGTTACTGATTAAAATTTTCGTGTTCGATTAATCGATTTTTTTTTTAATCGACTAATTTCGATTATCTATAAAGCACATACAGATCCAACTACTTTTAGCTGATCTCCTTGCAGGCCGATTCCCTGTGCAGCCACCAACCACTGGAAAAATCGATAGGATACAAAAAACACACAAAGGCAGCGCTCGATGGGAATAGCATTAAAACTTTTATAGTCTTCAAGTAGGTAACAAAATAAATATTGCACTGGAGATGAAATCGATGTAGCTACATAAACTGTAAAAATGGTGCGAGTAATACCAAACGGTAGCAAAAGCAGTCATAAAAACATGTAGCTAAGTATGATACTGGTATAAAAATGTGTACAACGATACCACTGCTGAATCCAGATGAGAAGGGGCTAACATCAGTCCGTCCGCATGTAGATGTCCCGTGAAGGGAAGCTGGTGCACTGGTGTCGGGAAGCAGAATGTGCCTTGTTAGCCGAGCGTGAGCGGTCCAACGGCGTGGAGCAGGAAGATTATGCTGCCATCTTCCCCGATCTCGCGCATGCGCCCTGATACAGTGTATCTTTCCTTTGGCGTGTCCAAAGGTTGTAAGATACAAAAACATATTTGGGGGGCACACCCTAAAATGCATTTAGATTCAAGATGGTGCAGCTACAAGACCAACAAACAGTACAAAACAGATTATAGCGCACACATTCAAGAATGACATTTATCCTGCAAGGCTAATTAAAAACACCTGAACATATTCAAAAAAATACGGGGGTTTGGTCACACTATATGGTCATATAGTGCTAAGCCCACTTACTGCGACAAAGTACCCCGAATTAGTGGGTCCTACCCTAGTAATAGAATGAAAGATCCTGCGTCTCAACCATGGGAGCCAAGCTCCTCTATGTGGGAGAACTGAAGGGATTCCTCCTATGCACTAGTGGCCACTAATAAGGAGGTAATAAGGAGTGGGAGGGGTGCTCCAGCCCAAAAAAACCTGGTCAGGGTCAAAACAATATACAAAAACATATTTGGGGGCACACCCTAAAATGCGTTTAGATTCAAGATGGTGCAGCTACAAGACCAACAAACAGTACAAAACAGATTATAGCGCACACATTCAAGAATTACATTTATCCTGCAAGGCTAGTTAAAAACACCTGAACATATTCAAAAAAATACGGGGGTTTGGACACACTATATGTTTTTTTGAATATGTTCAGGTATTTTTAACTAGCCTTACAGGATAAATGTCATTCTTGAATGTGTGCGCTATAATCTGTTTTGCAAAGGTTGTAAGAGGATGGATGTATTTTGTCTGCAGGGCTACTGTTTAGAAGCAAATCTTTTTTTGGAAATCATCACTTACACTGCAAAAATATTTATAATATACAATTTGCTGCACAGACTCTGTTAGATGATTTTGTGAAAAGGAGATTATAACCATTGTGGCAGTAAAATCTTCTCAGCAACTTATTTGAAAATGTTATCAACTTTTTCTTAAGCTTTGTACAAATGACAAAACAATACAGAGGCAGCAGCTAGATAATGAGCTGGAAAGGTAGCATGTGGGTGATCAGCAAATTGATACTGGAAGATTGGTAAAAGCGGTGGAAACTGCAATTCAGTGTTTCTAAATGTAAAATATTGCACCTAGGAAAAAATAATCCCTTGGGAGAGTACAACATTGGGGGCACCATGTTGGCCAGCGCAACAGAGGAACAACAGTGTGACCAGGCAGTTGGAAATGCAAATAGAATTCTAGGATGCATCACCAGAGGGGTCACTAGCAGGAGGAAGGCAGTCCTTATTCCCCTTTATACTGTAGGTCTTTAGTGAGACCTCATTTACAATGATGTGTCCAGTTGTGGAGACTTCAATAGAACGAGTCTAGAAACGGGTAACAAAAATGGTGAAAGGGAGGGATAAAACATATCAGGAGAGATTTCAAGAACTTAATATGTACAGTCTGGAGGAAAGCAGGGAAAGGGGAGATATGATTGAAACCTTCAAATACATCAAGGGGGTGAATGAGGTTCAAAAGGGCAGTATGACCTCAAACTAACTGGAGGAAAGTTCAAAACCATTCTTAGAAAGTATTATTTTACTTAAAGGGTAATTGATGCTTGGAATAGACTTCCAGCAAAGGTAGTGGGTCAGTCAACAGTAAGTGGTGTCAAACATGCATGGGACAAACATAGATCTATACTTAGACGAAAAATAAATACAAAACATGTATAAAAAAACTGTCTTGATTGACCACTTCCACTGCTATCACTTTTCTATGTTTTTATGATATGTGTAAATGTACTGGTAGTGAAATGTAAAGGGGTATACTGCGCTGGGCTTGTGTATATACCAAAGGAAGCTGCCAACACTGCTAATAGAAAAAAAGCTGGAATAGTGTGAAAAATAAAAAATGTAGCGCTACCTAGGCAAAATGATATATGTGAGCAAATTAATACACAACATAAACATATGGTAATCATATATAGTGAACACGTGTAACACCCAAAAAATCGTGCGTGCTGAGTGTCTCTATTGCTAGAGTGGTCAAACAATAATATGATAACCCATATTAATAAACAGAATGAGAATTATAATCAAATAAAATCCATCAGATAGAATAAAGTCCATCAGACAAAAATCAATACAATGTCCAAATGGTGAAGATCAATCCAAAAAGAAAAGAAAACGTGTTCAATCAAGATGTGAACTTGCGATACAGAATATTCGGTGTATAGGACTAATGTGAAAACCACCACCAAGGATAAGTTGAAGGAGGCTTACCAAAGATCTCGGATTTGGAGAGGCATACGCCACCCAAATCGGAGAAAGCTTGAGGGTTAATTGGAACCCAGTATGGATGGTCTTGAGTTGGAGGGTGGTCAGGAGTCAAAGCGGTTGATCAGCTTACTGATGGACCCCAAGGGGTCAGATACAGCCTCAAACGATCTCCACTGCACCAGATAGTTGCATCCAACCCTTTTGTATGGAGGATTGTGTACACAATCCTCCATACAAAAGGGTTGGATGCAACTATCTGGTGCAGTGGAGATCGTTTGAGGCTGTATCTGACCCCTTGGGGTCCATCAGTAAGCTGATCAACCGCTTTGACTCCTGACCACCCTCCAACTCAAGACCATCCATACTGGGTTCCAATTAACCCTCAAGCTTTCTCCGATTTGGGTGGCGTATGCCTCTCCAAATCCGAGATCTTTGGTAAGCCTCCTTCAACTTATCCTTGGTGGTGGTTTTCACATTAGTCCTATACACCGAATATTCTGTATCGCAAGTTCACATCTTGATTGAACACGTTTTCTTTTCTTTTTGGATTGATCTTCACCATTTGGACATTGTATTGATTTTTGTCTGATGGACTTTATTCTATCTGATGGATTTTATTTGATTATAATTCTCATTCTGTTTATTAATATGGGTTATCATATTATTGTTTGACCACTCTAGCAATAGAGACACTCAGCACGCACGATTTTTTGGGTGTTACACGTGTTCACTATATATGATTACCATATGTTTATGTTGTGTATTAATTTGCTCACATATATCATTTTGCCTAGGTAGCGCTACATTTTTTATTTTTCACATGTGTAAATGTACTGTCAAGAATAACTTCAGCTAAAATTGAAAACACTTTGTTGAGTGAAGGTTTAAAGAAAATATGTACCCCAGTATTCATGTATTATGTGTTATCATTTTGAAGAGAAAGGGGGAGAGGTATCTCTTATCAGATTTTTATCACCAGGAGTGGTCATCACCAGGACAGAAAGGCACAGGCAGCAATACCAAAATATGTCGGTTCTCACCCTTTTATGCTCTGTTAAATGTGTGTTTTTGTCTGCGTCCCAATTGAGGTACTTTCCATAACTTCCTGTCCTTTCAGAAAGTGAGACAAAATCTTGCCAATCAACCACAAACAATATCCTTAGCATATCTATATTGGACGCTAATATATTCTATGTATAATATATTCATACTCAGTCAGCAGTGAGGCCTTGTGGCTTGATTTGTCCATCACTAATTTTGTGTACAGCTATTCAGGATTGCAATTTCCTTTATACAAAATGGTGGGAAAATGGTCCACAGTAATTCCTTCAAGCAATTTAATGGGCTATTCATTCCAGCCATTTTATTTTCTTTAGCAATAAATAAGCTAAATGGAGTTGATCGGACTTGAATAAGTCTTTATTTTTGCATGGGTTTAAGAATGAATTTCCACTGCCTTCTTAAGTGTCTTGTATTTTTAACATGCTTTAATGAGAACCTCCATTTACTTAGTTGGAGATCAATTTACAAGGGGATCTTGTCTCTTTTCATTACTCCTTAGTGCCATAGTTCAAAGGGCTTCAGCACCTCTTTGTAAGTGGGGCACATGAGCGGCTCATATCCAGTGTAGCATGATGTCACTTCCAAGACATGCTTTTCAAGTAATAATTTGTTCAACTCGAAGCCAGCGAGCAGCATGAAGATGCTAACTGCAGCAAGATTGTATCATGTCTGTGAAAAGGCAACCAGCCAGCTCTCCATGAATGCAGCTCTCATTCTGTGGAGGCTAGAACACCAGCTGATAAGCAAGAAGCCAAACAAAGAGCCTGTACCTTCTATAGGAAGTACATGTATTCATTCATTTGTAAAGCTCTTCAGGAATTTAGCATGGCATTGTGAAATGTAAACTCAAATAAGGGGCACAAACTTTACCATCGAGAAACATTAAAATAAATATTAGCGGTTCAGATTTTTACACAGATATCTGAGCCAGATTGACTGATAATACTGAAATTGGTCAAATGTATATATACACCAATGATACTTTTATCTTTTTTTACCCCTCGAGTGACAAGGTTAACCTGTTTACTGATCTTTGTGGAAGTTTTATCCTTCTACTGAATAGAGAATTTGCCCAGTATTACAGAATACCTTACACTGAATACAGTAAGCAAAATACATTTAGGACTTAATCATGTTATTATATCTCTCTTTATCTAAAATTTCCATATCTGTGGGGAAATACGGCCTAACTATATGTCTTAAATTAATTTGAAAAAGGAATTGACAATGATTGCCTTCATTTCGTATACTGTATTGGTTGAAACCAAAGTAGGATCATTTTTTTGTGAGCTCTAAGGGTTTATTGGCAAATTGTAAAGTGATATCCCTATTGATAAGTCAGGCAGTCAGGATCACTGTTATGAAACACTGTGTCACATACTATGGTTTCATATCATGCCTCAGTGTTTACTATAATTGTTAAAGAAAAAGAGCACCAAAAGGATGAACTGATCAGGTAGTTAAATGAAAATGATTATCCTAATGGGAAGTATATAGTGCTCCTTTTCTCTGCACTTCACGTTTTCAGCCAAGACTACTTGGCTCATTTTAAAGTCATTCCAATGTTGTGCTATTGTAGAGCAAACATTTTAGTCTGTAATCTTATTGCTTTCACCTGACCATTAGTAAAGATGGTACCTCATCCCTAATTAAATATCGTATACAAATATTGAGTGGGACTTTATATAGGTAAAGGAAAAAGAAAACACGCTTAATGTAACAGTAAAGGATATATTGATCAAGAAATATATATATAGTCTGATGAGCAGCAGCTTAATGTGAGATATACACAGAATAAAACATAAATTGGAGAAGCCGCGCTAGTTTAAAGGTTAAAATACTGTCAATTGCTTGTTAGTAAAAAACACAGTCCCAAAAGTGGTGAAATATCAGTCCAGTTCTTTTAAAACGGACACCAAAGTGAAATTGATCAGTAAATTGTGCCACCACTTTAACCACTTCTCTACTGTGCACGAAAACCCCCTTCCTGCCCAAGCCATTTTCAGCTTTCAGCGCTGTCACAATTTGAATGACAATTGCGCGGTCGTGCGACGTGGCTCCCAAACGAAATTTGTGTCCTTTTTTTTCCCACAAATAGAGCTTTCTTTTGGTGGTATTTGATCACCTCTGCGGTTTTTATTTTTTGCGCTATAAACAAAAGAAGAGCGTCGAGTTTGGAAAAAAACACTATTTTTTACTTTTTGCTATAATAAATACCCATTTTTTTTTTAAATAAAATTTTCCTCAGTTTAGGCCGATACGTATTCTTCTACATATTTTTGGTAAAAAAAAAATCGCAATAAGCGCGTATTGATTGATTTGCGCAAAAGTTATAGCGTCTACAAAATAGGGGATAGATTTATAGCATTTTTGTTTTTTTATTTTTTTATTAGTAATGGCGGTGATCTGCGATTTTTTATTGTGACTGCGATATTGCGGCGGACACATCGGACACTTTTGACACATTTTTGGGACCATCCACATTTATACAGCGATCCCTGCTATAAAAATGCATTGATTACTGTATAAATGTGATTGGCAGGGAAGGGGTTAAATATGTTCCCTCAAAGTGTTCTTACTGTGGGGGGAGGGGACTGACTAGGGGAGGTGACCGATGGTTGTCCCTATGTACAAGGGACACACCATCGGTCCCCTCTCCCTCACAGGACGTGGATCTCTGTGTTTACACACAGAGATCCACTTTCCTGCTCGTTTCCCGGGCAATCGCGGGCACGCGCACCGGGGCCTTGTGAACGCGGCGGGCGCGCGTGCGCGCGCCTCCTAGCTCGTTTTAAAGGGAGGACGTCATATGACGTCCTCCCAGAACGAGAGTATCCTCCGCCCGCCGTCAATTGACAGTGGGCGGGGGACAAGTGGTTAAACAAAACTTGCTTACCAGATGGCAAGCAAAACTGGGCAGATGGCTATAGCCCAGCCAAGGCCTTTGCTTGCATAGAAGATCGTAGGGTAAGCTTTAAATGGATGGCTGCATAAGTATCTCCAAACGGCACTGGTGCCGTACGATCCAGGACCATTAGTTCGGCAGTAAACTCAGCAGTAACCCAAGGAGAAAAACAAACCATAGTGTAATATTGCCTAACTTGGCATTTATTGTATAAAAACTATATTGCACTTACATTTGGAAAGTTAAAATCATGCAAAAAAACAGCAGAGCCGGCTGGCTACAAAACAAAACCCGTCATCCTAGCGAGACAGCGTGGTGACGTCAGCGCGTATCCTCCTCCAGGCGCGTTTCGTCTTATGTGACGTTGTCAATGCTTATGAGCGTTTTGTCTTGAATTGGGTTTGGTAATTACTGAAGAGGTCTAGTGATGACCCGTATTCCTTGGTGACCTGACTCCTGGCTCTGTGCAGGTTGGAGGAGGCACAGCAATGATCAGCACTCTGCACACTCCACACACAGCACTGTGAATGAAAACGTACATTTCATTCACAGTGCTGTGTGTGGAGTGTGCAGAGTGCTGATCATTGCTGTGCCTCCTCCAGCCTGCACAGAGCCAGGACTCAGGTCACCAAGGAATATGGGTCATCACTAGACCTCTTCAGGAATTACCAAACCAAATTCAAGACAAGACGTTCATAAGCATTGCCAACGTCACATATGACGAAAACGCGTCTGGAGGAGGATACGTGCTGACGTCACCATGCTGTCTCGCTAGAAGGATGGGTTTGTTGCCGGCCGGCTCTGCTGTTTTTATGCGCAATTTTAACTTTCCAAATGTAAGTGCAATATAGTTTTTATACAATAAATACCAAGTTAAGCAATATTACACTATGGTTGGTTTTTTTCTCCTTGGGCTACTGCTAAGTTTACTGCCAAACTAATGGTCCTGGATCGTACGGCACCAGTGGTGTTTGGAGATACTTATGCAGCCATCCATTTAAAGCTTACACTACGATCTTCTATGCAAGCAAAGGCCTTAGCTGGGCTATAGCCATCTGCCCAGTTTTGCTTCCCATCTGGTAAGCGAGTCCTACTTTATATACTGTAGGTACCCAGAAAAAAAATTAAAATTATAAAAATATATTTTTAGTCAATACAATTAAAAGATATAAACACAATATAAAAGATTCCAGACGAATGCATTAAAGGTTTATATAGCCTGTATACATTTCATCATATAAAAGATGTCTTCATTATCAGTCTGTAAAAGAACCTGAACGCATTTCAGCTCATATAGTCTTCATCAGGAGGAAAAATAGTACAGTCTGAAATACAAATATATATTCAAATACCAGCAACATTCACAAAAAAACGTATAAAGGGAGAAAAGCAATTGCAAATCGACTTTCTAATTTACACCCCCACTAAGCCGCTGCTTCTAGCTTAGAGGTGTTGTGTTAATATGTTTTCCAGGGTCCACCCACTGATGGTGGAGGAGGAGCAGTCGAGGGACATTTTTTTTAATTGCGGGCGCATTTCTATTCCGCGCCCGGCGCTCTTCATGTTTTCTGGCTACTGACAGGTGAAGTCCCGGCCGCCTATTACCTTCCCTGGTGGAATGATCCTCCTTTGCTCAGCTTCACACTCGGCAGCCGAGAACGTGAGAGGCAGCAGCGGCGGCAGGGAGAAGCAACTCACAGGGAGCAGAAGAAACGGGTTTTATCAGGGGTGGAAGAGCACACATAAGCTGCAGGTTTAGTACATTTTTTTTAAGCAAACTAATTTGTTTGCTGTAATATAATGCATATGAATAAACAGTGTACGTTTACAAAGTAAGACATGGGCAACTCTTGACATCATTAACTCCTTCCCACCCATCTCAGCCCTTTCACTGAATCTTAAAGTGGAGTTCCAGCCGCAATTTTTTTTTTTTTTAAAGTCAGCAGCTACAAACACTGTAGCTGCTGACTTTTAATAAGGACACTTGCCTGTCCAGGGAGCCCGCGATGTCGGCATCCCGAGGCCGATCCATCCATCGGATCAGGTGCAGACACCGCCATGGTAACTAAGGGAAACCAGCAGTGGAGCCTTCAGGCTTCACAGCCGGTATCCTACTGTGCATGCGCAAGCGGGGTCTGGGGCGGAGCCAGGGGTGGGGTTGAGTGTGGGGCTAAAGGGGGGCCCCGTCAGGTAGGCTGTACAGGGCCCCGTGATTTCTATCAGCGGCCCTGCAGGTAGGGCTTGTGAAGTCCTCAAGAAAAATAAAAAACAAAAAAAAATAGTTTCTATATGTATAAATGTATTGACCAAGCCATCTACCTGGTAAAGATGAATGATAAAAACATGAAGACATATGGGACCGCCACATATGGTCTTGAACACAGACCAGTACACACAGCAATGAGAGACGAGGCAGCTTCTATTTTGAGCGACCCCAACCAGTCAGCTGGTGCCAGATCACCAGACTCCAGCGGTAATCCCCGCCATACCACTAAATAACTTAAATAAAGCAGCTGGGCAAAGGGAGGGAAAAAAAAGGAGCCTCCCTACTGCATCCCCCGTTTGTGCATCCAGACCCGGCCATCGGCACTCGCAGAGCAGCCCAGGTAACTTCCTGGAGAACCAAGGGATGACTGGCGTCACTTCCGGCATGGCCTGTGCCAATCCCTGAAGTGCAGAACAGTAGGACTGCAGCCATCACAAATGAGGGAAGAGCACCAGCATGCCAAAAGACCAACCTGCAAAAGTGTGAAATCATCCCAGATGGACTAAGGGCACTATACATGGGAAACAGATGGCAAAAACAGATCCCCTTTACCAAGGACCAACGTCCATACGGTGGGGGCTGGACATATTGGGCATCCATCAAGGAAATCCTTAAAGGGACATGCATCCACTTTGTACAAGAAATAATAAACACAACAAAAAAGCAGTGAAAACTATAAAACCCAAAAACTATTTAATGTCGCCCAATTACTCCAATAAATACCAAAAACAGCTAAGATATTTTGATTACCCAAAAAGAGCAATTACATCAAATCTTCCCTCTTCCCAGATATAAAGTCATCCAAAAAGGGCCTGAAACTCAAAATATTCTTCTGACCCGGAGATTGGGTGGCCCTAAGTCTGTGAATCCATCTGGATTCTCATTGTAAAATAAGCTTGTTCCAGTTTCAGCCTTTGGTGTCAGAAACCACTCCCTCCAACACCCAAAGGTGAATAGATGTTACCTGTCATGGCCGCTGTTATGTGTTCATATATACTTCTCCATAGTTCTCTTATTTTTTTACCAATATAGAAGGATCCACAAGGACAAGTCATAATGTATACAACACCCCGAGTTTGACAGAATCTTTGTATGGGAATTGGGTGAAATAGGATTCCTATCATAACGATAAATTGAAAATGATTACAGGTCCTGCTTTGAAAAGTGCCTCTTAAGCGTCTCAGATTGTGATGTCTAGATGAGCTAAACACTCTAGAAACAAATGTATCTTTTAGGCTGGGTTCAGATATATGCGGTGCGGAAAAACCGAATGTGATTCGGATAGGAATTGCACTGCCTTCCTATTCAAATCACAAGCGATTCTTTGCAGTGCGATTTGAGCCCATTCATTTTGTATAGGCTCAATTCGCAACTCTCAAAAAAGGTGCAAGCACATTTTTTTTGCTGCACTGGAATCAAATCGCATGGGTGTTCACACCTATGCGGTCCCTGCATTTTCTGATCTGTTTCAAGGTGTCATTTCTTTAACATTGACACCCGTTGCAGATCGCATAAATGAAGTGCGAATTCAGTGCAGTGCGGAAAATGCTCAGGATTCGCTGCATTTCCTGTACCGCATAAATGTGAACTGAGCCTGAAGCCTCGTACACACGGCCGAGAATCTCGTCGTTAAAAACATGTTGTTTTTTACGACGAGATCCTTGGACAAGAAACTTGTCCCGGCCGAGTGTACACACGCTCATTTCAAAGAACCCGCTCCTCACATTCAATGCCGTCGCCACCATCTTGGTTCACCCTACCTATGCCTAGGAAGCTACCGCCCATGCGTCAAAGTCATTTCGAGCATGCGCGGGCTTCCCGGCGAACAGGTAAGTGTACACACACTCAATTTTCTCGTCGAGAAACAGGCTGACGAGAATCTCGACGAGAAAATAGAGCGCAGGTTCTCTATTTTCTCGTCAAGATACTTGTCGCTTTTCTTGACGAGAAACCATACACACGAACGAATTTCTCGGCAAGAAATCTCTGCCAGCAAGTTTCTTGCTGGTTCTTGCCGAGAAACTCGGTCGTGTGTACGAGGCTTGAGTGAAGATGCTTGTCTGTATGTAATCTGAGGGTCTGCAGATGGATGTTAGCAGGAGCCAAAATTTTGGGATATATTTTCTCACTGGTAAATTCTGATTATTAAAAGTTGTTATAATTCTAAGCAGTTGTTTACTTTTCTCGTTATTAAATAATAGATCAGTACGGGAATGAGCCTGTAAGCCTTGCGCAGGCATGTTTTGGAGTATCCTCGTTCTAATAAACCGTTTCTCAAGTCATTGGCTGCAGTTTTAAACTTTTCCTCTCCATTGCAATTACAATGGAGTCACGAATATTGCGAATATGGATTCGAATTAATGAGGGGTTTAGGATGACAACTATTTCCCACAGTGAGTTTTCTGAAGAGTTTCTGGGTTTTCCTCTTGCCCTCTTTTTTTTCCACCTGCTCTTTTTTCCGCTTGCCCTCTTTTTTTTCCTCTTGTTCTCTTTTTTTCCTTTACCCTCTTTTTCTCTTGCCCTCTCTTTTTTCCTCTTGACCTCTTTTGTTTTTTTGCTCTTGCCGTTTTTTTTTTTCCCTTTTCTCTTATTATTTTTCCTCTTGTCCTCTTTTTTCCCCTCTTCCCCTCATACCCTCTTTTCCTTTTGCCCTCTTTTGTTTCGTTTGCCCTTTTTTTTTTTTCCTCTAGCCCTCTATTTCTCTTGTTCTCTATATTCCCTCATACCCTCTTTTTTTCCTCTTGCCCTCTTTTTTTCCTCTTGCCCTCTTTTTTTTCCCTCTTGCCCTCTTTTTTTCCCTCTTGTCCTCTTTTTTTGCCCCTGTCCTATTTTTTTCATCTTGCGCTCTTTTTTTTCCTTTTGCCCTCTTTTCCTTCTGTTTTTTTCCCCTCTTGCCTCCTTGTCTCTCGTCCTCTTGCCTCTTTTTCTCTCGTCCTCTTGCCTCTTTTTCTTTTGCCCTCTTTTGTTTTTTTTCCTCTTGTCCTTTTTGTATTTACTCTGCATTCTTTTTATACCTCTTGCCCTCTTTTTTTTCTCCCTCTTTGATGTGAGCTCCTGGACCTCTCTTTTCCTCCCTCACTTCAGTTTGTTTTAAATGAGCAATGTGCATTAGTGGCAGTGATATGCACTGCTCTATGCAAAAAAAAAAATGTGTAGCGCCACTCAGAAAATGTGCAAAATTAGAAAAATCCATAAATGATCATCATAAAGCATAATAAAGTCCCAAAAAATTCACATTGAATCAAGAAAGAGGGTATTAGAAACGACCATCCACCGCCATAAAATATTCTTGCTTTTCCCAAAGTGCTCAAGAAACCAGCCACCAACTCCTTGTCAATTCAACACTCTCTGGAACAAAGGGCTGTCATTATAACAACAAAACCACCTGTGACTCGCACAGAGTACCCTCTGGAGTAAGTGCAGTGATCCACATTCCATGGCACCTTCTGATAAACTGCAACTAAGGCCAGAAAAAGCTCACATGAGCCGAAAGTGATATCCAATAGTGCAGCAGTTTTATTAAAATAGTGTAAAATCACAAATAGACATGTAAAAATGTAAAAACACTTACATAGGAAGCCGCTGCTGACCCGGATCGTGCAGCGGCGTGACGTTGGCACTAGAAACTCAGCCCCACGCATTTTGGATGTTATCAAGGTGTCCTCTAGTGTTGACGTCCTCTATCTTTATGTAGCCTAGCCTGTTTCACCCCATCACAGTAATGCAGATTCATTGCCGAGACCAGAAATAGTCTTTCAGACATATTTGAATAGATCAAAAGAGAAGTACTCAGAAAAATACATTCAAAATTAACACAACTTTAAAGAAAAAAATGGGGCATGTAGTCTTTCAGCCATATTTGAGTAGATCAAAAGAGAAGTACTCAGAAAAATACATTCAAAATGAACATAACATTAAAGAAAAAAATGGGGCATGTTGATCAATCCAACAAAACCCGCAACAAGTATAAAACAATAAAAATACTGAAAATAAAGATGATTTAAAAAAAAAAGATATAAAAAATAATCTGCAAAAATCTCTGAGAGGGGTTTTTTTTCTACATTTTTTTATCAATATATAGTCATATAGTCAATGGTTTTGCTTACCTCGCTTTGAACGCTCTCTGACAGAGTTTTTTGCAGATTATTTTTCATATCCTTTTTTTGTTAATTTATCTTTACTTCCAGTATTTTTATTGTTTTATACTTGTTGCGGGTTTTGTTGTATTGATCAACATGCCCCATTTTTTCCTTAATCTTTTATTCATTTTGAATGTATTTTTTTTAAAAGTACTTTGCTTTTGGTCTACTGAAATATGGTCGAAGGACTATTTCTGGCCTCAGCAATGTATATGCATTCTTGTGCACCTGTGATTGGGTGAATGAGGCTAGGCTACTTAACCACTTAAGCCCCGGACCATTACGCAGCTTAATGACCAGAAGTGATTTCACAATTTGGCACTGCGCTGCTTTAACTGGAAATTGTGCGGACATGCAATGTTGTACCCAAACGAAATTTGCGTCCTTTTCTTCCCACAAATAGAGCTTTCTTTTAATGGTATTTGATTGCCTCTGTGATTTTTTTTTTTTGCGATATAAACGGAAAAAGACTGAAAATTTTGAAAAAAAATGATATTTTCTACTTTTTGTTATAAGAAAAATCGAATAAACTAAATTTTAGTCATACATTTAGGCCAAAATGTATTCAGCCACATGTCTTCAGTAAGAAAAATGTCTAAGCGTATATTTATTGGTTTGCGCAAAAGTTATAGCGTCTACAATCTAGGGTACATTTTCTGGAATTTACACAGCTTTTAATTTATGACTGCCTATCTCATTTCTTGAGGTGCTAAAATGGCAGGGCAGTACAAACCCCCCCCCAAATGACCCCATTTTGGAAAGTAGATACCCCAAGGTATAAATTGCTGAGAGGCATGTTGAGCCCATTGAATATTTTTTTTTTTGTCCCAAGTGATTGAATAATGACAAAAAAAAAAATTACAAAAAGTTGTCACTAAATGATATATTGCTCACACATGCCATGGTTATATGTGAAATTGCACCCTAAAATATATTTTGCTGCTTCTCCTGAGTACGGGGATACCAAATGTGTGGGACTTTTTAGGAGCCTAGCCGCGTACGGGCCCCCGAAAACCAAGCACCGCCTTCAGGATTTCTAAGGGCGCAAATTTTGATTTCACTCCTCACTACCTATCACTGTTTCGAAGGCCATAAAATGCAAAAATAGCACAAAACCCCCCAAATGACCCCATTTTAGAAAGTAGACACCCCAAGGAAATTGCTGAGAGGCATGTTGAGCCCATTGAATATTTTTTTTTGTCCCAAGTGATTGAATAATGATAAAAAAAAATTACAAAAAATTGTCACTAAATGATATATTGCTCACACATGCCATGGTTATATGTGAAATTGCACCCTAAAATATATTTTGCTGCTTCTCCGGAGTACGGGGATACCAAATGTGTGGGACTTTTTAGGAGCCTAGCCGCGTACGGGCCCCCGAAAACCAAGCACCGCCTTCAGGATTTCTAAGGGCGCAAATTTTTGATTTCACTCCTCACTACCTATCACTGTTTCGAAGGCCATAAAATGCAAAAATAGCACAAAACCCCCCCAAATGACCCCATTTTGGAAAGTAGACACCCCAAGGAAATTGCTGAGAGGCATGTTGAGCCCATTGAATTTTATTTTTTTTTTTGTCCCAAGTGATTGAATAATGACAAAAAAAAATTACAAAAAGTTGTCACTAAATGATATATTGCTCACACATGCCATGGTTATATGTGGAATTGCACCCCAAAATACATTTTGCTGCTTCTTCTGAGTACGGGGATACCACATGTGTGGGACTTTTTAGGAGCCTAGCCGCGTACGGGACCCCGAAAACCAAGCACCGCCTTAAGGATTTCTAAGGGCACAAATTTTTGATTTCACTCCTCACTACCTATCACAGTTTCGAAGGCCATAAAATGCCAAAATAGCACAAAACCCCCCCAAATGACCCCATTTTGGAAAGTAGACACCCCAAGCTATTTGCTGAGAGGCATGGTGAGTATTTTACAGCTCCCATTTGTTTTTGAAAATTAAGAAATAAAATTAAAAAATTTTTTTTTTTCAATTTTCAAAACTTTGTGACAAAAAGCAAGATCTGCAAAATACTCACCATACCTCTCAGAAAATAGCTTGGGGTGTCTACTTTCCAAAATGGGGTCATTTGGGGGGGTTTTGTGCCATCTGGGCATTCCATGGCCTCCGAAACTGTGATAGGCAGTGGGGAGTGAAATCAAAAATGTATACCCTTAGAAAGCCTGAAGGCGATGCTTGGTTTTTGGGGTCCCGTACGCGGCTAGGCTCCCAAAAAGTCTCACACGTGTGGTATCCCCGTACTCAGGAGAAGCAACAGAATGTATTTGAGGGTGTAATTCCACATATGCCCATGGCATGTTTGAGCAATATATCATTTAGTGACAACTTTGTGCAAAAAAATTAATTGTATTTTTTCCGCAACTTGTGTCAACATATAAAATATTCCATGGACTCGACATGCCTCTCAATATATAGCTTGTGGTGTCTACTTTCCAAAATGGGGTCATTTGGGGGGGTTTTGAACTGTCCTGGCATTTTATACACAACATTAGGAAGCTTACATCCACTCTTCTAACCACTTGAAGACAAAGCCCTTTCTGACACTTTTTGTTTACATGAAAACATATTTATTTTTTTGCAAGAAAATTATGTTGAACCCCCAAACATTATATATTTTTTTAAAGCAAAGGCCCTACAGATTAAAATGGTGGGTGTTGCATTTTTTTTTTTCACACAGTATTTGCGCAGTGATTTTTCAAACGCATTTTTTGGGGAAAAAATATATGCTTTTTTTAATTTTAATGCACTAAAACACACTATATTGCCCAAATGTTTGATGAAATAAAAAAGATGATCTTAGACCGAGTACATAGATACCAAACACGACATGCTTTAAAATTTCGCACAAACGCGCAGTGGCGACAAACTACATACATTTTTAAAAGCCTTTAAAAGCCTTTACAGGGTACCACGTTAGATTTACAGAGGAGGTCTACTGCTAAAATTACTGCCCTCAATCTGACGTTTGCGGTGATACCTCACATGCATGATGCAATTGCTGTTTACATATGACGCCAGACTGACGCTTGTGTTTGCCATTGCGCAAGAGCAGGGCAGGACAGGGGTGCTTTTTTTTTTATTATTATTATTATTATTATTAATTTTGCTTTTTTATTTTATTTTTAAACTGTTCTTTCCATATTTTTTTTTTTTATCATTTTTATTGTTATCTCAGGGAATGTAAATATCCCCTATGATAGCAATAGGTAGTGACAGGTACTCTTTTTTTGAAAAAACTGGGGTCTATTGGACCCTAGATCTTTCCTCTGCCCTCAAAGCATCTGACCACACCAAGATCGGTGTGAAAAAATGCTTTCCCAATTTCCCAATGGCGCTTTTTATATCTGGGGGGGGGACATTCCCTCCCATTGCTTATAAAAGAAGTCCAGAGGCTAATTAGCCGCTAGGATTGCTTTTACATGAAAGTCGGCCGCTGGCTGAAAAGAATGATACCAAGATGATACCTAAACCCACAGGCATCAATCTGGTATAACCATTCAAAGTCCAGCAACATACCAGTACGTTGCTGGTCCTTGTTGGACATGTATTGTAATCTTTTTTTTCATGCAGCCTTTTGGCTGAACGAAAAAAAGAGATTGATCGGTGGGTATGCCCACCATTAGAATACCTCCCTTCATCCACCCACTTCTAATGATGGGCATACATGCACCATTTATATATGCCGAAGCATGAGGGCATCCTCCTGCAAAAGTTATGCCGCACACACATGGTCTGACTTTTCCACGGGCATGCCGCCGTCTGAATTTTGACGCATACATACATTAGGAGCAAAATCGCTCCTCCGTCCCTGCTGCCCCCATGCTTCGGCATATATGCTCTTTTTTTTTTAACTGTGGTGGTGAAATTACCTCCTACAGCACTGGAGTCGCAGGGATCAGGCCTGTCTCTGCGAACGCTGCAGTTATGTGTGTTGTGTTTTGTAAGTGACAGTGATCGATCGATACTGCACTTGGGTGGCTTGGGCTGGACGGAGGGGCAAAACGCAGGTGCTAGCAGGTATCTGGGCTGATCCCGCTAACACTGCATTTTTGGGAACCCTAAACTGCTGGGGACGCTAGTATAGATCTGATCAGATCAGATATTGATCTGTTCAGATACTATACCACTAAGGGAGGTGTATGCTTCACGCGTGGGTGTTAGCGTTCCTGGCACTAACCTGACGCTACCTGGGGCGACGCAGACCCTCTCTGACACTAAAACCTAATTGATATCACCCGCCGGGCGATCAGGGGGTTAAACCTTTATTGGGTTATATATGGCGGGTGCCCTGACACTATAAAAAGCAAACTAACTAACCAGCGTCACCCGTAACACTTATATGGTGATCACTGGTGAAAGGGTTAACTAGGGCAATCAGGGGGTTAAACCTTTATTCGGTAATATATGGGGGTACCTGACGCTATATAAAAACCTGACGGGGAACCTAAATAACAAAATAACTAACTGGCTAACCAGTGTCACCAGTAACACTTATACGGTGATCACTGGTGAAAGGGTTAACTAGGAGCAATTAGGGGGTTAAAACCTTTATTAGATAATATATGGGGGTACCTGACGCTATAAAAACCTGCGGCGAACCTAAAAAAAATAACTGGCTACCTATCGGCACCAGCATAACTGATACAGCGATCAGAAAAATGATTGCTTAGTGACACTGGCAAAAGGGGGTGAAAGGGTTACCTGGGGGCGATCAAGGGGTTAAACCTTTATTAGGTATTATATGGGGGTACCTGACGCTATAAAAACCTGCGGCGAACCTAAAAAAAAATAACTGGCTACCTATCGGCATCACCGACACTAAGACAGCGATCAGAAAAACGATCGCTTAGTGACGCTGGCAAAAGGGGGTGAAAGGGTTAGCTGGGAGGGCGATCAAGGGGTTAAACCTTTATTAGGTAATATATGGGGGTACCTGACGCTATAAAAACGTGCCGCGAACCTAAAAAGAATAACTGGCTACCTATCGGCATCACCGACACTAAGACAGCGATCAGAAAAATGATCACTCAGTGACAGCGGTTAAAGGGTTACCTGGGGGCCAATCAAGGGGTTAAACCTTTATTAGGGGGAGGGGGTTAGGGGGCTACACTGGACCTAAAACACTCTGCCTGACACTTTTACAGTCACAAATGTCACTGATTGCAGTGATCAGTAAATAATTGGTCACTGCAATCAGTGACACTGTGACTGGGGGCTGGGGGGTGATCTGAGGGGGCGATCGTGTGCCTATGTGTCCTGGTGTCAGTGTGCTGTTTAGTGCACTAACCTGATGTCTTCTCTCATGCGGTGCTCGGTATATGTGAGCGCTGCATGAGAGATGACATCACTTCCTCCTGCCTGTGTAAACACTACACAGGCAGAGGAAGCTTTTCATTCGCCGGGAGCGATCGCGAGGGGGTGGCCAGAATCGAATGGCGGCCCCTTCATCACGGATCGCTCCCGAAGCGATCCCGGCCGCTCACTGTACCGGAGGGGGGTCCGATTGGACCCCCCACCCATACGAAGGCAGGCACGTACAGGTACGTGATTGTGCCTGTCCGTGCCATTCTGCCGACGTATATATACAGTAAGCGGTCATTAAGTGGTTAAAAGAGGCTAATGTCAACACTAGACATTTTTGCTCAAAGAGTTTTCTTGAAATGCAGGTATGTAAAATGAATAAAAAATTACATTTTAAGGTAGTTGCTTTGTAAACAAAATGTGTAAAACAATAACAGTGTTATGTTCTGAATGCACACCCAGAATTGGTGGGCTCATGTCATGTGATGTCAGAAATCTCTCCGCTCCTCAAGTTTGGTTGCAGTGCACATTTCTGTGCGCCTTGACTCACATGACTTTAGTGAAAAAGTAAACCAGGAAGAAATTTTTCTCAATGCAATCTTAACCACTTGCTTACTGGGCACTTAAACACCCCTCCTGCCCAGACCAATTTTCAGCTTTCAGTGCTCTCACACTTTGAATGACAATTACTCAGTCATGCAACACTGTACCCAAATCATTTTTTTGTCCTTTTTTTCGTACAAATAGAGCTTTCTTTTGGTGGTATTTGATCACCTCTGGGGTTTTTATTTTTTGCGCTATAAATGAAAAAACACCGAAAAATGTGAAAAAAAACGCATTTTTCTTAGTTTCTGTGATAAAATTTTGCAAATTATTAATTTTTCTTCATACATTTTGGCCACAATTTATACTGCTACATATCTTTGATAAAAATAACCCAAAATTTTGGGAAATTATTTGGTCTGTGTGAAAGTTTTAGAGTCTACAAGCTATAGTGCAAATCATAAAAAATTTATCACATCTGATGTACTGGCGGCCTATCTCATTTCTTGAGACCCTAGCAAGCCAGGAAAGTACAAATGCCCCCCAAATAACCCCTTTTTGGAAATTAGACATTCCAAGGTATTTAGTAAGAGGCATGGTGAGTTATTTGAAGTTGTAATTTTTTCCCACGATTCTTTGCAAAATTAAGATTTTTATTTTTTGTTTTCATTTTTTCTCAAAATTGTCATTGTAATAGCTTATTTCTCTCATATGGCATGTGCATACCATAAATGAAACCCCAAAATACATCCTGCTACTCCTCCTGAGTATTACGATACCACATGTGTGGGACTTTTTTACTGCCTGGCCACATAGAGAGGCCCAACATGCAGGGAGCACCGTCAGGTGTTCTAGGAGCATAAATTACACATCTAACTAGTTGACTACCTATTACACTTTTGAAGGCCCTGGAGCACCAGGACAATGGAAACACCCACAAAATGCCCTCATTTTGGAAAGCTAACACCCCAACATATAATCTATGAGGCATAATGACTCTTTTGAACGGTTCATTTTTTTCCAGAAGTTTTTGGAAAATGTGGAAAAAAATGAAAACGCGTTTTTTTTTACGCAAAGTTGTCAGTTTATAAGATATTTCCAACACATAGCATGTACATAGCAAAAATGACACCCCAAAATACATTCTGCTACTCCTCCTGAGTATGGCAATACCAAATGTGTGGGACTTTTACACAGCCTGTCCACATACAGAAGCCATACATGCAAGGAACACCATCAGATGTTCTAGGGACACATAGCATGCACATACCAAGAATTACACCCCCAAATACATTATGCTGAGCAAAGCATAAACAAAAGATTACCTGTGGTTTTAGTAGCGCAGTTCTACACAGCAGGATAGCACTGGTCCAGGCAGCAGGCAGGGACTTGGTCAGCAACGGCATACACAATTGTCCAGGCAGCAGGCAGGGATACTGTCTATATACAGTCCAGGGACAGTGCAGGCAGAGATATTGTCAGCAGTGCCAAAAATATTGGTCCTGGTAGTAGGCAGGTCCATGTGGTGTGGTCAGTTCATGTGACAGGCAGAGGCATGATGGCATAGGTCCTACAGGCACAGGCAGAAGTAGGGCCTTGTTCAGGACAGAATGGGGACAGGGGTACAGGCTTCTTCCACCCAAATCTCTTTGAAGCCTCTGAGTCTCCAGACCCTAATCTAGGATGAGAAAACAAAAAAAATGGTTTCTTCATCCAGAAAAACTTTTCTGGAGCCCCTCACATATGTGAGACCCCTGTGTTGAATCCCACTAGTCCAGTAGCAGGGTACAAGATCAATCCAAGAGGCAGGCAAAAAGCATGGTCCAACAGTCCAAGGTCAGTTCCAGATCAGGCAGAGGTATGTACAGAATCGTTAGGCAGAAGCATGGTCGAAAAACAGTCCAGGTTCAGTTCCAGATCAGGCAGAGGTAGTACAGAATCGTTAGGCAGAAGCGTGGTCGAATAACAAGCCAGGGTCAGTTCCAGATCAGGCAGAGGTAGTACAGAATCGTTAGGCAGAAGCGTGGTCGAATAACAAGCCAGGGTCAGTTACAGAGCAGGCAGTGGCATAAGGGGTGTGAAGGTGTGTGAAGGCAGAAACTGAGGATTACATTTACCATACTTCACTAATAATTTAGTGAAGTATGGTAACGGTGAAAACAGTCTACTACACAGAGGCCTGGTTGGGAAGGACACTCTGCACAATGATAAACTGTGTCTCGTCTGGCTCCTCCACTGGTACACACCTTACATTTTTTTTGACGTCGTCGACCTGTTGCTGTGGGAGGGATTTTATCGGGAAAGTGACGTTCGGCGAGTCGACTCATAACATCAGATCGGATGTTTTGGGGTGGGCTGTTCGGGAATATAAGGGCAGTGATAAGGTCCTCCTGGTAGCCAAGGAAGCGTTTGGGGTTTTGGGTGGAGTTGCGGTATATGATGTACGAATTGTATATGGCCAATTGAAAAAAATAAATTGCAACTTTTTTGTACCAATGATATGTCCGTCTTGTGGCAAGATAGGGTTCCAGCATCTGATCATTGAAGTCGACTCCCCCCATAAACAAATTGTAGTCCTGGATGCATGTGGGCTTTCGGATGGGGCCATTCCTTCTGGGGATTTCCACGAAGGTATCGTTGTGGATGGAAGACAACATGTATACATCCCTTCTGTCCTTCCACTTCACTGCCAGAACCTTCTTGTTTCTCAGACTTGCCGATTCTCCTCTTCTCAGCTTCTTATTTACAAGACTCTGAGGAAAGCCCTTCCGATTCTTTCTGATGGTGCCACATGCTGGCGTCTGCATCCGGTGAAGGTTATGGAACAGGGGAAGAGATGTATAAAAGTTGTCAACGTACAGATGGTAGCCTTTTTTCAGCAGGGGGTATATGATGTCCCAAACAATTTTCCCACTTGATCCCAAGTAGTCTGGGCAATTAGGGGGATTCAGCTGGCTGTCCTTCCCCTCGTACACTAAGAAGGCATACGTGTACCCTGTGACTCGGTCAGATAGCTTGTACACCTTCACACCATAGCGGGCCCTTTTGCTGGGAATGAATTGCTTTATTTGAAGCCTGCCACTAAACGTAACAAGGGACTCATCCACACATATGTGCTGGTCCGGGGTATACAGCTGGGGGAATTTTTCAGAAAAATAATTCAGTAAGGGCCGAATTTTGAAAAGCCTGTCAAAATTTGGGTGATTTCGGGGATGGCACTGAGTGTTATCGTTAAAATGTAGGAATCTCATTATCATGAAGTATCTGGTTCTGGGCATTACGTTGGAGAATATTGGCATGTGATAGATGGGGCGTTTTGACCAAAAGGAACGCAAGGTGTTTTTTGGGTTGAGTCATATACAAATCGTGAGGCCTAAAAAAATCTTAAACTCCTCCACCGTTAGGTCTCTCCACTCGTAGGGACGGGCATAATATGCTGTAGGATTGTTCAAAATAAATTGTTGGGCATATAGATTGCACTGGGTCACAATGTTGGATAGCATGTCCTCTGTAAAAATAAGATCAAAAAAATCAATTGGGATAAAATTCTCCGTGTTTACTTGGACTCCTGGCTGGGCAGTGAAAGGGGAATGTTGGCTTCTCCTGAATTAGGAGAAAGCCACAAGGGGTTCTAAAGGGCATAGGGAAGGCTGTCATGGGACCTTGGTCTTTCTTGCCGAGGCACTGCGGTGCTGGTGGATGGCACTGTGGTGCTGGTGGATGGCACTGCGGTGCTGGTGGATGGCACTGCCTCTTCACCAGAACGCCTTCGTTTGGCGGGCCGACTAGCTTCCTCCTCTGAGTCACTCAGTGTTGCACTACTGAGGACTGGCTCGTAATTGACGTCCGACTCAGAATCGGAAAGGGAAAGGGAATCTGAAAGAGAGAGCTCCACGTTGCTCTCGTCGGGCGTGGAAAGGATTTGGTATGCCTCCTCGGCGGAAAATAATCTTTTTGAAATTTTTTGCTGCTGGTGGTGCGACTACACAGGTGTTTGCCAAGCCTTTACTGATGGGCACTGATGAGGCGGCACTGATGAGGCGGAACAGATGGGCACTGATGAGGCAGGACAGATGGGCACTGATGAGGCGGAACAGATGGGCACTGATGAGGCGGCACAGATGTGCACGGACTGATTGCACAGGTGGGCACTAATTGGCACAGGTGGGCACTGATTGGCACAGGTGGGCACTGATTGGCACTGAGGTGGCACAGGTAGGCACTGATGAGGTGGCACAGGTGGGCACTGATTGCACAGATCACTGACGTCACAGACTGGCACAGGTGGTCACAGACTGGCACAGGTGGGCACTGTATAGGCACAGGTGGGCACTGTATAGGCACAGGTGGGCACTGTATGGGCACAGGTGGGCACTGTAATAATAACTCACTGTTGAAACAAAGTAACAGATCTTCTCCCTCCTCACACGCGGTATCTGTGTGAGGAGGGAGAGCAGGCAATGAGAGATGATCTCATATGTTTACATTTGAGATCATCTCTCATTGACCGCACAGATCGCATAGTAAATGGCCACTCTGATTGGCCATTCACAGCGATCTGTGATTCGTTGTGTCCAAGGGACACAGGCAGCAAAGAATTTCCCCGCTGCGCGCTCGGGAGCGCGCAGGGAACGAGCAAAGGGGAGGCCGTATAATGACGCCTCCCGGATTTTCAGGTCCGCGCTGAAGCCGTCATTCGGCTATAGTGCGGGCCTCAAGGGGTTAATCTGCTTACACTTGGTATGTTGAGAATACACTGCTCCATGCAAAATGCTATACACTAATCAGACAAAACTTTTTGACTGCCAACCTAATATTGTGTAGGTCCCTTTTTAGATGCTAAACAGCCCTGTCCCGTCGAGACACAGACACCACTAGACTTCTGAAGGTATGCTTTGGTATATGGCGGCAAGCCATCAGTAGCAGATCCTTTAAGTCCTGTAAATTGCGAGGTGGGGTCTCCATGGATCAGAGGTTTTTTTCCAGCACATCCCACACATGCTTGATGGGATTGAGATATGGAGAATTTGGAGGTCAACACTTCAAACTTGTGTTCCTCAAACCATTCTTGAATTCATCAGACCAGACCACCTTTTTTCATTGCTCTGTGGTCCAGTTCTGATGCTCACGTACCCATTGTACACAAAAACATGTGCTGCATTCGCAGTGCTATTCATTGTTAATGGCACCGTAAACACAACAAGCAGACATGCGTCATAACGCGCGGTTTAAATCACGCAAAGCTCAATGTTCAAAAAGATGCATGAGCTTTTTTGACACACAAAGGATAAATTAATAGGCTGTCCTATGCGTGTATTAGGGAAACTTGCACCAAAAAAATGTGCTCAAAAACATGGGTTCACGTGGCTCTCAGATGTGAATACAGTACACCCTAAAAGGTCTGTCCACAAACAACAGATGGATCTTAACAATGCAGTCCCTAACAGGAATAAGAGCACAGTGGGTGACTTGGCCAATGATGTTTTATCTGATATATCACTTTTTGATAGACTAACCCTTTGAATTAATATAATTTCACAGTTGTTTTAGTACAAGGTCCATTTTAAGGAATATTTGTTATGTATTTATCTGTTTTAAACCTTATCATTCATTATACCGCTTGTGTAGGGGAGAAAACAGTTTATGTTGCTAGTCAGTAGCCAATTAAAAAACTGTTAAGTTGAAAATTTTCTTGTGCAGGAACACCAACTCCCTTGCATGTGATCAGTGTATGACCACTTGTAAAACCTCACACCCAAGATAAACATCTTTATCTTTCAGATTTTTGTTAAAGATCCAAAATAGAAATTTGTCGGATTTACTACTTTCATTCTGACTATTAGTAGCAACTTACTTTTTTCCTATAACATTATATCATTGTTATTTTATTTTATTGTTTTTCCTAAATAACTTGGTAAGCTTTTTCTGTTCATCGTTCATATTCTATTTATCTTACCTTTTACCATATTTATACATAATCTCTTAATTTGTATTTGTTTTAAAGGCAAAGGGCAAGGAAAGGCAGTGGCTAAAACACCAAGCAATAGGAGAGCTGGATGATACCAAAATCATTGATGGACTGACGGGAGAGAAAGCTATTTACAAAAGACGTGGAGAGCTTGAGCCAGAAGTAGGTAGCCTGCCAATGTATGTCTCACCAATGTTATTTTCTGGGTGTAGCTGACCACAAGTTGGAGCCATGTCTGACTTTCCAGACCCCAGGAATATATTACTAGGCATGTTTGGCAAACTATAGTTGAAGATCAGTAATGAAAATGAGGAAACTATAATGTGGTTTGTCTTTGTTCATGTATTGTACTAAATTGCAATCTATTTAAAACATAACCATTTCAAGCCTTTAGACCAGCAATGGTCAACTTCAAAATAATAGGGGGCCTCAAGTGCAGCCCCTGACACATCCTAGGGACTGCACAGTTGTGGTGCAGTGAGGTACCTTGCATCGAATTAGGCAGCCTATTTCAAAATGAATGAGCTGTAATGCCTGAAAACTTTGGTTCTTCTGCATCTTTGCAATGTACTGCACACTGAAGAGAAAGTTGGAGCCATTGGTGTCAGTGACCACGATAAAAACCCACAGCATTGGTGGCAGTGATATTAACCCCTCAACCTTGGTGCTCAATAGCCATGCTATTTAAGCCCCTGTCCCCCTCTAATGGTTCATGGGAGAGTTTTCTTAATAGACATGACCCTCCCACCCCCACACCCGTCCTACTACAGGTCAGTGAAGTTTTTTTTGTTTGTTTTTTATTTGTATTTTGAGTGCAAGAGGCATATTGCAAAGATGGACATGAAACTATGAACTTGCAATCACTGGTACATGCATAATGAAGCTTCAAAATGGGCATTCAAAAGTGATGATAAACAGTGTGTACCATCCTTAGTGACAAACCCTCATACAGTTTTTCTCAGTATTTTTCCTGATATCTAGAACTTAACAGAGGGGGAGTAGCTATGAGAAAATATAAAAGTAAAACATGGGGAAGGAAAGAAAGAGGTTAAAAAGGTACCAGGTAAGTATCTTATAGGCTGACTCAAGAGTGGTAACATTATAGAACAAGTTGCAATAGAGAACACGTATCTTGTCAGTCTTTTTCAGATTTTTGGGCCCTCAAGTCCTCTTACCATCTGGCTACATAAGTATGTGTGGGCAGGGAGGGTAGATGGTTGAGTTGGGAATAAACTAAAAAAATTGTTTGGTTACCAAGGGGTGTAGCGTCAAATGTGTTAAAAATTGGTCAGTGTAGATCGTGGATCTTTGTTTCGGAGGAATGATACAATCCAATACCCAAGTTGGACGTACAAAAATAGTTCTGAAGGAAGAGCTTTGGAGGGTCGCCCGGCATAAGAGAAAGTCCTTCTCCATGAGAGAGCACACCAATTTATGTGAAGTCCACCAAGAAAAAGAAGTTGGGGATTCGAGTTCCAATAAAAAAAAAGTAGCAAAAAGTAGACAAGAGTCAGGAGTGTTCCAAACAAAAGACATTTTATGATTTTTGAGAGATTTATTGGGTAAAAGAGGACACTGGAATCAATGGAGCGTGGAATAGATGTAATAATTTGGCTCCGCTCAGGGCAACCATCAGAAATTTTGGGGCCCTGCACACAGCTTCAGGCATGGGCCAGCTGGAGCAGAGAACGGGGGGGGGGTGCTGCCACGATTTGAGAACCGGGGGGGGGCCGTCGCAATTGGGAACCGGGGGGGTGGGGCTGCCAGTGTCATCTCACTCACCTCTTCCTCCTGCCGAGAATTGAAAGTGTTTTCTCTCCTCTCTCCAGCCGCGACATAAGAGGGGGAGGGGGGACTGCCGAAATTAAAGTTTTCTCCTCTTAGCCGCGAGCTGAGAAGGAGGGGCGACCGGGCCCCTGGGAACATTTGGGCCCCTTACAGGTGTAAAGCCTGTACCCCGCTGATGGCGACCCTGGCTCCGCTGGTGGTCAGTGGCAGTGTTTTTTATGCCCCCCACTGGTGGTCAGTAGTAGTGTTTCTTTTTTTTTTAGGCCTCCCCCTTCCCCAGTAGTGGTCAGTGGCAGTGATGTTTTAGGCTTTCTACCCCCCACCGTAGTAGTCAGTGGCAGTGTTTTATCCCCCACTGGTAGTCAGTGGAAGTGTCCTTTAAGCCCCACCACCCACTGGCTGGTGGTCTGTGGTAATGTTTTTTAGGCCCCCCCTCCCACTGGTGCATAGCATTTCAGTGCCCAGAACCCTGCTGCATCTCTTGGTGGCGGATTTATCCAAGAACGTGGCAGGCCACACACAGGAAGCTGGGGGGCCACATGCGGTCTGCAAATTGGGCACCAGGTATTTAATGATTGTACACTTTGATTGCAATCTGGCATTGTTGTTCCAAGCAATCATCTGTACCTTTGTTTTTATTCTAGCACTTGTCTAATGGAAATAGCTGTCCTGCTAGTTTAACCCCTTTTTTTTAACAAAAAGAATAGTTTAACCCCTTTAAATAATGGTATGCTGCTTGTCTGCACTGGCCTTGAATTTAAAATGTAGGCCAATGTGGACACTACTTCTAACACTTCCCTCTCTCACATCAACACATTGGAACATAAAAGGAATATAAATCTGTAGTATTAGATGAAAAACTTTAAGTTTGTTTTTCTCATATGCTGTCTCCTTTTACAGGTTGGAAGTCCTCAGCAGAAGCCAAAAAGGCTTCGTCTTCTGGTAGATGTGTCTGGCAGCATGTATCGATTTAATGGGGTGGATGGCAGGCTGGAGCGCTCCATGGAAGCCACATGCATGCTAATGGAAGCATTTGAAAATTATGAGCATAAGTTCAAGGTAATTACAAAGAGAAATAACAGAGTCATAATTCTCCAGCATACTCATCTTGGAAAACCTGATGTTTTCAAGGAGCATTATTCATAAACAGGAATGTGATTCAGTTTGTCTGTCGTTAAGATACAAAAAAAAACAAAACACAGCCTATAATTTATAGTTATACATGACATTTTCTTTAACTCTATTGTCTGAAGAGGGTTTGGTAGTAGAGACAAGATAATTTTTATAAATGTGTAACTTTATACTCTTAAGCCTCGTACACACGACCGGTTTTCTCTGCAAGAACCAGCAAGAAAACTGCTGGCAGAGCTTTTTGCCGAGAAAACGTTTGTGTGTATGTTTTCTCGTCGAGAAAACTGCCGGGAATCTCGACGAGAAAAATAGAGAACCTGCTCTCTATTTTCTCGTCAGGATTTTGGTTTTTCTCGTTGGGATTCTGGTCGGCCTGTTTGCCGGCGAGAAAACCATGTGTGTGTACGAGGCTACAAGCTTACCTGTCCTCCGGTAAGCCTGCGCATGCTCGATGAGACTTCGACGCATGCGTGGTAGCTTACAAGGGTAGTGTAGGGTGAAGCAAGATGGCGGCGACGGCATCGAATGTGATGAGCGCATGCCATTCAAAAGAACAGCGGTTGTTTTGAATGGCCATCTGTATGCACGGCTTTGCAAGAAAAGCTTGCCAAGAATCTTGTCAGGAAAACCAACGTTTTTTTCCTGACGGAATTCTCGGCCGTGTGTACAGGGCTTTAATTTGTTTTTAAATAATAAAGCACATTTTTTTTCAGGACAAAAAATTGTGCATTTATTTTTGTTTTTCTTAGAAGCTTGCAGAGTGTGCATTGTCAGGCTCCTGCAGCTGTCTCTTCCATATGGGCAGACAGTTACCTAAGAGCAGCAAGAATCAATGACTTACGAGGGCTCTCACCAACGCCTTTGCATTAGAAAAAAAAAAGATGTCTGCCACAGTGGCAGACAGTACTTCATTCATTCACACATTGCTAAGAATGAATGATGTGGCTGTGTGGGTGGAGCCTGCACAGCCACGCTGTTTTTAAATTGTGACAGCAGGTGCGGGGAGTGGATCCCTTACTGGCTGTCACTGGGCGGGAGGATCTTTACTTGTCACACCCTAAATATGGGCCTAACTTGTAACATGTTATGTAAGGTGAATTTATCTTTTAGGTATGTATTCTTTACCCAAAAATTACCTTCTATTGCTTTCAGCCTTCTCCAAATCTCCAAACCCTTTTTTTTTAGATGTTGTGATCTGACTTCCTAGTAGAGGGTGGCTATGTTGGTTCTACATGGTCTCACTTTATGTAGGAATGTAACCACTCTCACTTACTCGCTCCTGAGATGGTCTTGGAATCATGAACTATATGATGTGTAGTGTACATAGAGCAGTGCACATGACCACAAATAATGTGCGCCTCTTGCTCCAAACAAAGGAGGGGGAGGGGGGGGGGGAGGTTCAGTAGCTCAGGGAAGGACATTGCAAGGAGGCTGAAAAACACAGTAGGAAATTATTGTATGAAAATTGATTACAGGGCCATTGAGTAGTACACATTGTAGATGCGTATGGAGGATATCCTTTAGTGACACCTTAAGGTGGGTGAACCAGCACTGCACACAGACATATGCAATGATATCAACCACAACAACATTAAAGGGGTTGTAAAGGCAGAAGGTTTTTTATCTTCATGCATTCTATGCATGAAGATAAAAAGCCTTCTGTGTGCAGCAGCCCCCCTAACACTTACCTGAGGTCCCTCTCTGTCCAGCGATGTCCACGAGTGTCTCAGCCTTTCGAGATTCTCCCTCTTGATTGGCTGAGACACAGCAGCAGTGCCATTGGCTCCCACTGCTGTCAATCAAAGTCAGCTAGCCAATCAGGAGAGAGAGAGGGGCCGGGTCGGGGCTCTGTGTCTGAATAGATACATGGAGCTGTGACTCGGCTAGGGTGCCCCAATAGCAAGCTGCATGCTGTGGGTGCACTCAACAGGAGGGAGGGGCTAGTAGCACAGAAGACAGACCCGAGAAGAGGAGAATCCCGGCTGCTCTGTGCAAATCCACTGCAACAGAGCAGGCAAGTATAACATGTTTGTTATTTTTATAGAAAAAAAAAAAAAAACTAGACTGTACAAATACTTTAACAATCAGTGATATTTCTGAAGATACCATGAGGCACCCATAACATTACCCTAAAGCCCTGTACACATGATCGGATTTCCTGTGGATTCAAATCTGATGGATTTTTCCATCGGAATTCCGATGAAGCTGATTTCCATCAGTCTTGCCTACACACCATCAGTCAAAAATCAGACCGTCCCAAACGCCGTGACGTAAAACACTCAGACGAGCCGAGAAAAATCAAGTTCAATGCTTCTGAGCATGCGTCGACTTGATTCTGAGCATGCGTGGGTTTTTTCTCCGATTGAGATCCACACAGACGATCGGAATTTGCTATCGTTTTTTTTTCCATCGGATAAATTTAAAACATGTTCTATTTTTTCTCAGAAAAAAGACCGATGGGGCCCATACACGATCGGTTTGTCCGATGAAAAAAGCCCATCGGACTGTTTTCATCGGTAAAACCGATTGTGTGTACAGGGCATAAAAGATCATTCTGTGGAGTGAAATTTTGTATTTTAATTTTTATTTTATTTTTATTTGGCCAGTACTGTATACAGTTCAGGGGTACACCGGAGAATAGCAAGGAGTAAGAATTAATGTCATGGATCATAACCACATTCTGAGTGACAATTGTCCATTTTAGATAAAGTGCTGTGTCTACATGTCAGGAATGGCTGAGCAGCCATTTTATAAGATTGTGGGAATAGCTAGGAAGGAATGAAAGCAGAGAGAAGGACTTTATGGAAAGAAAAATAAATTTCAGTTTATGTCCTTTATACAAACATATTGCCAATGCCTGTTAATGATTCAACTAAAAACTGACTGAGCCTTTATCAGGCATTTTGTAAGTACATTAGAAAGCTGTGCATGCTTAGATAAGGAGGATTTTTTGCAGTTTGGGTGGAGATTTTATTTAGTTTAGATCTGGCATTTCAAAAGGGAAATGCTTACTGTTGAAGTGGCAGGTCTTGAATTTTTTTTTAACTTTACCCCTTTCCCAAGCTGTAGAATGTAAAAAACTGAAATGCATATTAAAGAAGCAGAGGCTGAGCTGGGTTGCGCACATGAAGTGAGGTGATAGGCAATGCGGATGACAGATCTCTCCCATACCTGGCCGGCCTCAAAAACCCACCCCCCGAGTCGGCCAACCCCAATTGCCACCCAAGCCCACCCCCCCCTTCACTGGCCATTAGCCGTTGGTCGTTGTACTTTATTTGTCTTATAGGCAGTACAGCAGTGCTCAAATTCGCACAGCCATTACTTTGACAAGCTGTCACTGAAACCGGCCCACTGAGCCATCGGCCCTCCGGGAAACCCCCGGTAGTCCCGATGGCCAGTACATGCCTGGATATGTAGTCAGGGAAATTAGGATGGAAAGTAAAAGGGTAATACTGCGCTGGAAATAATGTGAAACGAAGCTGCCAACACTGCTGGTACAAAAAGCTAGTGATAATCGAAAATTAAAAGTGTAGCGCTATCTAAATAAATATGTACAAATGTGAAAATATACACAAAAAACTGAATATGATAATATAGTGATAGACACGTGTATCACTCAAAATAACGTGCTGGGTGACTCCAGTGATAAAGTCCTCAAATATTATTAACACAATTATGCAAATATATGCAAATTAATGTCCATTATAGGCAAATGAATGTCCATTAGAAATGGAATCCATAAAACGAAGGTGATGAAGATCAGTCCAGAGAGAACGTGATGAATCAAAACGTGAAATTGTAATCAACAGTCTTCTGTGTGTGAGAGAAAGTAGCCACCACCAAAGTGAATAGAGGAAGGCTTACCAGAAGTTATGGATTTGGCGGGGCATAAGCCACCCAAATCAAATAAACTTGAAGAGTGTGAACACTCAAACATTAATAAAATATAGATGTGATGTGAGATCCGCCACCAAATATATGTTGAGGAGGCTTACCAGAGGTCTCGGATTTGGAGAGGCGTACGCCGCCCAAATCTGAGATTGCTTAGGGGGTTAATGGACGCCAATGGAGATGGTCTTGAGTGGAGGGGTAGTCTGGAGTCAAAGGGGTTTAGCACTTCAATCAGACGGGACATCCAATAACACAAAACACCAATTCATGTAGGGACTCGGTATCCAATGCATATGTGTGGAGATAGAAAAGCTCACATAGCATAATTCCGTTTGGAAAGAATTTAATAAAAAAATCATACAATGTAACACTCACATTTTAAGATGGTCTAAAAGCATGGATGCAGGTACAAGAGCGATGTATATGGACAAATCCACCCGACTAGTTTCGACTAAAAAGTCATCATCTGGGGTATGGACCTTGTCCCACAAACATCGCAAATTTATGAACATATTGACCTCCATGACCCAGGAAGCGAACCACACATGGTTCACTTCCTGTTTGATATATGTCATGGATGGTCACAATACTTATGCACAAATCTATGACTGTATCTCAGCATGATGCAAAAAAAACAGAATAACAAAGAAACGGCATTAATAGTAATAATAGGGCTCTAAATCGCCTTACATACTGGCGCTATCCAAGCCTCGTTTTCAATCCCCTGGTTACTCGGCAGGAAGCAGGCTGTATCCAGGCCTCGCTATGAGAACGAGGCATGGACTCAGCACCCGCACGTCACTTCCGCCGTAACCAATGCCGTTTCTTTGTTATTCTGTTTTTTTTGCATCATGCTGAGATACAGTCATAGATTTGTGCATAAGTATTGTGACCATCCATGACATATATCAAACAGGAAGTGAACCATGTGTGGTTCGCTTCCTGGGTCATGGAGGTCAATATGTTCATAAATTTGCGATGTTTGTGGGACAAGGTCCATACCCCAGATGATGACTTTTTAGTCGAAACTAGTCGGGTGGATTTGTCCATATACATCGCTCTTGTACCTGCATCCATGCTTTTAGACCATCTTAAAATGTGAGTGTTACATTGTATGATTTTTTTATTAAATTCTTTCCAAACGGAATTATGCTATGTGAGCTTTTCTATCTCCACACATATGCATTGGATACCGAGTCCCTACATGAATTGGTGTTTGGTGTTATTGGATGTCCCGTCTGATTGAAGTGCTAAACCCCTTTGACTCCAGACTACCCCTCCACTCAAGACCATCTCCATTGGCGTCCATTAACCCCCTAAGCAATCTCAGATTTGGGCGGCGTACGCCTCTCCAAATCCGAGACCTCTGGTAAGCCTCCTCAACATATATTTGGTGGCGGATCTCACATCACATCTCTATTTTATTAATGTTTGAGTGTTCACACTCTTCAAGTTTATTTGATTTGGGTGGCTTATGCCCCGCCAAATCCATAACTTCTGGTAAGCCTTCCTCTATTCACTTTGGTGGTGGCTACTTTCTCTCACACACAGAAGACTGTTGATTACAATTTCACGTTTTGATTCATCACGTTCTCTCTGGACTGATCTTCATCACCTTCGTTTTATGGATTCCATTTCTAATGGACATTCATTTGCCTATAATGGACATTAATTTGCATATATTTGCATAATTGTGTTAATAATATTTGAGGGAAATTAGGATGTACTTGAACACAACAGATATATTTTGGAGAACAGACCCACTGTTCGTGATTGTAGAGGGCCTTGCAATGTCAACAGCTTCAATCTTACACTGAATACAGCAAACTATTGTACAAGCATATTCCATAAAGCACAAAGAACCACTTTTTCTGGTAACTGCACACTCTACCAGATGCGGTAAGTGTATCCCGGACTTTCAGTCATCAGTCTTTAATTTTACAGGTTTGTAAAACAGTCACTTGATAAACTGTTCGTTCATTCACCAAATTTTACATGGTGAATGTGGAAGCATCAGCCAGTGCATGTATTGGTTGTAAAGTGCTACAGGTGGCAGGTTTTTGTACTCACCATAAAATCCTTCTTTCTTGTGTTCATTGAAGGATACAGCTTAGGTAAATATATTTCTATATGTATGGATTATAACCCATGTAATCCATACATACAAAGAAACAGAAAAATAATTGAACACGCTAACTGAAATGTATTTAATACTTTGTACAAAATCCTTTTTCTTTATCTTACATCATGGGACACAGAGCCTTAAGTAATTTACTTAATGGGTAATAGGTCTACCTTCAGGTGTTGACACTGGTAAACCCTAATTAAGGAAGTTTACTCCCTATATAACCCCTCCTCCTTCCAGGAGCACATCAGTTTTTTCGCCAGTGTCTAAAGCTGTTGGTCACGAGTGAAGATGTGCTCTGAGGAGCTCTAGGAGGGATCCATGCTGGATTTAAATTCCTCCATAAAAAGAAGCCAGATCCACCACAGTGCCACTGTGGCCTAAATGGATGGTACCTGGGACCTCGTATCCGAAGCACGAGGTTTTGCCTGTAACGCCTCTCTTTGTAGGGCTGGACCCCAGGAAACCAGGGCTTAGGTCTTGTTACATTACCTATTTGCTTCCTGATGGGGTGCTATACATGGCCCAAGGCAGTGGAAATCCCTTTTCAGGGACCCCCGTCCTTGAAGGTTTGGCTAAACATAGCCCACCGTGATGGGTGAAAGCTGGATTTTTTCTGTTAATTCAGAAAAATCCTGCGACGATGATAAGGTAAGGAAGAAACTTAGGTATTTTCAATGTCTATGTATTTCTTCCATTAAGGAAAAGAGATTGTCATGCCTTAAAGTCTCCACTAGAGGGAGCCTATGCACTTACCATACTCTGTCGTCTTCACTAAGCTCAGTCCGTGCTTGATTGGTACAGCAGGTGGAGGGGATATTCTTACCAAGGTAAGATAAGGCCTTTTAAAATAGTTTTTTCCCCCCTCTGATGGAACCAGTGGGTTTGGGAGACAGCAGCGCTGCACCCCCTTACTTACCCCCTCCCCCCGCCGTGGGGGACGCAGAGGTCCCGCTATGTACCACGATAGGATTGTCTGGCTGTTTTTTTTTGTTTCTCTGCCTCATTGCAGTCTCTGCTCCCCTCCCCCTCCCCTTCTCTTGTTTGGTCAGGGATCCATAGAAAGAAAAAAAAATTATTATATTTTTTTATTGGAAAAAGGGGGCGGAATTTTCTCCAGGGGGGGCGGAGCCTAAACGCAGTACCGCGAAAATGGGAAACATATAGCCATGTCAGTCTCTCCTCTGCTGCTGAGGAAGCATACACAGAGACACACGAGCTGTGAGACACGTATGGGTTGCACTGGCATTCCTGATTCAGGAAAGACACTCTTTTCAGCACTAGGCTGAAACTTTATAGTGGCTTTTAAAGTCATGACTATTTTCAGCGATTTAGTGCAAATTGTATAGCGCCTCTGTTTTTGTACTTAGGACTATGCCTACCAAAAAAGACACCTCAAAAGCCAAAAAAGCAAAGATTTCACCCCCAGGCATTGAGACTTCTAGCTGTAATTCCATGCTGTCATTCTCGCTTGAATTACCAATTATGGCAACACAGGGTGAGCCATTGGAACAAATTGATGGTGCAACTGCCTCTCACATCTCAGCACCTAGATATGTGACTGAAGATGCCCTCTCCTCCTCCCTCCAGGGTATGGAAGAAAGATTAGCGGCTTTAATCGCATCCTCTATTCAGAGTGATAAGAAATGTACTAGCCCTTCCCCCACTTTAGCTTTACTAGGGGAACAGTGGACTCACGATGAGGTGTTGCCCTCAATCGATCAGGAAGAAAAACAAACCGATGATTCCTCCTTGGAGGAGACAACGGTAGGTGAACCTTTTTCAGCTTCCCAAACTGAGAAATTGCTGATACAATCTCTTAAAGAAATGGTTCGCTCCACCTTCATGCTGCCTCTAACAGAGTCTCATGAAAACCCGGCCTCTTCCTTAGGTTCTTTGAAACCTTCCCATGCTTTGCATGCGTTTCCAGCACATGCATTGCTAGAACAGCTTATTTTTCTGGAATGGGATCATCCGGATAAACATTTTCTCCCTCCTAAGAGTTTTGCAAATCGCTATCCTCTGGAGGAAAGATTCTCCAAAAGATGGAAAGTACCAGCAGTTGACGCTGCGATTTCCAATGTGAATAATAACTTGACTTGTCCTGTAGACAATGCACAAATGCTTAAGGATCCAACAGATAAGAAGTTGGAATCCCTGCTAAAATCTGCCTTTTCCATAGCAGGTGCCGTCACTCAGCCAGCAGTCGCCGCAATAGGCGTCTGCCAATCCCTAAAGGACCAATTTAAATCGGCCCTTAGAGAACTTCCTACACAACAAGCTCAGGATTTGGCTGAACTACCTAAGGCATTATGTTTTGCCATAGATGCCATTAAAGATTCACCAGGCATCCCGCCTTACGCTTATGCTTGTACATATGCGCAGGATCCTGTGGCTAAAGAATTGGTCAGCTGAAACACCATGTAAGAACCTCCTAACTGGGTTTCCCTTCCTTGGGGATCGACTTTTCGGAGAGGTCTTGGGTAAATATATCAAGACAATTTCTAGTGAGAAAAGCACGCTTTTACCCGTCAAAAGAAAATACAAACGCCCTTCATTTAAACGGGCCCTTTCCCCTGCGCCAAGGGCTTCCGCCTCTAAGCAGTGGCGACGGCCTCCGCCGTCAGACTCTAGAGGAAGACCTCAGAGTCAGACCCAGGCTCAAAAGAAGCCCTGGGGTAGGAAATCTGCAAAACAGAATCCTAAAGCCTCGTCATGAAGAGGCAACCCCCCTCACCAAGGTGGGGGGAAGACTTCTGCACTTTTCAGAAGTCTGGAAAAAGGAAATTCAGGACACATGGGTCATCTCCACGGTAATGCTGGGATACAAGCTGGAATTCCGAAACTTTCCACCACCTCGTTTCCTAAGATCAAGCGTACCCAAGGATCCAGAGAAGAAACAATCTCTGTTTCAAGCACTAGACCGATTAAGATCTCAAGGGGTGATCATACAGATCCCCACAAGGGAACAAGGTCTGGGGTTTTATTCAAATCTTTTTATGGTACCAAAACCAAATGGAGACGTCAGACCCATTCTAGATTTAAGAAAGCAAAATCAATTCCTGAAGATCCGCTCCTTTCGCATGGAGACAATCAGATCAGTAGTTTCTATCCTTCTAGGAGGAGAACTTCTCGCGTCAATCGACATCAGGGATGCATATCTGCATATCCCTATATTCCCTGCTCATCAAAAATTTCTGCGGTTCGAATTAGAACAACAGCATTTCCAGTTTGTAGCCCTGCCCTTTGGGCTAGCCACAGCACCCCGGGTGTTCACCAAGGTGCTGGCCCCACCTCTAGCCAGGTTAAGGGCACAGGGCATAACAATCATAGCGTACCTAGACGATCTATTACTTATAGATCAATCAGTGATTCGCTTGGAGCAAGCTGTACGCACTACAACCGACTATCTGAAAGCATTGGGTTGGATTCTCAATCTGGAGAAATCTTCCTTAATACCGCTAAAAAGACTGGAGTACTTGGGTCTGATCATAGACACAGCCCAGGAAAAGGTGTTCTTGCCTCTAGCAAAGATCAACTCCATAAAATAATTGGTACGGCGGGTCAGGTCAAATGGCAATCCCTCCATTCACCTCTGCATGAGGTTACTAGAAACCATGGTGGCTTCATTTGAAGCAGTTCCTTTTGCCCAGTTCCATTCAAGACTGTTGCAAAACAGTATCCTGTCTGCTTGGAACAAAACAATTCAAGCCTTAGACTCGCCAATGCGGCTGTCCCCAAGAGTGGACCAAAGCCTCACTTGGTGGTTACTAACCCAGAATCTGCTGAAAGGAAGATCCTTCAGACCAGTTATCTGGAAGGTCGTAACGACGGATGCCAGCCTCTCAGGCTGGGGAGCAGTTCTAGAAAGGACAACTGTCCAAGGACAATGGTCAAGGACCGAAAGAGGCTTGCCCATCAATATCCTAGAGATTCGGGCAGTACGTCTGGCTCTAAAGGCCTGGATTTCCAGGCTACAGAATTACCCTGTCAGGATTCAATCCGACAATGCCACAGCTGTGATCTATATCAATCACCAAGGGGGCACCAAGAGTCTCTCAGCGCAGAGAGAGGTGAACCATATTCTAACTTGGGCAGAAAGGAATGTTCCTTGCCTTTCTGCAATATTCATTCCCGGAGTAGAGAATTGGCAGGCGGACTACTTAAGTCGCCAGCAGTTATTCCCAGGGCAATGGTCGCTTCACCCCGACATATTTCGGGCTGTTTGCCAAAGATGGGGGACTCCGGACGTAGATCTCCTAGCATCCAGATTCAACACAAAGTTGGTCAACTTTGTGGCCAGAACAAGGGATCCATTCGCATGCGGAACGGATGCGTTGGTGACCCCATGGGATCAGTTCTCACTGATATATGCATTTCCCCCCATCCAGTTGCTGCCTCGACTTCTTTGAAGAATCAAGCTGGAAAGGAAGCCGATTATTCTGGTAGCACCAGCATGGCCCAGAAGGTCATGGTATGCAGAAATCGTAAAGATGGCAGTGGAGGGCCCATGGTCCCTCCCACTACGGTCAGATCTGCTCTCTCAGGGACCGATATTCCATCCTTCCTTACGGTCTCTAAATTTAACGGCTTGGCTATTGAAACCCACATTCTAAAGAGACGTGGGCTTTCCGGGTCAGTTATCTCCACCCTGATCAATGCCAGGAAGCCAGCTTCCAGAACAATATATTATAGAGTCTGGAAGGCTTATGTTTCCTGGTGTGAATCCAAGGGTTGGCACCCTCGGAGATATATCATAGGCAGAATTCTTGCCTTTCTACAATTAGGGGTAGAGATGAAATTGGCCTTAAGTACTATTAAGGGCCAAGTCTCAGCTTTATCGGTCTTATTTCAGAGACCACTTGCTACTCATTCTTTAGTCCGGGGCTTTATACAAGGAGTAACGTGGCTTAATCCGCCCGTCAAACCTCCCTTGAATCCCTGGGACTTAAATTTAGTTTTGTCTGTGTTACAAAAACAGCCATTTGAACCGATACAACATATTCCCCTAGTCCTTCTGACAAGGAAGTTGGTATTTTTGGTTGCTATATCCTCAGCAAGGAGGGTATCAGAGTTGGCTGCTCTTTCTTGTAAAGAGCCGTATTTAATTTTTCATGAGGACAGAGTGGTACTACGCCCTCATCCAGGCATTTTGCCAAAAGTAATTTCAGGTTTTCACCTGAACCAAGATATTGTCCTGCCATCGTTTTTTCCAAAACCTTTTTTCCAGGGAAGAAAAGTCACTACATTGTCTTGATGTGGTGAGCGCAGTGAAAATCTATTTAAAGAAAACTGCTCAGATTCGTAAGACTGATGTCTTATTTATTCTGCTGGAGGGTCCTAAGAAGGGACAGGCAGCGTCGAAATCCACTGTCGCTAAGTGGATTCGGCAAGTGATAATTCAAACTTATGATTTAAGGGGCAAGATTCCCCCGTTTCGAGTTAAGGCTACCAGGTCGGTTAGTGCTCCTTGGGCAGTGCGTCATCAGGCCTCCATGGCTCAGATCTGTAAGGCCGCAACTTGGTCTTTAGTGCATACATTCACAAAATTTTATCAGGTGGATGTAAGGAGGTATGAGGATATCGCCTTCGGGCGCAGTGTGCTGCAAGCAGCAGTGTAGATCCTCAAGTCTGGGTGTACCCTGTGGGTTGTTTCTCCCACCCCTCAATTGGCATTGCTATGGGACGTCCCATTAAGTAAATTACTTAAGGCTCTGTGTCCCATGATGTACGATAAAGAAAATAGGATTTTTATTACAGCTTACCTGTAAAATCCTTTTCTTGGAGTACATCATGGGACACAGAAGTCCCTCCCCTCTTCTGGGATTTAGACATATTGCTTTGCTACAAAAACTGATGTGCTCCTGGAAGGAGGAGGGGTTATATAGGGAGTAAACTTCCTTAATTAGGGTTTACCAGTGTCAACACCTGAAGGTAGGCCTATTACCCATTAAGTAAATTACTTAAGGCTCTGTGTCCCATGATGTACTCCAAGAAAAGGATTTTACAGGTAAGCTGTAATAAAAATCCTATTATTGGTAATGACAGCTTTAAGATGCCTCCGGTATGGAGAAACTAGTCGCATGCATTGCTCAGATGTGATTTTGGCCCATTCTTCGACAAAACAGTCTTCAAATCTTGAAGGTTCAGTGGGCCTCTTCTATGAACTCTGATCTTTATTTTTTTTCCATAGATTTTCTATTGGATTCGAGTCAGGTGATTGGCTGGGCCATTCTAGCAGCTTTATTTTTTTTCTTTGAAACCTATTGAGTTTCCTTTGTTTTGTGTCTGGGATCATTGTCTTGCTGAAATGTCTATCCTTGTTTCATCGTCATCGTCCTGGTAGATAGCAGCAGATATCGTCCTGGTAGATTCTTTATCAAGAATGTCGTGGTACATTTTCCCATTCATCTTTCTTTCAAAGATTTGAAGTTTGCCAGTACTGTATGCTGAAGAACAGCCCCACAGCATGATGTTCCCACTTCAAACTTCACTGTTGGTATGGTGTTTTTGGGGTGGTGTGCAGTGCCATTTGACCCCCAAACATGGTGTGTATTATGGTATACAAAGAGTTACATTTTGGTCTCCTCTGACCAGATTATATTCTCCCAGTATTTCACAGGCTTGTCTAAATGTTGTGCAGCAAACTTTAACGGGCTTCAACATGCTTTTTCTTCAGCAATGGAGTCTTGCATGGTGTGCATGCATACAGGCCATGGCAGTTGAGTGCATTACTTAATGTTTTCTTTGAAACAATTGTACCTGCTAATTTCAGGTTTTTCTGAAGCTCTCCACAAGTGGTGCTTGGCTCTTGGACAACTCTTCTGATAATTATTTTCACTCCTCTGTCAGAAATCTTGTGAGGAGCACCTGGCCGTGGCCGGTTTATGGTGAAATGATGTTCTTTCTGTTTCCAGATTATGGCCCCCAACAGTGCTTAATGGTACATTTAGAGGTTTAGAAATCCTTCTGTAACCAATGCCATTGGTATGTTTTGCAACATTAAGGTTGCAAAGGTCTTGAGCGTTCTTGGCTTTTTCCCATCATGAGATGTTTCTTGTGTGACACCTTGGTAATGAGACACCTTTTTATAGGCCATCGTGGAGACTGAACCAGCTGATATTAATTTGCACTGACATGAGGCAGGATTGCTTTCTAATTACTGATAAATTGCAGCTGGTGGCTTTCCATGCCTTTTTACACCTCCCTTTCTTCATGTGTTCAATCCTTTTTCCCTGTGTCATTCCATTTTATTACACATATCTTAATTTCTGAATGTATTTGTTTTAGTTTCTTTGTATGTGTGACTTGAATTGGTTGTTACCCATATGTGGTTAAAATTTCATAGAAAAATGATGATGTGTTGACAATACTTATTGTCACGTGAGTGTTCATGGCTGTGAAGAAGGTTTTGGTCACCAGCGAGGACCACCACCTGGGCTGTCATTTGTTTTTTAGTGCACCTAGTATCAAACTCCTGCAGGTGGCAATATACCAAGTTGTAAATTATCTAAAGCAGAGCTGTGCCCTCCAGTGAACATAATAAATGTTTTTTGGTGAGTACAAAAAAATCATATTTTTTGCAGTTTTTTTTCTGCTGAGGCCTAGATTTATAAAATGAAAAAGCAATAAAAAGAACTCAAAAATATGACAGTAGCCAACCTTTAATGGCCTTGATTTATACGTTCCAGTATTTAGTGTGTTACATCTATTTTTAGCAAGTTGAGCTTCCTGACCTGTGAACCCCTTATGGCCCAAAGCAATGTTTATATTATTACTATGGGCCTGTTGATTCTGCAATAATTTTGTCATTGCCTATGATGCTGCAGTAATACAAAAAAAGTTTGGGCTTTAGATATACTTTAACAGAAAAATGGGAGAAAGGAATTAGGGCTAATTAAGACATTTGATTGTTTAATAGGAACAGCTAATACCGTTTGCAGGCATTATATACACAGAGCAGTATTTGACTGTGAAAATGACAACTGGTTGCTGATTATACTGGCAGAAGGGGGAGGAATAACAAGGTATAAGAGATTCAGCTTAGGAGTTAACATTAAATTTTTAGGACATATTAATACACTAAAGCCCCATACACACTATCAGTTTTCTTGTAGGTTTTTCTCTTCAGGTTTACCAAAACCATGTAGTGCAAGGGCCTGCCTGATTGCATACGAATTGAAACTCTTAAGGTTTGACCTCATATTAGATGGTTTTGGTAAACCTGAAGAGAAAAACCTGCAAGAAAACTGATAGTGTGTATGGGGCTTCAGGGTCCTTAATCCGAAAATATGCACTATTCAGATTCTACCTACCTGCCCATTATGCAGCAGCTTTAGTATATATGACCGATTTACCTGTTTACCAAGCTAAACAGATGTTCACTCAAAAGTGAAAGTACCATTCACCCCCCCCCCCCTGCACTCCTAACACATTTGAGTTTCTTTTTTTTTTTCGGGAGCGGGTGAAAGGTGCCTGTTCCCGCCTCCTTAATTCTCACCTAGGTTAGAATAATGTCGCTCGTCCTCCAACCCCCTACCCACCCACTCGCATTCCTTCTGGGACACGTCATATGTCCCAGCAGGCTGAAGGATCAGACTCAATGCACCAAACAATCTTGTGCATGCTCAGTGGGGAGTGGGCTTTGATTCCCCAGGAAGTCACAGCAAGCTCCCAAATCCAAGATGGCAGTGCTTTTTAAATATCAGCAGCTACATTATTGTAGCTGCTGACTTTTAATAAAAAAAAAAAAAAAAAAATGGGTGAAGTTCCTCTTAAGCCTGCGATTGTTTATTTACACTGATCAAGTCTGGGACAGTGTTTCAGTTGTCATGGTCAATGTACCAGATGTGACCCAAAATAATTTATGCATACAAATAAGTAGCACTTGCTATTAAACTTACATGGAAAAACAGTTTGGTATTACATTAAATTTCCAAACTGAAAGACTTTGTTACATCAGAGGAGCCTACAGATGATCTACTTAAGATGTTTGTGACCCTTAGACAGGTCATAGATGGCCTCCAATCCACACATTTGAGGTGGATGGGGGAATCCTCTGGCTGAGCTATTGTATTCTGACAGCGAGGTGACTTCCCCGCCATCAGAATACACTGATCAGCGATACTTGCTGTACAGACGTCGATCGGTAGGTTGATTTCTGCACAACCACCCTGCCCATACATGGATGAAAATTTGGCCAGTCCCTGCTGAAAAGTCCAAATTGTGATCCATGTATGGCCATCTTTACACAGCCTGTCATGTGAATATTACAGAACATCTAATGTGTGCAGTAAAAAAACTGACAATGAATTATAATGATTTTCTACCCAGCAATTCCTTAAGAGTCAAGCTGGCGGGAGTCCATAAGAGTGAGAGAATACAGAGCATATAGTCATCAAATGTTTATATTTCAAAATCCACGAATATATAGCTGTATACAGACTATATAAGATAGGTAGAGAATGTATTGCAATAACATAGCGTGCAGAAAATGTGTGTTGCATAACTACTAAGGTTGTTAATGTTTAAAAAAAGTGTAGATTTTTACAGAATATGTTCCTTAATCTGCTTCTGGTATGCCTTTTGCGTACATCAGGCTCTGAACTCCAGTGGAATTAAAGCTGTACACTTTATTCAATTGACTTGTGTTTACCTGTGCTCTGCTGAATATTCACATATTTTTTCCACACTAGTATGATGTTTCGGGACATTCGGGGGATAGTTACAACATCGAATTCATGAGAAGTGAGAAGATTCCAAGAAACAATAAACAGCGACTGGATATTCTAAAGGTGAAAAGTCATATTCTTTTAGTACTGTAAATTAACTAGGAGTCCAGTCACTGCATGTCGAGATCTCTGCTTGAAGAAATGTTTTTCATCCAGTGCACAAGAAATCATTTATGGCGCTTGGGGCTCTCTCTGGTCCTTTGCAGTTTCCATGGTACATTCCCATTATGTTTGAGTACAGTTCACCTCTCAGTAAATGGTGTTGGAGCTTCAGTGCACTTAGGGTTTAGTGAGTAATAAACAGGCCTAAGAACACCTGTGTAAGTATAATTTTACCAATAAAATTTTTAATAATTTTTGAAAGATGCATATTATAGTAGCGTTTGTTACATACAGTAGGTATGTGGGACCAAATTGTTTTGGGAAATATTACATCAACCAATTGCCATTATTCTTCAGGCTTGGTGCATACTAAGAGAACTATACCGAGCAGTCCAATTTACCTGGGCCATGAGTCATGAAGCTTCTTTTGAGATCTTCTTTCTAATGTTCTTCTTAATGTAACTTAAGTGTGTAATAATTCAGCAAAATCAAAGTGGAATGATCCATCTACCTAAAATGTTAAAATGGTGGTGTTGTATGCTTTGTTTTTTAGACTATGCATGCTCACTCTCAGTTTTGTATGAGTGGAGATTACACTTTGGAGGCTACAGAACATGCAATTCGGGAGATAGCCAAGGAGGAGGCAGATGAATATTTTGTTATAGTCTTGAGCGATGCCAATTTAGAACGATATGGTATACCACCAGCAAGGTTTGCCCAGGCATTGACTATTAATCCTCAAGTTAATGCATTTGCTATTTTTATTGGGTCTTTGGGAGACCAAGCTGAAAGGTAAGTTGTTTCCTATTAACAAAAATGTTTTCTTTTTCTCTGTTGGTTCCTTTTTCCATACTGTTTACTCATGGGTGCATGTCATTATAGCTTACATGCCACAGATCCTGACAAAAGGTAGCAAGTATACTCACATAATGTATTTGTGTAGGAAGGTATTGGTGTTGCCCATAGCAAACCAAATAGATGACAACTGTTTTGTATCTGGAACATGTTTGAAAATGGAAGAAAATATTTAGTTTACCGTTTTTATGCATGTGACTCTGTGTTTTGGAATATCCTTTAACCTATTTTTTTTTTTCTTAGCAATGACAGTATATATAACCTAAACTAGCTCCAGAAATAAGTCAAATGCAGGAGCTTTCAGGTGCCTGTTTGTACAATTGTAGTTTTCATGAGAATCCAGAAAATGCTATATTGAAAACAAAATAGCCTGCAGTTTAATAACTTGCCTGTCCTGCTACCTAATTCACCTTTCTGCTGGCCTGTCCCTACAATGGGCAAGTCCCTATACTGCCAATAGGAAGGTGAGGGAAGATGGGAGCGGGCAGGCCAGCTATCACCACTGCTAGAAATTGTTAAATATTGCATATTGGAGGTTATTGAATTTGGGGTCCTGGGAAGCTTGTGAAGCTACACAGAGTTATCTGTAGTCAGGGTGCCTGCTTTTGAATTATAGAGCCCCTCCATGACATATATACATTAGTTAAATGGCTTTATGTTAGGTTTTAGTGAATTGTATTACATTTGTCCTCCAGTGCTCTTAGTTCAACACTAGACATTCCCTTTAAAGTGCAACTTTAAGTTTGGGTACCAAGGTTTGCCCTTGCTATTGTGCCTCCTTCCTGGCACACCAACTTGTTCTAGTACTTACTTCCCTGGCCTATTCAAGATGTTTTCTTTCACTGGACAAATGAATAACATCTATCTATTTAGCAGTATCAATGCACAAGTAAAATCCTTCCTCTTCTTTCTTTCCATGATAAAGATATTTGCAATGCTAATATCCTCATCCTTTTTCCTGTAACTCACAGACTTCAGAGAACTCTTCCAGCGGGCCGGTCTTTTGTTGCTATGGATACCAAGCAGATTCCACAGATCCTACAGCAAATATTCACATCTACCTTGTTGTCAACTGCGTAAGGAAGTTGTGTCCATCTCCAAACACAGGATGTCACATGAGGACAAAATAACAGCTCTTTAAAATAATACTATTTAAATAATTTCACCATGTGTATATAGCGGAGGCTCGGTATTGAGTTCTCATTTCAAATTTTCTGTTTTCAGTGAAGAACATGTAACATTTACTGGATGGTGCAATTTTAGCTACTTATGGAGGAAATGTACATTAGATGAGAAAACAAGTAACATTGAATAGTGATATAATAGTACCGTAGCATTGTGCCTGATGTCCAATCATATTTTTTTCTTTTAAAGAAAACCTTTCACAACCATTGTGCTAAAACATTTCATCTTTAACATCCAGCTTTGTTAAAAGAAAAAAAAAAATCCTGGTCTTTTATACTATATAGCTGGATTTTTGCTAATTTTACAGCATAATTATATGTGATTCTCTTCTGAAATACCACTGTAATTTTGGACTTTTACATAAAACTTTTACAATAAACATAAAATGTTGGAGGGGGGTGAAGTGTTTGTCAATCAGTTTAGCAAGCCACGAACATCTCTTTCCCCTACATATTAATCATCTGTCTTGCAGTCGCAGAAAGAGGATACTAATCTACGCTTGCAAGTTCTGTTAGCAGACAGATTCCATTACAGAAATAAAGACCTTATAAAGATGTATTGCGACAACAGGTAATCTGACATAAGCTGGGTATACACGTTTTTTTTTTATTCAATCAGCTTTTTGAATGAAAAAACATCACGGATCCCTGCATGAACACAAATGATGTTGATGCAGGGATCTCTCCCACTGCTGTATTGTATTATGACAGGGGGACTACCCTGCTAAGCCAACCCCCACCCCCACCCTCTTTACAATACACAGATCTGCTCTGCAGCCATTGGCTGCATGTGCTGATCAAATGCTAGTTTTCCAGCATGACCATTCGACAGAAGCTGGTCATTAGACTGGCTTCTGTTGAACAGACTGTGGTATACATGTATCAAAAGTCTGCTGGTACCTGCTGAACCGGCTGACTTTTTGTACGTGTATACCCAGTTTATACAATATATTAATAACACTCCAAAAATGTTAAGGGGTATATTTATAAAACAGTATATTCCAGCATTCACTGCTAGTGATATTTCCTGATTTTAAATTACTTTGAATCCAATAGATGGGCAAGTTCTGAATTGATAGCCAAAAACATTCAGAGACTATTTTGCTAAACCTTATCCAAACAGGAGACACCTACATATCCAGAACCTTTTAACTCTTAGCCCAGCTTACAGTTTTCTGGCACTCCGTACTTTACAAGAATTCAGTAATTCATCTAAAAGCATCTCAATGTCCAGTGGGGACAGGTGAGGTGTCATACATAATACAGTGCACCCTTATTCTGCTAATAATGGCTGTGATAGGTTTTAATAAAAATTACAGAAAAATTGCAATGAATGGCATTCATTTATAATCTGTAAACTAATATTTATAACTGTTACCATGATTTTGGTCAGCTCTTACCGATTAACTTTAATATACTTGATTCCGTATAGTTTCAGATAAATATAAAATGATGCATATTTTTTATGAATATTATCTACAAATTGTTGTTTTATTTTTCTGCTCAATCATATATTAAAAAAATAGAAAGTGAAGTTTTGTCTTAGTGATTGATGGATGCAGTGTGCCGCTTTACATTTAGCAAGCTATGTGTGTGTTTGATGTGGTGTCTGACTCCTAAGTGACCTGAGTGTGTAAGTACATCCTGTGCTGGAATGTCAGCGCTTTGCCGCTGACCCCTTGAATACCACGGGGCAGTGCAGGGACTGATATTCATAGCTTCGGTCACCATAGTTCATGTTCAGGGAGACTACAATCTTTTAGATACTTTGACCTCTAATTAAAGGCAAGCACATTATTGGTGATAACATTATTGGTGTTAACATGTTACAGATGACAAAAGAAATCAAAAGATAGACAGTTTTTTCAAAGGTCAATAAAGAACATTGTTGATATCTGTTGTGTAATAAAGAATAGTTAGTCTACCCAGAATTAATATTTCTGTTTTGAACATAAATTGGCAGGCCTGGCCTCTGTTAGGGGATTGGATTTTTTTCTAGGGTTGCACTGATACCACTTTTTTAAGACAGAGTACAAGTACCGATACTTTTTTTTAATGTTATGTTACAGTGGCACTAATATGCATCTCTGATGGGCACTGGTGAGGTGTGGACTGTGTCAGTAGTTTTTTCTTTTTATTTTATACAATTAATTTTTTTATTATATTCTACAATTTATACATTTTTTGCTATTTTTTTTTCCCGATGCTTTTTTTTGCGGGGGGGAGGGGGGAGTGGACGGTGTTAGTGTTTTTTTAATGTTTTTTATTATTTTTACAATTTTACTTTTTAAACATTCATTTATTACAATGTTTTTTCTTTTTTTTTTATCAACCCTGTTGGGGGGGGGGCTTTTGTGAGATGTCAGGGGTCTAAAGAGACCCCTGACATCTCCCCTTTGAGACCTGGAAAGGGACTATGGACACGGATTCCTGAGTCCCTTTCTCTGATGCTTCAATTGCACTGAAGATGAATGGACAGGAGACAGAGGCTTTTCTTCATTCATAAACTGAAGCATCGTAAACAGTTTATGATGCTCTGTTATGAATGGACAGAGTCAATGACTCTGTCCATTCAGACAAGGAAGGAGCCGGTATGTGTATAGGAGCAAAGGGAGGAGTGCACGGAGGAGGACATGGGGGGAACCGGAGGCGAACATGGAGTGGGACCGGACTGGAGCACACGGAGAACACAGAGGAGGACATGAAGGGAGACCAGAGGAGGATACAGGGGACAGTTGGGACGACCGGTGTGGCGGTGGGGGAGTTACAATCACCGATCTCCGTGTGGCTTTCAATAAAGCATCTGACAGCCGCGGAGGAGGGGGGGGGAAGAAGCAGCTGGCAGATGCTTTATTGAAAGCCACACAGGGAGATCGGTGATTGTAACTCCCCCCACTGATCCTCCCTGACTGTCCAGGTATCAGGTCAAGCATCGGAGCATTTGCAAGAGTACAAGTGTCGGTATTGGTGCAACCCAAATTTTTTTCAATCCCTTGACTACCCATTGATATTATGAGGAGGTTCATTTGAAGCAGTAATAAACCCAAAACCAAAAATGTAATATCTTGCAGCTCACCAATCATTAGATGTCGTGGCTGCTTTAGTTTTCCTTTTTAAGCTGTTTCCCTCTTTTTTTACATGGTGATCTGGCCAGTAACACATCTCCTGTATTAGAGTACCCCCTCTGTGGATGAATGAGCGCAGGGGCACCTTTGGACAGCAGTATTGTTAGTCTAGGAGGAGGGTAGCGTTAGATGTACTAGCAGATTTAGGTGCACTAACAAATTGAAACCAAAATCCAGCTAACAATTTATAAGCGGTACAACAAAGATTTGTTTTTCCTTTTGTGATAAAGGTTTTACATAAATAAGAGCTGATTATTTTAAGCACCCCGGCTAGTGTTAAATGGTTTGTCTCATCCCTGTAACTGATACATTTTGCTGTAGAGCTTGTTCTCTTGAAAAACAACACCTACTTATTGGCTGGATCACCAGGTGAAAATAGAATAAAGAAAACCTTAAAAAAAAAAATATTGCAGCCATCACATCTAAGAATTGGCAATCTGCAATGTAATAAATGTTTGTTTTTGGGTTTAACCGCTTAAGGACCGCCGCACGCCTATTTACGTCGACAGAATGGCACGGACAGGCATATGGGCGTACAGGTAGGTCCCCTTTAAGATGCCGCCGTGTGGTCACGCGCAGCGGCGCGATCGCGACCCTTCCGCGATCTCCGTGAGCCCGACCGTGGGTCCCGCGGACTCGATCGCCGCGGGGATACCCACGATCGTCTCGCGGAGAGATAAGCATCTCCCCGCTCTGCCTAGTGACAATGACACTGATCTCCGCTCTGTGTAATCGGAGCGGTGATCAGTGTCATGTCACACACAGCCCATCCCCCCTACAGTAAGAATCACTCACCAGTGGTTAACCCCTTCACTACCAGTGTCATTTTCAAAGCAATCAGTGCATTTTTATAGCACTGATCGCTGTAAAAATTACAATGGTCCCAAAAATGTGTTAAAAGTGTCCGATGTATCCACCATAATGTCGCAGTCATGATAAAAAACTATTTTCGCCGCCATTACTAGTAAAAAAAAAAATATAAAACTACCCCCTATTTGTAGACGCAATAACTTTTGCGCAAACCAATCAATAAACGCTTATTGCGATTTTTTTTTTTACCAAAAATATGTAGAAGAATACGTATCGGCCTAAACTGAGAAAAAAACTTTTTTTATATATTTTTTGGGGATATTTATTATAGCAAAAAGTAAAAAATATTGCATTTTTTTTCAAATATGTCGCTCTATTTTTGTTTATAGCGCAAAAAATAAAAACCGCAGAGGTGATCAAATGCCACCAAAAGAAAGCTCTTTTTGTGGGAAAAAAAGGTCGTCAATTTTGTTTGGGAGCCACGTCGCACGACCGCGCAATTGTCAGTTAAAGCGACGTAGTGGCAAATCGCAAAAAGTGGCCTGGTCTTTAACCAGACAAATGGTTCGGGGCTGAAGTGGTTAAAACCGCTTTAATATTTTGTTTTCAGTTAAGCTACATTACGTGAACATTTTTGACTACTTTTATCTTTCTGCTTGTCCACATTAATGTTAGAATTATATTTTCATTACTGTTTTATTACATGAGATGTTGTATGTTCCTGTTTGTTTCAATTTAATTTTTTAGTCATTCCTAAGTAGAATAAAAAAATAGCGTCAGTTTTTGTTCCATTTTCATTTCCGCATCCTTACTCATCTGACGCACTCATGCCACATCCAGCAACTATACCCATAAATTCTACCTCACTCCTAGCACTCCTCTAGCATACCTACCCATAAACACAAACCAATTCCAGCCTCCCCCCCCAGCCCTCACCCATCACACCCATTACATAGACTCGCTCACAACTAGCCACCACCCCTTACAAACACACGTTCGACAAATCCACCCACTTCTAGCCCATACCCCTGTACCCCCTAAACACCCCCATGCCATAAATGCCCTCATACCAAGCATCTCCTTATACATACAGTACACCCATTCCATGCATCCCCCCACACCCATCACCTCCATACTGTAATAGAATGTATAAATAACTGACTCTATTTTTAAGTAGAAATTAACTTTTCATTATGTGATTGACATAATTCGTTTAACTAAAAGTTTGCATAGAGACACACCCTGATAGTCATTTGTGGTTAAGCTGATTCATGTAGCAGCCTGTTGTGTCAGCAGTCATCAGCTAGTTCTTGCAGTTTTAATCATGATAAGAAAGTACAGAGTTTGTATAAACTTTTAGAAACGTATGCATTAAGACATAGCCCCTCCTATCTTTCTTTTGCATATAAGCCACTCTGGGACTGAATAAAGGTTAGAGGTCTTATAAACACACTCAAATCTGTTTCCCTGTGTCTCATTTGATTTCTCACGGAATTCCGGGGGTCACTGAAATTTATCCTGCATTACCTGAAGTACACCTGGGTGGCGGTATTACCTGCTTCAGATGGTGGCAGCGGTGGCATGAAATAATCACCTTTGGTAAGAAGAAACTTTTTGTCTTTTAGACAGACTGTTTTCTCTTGCCTTAGCTCTGATTTAAATTTCATCTCAAACTAAATTTATGTAGAAGAGGAATACAAACCACCCCCTGGTGTATAGGGGATTTTTTGGGAAAATCCGCCTTTGAAAGTACCTCTGAGAAGGTCCCAGTTAATTAGAAGCGTTTTGGGAACACTGTAGAAAAGTGTACACAATAGTCCTTTTGGCAAGCAGCTGAAATGGTTAATGAGGATTATACTTTGGTGACCCAACCTACTTTTGCTTTTCTTTCTGTCGCATATAAGTAATAAGATAATTTGTTGTGTAGATACACTGACTGTAAGGTAGGACAGTCAAAGTGGTCTACAGTCCAACTATCGTGAGAGTGGTACTTTTGTATGTATGTTTATAAATGTTGTTGCTGTGGTGCCGATGGGACAAAGGGGTTTTAGCTATGCTATACAAGACAAGGTTTTAAGAAGGGAAAGTTGTTGTTAGTATAGGGAATTCTCTTCCATCTGCTCAGAGAGAAATGCTTATATTTTATGTGTTTTGTTGTCTTGGAATTCCAATTTAGAGTATAAGTTGTTTTTTCCTCTTAATTGAAAACGGATTGTTGAGTAATTGATATATGTCCTTTGATCCTGCCAAGTAGGAATGCGTTGCTAAAGTGGGCAGGTGAGAGGTACATAGTAGGGTACTCATCTGTGTGTGGTGCTTTATTTGAGTGATTCCTCCTATCCAAAGTATTGTTTAGCACAATACACAGAGGTACATACCCGCTTGCATAAATCTGCTATTTCGCTTCAAGTGAAAGAGGGGATCAAACCACCGACCATACCTTCGCCACCACTTTTGCGCAAAGCATACTGCTATATTTGCATTCCATATTCAGCGAGTCCGAGAGACTTGCTGAGGTGGAGAGTGAATGTTAAGGATTTAATTCTGAAAAGTTATCTATATAGATTAAAAATACATGTTTATTGTTAAAATGTTACAACTATTGTCAGTCTATTCATGAAATGTGTTGGGCACATATTAAGCCCATGCCCAATACATAGTTAATTGGAAACATTAAAAGGGGAATGTGACGTCACTGATAAATTACATACCAAATGTGTTTTTTTTGAGGAATCTGATCAGATACAAATTTTTTAGAGTAGCATTTTAATTTCTACAATTTCAATTATGATTATTTCAGTTAGGCTCTGTTTCCACTGTTGCAACCCCAGAGTTGCGCGATTTACAATGGGACTTTGCAATGCGATTTTTGATGCGATGTCATTCAACCGGTGAAAACCATGTGAGAACAAGTCGCACCGAAGTAGGAACAAAGTAGTGCAAGAACCTTTTTTGGAGTCGCTGCGACTTGAGTCGCACCAATTAAAACGGGGACCATTGAAATACATGGGTTTTGACTTGTCATGCGACTTCACATGTGTCAAGTCGCACAGCAACTCGCAGTAGTGGAAACAGAGCCTTAAGCCGTGTACACGCGATCGGTTTTACAGATGAAAACAGTCCGATGGACTTATGTCATCAGACAAACCGATCGTGTATGGGCCCCATCTGTCTTTTTTCCATTGGTTAATAAAAATAGAACATGTTTTAAATTTATCCGATGGAAAAAAAAACGATAGCAAATTCTGATCGTCTGTGTGTAACTCCATCGGAGAAAAAACCCACGCATGCTCAGAAGCATTGAACTTCACGTTTCTCGGCTCGTCAGAGTGTTTTATGTCACGGCGCTTGGGACGGACGGTTTTTGGACTGATGGTGTGTAGGCAAGACTGATGGAAGTCAGCTTCATCGGATTTCCGATGGAAAAATCCATCGGATTAGAATCCATAGGAAATCCGATCGTGTGTACAGGGCTTTTGAGTCTGACTTTAATGACTGTTTTAATTGTGTAATTGCCTATCCTTACGTTATTGAAGTTAAAAGGTGTTTTTTTTTTTTTTCAGTATCAACAAATGTGCTACCGTTCGGATTGATATAATTGCCCTGGGCTCTGCGGTGTTCAGTAAATGGCATTATAGTTTTGTTGATGTTGAGAAAGAAAAAAAGGGAACTTTTGCATTGTATAAGGACATTGCCTGTTATAAGACAAGGGAATGATTATTTGTGCAAACGGTTTTAATTGTGTTTAGGCTGTATTAACAATGATTGGGGATTTTAAAATGTTTGATTTTATCTTTTTTTTTGGGTTAAATAGACGTTTAGGGCTGGGTTCACACATATGCGGTGCAAATTGGAGCTCTGTTTTCACAGCTAATTGACAAAGTAGTTGTTCAGCGTTTTCATGTCAGTTTTTGATCAGGATTGCATCAGTATCAGGTCAGGATTTTATACTGTTTACAACTGAATGACATGTGCGATTCAGAAGCGTTCCCATGGAAGTCAATGGGCCTGAATTCGCACGTAAGCCGGACCGCACTGCCTAGAAAACGCACACTTTTTTGGGCAGTGCGGAGTGCAAATGCACCGCAGGTGTGTGAACCAGCCTCATTCAAGGAAGTTATGTATTCCAGGCGCTACGCCAGAGGAATTGTGGTTGGTAAAGAAAAAGGAAGTAACTTAAGGTTTGTGTAATCCTATGCACTAGGGAAAAATATGAGAGATATATAAAAGAGGGGATTGTAATAGAATGTATAAATAACTGACTCCATTTTTAAAGCGGAGCTCCACCCTAAAGTGGAACTTCCACTCATCGGATTCCTACCCCCCCCCCGGTGTCACAATTGGCACCTTTCAGGGGAGAGGGGGGTGCAGATACCTGTCTAAGACAGGTATTTGCACCCACTTCTGGATATAGACTCTGCGGGAAACTGTGGGCATTACGCCACTTCCGCCCCCCCCCCCTTGTGTTCTGGGAAACACACGGCTCCCAGAACACAGCGTGGACCTGCGAGGACGGCGCTGCGCGACTCGCGCATGCGCAGTAGGGAACTGGGCAGTGAAGCCGCAACACTTCACTTCCTGAATAAAGGTTAGAAGTCTTATGAACACCCTCAAATCTGTTTCCCTGTGTCTCATTTGATTTCTCACGGAATTCCGAGAGTCACTGAAATTTATCCTGCATTACCTGAAGTACACCTGGGTGCAAAGCTGTATCCTGGCCTAGGCCAACAAGGCCCAGGCCTAGGGCAGCACTTTGCAGGGGGCAGCACGAAAAGAGTCCCCGCCGGCTTGTGCTACACTGTAAGTGTAACGCAAGCTGCTTCTAATTTTGACTGTCCTATCATCCTGGACCACAAACCTTCCTCACTGTGCTATATGTTTTCTTCTGCACCATTGGCATGATTATAGCTTCTTAGTCCTCGCCATAAAATTATCAGAAATTAGTGCTTAAAGAAGAACTATAGGCAACACTTTTTTTTTTTTGGATAGAGTAAGGGAGAGTTATAGCCCCTGTTAGTTTATTTTTTACCATCCCTGTCCCATTGCAGAGATTTCCCTTCACTTCCTGCCCCATAGCCAAACAGGAAGTGAGAGGAAATCTATGCAAATTAAGGGAATCCAATGCCCTCCCCCCCACCCAGGCTCTAATAACTAGTGTCCCCACTCGAAAATTTCAGGGCGGGTCTTAAACAGAAATGGGTGTGGCCTTGACCGGAAGAGGTGGGTCATATTTAAATTAGGGGGTCACGAGTTTAGTCAGGCCTAGGGCAGCACAAAACCTAAATACACTACTGCCTGGGTGGCGGTATTACCTGCTTCACATACCATATACACACCTATATCATGAACCACTGCACACAGCCACCTCCAATATTAGTTACCGTATATACTCGAGTATAAGCCGAGTTTTTCAGCCCCTTTTTTGTGCTCAAAATGCCCCCTCGGCTTATACTCGAGTCACCTTTTTGCGCCTGTTCTTCCGGATTTGGGGACCGTAGGTCCCCTGGACCCCAAACTTGGCAAACATGTAGCCTATTCCTCTACAAGTGTGCAAAGTTTGTTGTCCGGGGGACCTACGGCCGGGGAGCACCGATTTTTCAAAGCCGGGCACCCCTTCCATAGACTCCCATGTTAAACGGTCATTTCTCCGGTGACTTTGGGTACCGGTCGGTCGTAAATCCCCTGGACCCGAAACTTAGCACACATGTAGCTTCATTCCTCCTCTATAAGTGTGATAAGTTTTTCATCTGGGGGACCTACGGCCGGGGAGCTCAGATTTTTCAAAGCCGGGCACCCCTTCCATAGACTCCCATGTTAAACGTCAGTCTAGTCATGGGCACAGTGAGGCATGGGCACAGTGAGGCATGCAGATGGACACCCTAGGCTTATACTCGAGTCAAAACGCTTTCCCAGTTTTTTGTGGTAAAATTAGGTGCCTCGGCTTATATTCGAGTATATACGGTACACCTCATAACAGGGTCATTTTTTTTTATTTTTTTTAATCATACATTACAAGACACAGGATTTTACTCTGGAACCAATGGGTTATAGTGCCACCTTCAGGAGAATTGGACACTTGCAAGCAAAGTTCTAAGGACTAGTGTAAGCCTTTAGCCTCTCAGCATACCTCAGTTGTTTTCTATTATTCTTAGAATGCTTTGTGCTCTGAGAGAGGCAAAATCTATTTCACTTTTTATCAAGACACTTTTTTCTTTTATCAAGATCCTTCAGTTTCTGCGCTGCTACTGGGGCTCCTGTTTGCAGCTTCTACTACTTTGTCCCGGGAGACCATACCAGACCCTGTCTGTTGCCCTTTAAATAGGAGAACAGGGTGCTGCTGCAGTCCCCTAAGGGTTTGTCAGTAGAGTGCCAGCTGCAACACATTCAGTCATAGGCAGGATAGAATCACTTATGGTTTAAATTTGGTGCCATTTTTGTTGGTTCCTGGGCTACGGCCATGATGCCTCACTGACCCTATGCAGCTTCCTTCTAAGTGGGACTTACTGTGCATGTGTACGCCATCTTGGGACACACCTGGATCTCATCAGGCGTATCCTGCTACCCAAGATAAGATGCGTTGTTAATCCCTACTGCCCTGCCGTGTATTGTGAGCACCCAAGGGTAGTTCTCTGTGACCATGGTGGGTCATAGGCACTAACTCATGTTCAGATAACAATGTAAGGGGTGCCTGCAGTATCCCCCCCTGAGGCCCCGTTCACACCTATGCGAATTGGTTGCGGCTTACACCGCATCCAATTTGCATAACATTTTAAAATACATTAATTTCAATGAGGCTGGTTCACATATGTGACATATCTCAAAAGATTAGGACAGTATTTTTGTCCTTATTATCATAACTGTCACTACTTAGAGCTGCCTGCACTGACCTTGCAAAGTAACTAGCCTAGGCTCTCTCAAAATGCCCTGCTAAAACCTTCAAACCTACAACCCTGTACAATTACTGTTGCTGCCTGTACTGTGGCGGTCCTGAAACTGAGAAGGTGCTCATTCTTCCCAAGCATTTTACTCAGCAATATCCAATTGAAGATATTTTAGCAAAAAAACAGGCTATCCCTGTTGTAGATCCAGCCGACTCCTGTTTTAACATTGGGATATCTTCATCTGGGACAGATAATGTCTGTGTTCAAAGACCCCAATGATAAATGTTTAGGAGCCCTTTCCAAAGCTCTTTTTGGCCTGGCAGGCCCTATTATGCAACCTTCTGTTGCGATCATATCCATCTGCCAAACTCTGGCCATCTGTTCAAAGACTATGTCTAGGGATCCTGGTTTATACTTACAGATCCTTCTGACCTTCAACATATGCTACGGATCCTTTGGCTTAAATGTTGGTCTGTGGAGCTTCAGTGCAGGAAATCTTCTGAGGATGCCTTTCACTGAAGAACACTTCATAGCAAATTTCTGGAAATCATGTTTCTTTTAGGCTTCAAACAACAAATCTGGAACCCAGTTTGCTGTAATCCCTAGATCTCCAAGTCCACCAAGTCCAGTGGTACCAGAGGTAAGATAAGTATTGAACACGCCACCATTTTTCTAGGTAAATTATTTTTTTAAGGTGCTAATGACATAAATTTTTTACCACAGGTCGATAACAAACCATGCAATTCATACATACAAAGAAACCAAAACAAATAAGTTCAGAAATTAAGTTATGTGTAATAAAATGGAATGACACAGGGAAAAAGTATTGATTACATGAAGAAAAGGAGGTGCAAAAAGGCATGGAAAGTCAAGACACCAGCTGAAATCTATCTATAGTTAGAAAGCAATGCTGCCCCTTGTCTCAGTGCAAATTAATATCAGCTGGTTCAATCTCAACTAATGGCCTATAAAAAGGTGTCGCATTACCAAGGTGTCACAAAAGAAACATCTCAGGATGAGTAAAAGCAAAGAGCTCTCTCAAGACCTCCGCAACCTTATTGTTGCAAAACATACTGACCGCATTGGTTACAGAATGATGTCTGAACTGCTGAATGTTCCAGCACTGTTGGGGCCATAATCCAGAAGTGGAAAGAACATAATTTCACCATAAACTGGCCACAACCAGGTGCTCCTCGCAAGATTTCTAAAGGAGTAAAAATAAATATCAAAGAGTTGTCCAAGAGCCAAGGACCACTTGTGGAGAGTTTCAGAAATACCTGGAATTAGCAGGTACAATTGTTTCAAAGAAAACAATAAGTAATGCACTCAACTGCCATAGCCTGTAGGCATGCTCACCATGCAAGACTCCATTGCTGAAGAAAAAGCATGTTGAAGCGCGTTAAAGTTTGCTGCACAACATTTAGAAAAGCCTGTGAAGTACTGGGAGAGTATAGTCTGGTCAGATAAGACCAAAATGTAACTCTTTCTATGCCATAATACACACCATGTTTGGAGGTCAAATGGCACTGCACACCACCCCAAAAATACCATACCAACAGTGAAGTTTGAAGTGGGAACGTCATGGTGTGGGGCTGTTTTTCAGCATACGATACTGGCAAACTTTATGTCTTTGAAGGTAGGATAATTTAAAAAATGTACCAAGACATGCTTGAAAAAAATCTGTTAGCATGTTTAATACTTTATTACTTTTTCCCTATGTAATTCCATTTTATTAAACGTAACTTAATTTCTGAACTTATTTGTTTTGGTTTCTTTGTATGTATGGATTGCATGGGTTGTTACTGACATCTGGTGAAAATTTCATATCGATAACGCCTTTAGAAATATATTTACCTAGAAAATTGTTGACATCTTCAATACTTATTTTACCTGCTGTAAGTTGTCAGAATTTTACAAGTGGGGGGATGTCGTTTGTTCTTTGCAGCCATTTGATCCCTGGATATTTCAGATCCTGGGGTTTGAAAAATTATCTTTGGGGCGTACAAACTAGAATTTCAGTCTCGCCTCCAACCTGTTTCATGTTGTCAAACTTGCCAACGTGTATTCAAAGATTAGTGGGCCTTCATGTTGCTCTGAAGCAGTTCCTATCCCATGGAGTCTTAACCATGGTGCTGGAGGGAGATGTGTTTTAAAGTGTCTATTCTAATCTGTTCACAGTTCCCAAAGTAAAGGGAGGCATCCGCCCCATACTGTATCTAAAGACTCTCAACAGATGTCTACAGGTTAAAAATTTCTGTATGCCACCTGTCCAGTCAGTCATTGCTTCCCTCCACTGTGGACATCAAGGATGTGTACGTACACATCCGCATTTTCCTGGCACATCAACTCTACCTGCACTTTATTAAGAGTACAAGACATTACCAATTTGCAGCTCTTCTCTGTGGCCTGTCCACTGCACCTCGGGTCTTCACCGAGGTGTTAGCCCCTGTTCTTGCTCTGCTTCACTCTCAGAGCCTTACCATTATTGGATATCTGAATGACCTTCTTCTCCAAGAACAGTCAGCACAGGCTTTATCAGCCAACGCCCTTATAACTATTCAGACCCTATGGAAGTTTGGCTGGATTCTAAATCTCCCAAAATTGGCACTGGAACCATCTCATTGTTTGAAGTACCCGTCCAAGGTCTGACTCCCAAAACCAGGCCTTGGCCTGGCCTGGTGCATAATAGGTCCAGCAATAGAAGTGAGGGCACTATTTAGGTGCAAGGAACTTGATCACCAGGGGAAGACAGTCTCGCAGTCAGTGGAACTGAGAGTGATTCAGTTGTTCATTCAATGCTTGACATCTTACCTGTGAGGTTATCTAACCAAGGTTCAGTCTGACAACACCATGATGGTTCTTTACATCAACCATCAGAGGAGAACTAGAAGTCTCACAACTCGTAGAGAAGCAGATTTGATATTTGCCTGGGTGGAAAGTCATGTTCCAAACCTGTCCACAGTGAACATACTGGTCATAGAAAATAGGCAGGTGGACTTCCTCAGCTGTTAACATCTAGACTCCAAAGAGTGATATCTTTGCTGCAAGTCTTTCGATAGTTGGGGGTGCCAGAGGTGAACCTTCTGGCTTTCAGGTTCTGGACAGGAATCCCAGTTATTCATCACACCAAACTGGCTTAGGCAGACTTTGTACTAGAACCTCATTAGGCTCCTGGCTCACTTTTTGTGAGCCCTCCCAGATTGTCCAGATTTTCTGTCCATAGGATGGGTTTACCACCTGATTCTCAGTCCAGGCTTTAATGGCTTGGCTGTTGAAGCCCAGGTCCTGAGGGATAGGAAACTTTCTGATTCTATTACCCAACACTCTTAAAGGATAGGAAGTTACTTTTTCACAAAGTCTACTGCCATTAAGTACCAGTGAGGGTCAAGTTTTAGTCTTGGTGATTCTCCTTCAGAGACTGCTCATTTCTGACTCTGTTAAAGTCTCTGTGCAGGGTGTCACTTACATTATGCCACCCTATTGACTCCATGGTATCTCAAACTGGTTCTGTTAGCTCTTTAAAAACTGCCCTTTGAAGCTATTATGAATATTGCTCTATCTATGCTTACTTGCCTTTCTAATCACTATCACTTCTACAAGGTGAGGTGAGTTTCTGAGTTAGTGACCTTAATTTGTAAAGAACACTTTCTTGTGCTACACAAGGAAGAGGTTGTTTTAAAGCTCAGGGCCTCTTTCCTTTCCAAGGGTTTCTTTCTTTCACTTTAACCAGGACATTTTTACATCTTCTTTCTGTCCTACTCTTAAACATCCGAAAGAGTTTTCCCTCCATTGCCCAGATGTAGAGTGCGATGTTCAAGTTTTCTACTGGCTATAGCTTACTTTATCAGTCTGACTCCCTTTGTCAGTCCTAAAGGTCCCCATAGGGTATAGCCCTCTTCTCATTCCACTATCGCTATGTGGATTCATCAGCTCATCATTCAGGCTTATAATCGCAGGGGCAAGGTTCCTGGTCAAAGCACACTCCACTAGATCACAAAGTGCTTTATGGGCTTTTCAGCATCAAGCATCTGTTGCACAGATATGTAAGGCTGTCGTCACTCATTCATTAGTCTCAGGCCTTAGCTGATATTGGCTTTGGTCGTAAGGTTTTTCTGGCAGCACTGTAGGCTCCCTTGAGCTGCCCTTGTTAACTTTGGTCCTGTTAGCCTTTCATTTGTTGTTGCCCACACCTCTGTTTAGTCATAGCTCCCAACTGTCCCTGATTTTGAGGGACTGTCTGTGATTTTAGGGACTGTCTGTGATTTGGAACAAAGTCCCTCTGTCCTCCTCATTTGTCCCTCACTTTGGTCTGATCTACATTGTTGTATGTAAAATGCACTATTTATCTATTTATTTATTTCAAAAAAGTGTTTGACAGTGCTAAACCTTTCATACAATTTCTATATTGCTGCATTTGTAAATTTCAGAAGCCGGTATAAAGGAATAGTGGTGGTAAAAAAAAATAATCTGTGGGTTTAACTAATCTTTTTTTTGTAGAACTCTCCTTTCAGGGGCTTGGAAGGGGGTGTGTCCTATGCCTACATACTTTTGCTTGTTCCCATCTCAAAAAGTTTGAGGTATGGTTTATTTGCTTTTGGAGGTTCCATTGGTTCCAAAATACCATCCTGTGTAATGTAATGTACAATAAAGAAAATTTGTTTTTTTTTCAGTAAAATCCTTTTCTTGGAGTACATTACAGAACAGAGGCCTTGATACTAAACTGAGGCATGCTAGGAGCAGGAGAGGTTATAGTTGGCTATCCTTACAATTTTTTTTGCCATTTTCCATCTTTCCTGAAGGTGGCAGTTTAACCCATTGTTCCGGAATACCATCTTGTGTTCTGTAATGTACTCCAAAAAAATGATTTTACAGCTAAGAACAACACGGTTAGTATCCCATTCATTATTTATTAAATTATTTACACAAGTATAGTTTGTTGTTTTTAATAAATGACGCTAAAGTATGAAAGTTTACTTTTGTGTTTGGAACTTTTTATCAGTTGAATAGTTGCTGTGACTATAGAGTCGATGACAGCTGAGTGTTTTGCTTTGGGCAAACATGAGGCCAGACACTTGCATCTCAAGTAATCAGTGTCTGCTCAGTCACACATGGCAGACAGGCTTACCTGGAGGCCAGTCACAATGTGCACAGGAAATTTACACAGCACAGTGTATTTTTAGCTAGAAATGAAAATGATTCACCATATAGGCTACATGTATACTGTTTTCATTCTAACAGAAACATGTTCTATGAATATGGCATTTGATATGATATAACACCATTTAATTTTATACAGGTCAAATCATGATCAAATTTAGATCATGCTTATAATCAAGTTGTGTGTGCAACAATTCCTCAATTATGTTTAAAGGAAACAATTCCCCATGCTCTTCTTCCCCCCCCCCCTTTGCCTGGCAGAGTCTTGACAAATACCTGGTACAGGGCAACATTTTATTTTCTGCCTTTGCTTCATGTCACAGAGGGGCCATGGAGGGTGCTTAGCCATATGTTCGCTCCAACTCAATCCCTACCTAGAACTCACACTGTGATTTTTGGGGTGTGGGAGGCTTCCATCAGGTGAGAAGGTTTCAGCAGAGGAGGTTTCCTGTTGCACCACTTAAAATGGTATAATATCTAAACATTTTTTACCTTAATGCATTCTTTGTATTAAAGTGGATGTAAACCCACTCTCATCCTTTCTAAACTACTGCCATAGTGCTGATCTATAAGGATATAGATGCCTCCTGCATGTATCCTTACCTGTCAAATGTTTCCCCTCTGTCTGTTATAAGAACTGAAAAACTGCAGATTCTGTGGGTGGATCTGTTGTCTGGAGCTCGGTGGGTGGAGTCGTGATGTCAGTAGAAACCCCGCCCACCTCTACACTCCCCTTGTCAACATACATTTTCTCCTGTGTATTCCTTCTGCTATGATCACTAACATCCAGTCTAAATCCAGAAAAGTAACCACATGACTTCAGAAAAGGAGTGGGGATTGGAATTAAAAAATAATGCCTGTCTAAAGCTAGTGCACCAGATATGTAAATAACCTGTCACTCAATGCAAGGGGGCGGAACGGACAAAGGTTTTTCTCTGTTTGTCTGTTTTATCTCACTGAACAATAAAAGAGGATTGCTCAGAGCTGGATTAACTCTGTGTGGCAAGACCTGGCACAAATGATAGGAAATCTTATACTCTATATTGTGACAACAAAAATAAATAAAAAATATTGGTTTACATCCACTTTAAGGTAAACAATGTTGGGGCATCAGTATAGCCCTCTAGATGAAGAGGAGGTTTGGGGGTAAGTATAAACCCAAATGCATTCACAATCACTTTAATGCTTTATCCTGAATGTGCAAATGACATTTTAACTATTTTCATTTCCCATCCCACTCACTTTGCTGTGTTGTTCTGGCCCCACCTACTTTTTCCAATTTTTTTTTGCTTGGTGGTTTATGCATCTGTGGTCTGGAATAATTTTAGCTGATTTAAAGATCAACTATTGTAAATGCTTACTTGCAGCGATTTTCCTTTCCATTCCTTTTTATTAAGTTGCAATGTGCCTCTAAACTTGCTAGCTAATTCAGCTAGTCCGTTCCTTAGCACATCCTCTTCCTCCTTGCACGCCATAGCCCCCACCTCTTCTGTAAGTGTCTAATTATTGTCTGTGCTATCCCAATTTCTTTGCCTCCTACCTCTCAGCCAAGGGATGAATTAAAGAGTAGTACTTATAGAGTGTCGATTGAATCACATCCAAAATGGGGACACCCAGCAGCAGTCTCAGGGCTTGTCTTTAAAAAGGAGGCTTTTACATGTAAATAACATGCCTAAAAATTCATTAAATGCACATATAATTTTATGGAAGGATCACTGTTAAAATTAATAGTCTGGCGTCAGGGTCTTTTTGAACTATTTAAAGTGGGTAAAATAAGCTCACGGCTGCAGACATGGGTTTAGTGTATTTTAGGCTTTATGCACACAGGGCAATTGCCAAGCTCTTCTAGATGCCTTTATTCCTGATGGCGGCGTTTTGGCAGAAAAAATGCTTGACCCTTTTAAACATTGTAACATGTTTAGTGGGGTCAAGCGCTTGGGCATTCATTTATTTCATTGGCCAGAATAATAACTTATTCTGGCCATTGAAAAGAATTACTACTGTAGCCGAGGATGTAGCTAATATAGCATGGAGGGCAGGGCAGACATGGGGGAGGTCTAATAGAACCCTGATGTCTCAATAAAGAGAACCTTTCACATGCTTATGTTATCATAAGGGGGCCTTGTTAACCCCTTGTGATAACAATTAAGTTACAAGAATAAAACTATTTTAAAAGTGACCCTGGCCCCCCTGGCACATGCTTGCAAATGCATACGCGCGCATAGGTATATGTAAACATTTTTTGTACCACACATGTGAGGCATTGCTGCAAACATTGGAGTGACAGCAATAATTCTAGGGCAAAAGTTCATGGTTAACTTGTAAAGGCTTTAAAGTGTCACATATTAAACATGTAGGTTGTTTTTTTGCCAGTCTTGACATGCGTGGTTTCTATTTAATGATGCAACCCTATATTTTTTGCTTTACCAAACATTTGGGTATTATATGTGTTTGGTAAAGAGCTATGCAAATATCACGTAACATAAAAAAATTGCAACTGCCACCACAATTGAAAAAGTTCAATTGTGCTTTAAGACAGAATATTCAGATTTTTGTCTAAGCTTAGTTGTGACTTAATTTCGTTATGGTGTTTATGCACATTTCCCGTTAATGGGTCATGAAAGAACTCTGAAGCTAGATTTATTTAAAGTGCCTAATCTACAAAAACAAGGGTGTGCATTCTTAAGTAGATTATCTGCAGCACTGGGTAGATATTTTGGATATGCTAAGAATGTAATTGTGATTGCTCACATTTGTTATTGGTGGCTTGTGTATGTTGCTCTCAAACTTGTAAAGTCATAATTTTGATGCCCCCGAAATATTATGGGTGGTCGGTACCTCTTCTGACTACTCATATTTAATCATCACCAATAGACAGCCAAACTGGTTTCAACTTTCTGATATAAAAGCAGTATTTTCAGGCAAGGCGGTGAAGTAGCCAGCTTTGTAGATATGCATTACCTCTTCTGTTTCTTTATGCCTGCACAGATTATTGAAGTAACCAATGGCCACTAAAAAAATTGTTTGTGCATGACTCCCTAGCAGAACTGTAGTGACTTAGAAATACTCTTCTAACATGTCTCAATGAACATACAGTCAGAATTCTGTAGTTATGCCTGTATCTACAGTTTCTCCCTGACTGCAAGAATATTAGGTACAAATACACTATATGACCCAGTGTATGTGGATATCTCTCCAAAAATTAAGTTCAGGTGCATAAAGTAAGGTTTGATGTGGAGGAACTGTGAGTGTGCTGCCCAAAGCTCTAAACCCAATTGACTACCACATGAATGTTGGCTGCTAGCCAGGTCTTCTTATCCAACAGCTGTATCTGACCTCATAAATGCTCTTTTAGTTGAAACATACCTCAAAACCTCCTGAAATTCCTCTCAGAAGAGAGGAGGCTGTTATGGTCACAAAGTGAGGACCAACTCCTGGCCTTGGTTTTGGAAGAGAGTGTCCAACAAGCTCATATATGTGTTATGGTCAGGTGTATACGAACCTTTGGCCATATAGTGTAAATACATACAATGCTAAACTAAAAGTACCCCTAAAAGATGTGCCTGTAAGGCAGAAAGTACATATTTACCTTTCCTGCCACATGTGCTGCTGGACACTGCTCCATTGATGAGAAATCGCAAGTTAAGGTTTATCTTGAAACTGACCCTTCGGGGAACATCAATCTCTTTGCTCTGCTGTAGCGCTTACTGGTTCCTCCTAATAACACACTAATGTATTATGCACAATATACATGAATAGCTTCATGCCATAGGGAGAAATGCTATATATGTGCCAATGATGTTACTAATATAGTTGAGAGCCATGCTTTATAAAGTCCTTGTCATGGCAGGTTGCTGGGGGAATTGGGAATTTTTCATTCTGAATTTTAAATAATCCCTATGATTGTTTACCTTTCTAGCTCCTGTTACATTAGATAACTTTTTAAGGCTGTCTCAGACAGACTATACAAAGCATTTTTATATGTTTAGATTTTTCTCTGGTTGCTCAGTATTTGATCAATGGATCCACTAAATTCTAGTTTTGTTATAAAGACAGAGTTAAGTTATAATAGGAATATATCTGGTACCTTCTAGATTGTAAGCTCTAACGAGCAGGGCCCTCTGATCCCTCCTGTATTTAATTGTATTGTAACTGTACTGTCTGTCCCCATGTTGTAAAGCCCTGCGCAAACTTTTGGGGCTATATAAATCCTGTATAATAATAATCTGTCAAGTGTAGGTAATGTAGCAGCTGATAGTAAGTGTATGATGTAAAATTATACTTGCCTTCATGCTCCAAAGACTTTGATCTATTGCCTTATTTTCCCAGTCCAAGTGTTGTCCTGGACTTACGGGGTGTACTTCAATCTCTGCTAAAGTCAGAGATTTCTCTGAGATGCTTCTTGAGTGAACAGAGGAAAGTAGGTGACTTTATTCAGTAATGAGCAGAAGTGGCAATTTACCATTTAAGACAGAGAGAAACAAGCATTTCCAATAATAAAAAAAGTTAATGTGTGCTTTAAAAAAAAGCAAACAAAAAAACACATCTCTTAGGGTAAACCACTGTATGCTGAGTTGACCCTGAGATATTTTTGAACAAGTTCATAAATAATGTTTTAATCTAGCACATTTTAGGATGGAGGAAATTTACCAATGGTTTACTGGATTTGTTGATCAAAGACAGATTGACAAAAGTAAAGGGTAAGGAATTTAAAAAATGCTTTGTATTAAGCCTGTCCTCAGAATAAACCAGTCTTTGCCAAATGGACCAAGTGGTTCATCTGTCAGCATTACATGTTTTCATTTGATGGGCTTTGACAGGCTGGTATAAGTAAAAAAAAAAAAAGGGAGAAAAAAAAGAATTAAAACGTACCATAGGTGCTTGTAGGAATTTGGCCTTAAAGGACAGCTGTACCTTTCTTATGTTGATCATTGACTGGATATTCTTAGTATACTATCCCCTTTATGTTAGTAGAAACTGTGTGCATGCACAGCCAGCACTGTCTAGTGTTTCGGGATTATGAAAATACACAAAATTTCCTATGCACTTTAATTCACAAAGCTCAGGCACAATTATTTGGGAAACACTGTTTTTCTTTTTTTTTTATTATTTGGGAAACACGTATGAATTTACATACAGGATTCATACCCCTTGAAATTTTCCACATTTTGTCATGTTACAGGCAAAAACTTAAATGTATTTATTGGGATTTTATGTGATAGACCAACACAAAGTAGCCCATAATTTAACCCATTCATCCTCTGTATTTTGCAGCACATCTGTGCTATGTACTCAATACTAGAATCAGACTTGTGGCAGTAGAATGAGTAGCACATTCTGTGGGAAGGAAATGAAAATACTGTAAATACACGTGTGCTTAAGAACCAGATTTACCATTATGCCTGGATTACCTAGTCCTAAGGGCTAGAGAGGCTTAATTTTGCTTTTTGCTTTATCCTTGTGTCAGAAGTGTGTTATCTATTTCTTTATCCTTTGAGAAAGGTAAACTAGGGGTAAAAGAAATGGAATGTGTTCAATGCGGAATGTATAGTTATTTAAATAAACAATGACTATAAAATTGACAAAATTTTTTACATACAAATAAAAAGTAAGTTCTGAAATATTTTATGTGATTTAATCATGTGTTTTTTCTCATTCACTTCACATTTAGTAAAAACCACATTATGTGACTAGTCTTCTGCAAATGTCTATTCAGTTATGCCTAAGCCTCCATTCACACCTTTGCGTTTTGTAGCCCAAAGCTCCAAAATGCTGAACAGGCCAAATCCCAAGCTTTTTTATAGTCTCTGTTCACATTGCAGTATTCAGGCTCCTGTTGCTCAATGCCTGAAGCTCAAAAAAGTACATAATCTACTTCTGAGGCTGAATGAGACATTTTTGGCCCCACTGACGTCAATGTAAACCTGTGTAAAAATGTTTAATAAAAAGGAAAGGAGAGTGGGATTGTAACGGTGCTAGAAACTAAAAATTAGTTATCAGAGCGATTGTTGGAAATGGTGGGTCGCTGGTTTATCAAAATTCAAAAGATGGTGGTCACAGGAGAATGTCCCATCCCTACATGTTTCGCCATTCAGGCTTCCTCAGCGGATTTAATCTGGGACCACCAGTCCGTAACCCAGCTCTAACATAAAATATAAAGACATATTGACAAAAATTAGAATAGCACATATCATATACAGACATAACCATAAAGTTTTTAGTTATCATATATATCTTGCCATGGCTTGTGAAAAAAGAAAACCAAGTACCCACCTTCACCCAGCCAGGACGAGGGTTAAATACATGAGGTACTCCACAGAGGTGAAAAACGGTCCAAGAGTCAAGGTCGAGTGAGAGGGGCCGTGCCCAACCACAGGGGATATATAGAGACCAGGCTATAAAAAACAAGCATAGATTTAATACTATGCACAAAATTTAAAGTTAGACGAACACATTGAAATTTAGCAAATAAGGCGAACGTGACTCAACAAGCAACTTACTGTGCTCAGAAATAGATAGGAACAAGATCAGGAGGCGACCAGGAAGTATTGTTTTCAAAATGACATAGCAACAAATCCCAAACAGTCCAAAGAAAATCTCTCAGGACACTGAGCACTGAAACATAAAAATTTAAAAATATAAAAAAATACAATGAAAGTAGAAGGAAACTATGAGTCAAAGTCCCAATATTGGGAAACAAGAAAAATTTGAAAATAGTAAAGGGGAATGATGAAGCAATCCATGATCCCAGTCCTCCTGGTATAGGGGATAGGGGACAAAAAATAACTAAATAAACAAAGGAGATTCTGGAAAACTCACAAATGAAGTATTGTTGTATTATTTATACCTAAAATCCAAAATGCACACAGCGTGGTCGCCCCCGTGTTCCAGCCGACTGTTTGCTGGTTCAGGCCGGCATTATATACCCCCCCACTTGCTCGGGCGTCTGACGTTACCGAGCGAGCGCGGACAAAGTAATGCCTACCGCGAATGCGCCAATAAGCGGCGCCGCCTGGCCTACAATCCCCAGAATTACTAGCGGCAAATGGAGCCATCGCCGTGACATCGGCAAGGTCCATCCCCGCACGGCGTCAGATGACGCTGCCCAGGGCGTGACAAGGCTGTTGAGTGGTCCAATGGCAGCAAGGCCAGCACAATCTGGGAGGGGTAGAGGCTGAGCTGAGGAACAGCAGACGAGTTGTGGCAATTAGTGGAGCATGAAAATGGAGGCATATATTGGGCTTCAAGAAAGTGAAGCCCTGGGCGTCCATGCAGCTGGAGCACCTGGCCCAGAGGATCACAGGACCATGACAGGACTGAGGGGGAGGGAGAGAAAGATGTTCTCATCACCCCATCCATGCCCAAACGTCCGAGCAGGGGAAGTGTCCCCAACATTACATTACACCTCCAATGGTGAACCTGCCATAGAAATGTGCAAAGGAAGGGGGGAACAGAGGGAGGGCAAAGGGTAAATTAATCAGAAGCCATGGCAAGAAAGCACATACAAGCACAAAGCAAGGAAAAGACAAATCATAAAGTGAAAATGAATTAACATTAATAAATTGGATCAAAATGCTAACAAATAAGAGATAGAAAATAGTACAATTAATTAATATAAAAATTCTTATATTGACACATTATAAGTGGATAACTGACCTAATACAATCGCTTAGTGAAGAAGGAAGAAAGGAGAAGTAAAAAAGAAAATAAGCACAAAGGGGGGGTGAGGGGGGTAAAGGGATAAGAAATAGCCCATATGTCAATCAAACAACAGTCAATTTAGGCCCGTCGTCGTGGAGACACAAAAGGAGGGAAATCTGTTAGAAAACGAAAAGACAGTAAAGAAAATCTAAGTAAAAAAAATCTAAGTAAAAAAGGATAGACTGAACAGAAACAAAAACCTAGCAAGCCATAAATGTATGTAGTGCTTATGATTTATAAAAATTTTTTGAAACTAATATATTCATTTAGGCCGGGATATCTGGTAGCATTCAATTTATGAATCCACTTAGTCTCTAACTGTAAGAGTGTGCGATCAATGCCTCCACCTCTTGCATGTATAGATACATGCTCGAGAGCTGTGAACTTGATCATGTTGACCTCAAAAATGTGTTCAAGACCCACATGGCGGCTGCTAGCCGTGGTCATCAGCCGCTTTGAAATAGGAACAACGTGATCTTTAATGCGTTTATAAAATGGTAATTTTGTCTTTCCTATGTACAAACTCCCACATAGGCATTTAGCTAAGTATACTACTCCGATTGTTTGACAAGAAACTTTATTCTGGAGAGAGTGGGTACATCCATTAGGAAGAAGAACATTCTGGCCATTTAGAATAAAGCGACATACGTCGCATTTGTTACAGGAAAAGGTACCGGTTTTTGGAGAGTGTTCACCGCCCCAGGGTCAAAGTGTCTATGGACCAGTCTGTCCCTGAGGGAGGGGGCACGCCGGTAGGTAATGTCAGGTTGTTGTTTAATGTGTTTTTAGGCAGAGCTATCCGCCAGTAACAAAGGCCAAAATTCAGTCAAGATGTCACAAAATGTGCACGATGTCTGGATTATTGTGTAATAATCCGAACAGGTTGTAACGTGGTTTGAGTTCTTGTAGGAAAGATTAAATATTTCCTGTCACGTTGGGAGGCCTTGTTATAGGCTCTTTTTAATAGTCTATGGCTGTAACCCCTGTTTTTCAATCTGGTGTATAAACCTTTTGCTGCTGTTTCATAGTCATCGTTTTGAGCACAATTTCTTTTCAGTCTAACATATACTGCCTGAATGGAATACTCTTTATAAGTGATGGGGGATGCCCACTGGAGGCATGAAGAATGGTATTCCCGGAGTAGGGTTTACGGTAAAGAGAAGAATAGAGAAGACCCTCCTTATCGATGGCAATATTAAGGTCCAAAATGTTAATACAATGTTGGCTACATTCCATAGTGAATTTAAGATTATAATGCCCCATACACACGATCGTTTTTCATGCTGTTAAAAATGCCATTTTTAAAAATGGCCATTAAAAATGATCGTGTGTATGCTCCAGAGCATTTTTAACGACGTGAAAAACGGCCATTAAAAATTTCGAACATGCTCTCTTTTTTCACGTCGTTTTTCATGTCGTTTTTTTTAACGACGTGAAAAACGATAGTGTGTATGCTTTAACGACGTGAAAAAAACGCGCATGCTCAGAATCAAGTATGAGACGGGAGCACTCGTTCTGGTAAAACTAGCGTTCGTAATGGAGATAGCACATTCGTCACGCAGTAACGGACTGAAAAGCACGAGGCTGAAAAGCGCGAATCGTTGCTCAACAAACTTTACTAACATGAAGGGTGGTGCCATTCGAACGGAACTTCCCCTTTATAGTGCCGTCGTACGTGCTGTACGTCACTGCGCTTTGCTCGAGCAGTTTTTTTAATGATCGTGTGTACGCAAGACAGGCTTGAGAGGAAACATGAAAAAAAATGACAAGAAAAACGTTGGTTTAAAAAATGGCATGAAAAATGTGTATGGGGCATTAGAGTTCACTGGCAAAATTGCCATAAATTGTGTTAGGTCAGCCCTAGTACCGGACCAAAGACGTAGGACATCATCGATGTACCTGTACCACGAAATGACGTGAGACAGGTACATCGATATGTCCTCGCGTGAGAACAACTCTTTTTCCCACCCCCCCAGGTACAGATTGGCATATGATGGGGCACATTTAGTCCCAATCGCAACCCCCTGCACCTGGAGGAAGTGGGAAGATCCAAAGGGAAAAAAATTATGAGTCAAAATAAAATTTAACAGTTCCAGAATAAACAGATTATACTGGTGAGCAAAACTGCCCCTTTCTTTTAAGTGGTTTCCTACAATTTCGATCCCCTTAACGTGTGGGATGGCATTATACAAGCTCTCTATGTCAATAGCAACCAGCCAGGTGTTGGGAGGGACATTCATGCCCTCAATCGTTTGTAGTAAGTCAATGATATCCTTTATATAGGAGGTTAAAGACGTTACCTGGGGGTAGAAGTACTTATCGACAAGTGCACTTGCATTCTCGGTGAGACTTTGACATCCAGACACAATCGGCCTGCCTGGAGGATTGGTCATCGACTTTTGCAACTTAGGAAGTGTGTATAAGGTGGGAATTTTGGGTTTTTTCGTATTGAGATAATTCCATGTGTCTTTGTCGATAAGTCCTTTTTGGAAGGCTTTCATAATTAAGGAGTAATACTCCAAATTAAAGTTATCAATCAGATGTCTTGATATGGGTCAGTTCCATTCTCTATTCATGAGAATCCTTTGACACATAGTTTCATAATCATTAGTGTTCATAACCAACACATTTCCTCCCTTATCTGCTGGTTTAATTACAATAAGGGTATTGTTTTGAAAGGATTTAAGGGCCATTCTCTGGTTTCGAGATAAGTTGGTGGTAGAATTTTAAAAATTAGGATCAAGTTTTTCAATCTCCCTAGTGGTCTGTTCCACAAAGGTCCAAATGCTGGCATTCTTACTAAGGAGCCGAAAGTTCCTTGATTTAGCTTTGTAAGATGGAGGCGGGAGAAGGTCACACCAGGGGAACACACACCCTCCAGAGGGAGGGTGAGCGATGCCCATGAATCGGTGTGACCCTCTTCCCATAACTCCATTAAATCCTCAATTGCCTGAATTTCATCCGCTTCAGATCTGCCTTGCTCAAAGGAGGTACTGAATGGGTCATTAGACTTAACCAAAGGTCTATCATAACATAAGTTTCCTGGCAAAGAGATGTATATCCTTAATCATTTGAAATTTGTCTCCATCAATTGATGGACAAACTGTTAGGTCTATTTTTAAAACAGCAATTTCATCGTTAGTTAAGATCGTTGAGGAAAGGTTTACAACTTACAACCATCGTGAGCGTGAGATTGGGAGATTGATCCGGAGTTTTGCCTAAAAAAATAGCGGCTATTTTAGGATCGATAGCTGAAGTGCTGTGTGGACAAAGAGAAAGGAGGTTGGGTTCACTTACCCTCCTGGTGGGTGTTATCCTTGGTAAAAGAGGAGAAGGTAGAGCCGAAGCCATAGTGAGTTGTGCCGGATTAGAAACCGGTGCGAAGGGAGTGTCAACACGTGAAAGAGATCGAACAGTGTCAGGTTTATCCCCCCCCCTTTGTGCTTATTTTCTTTTTTACTTCTCCTTTCTTCCTTCTTCACTAAGCCATTGTATTAGGTCAGTTATCCACTTATACTGTGTCAATATAAGATATTTTATATGAATTAATTGTACTATTTTCTATCTCTTACTCGTTATCATTTTGATCCAATTTATTAATGTTGATTTATGCCTTTATGATTTGCCTTTTCCTTGTTTTGTGCTTGTATATGCTTTCTTGCCGTGGCTTCTGATTAATTTACCCTTTGCCCTCCCTCTGCTCCCCCCTTCCTTTGCACATTCCTAAGGCAGGTTCACCATTGGAGGTGTAATGTAATGTTGGGGACACTTCCCCTGCTCGGACGTTTGGGCATGGATTGGGTGATGAGAACATTTTTCTTTCCCTCCCCCTTAGTCCTGTCATGGTCCTGTGATCCTCTGGGCCAGGTGCTCCAGCTGCATGGACGCGCAGGGCTTCACTTTCTTGAAGCCCGATATATGCCTCCGTTTACATGCTCCACTAATTGCCACAACTCGTCTGCTGTTCCTCAGCTCTGCTACTACCCCTCCCAGATTGTGCTGGCCTTGCTGCCATTGGACCGCTCGACAGCCTTGTCACGCCCTAGGCAGCGTCATCTGACGTTGTGCGGGGACGGACCTTGCCGACGTCACGGCGATGGCTCCATTTGCCGCTAGTAATTCTGGGGATTGTAGGCCAGGCGGCCCTGCTTATTGGCACATGCGTGGTAGGCATTCTTTTGTCCGTGCTCGCTCTGTGACGTCAGAACCAGCAAACAATCGGCTGGAACACGGGGGCAACCACGCTGTGTGCGTTCTGGATTTAGGTATAAATAATACAACAATATATCATTTGTGAGTTTTCCAGAGTCTCCTTTGTTTAGTTATTTTTTGTCCCAATATATTTTTTTGGTCTGTGTATGTGGCATGCAAGGGTCTCCCCATTTTGATATGGTGTAATAGGACTTACAAGTTGATATTTTGATGCCTGTGTTACATATTGAGTGTTGAGCCCTTTCTGTTTGGCTTACATGCCTACACACATGACTTTTTGGATATTTTTAGACGCAACCTTTGAACCCCTATCGCCTATACCAGGAGGACTGGGATCATGGATTGCTTCATCATTCCCCTTTACTATTTTCTATTTTTTTTTTGTTTCCCAATATTGGGACTTTGACTCATAGTTTCCTTCTACTTTCATTGTATTTTTTTATATTTTTTAATTTTTATGTTTTAGTGCTCAGTGTCCTGAGAGATTTTCTTTGGACTGTCTGGTCGCCTCCTGATCTTGTTCCTATCTATTTCTGAGCACAGTAAGTTGCTTGTTGAGCCACGTTGGCCTTATTTGCTGGATTTCAACGTGTCTAACTTTAAATTTTGTGCATAGTATTAAATCTATGCTTGTTTTTTTATAGCCTGGTCTCTATATATCCCCTGTGGTTGGGCACGGCCCCTCTCACTCGACCTTGACTCTTGGACCGTTTTTCACCCCTGTGGGGTACCGCATACATTTACCTCTCATCCTGGCTGGGTGAAGGTGGGTACTTGGTTTTCTTTTTTCACAAGCCATGGCAAGATATATATGATAACTAAAAACTTTATGGTTATGTCTGTATATGATATGTGTTATTCTAATTTTTGTCAATATGTCTTTATATTTTATGTTAGATCTGGGTTACGGACTAGTGGTCCCAGATTAAATCCCCTGAGGAAGCCTGAATGGCGAAACATGTAGGGATGGGACATTCTCCTGTGACCACCATCTTTTGGATTTTGTGAAACTAGCGACCCACCATTTCCAACATTCACTCTGATAACCAATTTTAATTGAACCCTTTTGTATATGTCTGTATTAATAAAATAAATTAGGGCTGTGGAAATTAACTATTAATTCCTTGATTAATCGATTAATTGTTTTAATCGATCAAAATTCTTTTGATCGATCAAAAGTCTTCAGGGAGATCCGGTGACGTCACGGACACCGGCGGGGCTTGCCGTGTCCATCTGAAGGGCTCCTTTTTTGTGCCTTCATATCTGCATGCCAGCGGGACCTTACTATCTGCCACACGCATGGGCTGTTACACTTCCCTCTATCACTTCCCTCTATCAACCTGGGATTCTACAGCCATCCACTGGGAGTTGTGATAGTTCCCTTCATGGGACATCTACATGCTGACGGACTGATGTTAGCCCCTTCTCATCTGGATTAAGCAGTGGTATCGTTGTACACATTTTTATACCAGTATCATACTTAGTTACATGTTTTTATGACTGCTTTTGCTACCGTTTGGAATTACTCGCACCATTTTTACAGTTTATGTAGCTACATCGATTTTATCTCCAGTGCAATATTTATTTTGTTACCTACTTGAAGACTATAACATTTTTAATGCTATTCCCATCGAGCACTGCCTTTGTGTGTTTTTTGTATCCTGCTATCCATTTTTCCAGTGGTTGGTAGCTGCACTGGGAATCGGCCTGCAAGGAGATCAGCTAAAAGTAGTTGGATCTATGTGTGTTATAATTAATCAAAATTAGTCGATTAATCGATAAAAAAAAAAAAAACAATTAATCGAACAGGAAAATTTAAATCAGTAACAGCCCTAAAATAAATACACAATTTTTATGCATATTGCTTATATGTACCATTTGTTTCTAGCACCATTACAATCCCACTCTCCTTTCTTTTTTATTAACCATTACTGGGATGAGGTGCGTACCCTTTTAGAATCACTCGGATCTTTTCCATTTAAACCTGTGTAAAAATGTGTTTTATTCATGCTCCCATAATTAGGCTTTGAGGCCAAAAGTACAAAGTCCTGCCTGAAAAAGGCTCCTCTATGGCACGTCACTCTTAAAAATTAGCAAAAAAAAAAAAAACTCAAAATAGCATACATACATTTAAGTGTGAATGGGGGCTAAAGTATATGTTTTACGAGGATTCAGACACACAAGCCCAACTGGAATAATGATGTTCAGTGTAAAAACAATATTGGTAATAATCAGATGCTTAATAGCCAGAATAGAGAATACAAATATACAGGTACTAAATCTGGTTACTGTGTAACTGCATATTTGTGTTCACCCTGAAGAAGTCTGAGACATTTCAGAATACCCAAACTTATATATGGCCAGCTCTTCTGAACTTGCAGATGCTTGACATTCAAAATATGTGTTTTGCTGTATGACCCTTTTGGGAAATTTACCAGTTGGCGGGGGCGTGGCCAAGATGGCGCTGTGAGCAGCTGCTTTTACTGAGAGCTCCGCTGCATCCTGCTCAATTATCTGGATCCTGGGCTGACAGAGGCCGACTCATCCACCCTTGTTGACCGGGTGAGTGGGACGCCACAGGGCGGGGAGCGATGCAGTCCTCCCGGCGGCTGCTAGCCCCTTCACGGACGAGTTCCGGCTTCCTCATGTAGCTAGGCCGAAGCCGCAGTCTTTCCTGGCGGCCATCGGAGCTCCGGAGTGGAGCGGAGCGGAGGTACGCTGCGGCCCCCTGCACATGGGATAAGTGCGCTGGCGCGGGCTGTGGACGGCGGGGACAGTGAATGACACACCGGCTGCTTCTGGCTCTATCCATCCTGACTCCCGGCCCACTCGAACTGCTAGGCCGCGGCCGGGGCCTTTCCTGGCGGTCCCCGGAGCTCCGGACCGGGCCCCTCCCCCTCCTTTTTCTCCTGTAACTCTCCTGGGGGAAACACAGTGGATCCCTTCAAGCTGCCAGCAGTACAAACGGGACACAGTGCGCACCCTGAATGAGGCGCCGGAGCTCAGGCGCAAGGTTCAGCAAAGGGGGTAAAAAAATAACTTTTCCACCACTACCGGACCCCCCTCCACCATCCACTGACCTCCCGGTGCGGATCCGTACCACCCGGAGCTCCCACAAGACCTCACAGATAGGTCCCATGGACTCGGCGGAGTCCCGACCGCCCTGGCTGGCGGAAGTCATGGCAGCCATCGCCACATGCCAGTCCACGTTGACCGCAAAAATATAGGCCGTCCGATGGATGTAGGCCTTTTCCGCCAGGACATGGACAAGCTTAGGACCAGGGTGGCGGAAACCGAGCAGAGAGTTAGCAGCACTGAAGATGTGGTCGCAGAGCATGGCACAGCACTCCGCACTCTCCAAACCAAAGTAAAAGCCCTTAAATATAGAGCCGAAAACAGGAACCGGCACAACAACCTCCGCATTGTCGGTCTACCCGAGGGAGTAGAGGGGAATGACCCTACAGGCTTCATAGAAGGTATGTTGCGTACCCTCCTCCCTGAGGCTCGCATGTCACCCCATTATGTGTTGGAAAGGGCGCACCGCATTCCACCTAAGCCAGGGCTTCGTGGAACCCCGCCGCGAACCTTCATTCTCCGCCTGCTCAACTTCCGGGATAGAGACGAAGTTCTCCGTGCCTCCAGGCTTGTGGGCGACCTAAGATTCCAGAATGTCAAGCTGATAATTTTTCCCGAATACTCAGTGGAAACACAGAAGCTCAGGAAATCGTTCGACCAGGTCTGGGGGCGCGCAACATCCGCTACAGTATCCTCTTCCCGGCCCGTCTGAGAGTACAGGACGGGGAGTCGACTCGCTTCTTCACTAATCCCAGGGAGGGGTCTGTCTGGTCGGAGTCGCTGCCGCGGGCCCGCTGATTGGACGCATGGTATGTACTACTTGATACCTCCCTTGTTTTGAGTTTGCCTATATCGGTGTAGTCCACGGACTGGCCCCCTGGACGGAGTTCCCACACCTGTTGTTGCACCTGTTGTGCCCGGCTAGTCCCCTTGGTGTGTGCTGCTCTGATGATGGCGGTTAGCCCCCGCTGATGTGGGAACCCAAGTTAGCACCCCTGACATGGTCAGGAGAACACTGCGGTCGGCCGCTTTTCCCTTTTGTTTGTTTTTACCCCCCTGTGGCACTAGGGATCATACCATGTATACTCCCTCACCACTGGATCGGTTTTACTGCTGGGACGCATTCCTGTTTACTTTTATCCTCTTGAACCCCTGTCCCTTACAGCTTGTTGCATCGCCAGCGGACGTCTCGCACTTAGAGAGTCGCTCAGACTATTGCTCGGCCCCCCCAGAATATATCCGGGGGGCTGAGTTCGCCTCTTGCACAGAACCCCCTATAGCCAGCGAGCTGATACTGTTTGGGATGGATACCCTCCTCAGTTTTAGGGAGTTGGGTGGGGTGGGGGCAGGGATTGTTGCCCTTCTGGGGCCATTTTTCTTTTTCTGTTTTTATTTTCTATTTTTGTTGTTTTTGTTTCCATTATGTTTTTGCTTTACATTCAAAACGTTAATACTTCAGCATTGCTCTGTTTCCAGATGTGTACATCCTGGGTCTGGGGGTCAGGTCCGGGAGCCATGTGGTGTTATACTATCCCCCCTATTAATCTGATAGTCCATGTCAGCAGTTAATATCCTGTCGTGGAACCCCTGGGGGTGGAATTCCCCGACCAAACGCTCCCTGGTGTTCCAATTTATTAAGTTTTATAACCCGCATATTTGTGTCCTACAAGAAACGCACCTCATGGGGAGTAGAATTCTTTCCCTTAAAAAGCCATGGGTGGGCCACCACTATCATTCTACCTATTCTAGCTTTTCTAGAGGGGTCAGTATACTAGTGCTAAAATCCCTCCCGTTTCGGCTCCTGGACCTGGTTCTTGACCCTGATGGTAGATACGTTATAATTCATGCCGTGATTCACTCGCTGACCTGGACCATAGTGGGTCTATATCTTCCCCCAGCCCTCACCTCCGATAATACTGTGTTTTTGGGGGATTTTAACTTGGTTCCTGATCCGGATATGGATCGCCTGACGCCTGGAGGTCGACACTACTCTGGGTTGGCTGACTGGGCTGATACCTATGGGTTGACGGATGTGTGGAGGTGGAAACACCCCCGGGACCTGGCTTATACCTGCCACTCGGCCTCCCACAGGACGTTCTCCTGCATCGATTTGGTATATGCAGGTGACCGGTCCTGCAGAGGGTTACGGACTTACGGATCTTGCCCAGGGGGATCTCGGACCATGCACCATTCCTTTTGGCACTGGATCTCTCTAGGGGCCATGCTGTTCGCCTGTGGAGACTGTCCAGATTTTGGATCTCGGACACCTCTGTGGACGACCAGTTCCAAACTGAACTGACCGGTTACTGGGCGGACAATTAGGGCACGGCGGAGGCCGGGACTGTATGGGATGCCTTTAGGGCCTCCACGAGAGGACACTACCAGACCATTATTGCCAGAGTCCATAGGGACCGCAGCGCAGACCTGGTGAGGGCTGAAAAGGAGGCTGCCAGTGCAGAAGAGACCTTTATTAGGAGCCGCGACCCCCAACACTATGCCCACCTGCAGCTCTTGACTGGGGAAGTCCTTAGTATCCGTACCTACTTACCCAGAAAAAGTTACTTGCTCAGTCCCATAGGATTTTTAAACAGGGGGAGAGGTCGGGTAAGATGCTGGCTTGGCTTTTCAGGGAACAGGCGGGAGGGTTCAGTGTTTCCCATATCACGGGCCCCACGGGGGAGCTGGTAAGCTCTCCCAGGGTTATCAATCAATGCTTTGCCGACTTCTATCGTGCACTTTATAGCTCAAGGGTGGATTATAGTGATGAGGACCTAGTGAAGTATTTGGGAGACATTGACATTCCAGTCCTTACGGCGACCTACCGAGAGCGAAGGAGATCACGGTGAAGGAGATCCAGCAGGCCCTTAGGTCTATGCAATCTGGCAAGACACCCGGGCCTGATGGAATTCCTGTAGAGTTCTACAAACATTATGCAGCTGAACTAGTGGCCAGACTCCATTCCCTATTTGCGGTGTCCGCGCAGCAGGGAAAGCTCCCTGTTTCCATGGGTGAGGCGGTCATAGTGGTGATCCCCAAGCCGGGGAAGGACCCTTCCCCGTGTTCCTCATATCGCCTTATCTCGTTGTTGAACGTCGATGCGAAAATTCTGGCCAAGATCTTAGCAACCAGACTGAATTCTGTCATTACTGCCCTGGTACATTCAGATCAAACAGGCTTTATGCCGGGTAGGGGAACGGATATCAGCATCAAACGCCTCCTCACCCACATTGATAGGGCTGGCAAGGGGTCGACGGGAGTGGTGGCCTCACTTGACGCAGAGAAGGCTTTCAACTCTGTGGAGTGGGGCTACCTCTGGGGGGTGCTCGACAGTTTCAGGTTTGGGCCCTTTTTCCTGAAATGGGTACGTATGTTATATAGTTCCCCATCTGCTAGAATTCGGACAAACGGCTGCCTATCGCAGGTGTTCCCCTTGGGTTTGCGGCACGAGACAGGGGTGCCCCCTCTCCCCGGGTTTGTTTGCCCTTGCTATGGAACCCCTGGCCATCCTGTTGAGAGCTGAGACGAGGGTCCGGAGATTGCAAATAGGCCCGATTGAAGAAAAGCTGTCTCTGTATGCGGATGATGCCCTGCTATATCTGGCAGATGCTTCATCATCCTTGCATGTGGCTTTAGATCTGATTGACCACTTTGGGGGCTACTCCGGTATTCGCATCAATTGGGACAAATCGGTTTTGTTTCCCCTATGTCTCTCGACCCCGCGTCCCACAAAACAAATGCAGCTCAAATGGGTAGATGAGTTTACGTACCTGGGCATCAAGGTTAGCAGCAATAACGGCGACTATGTCGGCAAAAACATACAACCACTCATGACCCAGCTGGTGGCCAAGTGCGCAGTGCGGCGGTCCCTCCCTCTGACGCCGGTGGGTAGTCAATCTTTTGAAAATTATCTTTCTCCCGAAGTTCCTGTACTTCTTTTGCAATACCCCCTCATATATCCCTAGGTCATTCTTCCGAAGGTTGGACAGTTTGCTGATCTCATTTGTATGGGCTGGGAGACCCCCCCCCCCCCCCCGGGTGGCCAGGAAGATTTTGTATTTGTCTTTGTCCGGAGGAGGACTGGCGCTCTCAAATTTCTTGCTTTATTACTGGGTGGCAGTCCTGGTTACGGTGAGGTGGTGGTTCTCCCAGCCTAGACAAAATCCGGCGGTCACACTTGAAGCGGCTATTTTGGGCTCTTATGCAGCATTGAGCAACCTACCGTTTCGTGGCCTCAGAGCCAGCCCCTGTATGACGACTCTCATGCGGACCACAGTTAAGGTCTGGCAGGAGGCTCGACTAATGTACAGGCGACCTAACTTGGTATCCCCACATATGCCCTTGTGGGCTAACCCTATGTTGCCTCACATGAATAGTATGCCAGATCCATCTCTATGGGCAAAAAAGGGAATCGTTACTCTGAAACATATAGTAAAAGCGGGAACACTTATGCCCTTCCAAGAACTCAGACAGGCGTATCTCCTGCCGGTCTCTTTTCAATTTAGGTACTGGCAGCTGAAACATGCCTTTGAGGCCCAATTCCCTGAGCCTATAACTCTGGAGTCGGACTCTATTGAGCGTCTCCTATCCTCCGCTCTTATGGACCGTCCCCTCTCGTCCCTGTACCTATACCTCACGGTACAGTATGATACCAAGCTTACTAAACCTTGGGATGAATGGAGGGCTGATATTCCGTCTCTGGACGAGGAGGAGTGGAGGGATTGCCTTTCATCTTATATCCCTGTTATGATAGCCGCAAAGGATAGGTTTATACAATTTAAATTTCTCCACGGAGCCTACTACACCCTGCAGAGGTTAGCACGTATTTACCCACAGCGAGAGCCCAATTGTCAGAGATGCAGGCAGGAGACGGGTACGTTTTGGCACATGGTCTGGCCGTGTCCGAAACTCCAGCCCTATTGGGAGGATGTGGCTTCCAGACTGACTGACGTGACTGGCTTGAATGTACCGACTGACCCCAAGATCCTGTTGCTGAATCATATGGAAGACGTGGACGGGGATAGGTATTGTAAACTCTGCCTGACTTTTTCACTATTTTATGCTAGAGGGGAAATCCTGCTCAAGTGGAAATCTGAGGACCCCCCCACATGTGCCGCAAGGCAACGCTCAGTCGCCTCGGTACTGCCCCTATATAAGTTGACTTATGAGAGTAGACAGTGCCCCGCGAAGTTCGACAAAATTTGGTTTTCATGGCAGACTACTCGCTCTGACTTGGAACCCCCCTTGCTCCCTATAATTATTATATCTGATTGCGCAAATTGTTTTTCGTTAAAAGTATGTCTTCCAAATTTTAAGCATGTCGATTTTTTTTTTACTTTCCCATATCACATCTTAATAGAACTTTTTAAACACAACATTTCAAACCCTCGTATTTGAACCACACGGATTTCTAAACAGAGGGAACACAATTCTATGAAAAGGTTTAAAATGTAAAACCCAGGACTGTATGAGTGGAGTTTGGTCTCCTTGTAGACATAAATCTTTCTTGAGGTTTTTAGGACTTCTGGTTACATAATTTCATCGCAAGCTGGCTGTGATTTAGATGTGTACAGTATATATTGGGGATTGTATGTGTAGTATATTTAAATTGAAACATTCATGTAAAAGCTGTCTTTGTCTGCTGTTGCCTTACACTACTGTGGCAAATCAGAATAGTTTGAATGCCGATCTGTGTTCTACTAATATTTTCAGAGCCTGAAACAAGGGATCAGTGTTGTCTATTGCTTTCATGGTCTCTAGTCTGCATATTTTAGGTACTTGAACTAGCTTATTTGCCCTTTCTCTATACTGTATATGTATCTATATATTTATATTATGAACAAATACACCAGTAAAAGGCATGTTTTATGCTGTCAACATGTGGATAGACCTTTTATGCCATGCAGTAAAAGATTATTTTTGTGTTATCCTATTATAGAACAATATCTCCCATCGTTATTCAACAAAGAGTTCTTATTCTGAAAAAATAGTTTTTTACCTGAATGCATTCCCTGCATTCAGGTAAAAAAGTCCCACTACCTGTTCTACCTACCCTGCCCCTAAACACTTACCTGGCTCCTCTCACGGCTCCAGCAGTGCATCTCTCACTTCCTGGTCTCACAGGAGACACTGAGAGCAGCGGTAGCCATAGGCTCCTGCTCAGTGATGTAAGTAACTGAGTTAGAATAAACGGATTTACGTAACGCAGTTACTTTAGAGGGTAATGAGTAATCTAACTGATTACTCTTCTCCTCATGGTGATGCAGTTACCATTACTTGGGCGGCGTTACCCCAATTACATCTACCGCCACTAGATGGCAGTAGTGTAATTCCTCCTCTCCTCTATGACCGGGTCTCTCTCATGCCATGGCACTGACGGCAGTCATGCTGCTCCCCGTGGCCCCTCCTCTCTTCTCGTCCATCCCCATTTGCTGGTGACATCATCTGGGATTGACGAGAAGAGAGGGACCGCCGGGGAGTAGCGTGACTGCCGTCAGTGCCGTGACATGAGAGAGAACTTATTACACACGCTTCCTGTGCTACTCTGCATGGCTGGTAAACAATGTGCTATGTGCCCTGCCCTGATGTGCTATGTGCCCCACCCTGATGTGCTATGTGCCACATGTCCTGATGTGCCCTCATGTGCTATGTGCCCTGTGCCCCATGCCCTGATGTGCCCTGTGCCCCATGCCCTGATGTGCCCTGTGCCCCATGCCCTGATGTACCCTGTGCCTCATGCCCTGATGTGCCCTGTGCCCCATGCCCTGATGTGCCATGTGCCCCATGCCCTGATGTGCCATGTGCCCCATGCCCTGATGTGCTATGTGCTATCATGTGCCCCGATGTGCTGTGCGCCCCGATGTGCTATGTGCCCTCAAAAAAAAAAGTCAGTTACTTTGCTGAGTAACTAATTACTTTTTCAATGTAGTTACTGAGTTACTAACGCAATTACTTTTTGGGAGAAGTAATTTGTAACTGTAACTAATTACTTTTTTAAAGTAAGATGACCAACACTGCTCCTGCTGCTGTCAGTCAAACTCCTGTAACGGGGGAGTGGCTTACCGGTTCTGTGTGTATTTATGGACGCAGATAGCCCGGCTCAGAAGCTTATGCGCACGGGTGCCCCCTTAACACCCAGCTTGCTAAGGAGGCAGCCAGAGGAGGAATTAAGGAATAGCACAGGTGAGGGAGTGCCAAAAAGCAGGGATGGGGCTGCTCTGTATAACATTTTTTATTTTAACACAAATTAGCTCATACCAACCAATCAGAATTAACACAGCTGAACTCGGACTACATTTCAAGTGCTTGTTCAGGCACTTCCCGTTATAAGGTGAAAACATTCTGTTCCTGTCTCCCAGTTGTGCACCTGCGTTGTCACCGTTTTACACAGGCTTCTGATGGAGACTAAAAGTGACAATTTCAACACACTTGATGCATACATGGGCCACTATTGTCACTCTCAGGAAATCTGTCCTGAGTAATGATACAGGAGATAAAAGCAGGAAAGAATGATAAAAGGAGAAAACAAGTATTGAATTAAAAAAATGGCAATAGTTTGAGATACACTGTGCTTTAGCTAACTTAATGTAATTAAGTACTTACATAACCACTTGACCTCTGGAAGATTTACCTACCTTCATGACCAGGCCATTTAGCAATATGGCACTGCGTTACTTTAGTGACAATTGCGCAGTCATGTGACAATGTGCCCAAATAAAATTTGTCATTTTTTTCCCCCACAAATAGAGCTTTCCTTTGGTGGTATTTGATTACTGAAAGTTTTGGGGGGAAAAAAATTTACATTCTGTTATATAACATATCTAATTAAAAAAATGCAAAAATCGTATTTCCTCATAAATTTAGGCCAAAATGTATTCTGCTACGTTTTTGGTAAAAAAAATCCCAATAGGTTTCACACCTGTCTATATTAGGTCCCACATTTGACAGCGCATGTCAGAGCAAACACCAAGCTTTGAAATGGCATACAAGGAATTGTCTGTAGACCTCCGAGACAGGATTGTATCCAGACACAGATTTGGGGAAGGGTACAGAAACATTTCTGCAGCATTGAAGTCCCAAGGAGCACAGTGGCCTCCCTTATCTGTAAATTGAAGAAGTTTGGAATCCCCAGGATTCTTCCTAGAGCTGGTCGCCCCGCCAAACTGAGCGATCGGGTGAGAGGTGACTAAGAACCTGATGGTCACTCTGGCAGAACTCCAGAGTTTCTCTGTGGAGATAGGAGAACCTTCTAGAAGAACAACCATCTCTGCAGCATTCCACCAAGCAGGCCTGTATGGTAGAGTGGCCAGACGGAAGTCACTCTTCAGTAAAGGACACATGCAGCCTGCCTGGAGTTTGCACCTGAAGGACTCTTAAACCATGAGAAACAAATTTCTCTGGTCTAATGAAACAAAGATTAAACTCTTTGGCCTGAATGGCAAGCATCATTTTTGGAGGAAACCAAGCACCGTTCATCACCTAGCCAATACCATCCCTATAGTGAAGCATGGTGGTGGCAGCATCATGCTATGGGGATGTTTTTCAGTGACAGGAACTGGGAGGACTAGTAAGGATCGAGGGAAAGATTAATGCAGCAATGTACAGAGACACCCTTGATTAAAACCTGCTCCAGAGAGCGCTCTGGACCTCAGTCTGGGGCAAATGTTCATCTTCCAACAGGACATTGACCCTAAGCACACAGCCAAGATAACAAATGAGTGGCTACGGGACAACTCTGTGAATGTCCTTGAGTGGCCCAGCCAGAGCCCAGACTTGAACCCAGTTGAACATCTCTGGAGAGATCTGAAAATGGCTGTTCACAGACGCTCCCCATCCAACCTGATGGAGCTTGAGAGGTGCTGCAAAGAAGAGTGGGAGAAACTGCCCAAAAATAGGTATGCCAAGGTTGTAGTATCATACTCAAAAAGACTTGATGTATTGGTGCCAAAAGGTGCTTCAACAAAGAATTGAGCAAAGACTGTGAATACTTATGTACAGTGCATCCGGACAGTATTCACAGCGCTTCACTTTTTACACATTTTGTTACGTTACAGCCTTATTCTAAAATGGATTAAATTCATTATTTTCCTCAAAATTCTACAAACAATAGCCTGTAATGACAACGTGAAAGAAGTTTGTTTGAAATCTTTGCAATTTTATATAAAAAAAAAAAAAATACATGTACATTAGTTATTCACAGCCTTTACTCAATACTTTGTCCTGAAAAGAAGAATGAGAGAAACTGTCCAAAAATAGGTGTGCCAAGCTTGTAACATCATACTCAAAAAGACTTGAGGCTGTAATTGGTGCCAAAGGTGCTTCAACAAAGTATTGAGCAAAAGTTGTGAATACTTATGTACGTACATATGATTTATTTTATTTTAATAAATTTGAAAAGATTTCAAACAAACTTCTTTCATGTTGTCATTATGGTGTATTGTTTGTAGAATTTTGAAGAAAATAATAAATGTAATCCATTTTGGAATAAGGCTGTAACATAGCAAAATGTGGAAAAAGTGAAGTGCTGTGAATACTTTCCAAATGCACTGTAGTCATATCTCAGTTCTCTGTGTATTATTGACGATCGGCGGGTGCCGGAGAATATCAAGTGCCTGGCATCCGCAGATCGGCTTCTGCTGTGAATATTCACAGCAGAAGCGGCCTGCAGGTGGAAGTGCAGAGTCACGTGTATATATACACAGGAGGGCCTCCCTGTAGCAGTAATACTGCTATGGGGCGGACAGAAAGTGGTTAAGAACGTCACCCATTATGTAATTAAGTCTTTTCCAATTCCTATATATTAACCTGGTGGTTTTATATATTCCTATAATTAGGCGGTGGTTTCAGTGGGAGCATCGGTAGTTTCAAGAAATTATTAGATATAGATAAGCACCTGAACGACCACAACATACAGGGATATACAATGTAATACTGTCATAAAATCACACACATAGGTTGGACTTGATGGACTGTCTTTTTTCAACCTCACCTACTATGTAACTACTGTATGTATGTAACCAATTACAATTAAAATAATCAAGAATATTCCACTTAAATTTGGTCTCCTATCCAGGAAAAACATACTTTCACAAGGCCAGCAATATATTTTTTCTTCTTTAACCACTTGCCGACCGCCTCCTGTACATTTACGTCGGCAGAATGGCACGGACAGGCACATCAACGTACCTGTACGTCCCCTTTAAGTGCCTGTCCGTGTGGTCACGCGCATGCCGCCAGCGGTGCGCTTGCGACCCTGCCGCCATCCCCGTGAGTCGGCCCGTGGGTCCCACGGACTCGATCGCCGCGGGGATCCCCGCGATCGTGTCACGGAGGTATAGAGCAGGGAGATGCTTGTGTAAACAAGCATCTCCCCGCTCTGCCTAGTGACAATGACACGGATCTCGGCTCCGTGTACTCGGAGCGGAGATCGGTGTCATATGACACAGAGCCCATCCCCCCTACAGTTAGAAACACAATGCAGGGAACACTTAACCCCTACAGCGCCACCTAGTGGTTAACCCCTTCACTGTCAGTGTAATTTTTACAGTAACCAGTGCATTTTTATAGCACTGATCGCTGTAAAAATGACAGTGGTCCCAAAAATGTGTCAAAAGTGTGTGATGTGTCCACCATAATGTCGCAGTCACGAAAAAAAGCACTGATCGCCGCCATTACTAGTAAAAAAAAAAAATTATAAAAATGCCATAAAACTATCCCCTATTTTGTAAACACTATAACTATTGCGCAAACCAATCAATAAACGCAGATTGTGATTTTTTTTACCAAAAATTTGTAGAAGGATATGTATTGGCCTAAACTGAAGAAAAAAAAATTATATATATTTTTGGGGATATTTATTATAGCAAAAAGTTAAAAATATTGATTTTTTTTTCAAAATTGTCGCTCTATTTTTGTTTATAGCACAAAAAATAAAAACCGCAGATGTGATCAAATACCAACAAAAGAAAGCTCTATTTGTGGGAAAAAAAAGGACGTCAATTTTGTTTGGGAGCCACGTCGCACGACAGCGCAATTGTCAGTTAAAGCGACGCAGTGCCGAATCGCAAAAAGGGGCCTGGTCATTAACTAGCCAAAATGGTCCGGGGCTTAAGTGGTTAACCAGCCAAAATGGTCTGGGGCTAAAGTGGTTAAAGTGTCTTTTTAATGTTGTGGAGGGGTGAAGGGAGGATTGGAATGGTGCAACGAGAATTTCTGAAGTAATGGTCTGCTTTAAGAATTTAAGTTTAGTCATAAGAACACTTTTATTTTTTTTATTTTTATTTTTTACAGTTGTGTTTATTGAATGTGTTCAGCAGTATGAACAAGTAAAGGTACACATAAACCAAATCAAGCAATCAATAAACATAAGAACTATTTATTGATTACATCTGCATGTGTACTAATAACTAAGGGAGGACATAAAGGGGCATCTTTGATCAGCAATGGCATTGGATTCAGTAACTGCCAATTAGTATTATTTAGTTCTTTCTACTTGTTTCCTAGGTACTGTATATTGCCATGTGATGCGCATCTCCAATAAATAATTGTATAACTGCTGTGTTATTTTTCCTTTTTAAACTTAATCTTCCAGATGTCCAAAGCTGAGGGAGGGTTATAATTCAGCCACAATTAGAGCACCATAATTCAATTATCTCTCGTCCATTGTGTCTGCAGTCTGCTTCTGTTGTAAGGGAGTCCACCTAGATGGATGTTTTTCTTCTGCAGCTATTTTGTTTATTAACACAATCCCATTCAGTTTTAGATATGAGCTGATATAAAAATTCCATTGAGCTGTGTCCACTTTAGTGCCAACTACTTTAAATTAGTTTTTATTTTAATTATAATGATACGTTAGCCTAAGGGTCAGCAGACTGTGATCCCTGACCCCCTGTTTGAATTAATAGAAGCATATGCTTCGCCTTATGGCACAGCCAGGAAGCATTAAGCCAAAATCTCTCTGGTTCTTTCTAGGTGTGTATTCTAGTGTAAAACAGGTAATGAACTGCTGCCACTTAATTGATCTAACCACTCAAATGACCAGAATAATGTGTGAGGACTGAGGAGGCTAGGTATGCACTATGGCCTTTTTTGTGATGTGAGAGCTTTAAGCAGTCTTTGTGATACTTAAGCAGTGTATGGCTAAAAACAAACAGTATCAAGATGACCATTGTAGGGAGTGTTGGTGTGGACCATAGAAGCATGCACACTGCAGGATCAACATATTACCAGAGCTTGAATAAAAAAAAAAAAACAACATCGAATACGCCAGTAGGCTGTTCTCCATGTATGGATCCCAGACTTTCAATTTTTTTTCTGGCTGGAGCTTACCATTATCTGTGACCTAAAATGATTGCCCTAAAGCTTAACTCTAGGCAGATATAAAAGCTACACATTAATGCAGCTTTGTTATGATTAACACAGCATTAATGCATTTTGTAAATGCAATCAGTGTAAGTACTTAAAAGGTATCAACCTCTGGCAATTACCTCAGGCTACAAAACAAGGAGTCATTTGTGCAACAATGTTCAAGTGCTAACAAGGAACATGCTAATAGGCGGAGAGTGCAGAATGACAGACATTAGCTTTTCAGTGTGCTTTTGGTCCTTTCACTGTTCAGTCACAGACTGGGGGATGGACAAGACTTATAAGTGTTACTTATTAATAGTAAATTCAGAATTGTTCAAATCCGCTGGAAGACAGGCTTTTTATAACAGAAGAGACCCTAGAGGTCTCTTCTGTCATACATTTCCCCTCTGCCTGTCTGCGGGTAATGTGATCTGAGCCGCACATGTACAGCTCAGACCACATTTATGGCCCGCTTTGTGTGCCGCAGCGATGTGACTCCCACGCGCATAAGTTACATCGGCCTGGCCAATCAAGTTCCCGGAGATGTGAAACCCGGAACCAAGACCGGGTGAAGATGGAAGGGCTGGGGACCAGGGAGAGCCCTGGCAGCGCTTTGCTGGAGGGCTCTGCTTGTAGGTAAGTTTGTCATAATGTACTAGTATGCCGTGCGTAGTACATTATGACTTAACCACTTGCCGACCAGCCGCCGCAGTTTTACTGCGACACAATGGCACGGCTGGGCGAAACGACGTTACCTTACGTCGCTTCGCCTTTTGGCCACTAGCATGTACCCAGAGCCAATGCGAGTGCCCAGTGGGTGTGATGACCGCCGGGCACCCGCGATCGCTCGTGACAGAGCGAGAACTGGAATCTGTGTGTGTAAACACACAAATCCCGGTTCTCTCAGGGGAGAGAAGAGAGATCATGTGTTCATACTAAGTATGAACACCAATCTCTCTCTTCCCCTAGTCAGTCCCATCCCCCCTACAGTTAGAACACACCTAGGGAACACAGTTAACCCCTTGATCACCCCTAGTGTTAACCCCTTCCCTGCCAGTGACATTTATACAGCAATCCGTGCATGTTTATAGCCCTGATCGCTGTATAATTGTCACTGGTCCCAAAAATGTGTCAAAAGTGTCCGATCTGTCGGCCGCAATATCGCAGTCCCGATAAAAATCGCAGATCGCTGCCATTACTAGTAAAAAAAATAATAAAAAAAATGCCATAAATCTATCCCCTATTTTGTAGACGCTAAAACTTTTGCGCAAACCAATTAATATACGCTTATTGCGATACATATCGGCCTAAACTGAGGGATTTTTTTTTTTTTAAATGTGGGATATTTTATTATAGCAAAAAGAAAAACATAGTGTTTTTTTCAAAATTGTCGTTCTTTTGTTTATAGCGCAAAAAATGAAAACCGCAGAGGTGATCAAATACCACCAAAAGACAGCCCTTTTTCGGGAAAAAAAAGGACGTAAATTTTGTTTGGGTGCAGCATCGCAGGACCGCGCAATTGACAGTTAAAGTGACGCAGTGCCGTATCGCAAAAAATGGCCTGGTCATTGAGCAGCCAAATGGGCTGAAGTGGTTAAACCTGCAGGGGGGCACATTATTTTATATTGTCAAAGAGACTTTACTACCGCTTTAATTGCAGCTGGTTAAAAACAGATTTCCTGTCCTGCCAGACAGGGCTGTGCCGTGTGGCAGAACTATGTAAAAATCAGAACTGGATGGGCAGAAATTGTATGAGCTGTTATTTTTGGCAAGTGAATCAGCTCCCATATATCTGTGCATAGGCGTGCGCACCGGGTGTGCCTGGGCACACCCTAATCCCCCCATGTGCATTAGCATTATCCAGGAGCAGCACCAGGTGGGTGGTTGGGGGTGCCAGTGGCCAGTGTAAATGCCCCCATTATATTAACGTCTAGGTTCAAGTTTAGGAACACGTTACACCTGTATTTAGGGTGTATTGTAACATGCTCCTAATTAACTGTCTCCCACCACCAGAGCCCCCTTCCTGTGACAGCAGGTGGCATTCATGTGTGTTTGAACTTTGGGGGAGCCACATTGCACGACCACGCAATTGTCAGTTAAAGCGACGCAGTGCCGAATTGCAAAAAGTGGCCTGGTCTTTGGCCAGCAAAATGGTCCGGGGCTGAAGCGGTTAAGCTTTGACCTCACTTACAAAAACATATTGATAAGATAGAACGAATCCAGAGACTGGTAGCAAAAATGGTGAAATGTCTGAGGAATAAAATGTATCAGGAAAGACTTGAGGAACTTATTATGTACAATCTGGAAGAAAAGAAGGGAAAGGGAAGACCTGATTAACCGGTTCTCGACCGCCTCATGCAGATATACTGCAGCAGAATGGCTATCCTGGGCAAAATCCCATACATATATGGCTTTGCCCAGGAGAGCCACCAGAGGGTGCACGAGCGGCGCCGGAGGCGCGCTCGCCCCCGCTGCACATCGGGGGACCCGATGCGTGTGGCCGACGGGCGCAATCGCAGCCGTCCACGCGCGACCGTGTGCACGAGCGGCAGCAAGGGGGTTTGTGTGTGTAAACACACAAATCCCTGTGCTGTCAGAGGAGAGAAGACAGATTGTGTGTTTCTACAAAGTAGAAACAGCGATCTGTCATCTCTCCTAGTTAGTCCCATCCCCCCACAGTTAGAACACACACATAGGGAACACAGTTAACCCCTTGATCGCCCCCTAGTGTTAACCGCTTTTCTGCCAGTGACATTTACATAGTAATTGGGGCATATTTATAGCGCTGATCGCTCTGTAAATGTCAATGGTCCCAAAAATGTGTCAAAAGTGTCCGACCTGTCCGCCGCAATGTCGCAATACCGCTAAGAATCGCAGATCTCTGCCATTACTAGTTCAAAAAATAATAACACTAAAAACGCCATATAAATGCCATAAATCTAGTTTGTAGACGCTATAACTTTTGCGCAAACCAATCAATATACGCTTATTGCGATTTTTTTTACCAAAAATATGTGGAAGAATACATATCGACCTTAACTGAGGAAAAAAAAATTTAATTGGGATATTTACTATAGCTAAAAGTAAAAGATATTGTGTTTTTTTCAAAATTGTCACTCTTCTTTTGTTTATAACGCAAAAAATAAAAACCACAGAGGTGATAAAATACCACCAAAAGAAAGCTCTATTTGTGGGGAAAAAATTATTTTGTTTGGGTACATAATCGCACGACCGCGCAATTGTCAGTTAAAGCGACGCAGTGCCGTATCGCAAAAAATGGCCTGGTCATTGAGCAGCCTTATCTTCCAGGGCTGAAGTGGTTAAAACCTTTAAATACATCAAAAGGGTGAAAAAGGTTCAGGAAGGCAGTATTTTCAGTGTGATGTGAAAATCAAGAACGCAGGGGAATGACCTCAAACTAGCAGGGGGAAAGTTCAAAACTAATCTTAGAAAGAATTATTGTACTGAAAGAGTAGAGGTAGTGAGTCAGTCAACAGTAAAGCCCTGTACACACGATCGGTTTGACCGATGAAAACAGTCCTATGGACTTTTTTCATCGGACAAACCGATCGTGTATGGGCCCCATCGTTTTTTTTTCCCATCGGTGTAAAAAAATAGAACATGTTTTAAATTTATCCGATGGGAAAAAAAAACGATAGCAAATTACTATCGTCTGTGGGGAACTCCTTCGGAGAAAAAACCCACGCATATTCAGAATCAAGTCGACGCATGCTCAGAAGCATTGAACTTCATTTTTCTCGGCTTGTCGGAGTGTTTTACGTCACAGCGTTTGGAACGGTCGGTTTTTAGACTGATGGTGTGTAGGCAAGACTGATGGAAGTCACCTTCATCGGATTTCCGATGGAAAAATCCATTGGTTAAAAATCCATAGGAAATCTGATCGTGTGTACAGGGCTTAAGTGGTTTCAAACATGTTTAGGATAAACAAAGAACTATACTCAGACAAAAAAGTAAAAATATATAGAGTTAAATAAAAAAATGGGGCAGACTAGATAGACCAGTTGGTCTTTTTTATCACTCTTCTATGTAACTCCAATTTGCCTTACTATCTCCTATCCCACCTCTATCTAAAAACTGAACTTTTAATTTCTCTATCAGCCCATCCCTCTTATGTTTGTTGCCTTTTATAACACTTGCTCTTCTCTATTAGATTGTAAGCTCTCACAATCAGGGCCCTCCTAACCCTCTTGTATTGAAGTGTATTGTAGCTGTGCTGTCTCCCTTTATACTATAAAGCGCTGCAGAAACTGTTGGCGCTATATAAATCTTGTGTTATAATAATAATAATGTCTTGAGAGCTGTTGGGTTGGAAAATCCCATCCATTTTCCCAATTTCTATTCATTTCTGGGCCCTAAAGCAGACAGTTCTGCTCCAAGCATTATCATTGATTTTTTTCTTGTTGAGTAGTCAGTCAGTCTGGCCATTATACAAAAACGAATGTGAAGTACAAGAAAAAAAAGTCTCTTAAGAACGCTAAAAACAAATACAAATATTGACCCGTTGATGTGTTCTTTCAGTAAATAGAGACAGGCATTCTTTAAATATTCTTGAAACAGGAGCTGACTGAATATGATCACTGAAGCATCTTTGAAATGAATCCCAGCAATCATCGCTATTTACAAGTCATCATGGGCTCACTTAGCACATTCGAGTCATCAGTGCCCATAACTAATGTTCTTATACACAGTTGTCAAAACAGACACTTAAATCAGACATAAAAACGTATGGTGCACATGCACTGCGCTAATTCAAACGTGTCTACTTCATACAGCTGTGATATTCTCAGATAAGAGCCATGTTCCTATCAATTTGGAGCTCTACTCAACAATAAAGAAAACAAGAATATAAATAAGTGGTTAAGTTAGAAGAGTAGTGCAAGACTAGCATTTGTGACTAGCGCGAGAAACTTCACACTAGCCATGTCTGATTTCATGCAGCCCTTCTCTCTGGGCCATTGGAAGCACCCAGGAACTCCAAGCCTGTTAGAAAGTATGTTTAGGTGTTGTTTCATTGTTGATTCTTTTTTTTTATTATTGTTGTCATTTTTTTTACTATTATTTATTTGTTAAATTGATACTAAAGGTAATTAAAAAAACAAACATGTCATACATAGCTGCTCTGTGGAATAGTTTTGCACAGAGCAGGCTCGATCCTTCTCCCATCGGGTCTCCCACTGGCAACGCCCCCCACTTGCCATAGGGGCATTTATGTGTGCTCGCTCCCAAGCCCTGTTCTGTGTGTCTATTATACACACAGAGTGCGGCTCAGTCCTGCCCCCTGCTCCCTCCTTACTGGCTATGACTGACAGCAGCAGGAGCCAATAGCTCCCATTGATGTGCCAATGAGGGAGGGAGAGATCTGGGAGAGCTGCTGCTTTAGTGCATATTGCTGGATCAGGCTCAGGTAAATATAGGGGGGAACTGGGGAGTGGGGGGACTGCACACATAGAATACATGAAGGTAAAAAACCTTCAGCCTTTAGAACTACTTGGCTTCTTAAATAACCAACCAGTTACTAAACATGGCCAATCACAGCAAGACACGCTCTAGTATTTGTCCCAAACATAATGCACAACCACCAGAGTATAGCTTAGGGCTTACTGGGACAACACAGAGATCGCTGTTCCTGATCACTAGGAACAGCAGATCTCAGTGCTGTCCCTTGTCAGAATAGAGTTCCGCCTTGTTTACATAGGCAGATCCCCGTTCTGCCTCTCTTTACCATGATTGCATGCCCACTGTATCTCATGCACGGACCAACGTACAGGTACGTCGGATTGTGCAGCCAGGTCGCCCTGCCGTAGTGTTTGTGTGGTGGGCGGTCCAGGAGTGGTTAAGCCTAGTACACACTACTAGGCTTAACTGTACTAACAATCCGATTTCCCCTGCTGAGCTATTGTGTTCTGACAGGGGGATTGGCTGAGAGCGCTGATTGGGAGGCGGTAGGGGGAGGGAGGGAGAGGGAAGGACAAGGTGGGGGGAGGGAACAACCATAAAATGATTCATTCATCAGTACTCGTGGGGGGTAGCCCGGATATTAGCCACAAGCATCTATCCATGTGGACCATACTTTATCAAACTTCCCCAGACATTGTCTGCACTCATATGTGAGTCTTTACAGGGGCAGAACCGAGTTCACTGAGCTTTGCCAAGAGGCGTGAGTAGGGGGTTCCTCCGACTTCCATTTCAGCAGTATCTCCCGTCTGGCATAGTATAGTGAGAAGGTCAGACATAGTTTACAATATCTATCCCCTTCTATGTCTTCCATATGGCTTAGTAGTAGAATCTGCAGGTCTACCTGCACCTTCCTCCCACTTATGTCACTCAGTGTGGAGGACACAGCTGCCCGATAGGGTTGGAGTTTGGGACAGGACCAGACCATGTGCCAGAACGTTCCCACCTCTCGTTTGCATCTTTGACAGTTTGAGTCCCATTGAGGGTAAGTGCAAGCCAGTTTCTGTGGGGTGTAGTAGGCCCTGTGTAGGAACTTAAGTTGTGCAAATCTGTCTTTAGCTGCAATCATTGAGGGAATATACGTGGAGAGGCACTCTTCCTATTCTTCCTCTCCCAGGGATGGAATATCATCCCTCCACTTATCCCAGGATCTAGTTAGTTTGGTGTCATACGCTACTGTTAAATCCAGGAAGGAGAGAGGAGGTTTTGCATTTCTACATTCATTCCTTACTCTTCCACATATTCCAATAGCACTATGAGCAAAAGTAAAAAAAAATTGATCTTGCCAGTAGATCCATTCTTTTTCCATTTCCTTTAAAGCTAAACTTACACTTGCAGTGTCTTCCTCTCCCCACTGCAAGAGTTAACTGCTCATTTTGGCTAAGGAACGATGAGTGATATACTTACCTTCTTCCTTGCTTCTACAGTCTTCCTCTTCTTCATGCAGCCCCCAGAATCCTTTTCACTTTGTTGCTTGGCCAGTGGCAGCTCTTTGATGTCATTGCATAAAATACAGAAATAGCAGTCCTACATTTTGCATGATTCCAGAGCATTGGACAGCAAGAGTGCAGGTTTCCATTGGAGCGAGAAATAACATAAACCAGCTATACATGGATGAAAATTTGGCGTTATACATGGATGAAAATTTGGCCGGTTCAGCAGGATTGGCTGAATTTTGATCCAAGTATGGGCTAGCTCGTTGTTCACAAGTCAATCTATTAATCGACTTGTGTTCAACCAGCCTGTTGGGTTTTTTCCAATTGCTCAGCAACACTGACCACTGTAGTCTGCTGGCAGGGAAGGCTCCCTATTGGCAGAATACAATAGCTCAGCAGGAGCGATTCCCCCATCTACCTCGAATGTGTGGATGGTGGAATCGGTTCATTAATCTGGTATTGTCTGCATAAGGCTATCACCTTACTCATCATATCCAAGGCAAAACTAGACATTTAACCCTTGCAGCGAGGAAGGGAACCCACTGTAAAATCCACTCCTGAGTTTAGCTTTAACCCGCCTAGCGGTATTCCCGAGTCTGGCTCGGGGTGGAATTTCAGTACCTAAAGCGGTAACCCCGAGCCAGACTCGGGATCGCATTGCAGGATACAGGGGAAGTTACTTACCTCGTTCCCTGGATCCTGCAATGTGTCCCCGCTGTGTGAGCGAGCCGTCATCTTGCTCGATTCACAGTGCCGAATGCCGCCGAGCTCTGTTCCCTGCAACATTGCAGCGCATGGGGGGGGGGGAATTCTGCGCCAAATTTAAAAAGTGAAACACACAATACACATACAGTATACTGTAATCTTACAGATTACAGTACTGTATCAAATAATAACACATCCCCTTTGTCCCTAGTGGTCTGCCCAGTGTCCTGCATGCACTTTTATATTATAAAAACTGTTCTTTCTGCCTGGAAACTGGAGATTGTCCATAGCAACCAAAAAGTGTCCCTTTACATCAAAAGTGGTTTTAGACCAGCTAGAAAACAGCGATAATAAATTAGAATCACTCGCAGAATTGAGCGATAGTGATTTGTGGGGAAATTCGTCATCAAACACTGAAAAACACTTTTATTATTATTATATTATTATTGGTTATAATTATTTTATAGTTATTTATTATATTATAATTTATGATTTTGGTTTTTGAACTTTATCATACCCGGGATGTCTACTAGACTCTGGTTTGGACAGATTTAAGTGAGTTATTCCTAAGAATTACAGGCCTACAATATAAAACGCCAAATATCCATGCAGCATAATGGTACCGCTTTCAGCACCTAAAATCTGAAATAATCATACCGCCAGGGAGGTTAATAGGTCATGTTGCTCCCTAGCTGAATCTAGTTACTGTGAGGCTACCTTCAATGTCAATGTGGTCATCCTTAGTACCCTTTCCACACCGGCATTCCATCATGCATGTATTCTTATTTTGTATTCAAATGCATCTTTTTTATGATGTTGTTCTTCTTCACTTTGCACGAGTCCAAGCCATAAAGTCTGTAGGTAGTCAATAAAAATAATAAAAATGCATAAATTATGAGGATGATTGCTTTAACTGCTTCTCGACCGCGGCACGCACTTTTACGTCTACAGAACGGCACGGCTGTGCATATGGGCGTATATATAAGTCCCCTCTAAGATGCGAGCCGCCGCCGGCATGCCCGCGGGACCCGCGAAACCCCACCGCCGCCGGTGTCTAGTGACACTGTCACTGATCGTGTTCCCTGTCATCGTGAACAGCGATCAGTGACGTGTCACGGCAAGCCACACCCCCTAACAATTAGAAGCACTCCCTAGGTCTCACTTAACCCCTTCCAAAAATAATGTAAAAGAATACGTATCGGCCTCAACTGAGGAAAAAAAAAAAAATTATATATTTTTGGGGATATTTATTATAGCAAAAAGTTAAAAATATTGCATTTTTTTTCAAAATTTTCGCTCTATTTTTGTTTATAGCGCAAAAAATAAAAACTGCAGAGGTGATCAAATACCACCAAAAGAAAGCTCTATTTGTGGGGAAAAAAGGACGTCAATTTTGTTTGGGAGCCACGTCGCACGACCGCGCAATTGTCAGTTAAAAAGACGCAGTGCCGAATCGCAAAAAGTGGCTTGGTCTTTGGCCAGCAAAATGGTCCGGGGCTGAAGTGGTTAAATAAAGATTAAAGTTAAAGACGTTCAGGGTTCAGGGAACACCAGGCTGGAAAAGGGGCAGGGGCAGCTGGCTCTGTCTCTCAGCCATGCGCTGAGAGACAGAGCCAGCTGCCCCTTCAGGCAGCTGGGTGGATCCCAACAATACAGGATCCTTCTAGAACTTGGAGAGCCTCTGCCACGTCAGCTGAGAACAGGCAATAGCATGCTCCCAACTCACTCTGGGTCACAAGAAGACAAAATAAGTGGTCTCCTGTGACCCAGAAGAGGTCTACTTTTCATTCAAACTATATTAAAGTCAGGTTAATGCTTTCCAAAGATATTAGACTTTATTAGCTAGGATACCATATAAACATGGAAAAAAAAATTCTGTGCCTCCCAAATGAAATCTGTATACTGACAGGTAAGCACCAGCTAGGCAAAGTCCATGGCATAGAAGATACAACACAAATACATTTCATAATACAAAGCTAGTCAAAAACACATGTGTGTGCCAGTGACCTGTGATCCCTTTCTTCCCATTTTTTTTAAATGAGATATGGTTTTATTGTAAAGAAAAGTATACAGACAGGGTAACAGACAAACGTGCACAGCATGTCCAGGACATCCTCCCAAGTTTAACACACCTCACAATACAGCAGCAAATACAGTGTATAGTATAATCAGTAGTACAATCATAGCTTACCATTTTTGCAAAAGACAGTACAGCTGCGTTATGAGGAAACAATGGATAATCACATCACACCATAACTACCAATACATACAATAGTACGTTATTCTATCAAGGGGACACAGCTCAGCCATTACCAATTCTAATGGATTCAAGCCTGGGGTATCCAGCCAGGGGCCCCAAAGATTTTCTAATTTGCGAGGGCATCCCCTGTGCTGATAGATACAGTCGTGCTCAAAAGTTTGCATACCCTGGCAGAAATTTTGAAATTTTGGCATTAATATTGAAAATATGACTGATCATGCCAAAAAACAGACTTTTATTCAAGGATAGCAATCACATAGCCATTTATTATCACATAATTTGTTGGGTCCTTTTTAAATCATAATGATAACAGAAATCACCCAAATGGCCCTGATAAAAAGTTTACATACCCTGCAATATTTGGCGTTGGATCTACCTTACCTTGACTTGGTATCAAGAGATCCCCACATTTTCCACTTCTTATTAAGTGATTGAACAGTACTGACTGGTATATTCAAGGCTTTGGATATCTTTTTATATGCTTTTCCATCTTTGTAAAGTTTCATTACCTTGTTACGCAAGTCTTTTGACTGTTCTTTTCTACCTCCTCATGGCTCAGTGTCTAGCCTACTTAGTGCATGTGAGAGCTAACAAACGCATTGACTATTTATACAGAGACACTAATTGTGATTTAAAAAGCCACAAATGTGGGAAATTAACCTTTATTGTCATTTTAACCTGTGTGTGCCACCTTCTGTGTCTGTACCAAGGCCAAACATTCCAGGGTATGTAAACTTTTTATCAGGGCCATTTGAATGATTTCTGTTATCATTATGATTTAAAAAGGATCCAAGAAAATATGTGATAATAAATGGCTTCATGTGATTGCTAACCTTAAATAAAAAGTTTTTGGCATGATCAGTCATATTTTCAATATTAATGCCAAAATGTCACCATTTCTGCCAGGGTATGCAAACTTTTGAGCACAACTGTATATTTTTCCAGTCTAAAAGTTTTACCCATACACTGCACCCATTCTTCGTGAGATGATGAGTCAGTAGACTTGCAGTATCTAAGTATGACCCCTGTAGCTTGGAAGAAAGCCCTAGCCACCGGCCCACCGCTTGTCCAATATGGACAGCAAGTCGGATTCCCTTAGCATTTAATTTTAAAATATGTTCCAAAGCAAAACTAACCTAGCTTCTAGAGGCAGAAGGTTTTTTTATCTTAATACATTCTTTGCATTAAGATAAAAAAAAAACTTCTGTTTGCAGCACCCCCCAGCCCCCCTAATACGTAAGTACCTGAGCCCCATCTTGATCCAGCAATGTTGCGTGAGAGCCTTAGCTGTCCGGGGACTCTCCCTCATTACAGTGCCTTAAAAAAGTATTCATACCCCTTAAAATTTTCCACATTTTGTCATGTTACATCCAAAAACGTAAATGTATTTTATTGGGATTTTATGTGATAGACCAACACACTGGATTGTGAAGTGGAAGGAAAATGATGAATGTTTTTCAACATTTTTTACAAATACTTAAGAGAGCCGCTGGTTTTGTTTCGGGCCCTGTACACAGTACCGCCAACCCCCGGCAATCTACTCGACCCTCCTCCGGCACAGCTAGTCTAGGGGGTGTTCTAGTAATATAACTCTCTATATCTGGTTATGCACAATCTAACAGTAATATGAGCAGTTAATGTATGCAATAATGAACACTGATTCCGGAGTGATAAACTGTAACTGATTTACTTAGGCATAAGGGTGAATGATAAACATGTCACATAACATACATGCAGAGCCCTGCAGTAATAAACATACTAATCAGTGATAGTGCAGAGTGATCACACGCCACATGCAGCTATCTTCTCTATGCGCAATGTGGTGCACCAACAAAATTCTAATCCCTGGTCAGGCCTGACTCAGATAAACTCAGTCTCTGTGAGAACAATTCTTTGCATGCAAGATGAACGGTGGTGCACATTCAGGAACAGTATTTGTAATCCAATGACGGTTAAGAAAGAAAGAACACTTCACCGGAGACTCTACAACTCAGTTCCGCCACTAGTCTCCGGCGGGACAGTAAATATAGCACGATGGGCCAAGGCAGTCACTAGACCTAATCAAAGTACAAGTAATAATGTGAGCAGGTGCTCGCTCACCCCTCCGGACGCGATCCCAGTCCGGGACTTCCACCACTGTGTCTCCGCACACAGGGTCTGCAACGGCCGGGTCTCCGGTCCAACTGATGTCATCAAACTCAAAACAAATCAGGTGCCACCCAGGCTCAGCAGTGGGGTGGAAGGCTCTTTGGAAGGTGCGCAAGGCCCAGGCCTCGGGCCTTGCACTGCAGAAGATCCGCACAGGGAGTCCTATTGATTGCAGCGCGGTGTCCAAAGAGAGCGAGCTTAGCCTTGCCCTTTCCTTTTATAGCCCCACCCATGAGTCTCTGCGGTGGCCAAATGCACCCTGGGTGCTAAACGGGGTTCTGGGTAACGTAGTCCATGAGGCCTGAAAGGAGACCCCGCTACACTTTGTAGAACCACCTTTCGCTGCAATTACAGCTGCAAGTCTTTTTGGGGATGTCTCTACCAGCTTTGCACATCTAGTGAGTGAAATTTTTGCCCATTCTTTTTTTGCAAAATAGCTCAAGCTTTGTTAGATTGGATGGAGAGCGTCTGTGAGAAGCAATTTTCAAGTCTTGCGACAGATTCTCATTTGAGTCTGGACTTTGACTGGACCATTCTAACACATGAATATGCTTTGATCTAAACCATTTCATTGTAGCTCTGGCTGTATGCTTAGGGCCATTGTCTTGCTGGAAGGTGAACCTTCGCCCCAGTCTCAAGTCTTTTGTGGACTCTAATGCCCCGTACACACGGTCAGATTTTCTGACAAGAAAAGTCCGATGTGAGCTTTTGGTCGGAAATTCCGACTATGTGTATGCTCCATCTGACTTTTCCTGTCGGAATTCCCGCCAACAAAAATTTGAGAGCTGGTTCTCAAATTTTCAGACGGAAAAAATTCCGATCAGAAATTCCGATCGTCTGTAGCAATTTCGACGCGCAAAATTCCGACGCATGCTCGGAAGCATTGAACTTAATTTTCTCGGCTCATCGTAGTGTTGTATGTCACCGTGTTAGACGGTCGAAAGTTCAGAGAACTTTTGTGTGACCGTGTGTATGCAAGCCAAGCTTGAGCGGAATTCCGCCAGAAAAAACATCCAAGGTTTTTCTGACGGGAAATCCGATTGTGTGTACGCGGCATTACAAGTTTTCTTCTAAGATTGCCCGGTATTTGGCTCCATCCATCTTCCCATCAACTCTGACCAGCTTCCCTGTCCCTGCATAAGAAAAGCATCCCCACAACATGATGCTGCCACCACCATGTTCTACAATGGGGATGGTGTGTTCCGGGTGATGTGCAGTGTTAGTTTATCGCCACACATAGCGTTTTGCTTTCAGGCCAAAAAATTACATTTTGGTCTCATTTGACCAGAGCACCTTCTTCCACATGTTTGCTGTGTCCCCCACATGGCTTCTCACAAACTGCAAACGGGACTTCTTAAGGCTTTCTTTCAACAGTGGCTTTCTTCTTGCCACTCTTCCCTAAAGACCAGATTTGTGGAGTGCACGACTAAAGCCCTGTACACACGATCGGATTTCCTATGGATTCAAATCCGATGGATTTTTCCATCGGAATTCCGATGAAGCTGACTTCCATCAGTCTTGCCTACACACCATCAGTCAAAAATCCGACCGTCCCAAACGCTGTGACGTAAAACACTCCGACGAGCCGAGAAAAATGAAGTTCAATGCTTCTGAGCATGCGTCGACTTGATTCTGAGCATGCGTGGGTTTTTTCTCCGATGAAGTTCCACACAGACGATCGTAATTTGCTATCGTTTTTTTTTTCCATCGGATAAATTTAAAACATGTTCTATTTTTTCTCACGATGCAAAAAAGACCGATGGGGCCCACACACGATCGGTTTGTCCGATGAAAAAAGTCAATCGGACTGTTTTCATCGGTAAAACCGATCGTGTGTACAGGGCATAATAGTTGTCCTGTGGACAGATTCTCCCACCTGAGCTGGGGATCTCTCCAGCTCCTCCAGATTTACCATGGGTCACTTGGCTGCTTCTCTGATTAATGTTCTCCTTGCCCGGCCCATCAGTTTAGGTGGACGGCCATGTCTTGGTAGATTTGCAGCTGTGCAAAACTCTTTCTATTTTCGCATTATGGATTGAACAGTGCTTCGTGAGATGTTTAAAGCTTGGGATGTTTTTTATAACCTAACCTTGCTTTAAACTTCTCCACAACTTTATCCCTGACCTACCTGGTGTATTCTTTGGCCTTCATGATGATGTATGTTTGCTAAGGTTCTCTAACAAACCTCTGAGGGCTTCACAGAACAGTTGTATTTATACTGAGATTAAATGACACACAGGTGGACTCTATTTACTAATTATATGACTCTGTGGCGGCTGATGCTCAAAATTTTTGGGGGGCACAAACAAACCAAAGAATTCTGAAAAAATAAAATATCAATTGCAGCCTTACTGTGCCCATCAAATGCAGCCACGTTGCCCATCAATTGCAGCCACTGTGCCCATCAAATTCCCGCCACTGTGCCATCAAACGCTGCCACTGTGCCATCAAATGCTCCCACTGTGTCATCAAATTCTGCCACTGTGCCATCAAATGCTCCCACTGTGCCCATCGAATGCTGCCACTGTGCCATCAAATGCTCCCACTGTGCCATCATATGCTGCCACTGTGCCCATCAAATGCTGCCACTGTGATATCATATGCCCTCCTCTCCTCCCGTCCTCTCCTATAGACGATTGGACGCCTGGTAGGCGTTCAATCACATCGCCTGTCGTTTCAGCCAATCAGGTAACGGATAACAGATCCAAGCACCTGATTGGTGGAGAGGCGGTTCAGTGTTAGAACAGCGAATGTTCATTCGCTGTTCTAACACAGCTGGGTGAACAGCGCTTGCAATTCACCATTTTTGACGCCTATTAGAGCCTATGGCTCTGATCAGGTGCTTCAAAAACACCCCCCGCCGCTGTAATACAGGCGCCCGAAAAGGGTCCGGGTGCCTGAATAGGGGGTGTCAGCGGCGGCCATGGATAGATTCATGCTATGCATGAATCTATCCATTGGTCATAGAGGGGGTGGCTGGAGAGAGGGGGCGGTGCCCGTGCGCCCTTATGGACGCACCGCCACCGATATGACTTCTGAAGGTAATTGGTTCCACTAGATTTTAGTTAGGGGTATCAGAGTAAAGGGGGCTGAATACAAATGAACGCCACACTTTTCAGATATTTATTTGTAAAAAAAATTGAAAACCATTTATCGTTTTCCTTCCACTTCACAATTATGTGCCGCTTTGTGTTGGTCTATCACTTAAAATCCCAATAAAATACAGGGCAGGGCTGAGCCATGGCTCTGTGTCTGAATGGACACCCAGTGCAGCGACTCGGCTCCAGTGCCCCCATAGCAAGCTGCTTGCTTCAGAGGCACTTGGCAGGAGGGATGGGTCAGGAGCGCTGACAGGGGACCCGAGAAGCAGAGGACCAGGGCTGCTCTGTGTAAAATCACTGCACAGAGCAGGTACGTGTAACATGTTTGTTTAAAGCTTAACTCCAGAAATTATTATTTTTTAAACCTACATTGTAATTCTTCATAGTATACATCCTGAGGGCTGCTGGGAAAGCAGAAATTCATTGTAGTAGCTTTTCCTACATACAGCCAGTTCTGGCCTCTTAGGGGTGCTGCTAAATTGACTTGCCTTCTGTATACTAAACATAGGGGGTTGCACGCTCTGCACCTCTGCCATTCAGAGAACGTCTTGTATATTTTTTAATGAATGCAAGTTTTTTTCAGATTGGATGAGGTGGGGATTGTGACACCATTCACCTTGCGCAATCAAAGAACTCTGCTGAAGAAACAAATCATCCTGCTGCATTTTTTCTGATGCATCAAAAATATGCTCACCTGCCAGTTCCAGTAGACGCAGTTACCTTGTATAGTTCAGAACTCCAGGGATCCTGAAGGGAAGCTGTAAACTGGATATAGTACTAAGCGATTCTTTTTTTTTAGGGCTGTTACTGATTAAAATTTTCGTGTTTGATTAATCGTTTTTTTTTTTTTAATCGACTAATTTTGATTAATTATAACGCACATAGATATCCAACTACTTTTAGCTGATCTCCTTGCAGGCCGATTCCCAGTGCAGCTACCAACTACTGGAAAGATCGATAGCAGGATACAAAAAACACAAAGGCAGCGCTCAATGGGAATAGCATTAAAACTTTTATAGTCTTCAAGTAGGTAACAAAATAAATATTGCACTGGAGATAAAATCGATGTAGCTACATAAACTGTAAAAATGGTGCGACTAATACCAAACGGTAGCAAAAGCAGTCATAAAAACATGTAGCCAAGTATGATACTGGTATAAAAGTGTACAACGATACCACTGCTGAATCCAGATGAGGAGGGGCTAAAATCAGTCCGTCGGCATGTAGATGTCCCGTGAAGGGAACTATCACAACTCCCAGTGGATGGCTGTAGAATCCCAGGTTGATAGAGGGAAGTGATAGAGGGAAGTGTAACAGCCCTTGTGTGTGGCAGATAGTAAGGTCCTGCCTGCATGCAGATATGAAGACACAGCAAAGGAGCCCTTCAGATGGACACGGCAAGCCCAAAGAATTTTGATCGAATTTTGATCGATCAAAAGAATTTTGATCGATCAAAGCAATTAATCGATTAATCGAGGAATTAATAGTTAATTTCCACAGCCCTATTTTTTTTCCTATGTTCCAATAGAAAAAAATGCATTACATTTGTGCACATACGTTAACGTAACACATTGAAAATCCAACGTCAAAGTGTGGAAACTGTTAAGACTTGACCTGCAAACGTTATCTGAAAAAACAGAGAAGTTATTGCTCTACTGGAAAGTTACCATGTTGTGTTAGAATGTATTTGATTCTGATATAACACGTAAGAGGTAAGACAGTTACACAGCAATAAATGCTTGAACTTGTCTCAGAATAAATATATCTGGAGGGTACCTCTCTGTAAGTACACCAAAACAGACTTCCATTCATAAGCTGTGTTGAGTCAAGGTTAAGTGGCAGGCCACTTGGAAGATGATGAAGGGAAATATTTCATAAGGCCTCTGCCATAATAAGCAACACATTAGAGAGACTGTTATTGCACAGTTGGTGTACTAACACTGCAGGTTTATATTAAAAGGTGTAAACAAGGGTGGCTCAGGATTAGTGATGAGCCGAACACCCCCGGGTTCGGTTCGCACCAGAACCCGCGAACGGACCGAAAGTTCGAACGAACATTAGAACCCTATTAAATACAATGGATGCGAACGTTCGAATTCTAAAGTGCTAATTATAACAACTATTATGCATGTTATTGTCCTAAAAAGGGTTTGGGAACCCGGGTTCTGCACCAGGGGACATGTATCAATGCAAAAATAAGTTTTAAAAACGGTCGTTTTCCGGGAGCAGTCATTTTAATGATGCATAAAGTGAAAAAAAAAAAGTCAAATATTCCTTTAAATATCGTACCTGGGGGGTGTCTAAAGTATGCCTGTGAAGTGCCACGTGTTTCCCGTGTTTAGAACTGTCCCTGCACAAAATGACACTTCTAAAGGAAAAAAAAGCCATTTAAAACTGCTTGCGGCTTTAATGTAATGTCTGGTCCCGGTAATATGGATGAAAATCTTTAAGAAAAATGGCATAGCTACCCCATGACCCCCCCCCCTACCCCAGCCCATTACCAGCCCCTTTGGGTCTTGTATGGATATTAAGGGGAACCCCGCACATAAAATAAAAAAGGCCCTATATACTCTGAACAGCCGTATACAGGCGGTGCATACAAGACAGGGACTGTAGGTTTGTTCTTATGTAGAATCTGTTTGTAATTTTGAACAGGTACATTGTTGAAGTGTAGCTCCAGACCAAAAATCTATTTTTAAACTTTTTGGAAAACATAGGTAAGGGTTATCACCCCTGTAACATTTGTTTTGCTGTCTGTGCCCCTGTTCAGAACATTTCACCTCACTTTCCGTCCTAATGACAACTGTTTTTGAAATGTGGTGTTTTTCTTGAAACAAGGATTGCTGATAAAGCATCAGTACAGAGGAGACACCTTTCTCCCATATTTATTCTTACAGGAGAGAATTTTCCTTCCTAGTGGTAGATTTCCTCTCACTTCCTGTTGTCTTCTTGCGTTTGCAAGTAGGAGTCGTTTGTAAGTTGGATGTTTGAAAGTAGGGACCTGCCGTATATACTCTGCAGAAATAGGCCCCTTAGTTGTTGGTGTTGGCACAACACTGTAAGCACTCACAGTTACTCTTGGTTGGTGCTGGAACGCCCTGCTGTCAACTATTATATCAGGAATTTTAATTACATATAATTGTTGAACAGTGGTAGTAAAAATTGGGCCTTTGATGGTGGTGCTGGTGCCACAACACTGTAAGCCCTGACAGTTACTCTTGGTGGGTGCAGCAATGGGCCCTGCTGTGAATTATTAGATCAAGAATTGTAATTACATGCCCCTGTTGAACAGGGGCTGAAAAATTGGGCCTTAGGCACTGGTGGCACAACACTGCAACCCTTCACAGATACTGTACTTGGAGCACAGCAATGAGCCCTGTTGCAAAGTATTGCTTCAAAAATTGTAATGACACGCCCCTGTTAAACAGGGGCTGAAAAATTGGGCCTTAGGCACTGGTGGCACAACACTGCAACTCCTCACAGATACTGTACTTGGAGCACAGCAATGAGCCCTGTTGCAAAGTATTGCTTCAAAAATTGTAATTACACGCCACTGTTAAACAGGGGCTGAAAAATTGGGCGTTAGGCACTGGTGGCGGCACCCATAAACAAAAATGATCTTACAAGCTATCATCATCAATCGTATCATTGAGGACTCGGAGGAGGAGGATAGGCAGTCAACATAACAGCACAGGCACTCAGCATCAGCATCAGTCTTGAAGGGATGTGACATTTTAAAATCAATTAGTCTGTTATATCAGCATCAGGTGTGTGGTAGCTGGTGGTGATCCAAGACTGGTTCATCTTGATGAAAGTCAGTCGATCAACCGAGTCGGTGGACAGGCGCACCCTGTGATCCGTGACAAATCCTCCAGCAGCACTGAATGTGCGTTCCGAAAGAACGCTGGATGCAGGACAGGCCAGTAGCTCAATTGCATACTGTGCAAGCTCTGGCCAGTGATCCATCCTCAAGACCCAGTAAGCCAGAGGATTTTCGGTGGGGAAGGTGTCCAAGTCTGACCTTGCCCCTAGATATTCCTGCACCATGTTTATCAGACGCTGGCGATGGTTGCTGGAACCGATCATACTTTGGGGCTGCGGACTAAAGAATTGTCTGAACGCATCGGTCAGACGGCCACCTTCCCCACCGCTCCTTCTTTGACTGGCCGAAGCCTCAGCAACTCGTTGTCCAGGACCAGGAGTTTGCAACCTCCCAGTCTCTGGGAACGCGTTGCACAGACCTTTCTGCAAGGCCTCCCGGAGTTGTCTCATCCTCTGCTCCCTCTGCGACGGTAACATAAGGTCCGCAACCTTACCCTTGTACCGTGGATCAAGGAGAGTGGCCAGCCAGTAATGGTCCCTCTCCTTGATCCGAAGAATACGAGGATCCTTCCGCAGACTTTGCAGGATCAGGGAGGCCATGCAGCGTAGGTTTGCTGAGGCATTCGCTCCGGAGTCCTCTGGGTCACTAAGGACGACATGATCCGCAGCCACCTCCTCCCAGCCACGTACAAGTCCACTGGTTTCTTGGGACTGTAAATCATCCCTAAAAGACTGCTGCTGATGATGCTGAGTGCCAGCCTCCACCTCCATGCTGACACAATCCTCCTCCTCCTCCTCCTCCTCCTCCTCCTCCTCTTCCTGTGCGATGGGTGGGACAGAAGGAACACTGTCTGGGTAAAGGGGGCCTTGAGAGGCAAGGAAGTCCTCCTCTTCCTGCCTCTGTTCTGCCTCAAGTGCCCTGTCCATTATTCCACGCAGCGTGTGCTCCAACAGGTGGACAAGAGGTACAGTGTCACTGATGCATGCACTGTCACTGCTCACCATCCTCGTGGCCTCCTCAAATGGTGCCAGGACAGTGCATGCATCCCTGATCATGCCCCACTGGCGTGGAGAAAAAAAACCAAGCTCCCCTGACCCTGTCCTGGTGCCGTAGTCGCACAGGTACTCATTGATGGCCCTCTGCTGCGTGTGCAGCCGCTGCAGCATGGCCAACGTTGAGTTCCACCTGGTGGGCATGTCACATATAAGGCGGTTCTTGGGCAGGTTCAACTCCTTTTGCAGCTCAGCCAGGCGAGCACTGGCATTATAAGATCTGCGGAAATGCACACAGACTTTCCTGGCCTGCCTCAGGACATCCTGTAAGCCCGGGTACCTGCCCAAGAACCGCTGCACCACCAGGTTAAGGACGTGAGCCACACAGGGCACATGGGTCAGTTGTCCCTGTCGGAGGGCGGAGAGGAGGTTGGTGCCATTGTCGCAAACCACCATTCCTGGCTTAAGCTGGCGTGGCGTCAACCACCTCTCGGCCTGGCCCTGCAGAGCAGACAGGACCTCTGCCCCAGTGTGGCTTCTGTCCCCCAAACACACCAGCGCAAGCACGGCATGGCATCTTTTTGCCTGCGTACTTGCGTAGCCCCGTGAACGGCTACGGAGCACCGCTGGTTCATAGGACAAACCACAGGAAGAGGCCATGGAGGAAGAAGAAGAGGAGGGGGTGGAGGAGAGAGGTGTGTCACAACCAGTAGTAGCATTTTGGAGGCGTGGCGGTGGGACAACCTCCAACACTACTGCACCTTGTCCTGAATCCTTCCCAGCTGCCAAAAGAGTGACCCAATGGGCCGTGAAAGAAAGGTAACGTCCCTGTCCATGCCTGCTGGACCATGAGTCAGCGGTAATATGCACCTTACCGCTGACCGCCCTGTCCAGCGAGGCCAAGACATTGCCTTCCACATGCCGGTAGAGAGCCGGAATAGCCTTCCGTGAGAAAAAGTGGCGTTTGGGAACCTGCCACTGAGGAACCGCACATTGCACAAACTCACGGAAGGGGGCCGAGTCTACCAACTGAAAAGGCAGCAGTTGAAGCGCTAGCAATTTAGCCAAGCTAGCATTCAACCGCTGGGCATGTGGATGGCTGGGAGTGAACTTCTTTCGACGGTCCAGCAGCTGGGGCAGGGAAATTTGCCTGCTAGAATCGGACGTCGGTGTACTGCTAGCAGAGTGGGCGCAAGTACTTGGCTGTGACACACCTAATTCTACACCTTCATTCCTCTCAGTGCATGTTTCAGAGAGGACTGAAGTTATAGTGGGGTTGGAGATCCCAGCTGATGCGGTGCAAGGAGAGGTCCGCTTTGTTCTTTGGTGTGGGTCTTTGAGGTAGGCTTGCCAACGAGCTGCATGGCAGGTCAACATATGTCTGGTCAGGCATGTGGTACCCAAGCGGCTGATGTTTTGGCCACGCGATATACGCTTGAGACATATGTTGCAAACAGCAGCTGTGCGATCTGATGCACTAGCCTCAAAAAAGGCCCACACCAAAGAACTTTTTGAATGACGGGCAGAGGCAGCGCCCTGCACAGGCGGAGCTCTGCGGTGTGATTCCGTCGGTGTACTGCCCTTACGCTGGCCACCAAAGGGCATCCTGCCTCGTTGGAGATGTGCCTCCTCCTCATCCTCCTCCTCCTCCTCTCTCCTATTAGGCACCCACGTGGAGTCATTGACCTCATCATCCCCTCCCTCCTCATCACTGGAGCCAATCTGGCAGTATGCTGCAGCTGCTGGAACATGACTGCCAGATTGGTGTCCTTCTTGAGCATCCCCTCTGTCTGCTCTCACGCTACTGCCTTCCTCTAGCTGGGTTTCATCATCAGACCCTTCGAAACGCTGGGCATCCTCCTGGAGCATGTACCCAACACTGTGCTGAAACAGTTCGGGGGACTCCTCAGGAGGAGGACATGGTGGGTCTAGGGAAGGAGTGACTGATGATTTGTCTGACATTGATACCAGGGAAGACGACGCTTTGGCAGCTGCTTTTCCAGTACCCTGAGCCTGGGTGAGAGAGGATGAGGAGGAGGAGGAGGGCTTGGTCATCCACTCTACCAAGTCTTCGGCATGATGTGGCTCAACATGTCCAGCTGCCGAAAAGAAGGACAAGCGTGTCCCATGGCCATGTGCTGATGACAATGCACCGCGTCCACGACCAGCACTGTTGCCCCCAGACACAGAGCCTGCTTGCCCTCTTTTATTGCCTCCTGACTGTCTGCCTCTCCTTGTTTGCCTTCCAGACATTCTAATAGATGGCCTGCAGGGAGATGGGAAAAAAGCAATAAGGGCTACCTTCAGGTGTCCTTCTCTGTCCCTTGAAACAAGGACTTTCACAGTGAAAGAAACTGACACTGTCCCTACCTAGAGTTTTCTATCCCTAGAATAAATGTTTTTTTTAATCACAATATAGCACAAGGACAATTCACTCAATGTCTCTCCAGGTCCCTGGAAACAAGGACTTGCAGAGTGAAAGAAACTGACACTGTCCCTACCTAGAGTTTTCTGTCCCTAGAATAAATGTTTTTTTTAAGCACAATATAGCACAAGGAAAATTAACTCACTGTCCTTACAGGTCCCTGGAAACAAGGACTTGCAGAGTGAAAGAAACTGACACTGTCCCTACCTAGAGTTTTCTGTCCCTAGAATAAATGTTTTTTTTAAGCACAATATAGCACAAGGACAATTAACTCACTGTCCTTACAGGTCCCTGGAAACAAGGACTTGCAGAGTGAAAGAAAAAAAACACTCTCCCTACCTACAGTTTTCTGTCCCTAGAAAAAATGTTTTTTTTAATCACAATATAGCACAAGGAAAATTAACTCACTGTCCTTACAGGTCCCTGGAAACAAGGACTTGCAGAGTGAAAGAAACTGACACTGTCCCTACCTAGAGTTTTCTGTCCCTAGAATAAATGTTTTTTTTAATCACAATATAGCACAAGGAAAATTAACTCACTGTCCTTACAGGTCCCTGGAAACAAGGACTTGCAGAGTGAAAGAAACTGACACTGTCCCTACCTAGAGTTTTCTGTCCCTAGAATAAATGTTTTTTTTAAGCACAATATAGCACAAGGACAATTAACTCACTGTCCTTACAGGTCCCTGGAAACAAGGACTTGCAGAGTGAAAGAAACTGACACTGTCCCTACCTAGAGTTTTCTGTCCCTAGAATAAATGTTTTTTTTAATCACAATATAGCACAAGGAAAATTAACTCACTGTCCTTACAGGTCCCTGGAAACAAGGACTTGCAGAGTGAAAGAAACTGACACTGTCCCTACCTAGAGTTTTCTGTCCCTAGAATAAATGTTTTTTTTAATCACAATATAGCACAAGGACAATTAACTCACTGTCCTTACAGGTCCCTGGAAACAAGGACTTGCAGAGTGAAAGAAACTGACACTGTCCCTACCTAGAGTTTTCTGTCCCTAGAATAAATGTTTTTTTTAAGCACAATATAGCACAAGGACAATTAACTCACTGTCCTTACAGGTCCCTGGAAACAAGGACTTGCAGAGTGAAAGAAACTGACACTGTCCCTACCTAGAGTTTTCTGTCCCTAGAATAAATGTTTTTTTTAATCACAATATAGCACAAGGAAAATTAACTCACTGTCCTTACAGGTCCCTGGAAACAAGGACTTGCAGAGTGAAAGAAACTGACACTGTCCCTACCTAGAGTTTTCTGTCCCTAGAAAAAATGTTTTTTTTAATCACAATATAGCACAAGGAAAATTAACTCACTGTCCTTACAGGTCCCTGGAAACAAGGACTTGCAGAGTGAAAGAAACTGACACTGTCCCTACCTAGAGTTTTCTGTCCCTAGAATAAATGTTTTTTTTAATCACAATATAGCACAAGGACAATTCACTCAATGTCTCTCCAGGTCCCTGGAAACAAGGACTTGCAGAGTGAAAGAAACTGACACTGTCCCTACCTAGAGTTTTCTGTCCCTAGAATAAATGTTTTTTTTAAGCACAATATAGCACAAGGACAATTAACTCACTGTCCTTACAGGTCCCTGGAAACAAGGACTTGCAGAGTGAAAGAAAAAAAACACTCTCCCTACCTACAGTTTTCTGTCCCTAGAAAAAATGTTTTTTTTAATCACAATATAGCACAAGGAAAATTAACTCACTGTCCTTACAGGTCCCTGGAAACAAGGACTTGCAGAGTGAAAGAAAAAAAACACTCTCCCTACCTACAGTTTTCTGTCCCTAGAAAAAATGTTTTTTTTAATCACAATATAGCACAAGGAAAATTAACTCACTGTCCTTACAGGTCCCTGGAAACAAGGACTTGCAGAGTGAAAGAAACTGACACTGTCCCTACCTAGAGTTTTCTGTCCCTAGAATAAATGTTTTTTTTAATCACAATATAGCACAAGGAAAATTAACTCACTGTCCTTACAGGTCCCTGGAAATAAGGACTTGCAGAGTGAAAGAAACTGACACTGTCCCTACCTAGAGTTTTCTGTCCCTAGAATAAATGTTTTTTTTAAGCACAATATAGCACAAGGACAATTAACTCACTGTCCTTACAGGTCCCTGGAAACAAGGACTTGCAGAGTGAAAGAAAAAAAACACTCTCCCTACCTACAGTTTTCTGTCCCTAGAAAAAATGTTTTTTTTAATCACAATATAGCACAAGGAAAATTAACTCACTGTCCTTACAGGTCCCTGGAAACAAGGACTTGCAGAGTGAAAGAAACTGACACTGTCCCTACCTAGAGTTTTCTGTCCCTAGAATAAATGTTTTTTTTAATCACAATATAGCACAAGGAAAATTAACTCACTGTCCTTACAGGTCCCTGGAAACAAGGACTTGCAGAGTGAAAGAAACTGACACTGTCCCTACCTAGAGTTTTCTGTCCCTAGAATAAATGTTTTTTTTAAGCACAATATAGCACAAGGACAATTAACTCACTGTCCTTACAGGTCCCTGGAAACAAGGACTTGCAGAGTGAAAGAAACTGACACTGTCCCTACCTAGAGTTTTCTGTCCCTAGAATAAATGTTTTTTTTAATCACAATATAGCACAAGGAAAATTAACTCACTGTCCTTACAGGTCCCTGGAAACAAGGACTTGCAGAGTGAAAGAAACTGACACTGTCCCTACCTAGAGTTTTCTGTCCCTAGAATAAATGTTTTTTTTAATCACAATATAGCACAAGGACAATTAACTCACTGTCCTTACAGGTCCCTGGAAACAAGGACTTGCAGAGTGAAAGAAACTGACACTGTCCCTACCTAGAGTTTTCTGTCCCTAGAATAAATGTTTTTTTTAAGCACAATATAGCACAAGGACAATTAACTCACTGTCCTTACAGGTCCCTGGAAACAAGGACTTGCAGAGTGAAAGAAACTGACACTGTCCCTACCTAGAGTTTTCTGTCCCTAGAATAAATGTTTTTTTTAATCACAATATAGCACAAGGAAAATTAACTCACTGTCCTTACAGGTCCCTGGAAACAAGGACTTGCAGAGTGAAAGAAACTGACACTGTCCCTACCTAGAGTTTTCTGTCCCTAGAATAAATGTTTTTTTTAATCACAATATAGCACAAGGACAATTAACTCACTGTCCTTACAGGTCCCTGGAAACAAGGACTTGCAGAGTGAAAGAAACTGACACTGTCCCTACCTAGAGTTTTCTGTCCCTAGAATAAATGTTTTTTTTAAGCACAATATAGCACAAGGACAATTAACTCACTGTCCTTACAGGTCCCTGGAAACAAGGACTTGCAGAGTGAAAGAAACTGACACTGTCCCTACCTAGAGTTTTCTGTCCCTAGAATAAATGTTTTTTTTAAGCACACTATAGCAGAAGCACAAAACACACTGACACTCTCCCTACCTATCCTTCTCTTTCCCTAAACTAAAGGAATCCAGGTTAAGCAAGAAAGAAATAACAGTCACTGTCCCTGCCTATGCTACTCTATCCCTGCTCCGGAACACACTACACTAGGCCGCCGTGCTGGCGGCCTTTTATAGTGTGGGGCGTGTACTAAACACCCTCAGCAATAATTGGCCACAGGCATCCTGCCTGTGGCCAATCATTGCTCTCCTCGCTGCCGGCGCTGTGATTGGCCAAGCATGCGGGGTCACAGTGCATGCTTGGCCAATCACAGCGCCTGGATGACACTGCGATGGCGTAGTGCATTGTGGGCCGTTCGCGTCACTCGAATTTGGCGCGAACGGCCCAAATCGTTCGATCTTCGTCGAACGATCGAACAGCCAATGTTCGAGTCGAACGTATGTTCGACTCGAACACGAAGCTCATCCCTACTCAGGATCCAAATGAGAAACAGAACTTCTAAATATCAAAGAACTGACCCAAACAGCAGTGTGTACACACACGTTTTGATCAGAAGAGGTCAGGGCTGATTCAGCACTAGACATGCTTTACATTTAACTATAATGATTGGTAGAAATAGAGAAAAGGATATTTGTACATCTCAGGCGCTTGGTAGTAGACTGGGTCAGTACAGACTAGTCATAACACAATAATCATAGATCAGGACAAAGTCCATCTGTTTTCTCTTGGAGTTATAAGTACAGTTCTTCTTGTACAATTGCAGATGAATAACAATGATTCTCCAACATGGAGGATCAACAAACCAAAGACCTTCAGGGAAGCCTATTTTAGGAGAAACACATGTTGACTCCCTGCAGGATTCACCTCCTAACAATGCTTGTTGCCAGGATGTCATGCTGGTCCAGTGGCTTCAATACTTACTGAATCTCTAACCAAGAATAATTATGTAGGTGTAGCGGGCTCACCCCTTCTTATTCTCGGCTTGCTGTCTTGTCTAGGAGAAACCTGGGGGGGGGGGAGGATGAGATCCACCACGGCCCATGTCCTCTTCTGGATAGATGATAAAGCATTCAACTTGCTAGGAAGAATGAGCATAACAAAAGGAGTTGGGACTTTGTACGAGGCACAGGGCATGTAGAGCCATGTACCTCCATCCCCGATACTTGGAAAAAAGGAGAACATGGGTGGGACTTTATATGAAGCATACATCTCAGGAGACACCCGACAAGAAATAACTATGGCAGTATACTGTTGCACTGGAACTTGAACCGTTAAATGAAAGCATTGCATAACAATTGGCCGTCATTACTTTAATTGGGTAATAAATATGACAACAACAAAAAATAACGCAGCATACCTAGTATATTGGTTAAAAGTAGGAATGTACATAAAATACAACAATAGTGGTAGCATGGTATAACAACATGATCAGTTCATAATAAAAACATTGCAACAGAGCCAGTTCGTGGGGTGTCTCCGTGGTAAGTAGGTAGGGCCTAGACATGTTGGTACAGTCCGATTGATATATAGAAATGATTAAAAATGCTGATAAAGTGGGGGCAGATGAGCATCTATGGGCTCAAGATAACATGATATAGCAACATAATTCCCACCCATGTTCTCCTTTTTTCCCTCTTCTGGATAGAGGTGAAAGCCGAACGTATTTCACCATCGGGTCGTGTGTATAACCCGGGGTCAAGTCTTTCCTCTAATGGACCCCCCTTTGCTCCCAGTAACCAGAGTTCCACACCACTGAAAAGGTCCACCTCTTATTTATTCTTTAGCAGCAATAAATCGTCACTTAGCACAGACAGGTTGTAACCAATGAACAGTTCAATACAGGTGAGGAGTAAGTCAAGGCACAATCCCTTAATCAAACTAAACCATTGAGGTATCACCAACGGTTATGGCGCACAGTGCCTGTGAATGTACTTCTTTCTTTCTCTGAGTCTCTACCAGCAACTCTGACGAACATGAAATAGGAGTTACCTTCTTTAAGCTGTGGCCCCAGTCAGAGGGAAGACATCCTTCCGAGAGAGTTACCGGAGGCCCCTCCGTCACCGGCAAATGCTGCACCGGGCTGTTCGGAAGGGTTACACTCCCCGGCCTCCTCGTCTCAGATTCGGGCTGAACCGCCTCACCAACACCTTAGGGCCCCTCGGACTCCTCCACCCTTGCGGAACCCAGTCGAAGGTACTGGGTCCCAGGCCTCCTCAATAGTACCTCACCCCAGGGCTAAAGGTGCCTGGGATGGACTCCATCTCCCGCTTCGCCCAGGCCAAGGGCCCCTGTGCCCGGAACTCCGGAACGCCCGCACCCAGGCCGAAGATACCTGGGCGCGGCGTTGTCCTCCGACACTGAACCCTGAACTCAGGGCGTCCGCCCCCTTTATCTCCTCTCCTCAACGTCACAGCAGGTTCCCCGCCCCGCTGTACAACCGCCGGAAAAGGACAAAAAGAGTACAGTCTTGCAGTGAGGGTTCAACCCCCGGCCCAGGGCAACAGCGCCACCCTCGGACCCCAGGGAACCTCACACCACCAGAGTCCTCCATAAGCAATAATCGGCACATCTGGGTTACACTACCACCCAGATGCTTCCCTTAAATTTAAATACCCGCTACATAGGTATAGGTTATAAGTTTTTAAGTTGCATCATATTTCTAGTTTAGCAACCAGGAAACTATTGAAGCCAGAAACAGACAGGCAACTAGTATTTCCAAAAACAAGTCAGCAATGGCAGACTGCATATTTCCTTTATGTCAGAGTAGCAAATAAAACAAATGCCCAGCTACTGGTCTTATCACTCCTATTTACTAACAATGGTGGTTAACAAAGGGTTTTTCTATAGTCTATATTAGGGATGAGCTTCGTGTTCGTGTCGAACACACGTTCGACTCGAACATCGGCTGTTCAATCGTTCGACGAAGAACGAACGTTATGGTCCCTTCCCGCCAAATTCGTGTTGCGCGACACGGCCCATAATTCACTGCGGCATCGCAGTGCATTGCTGGCTGATGATTGGCCAAGCATGCACTATGACCCGCATGCTTTGGCCTATCACAGCGCAGAAAAAACGGAGAGCCGTAATTGGCCAAAGCCAGGGTGGCTTTGGCCAATTATGGCTCAGGGGGTTTAGTACACGCCCCACACTATATAAGGCCGCCTTGAAGTCGGCCTTGTGTAGTGTGTTGGCGTTTGTGAAAGAGGCAGTTTCAGAGAGATAGACAGTGTCATTTATATTGAGTTAGATAGAGCAGGCAGGTGAGTCAGTTAGCTGCTGTTACAGTGTGTAGAGGATATATATGCATCCTAGGTGTTGTATATATATTTATACACTGTATTGAGTTTAGCTAGATGCGTTCCTGTTAGTCTCTATACTGTGACAGGCAGGCAGGTGATTGTTCTAGCTGCAGACAGTCAGTGTTTCACTTAGTGTACTACTGTGTGCTTTGCATAGCATCCACCTAAAGCTCACCTGGATACAGTTATTCTCTATACTGTGACAGGCAGGCCGGTGATTGTGCTAGCTGCAGACAGTCAGTGTTTCACTTAGTGTACTACTGTGTGCTTTACATAGCATTCACCTAAAGCTCACCTGGATACAGTTATTCTCTATACTGTGACAGGCAGGCCTGTGAGTGTGCTAGCTGCAGACAGTCAGTGTTTCACTTGGTGTACTACTGTGTGCTTTGCATAGCATCCACCTAAAGCTCACCTGGATACAGTTATTTTCTATACTGTGACAGGCAGGCCAGTGATTGTGCTAGCTGCAGACAGTCAGTGTTTCACTTAGTGTACTACTGTGTGCTTTGCATAGCGATCACCTAAAGCTCACCTGAATACAGTTATTCTCTATACTGTGACAGGCAGGCCGGTGATTGCGCTAGCTGCAGACAGTAAAGCCCCGTATACACGATCGGTTTGACTGATGATAACCGTCCGGTGGATGGTTTTCATCAGACCAACCGATCGTGTATGGTACCCATCGGTCTTTTTTCCATCGGTTGTAAAAAATAGAACTTGTTTTAAAATTTTCCGATGGATAAAAAACCGATGGGAATTTCCGATCGTCTATGGGCAAGTCCATCGGTTAAAAAACCCACGCATGCTTAGAATCAAGTCGACGCATGCTCAGAAGCATTAAACTTCATTTTTCTCAGCTCATCGGAGTGTTTTACGTCACCGCGTTTGGAACGGTCGGTTTTTTGACTGATGGTGTGTGGCCAAGACTGATGAAAAACAGTTTCATCGGATTTCCGATGGACAAATCCATCGGACGAAAATCCATAGGTTATCTGATCGTGTGTATGGGGCTTAAGTGTTTCACTTAGTGTACTACTGTGTGCTTTGCATAGCATTCACCTAAAGCCTAAATTTTTGATGCAATACTTTGCAACAGGGCTCATTGCTGCGCTCTAAGTACAGTATCTGTGAGGGGTTGCAGTGTTGTGGCACCAGCACCAGTGCCTAAGGCCCAATTTTTCTGCCCCTGTTTAACAGGGGCGTGTAATTACAATTCTTGATCTAATATTTCACAGCTGGGTCCATTCCTGCGCCCACCAAGAGTAACTGTGAGAACTTACAGTGTTGTGGCACCAGCACCACCGCCACCACCAAAGGCCCAATTTTTCAGCCCCTGTTCAACAGAGGCATGCAATTACAATTCTTGATCTAATAATTCACAGCAGGGCCCGTTGCTGCACCCATTAAGAGTAACTGTGAGGGCTTACAGTGTTGTGGCACCAGCACCACCACGAAAGGCCCAATTTTTCAGCCCCTGTTCAACAGTGGCATGTAAATACTATTCCTGATATAATAGTTGACAGCAGGGCGTTCCAGCGCCCACCAAGAGTAACTGTGAGTGCTCACAGTGTTGTGGCAACACCAACACCTAAGGGGCAAATTTCTGCAGAGTATATACGGCAGGCCCCTACTTTCAAACATCCAACTTACAAACGACTCCTACTTGCAAACGGAAGGAGACAACAGGAAGTGAGAGGAAATCTACCCCTAGGAAGGCAAATTCTCTCCTGTAAGAGTTAATATGTGAAAAAGGTGTCTCCTCTCCACTGATGCTTTATCACCAATTCTTGTTTTAATAAAAAAAAAAAATTTTCCAAAAACATTTGTCATTGGGACGGAAAGTGAGGTGAAATGTTCTGAACAGGGGCACAGACAGCAAAACAAATGTTACAGGGGTGATAACCCTTCCCTATGTTTTCCAAAAAGCTTAAAAATAGATTTTTTGGCTAGAGCTACACTTAAAAAATGTACCTGTTCCAAATTACAAACAGATTGTACTTAAGAACAAACCTACAGTCCGTGTCTTTTTTGCACCGCCTGTATACGGCTGTTCAGAGTATATAGGGCCTTTTTTATTTTGTGTTCGGGGTTCCCCTTAATATCCATACAAGACCCAAAGGGGGGTAATGGGCTGGGGTAGGGGGGGGGGTGATGGGCTAGCTATGCCATTTTTCTTAAAGATTTTCATCCATATTACCGGGACCAGACATTACATTAAAGCCGCAAGCAGTTTTAAATGGCTTTTTTTCCTTTAGAAATGTAATTTTGTGCAGGGACAGTTCTAAACACGGGAAACACGTGGCACTTCACAGGCATACTTTAGACACCCCCCAGGTACGATATTTAAAGGAATATTTCACTTTTTTTTTCACTTTATGCATCATTAAAATCACTGCTCCCGAAAAAAGGACCGTTTTAAAAGATTATTTTTACATTGATACATGTCCCCTCGGGCAGGACCCGGGTCCCCAAACCCTTTTTAGGACAATAACATGCATATTAGGCGTTATAATTAGCACTTTAGATTTCGAACGTTCGCGTCCATTGTATTTAATAGGGTTTTAAAGTTCGCGCGAACGTTCGGTCCGTTCGAAGGTTCTGGTGTGAACCGAGCGGGGGGGTGTTCGGCTCATCCCTAGTCTATATCTATCATTGCATCCTTGGAAGTTGGCAGCACATTGCACAGGACCAAGGCAAGTAGTAAATGTGAGACCTTCACCCTGATCCAGCTAACATGGACCAGTATTTGGAACTTTTCAGCTCAGAGCTGCTGGTTGGAGGTGACCTAATGAAAAAATTAAACCTTGAAGCGGAGTTCCGCCCATTTTTTACATTTGCAATGTATCTTATGACCCTAGAGAAAGCTCTTACCAACGGCAATTTTTTATTTATTTTTTTCAATTTTTTAAGTAAATACATTTTTTCTTGTATGTTAAGCAGCACCTCAGGTTGCAGCCACCTTTTTGAAGGCCGCACTAGGCAATTTGCAAGGACTCCTGGGATAGCAACGTCATGTATCCCAGGAGTCCATGCAAATCGGCTAGTGACGAAATCTTGCGTTATTTCCAGACCGGAAATTACACGAACAGGAGGATCGGGATGTCCAGATTCACAGATTGCTATAGCAGCAGAGCGGGAACTTCTACTGACGCCGCCATTGCTATGGCAACCTGTCAGGAAGAGGGAGAGCCGCACAGTGGCATTACTGCACAGGCGCGGGATCAGGAGGTGCATGCTGGGTCGCCGGCTGTACCAAATCCCGGAAATGAAGAGATGAGGGCTTCAGATGCCCACAGCTGACATGGAACCTGCCTGTTTCCTGAGATCTGGTTAGTATTAAAATATTTTAACATAAACTACAAGGACCACACATATGACATGTTTTAAATGTTGCTGTATATGTTTAAGCCTCGTACACACGGTCGGACTTCCATCGGACTTTTCCATGTATTTTTGTCCGAACGGAGTTGGCCGGGCACACCTATAGCATATACACCACAGGACTTTTCTGCAAACTTTCTTAAAACTTCTTACAACATCACTTGTTTTTTCTGCTCTTTTCCGATCTTTACTGCCACCCTTTGGTCAACTTCTGCTATTGTTGGTTGATTTTAACATTGGTTGTTTTGTCCATCGGACAAAAGTCCTATGGTTTTCTGTACACACGGTAGGACTTTGCTCCATAGGACTTTTGTTGGGCAAAAGTTTGTCCGTTCGCAGACCCAACTTTTGTCCGATGAAATCCAAAACCAAACGAAAAAAGTTTGTCCGATGGAGCGTACACACGGTCGGATTGTTGGTCTAACTTGCTTAAAACTAAGTTTGTTGGGCAAAAGTCCGACCGTGTGTACGGGGCTTTAGACAAGTACAGAGGAGTGTTTTAAATAAAAAGTATTTGGGGGACTGGAACTCTGCTTTAAAGTGTCACTAAAGGCAAAAACTTTTTTTTGTTTTGGATAGAGTGGAGATGGATTAGAACACCTGTTGCCTCGTACACACGGCCGATTTTCCTGTCGGAAAAACTGCGATGAGAGCTTTTGGCCAGGAATCCCGACAGTGTGTATGCTCCATCTGAGTTTTTCCGACGTGAAAACTGCCAAAAACAGCCGGCAAAAAAAAGACCTGGCCGTCTGTACGAGGCATGTCAGTTTTTATTGCTGTCTGTGCCTCTCTTAAGGCCCGTACACGCGGTCTGACTTTTTGCCAACAAACTTCAAAATTAGCAAGTTTTCCAAAAAATCCGACCGTGTGTACTCTCCATCGGACAAAATTTTTCGTTTTTCATTGGACAAAAGTTCGCTCTGCAAACGGACAAACTTTTCGGCAACAAAAGTCTGATGGAGCAAAGTCCGACCGTGTGTACAGAAATCCATCGGACTTTTGTCCGAAGTACAAATACGCATGCCCAGAACCAATGTTAAAATAAACCAACAATAGCAGAAGTTGACTAAAGGGTGGCGGTAAAGAGCAGAAAAACCACGTGATGTTAGGAAAGTTTTGGGAAAGTTTGCAGAAAAGTACTGCCCTGTGTATGCTATGGGTGTGCCCGCCCAACTCCCTTCAGACAAAAATCCACGGAAAAGTTTGTTTGAAGTCCCACCGCGTGTACGAGGCTTTAGAAAGATATTCACCACACTAGTGCTATCCCTGGATTCCCTCACTTTGGCTAAGGGACAGGAAGTGAAGGGAAATCTCTCTAATGGCACACAGAGAGCATTTTACTTTTTTAATTGAAGTGGTGTGATGTGCTTTTTGTTACCCAGTCAATAACAAAGTATTTTTACTTCTTTCCATGGTATATGCTCAGACTGCATATTTTATATAGACAACATAAAAATACAAGTATATCCACATGGTTAACAATAATACTTTAGGTCCTGAAAAATGATATTGTCTGAACCTTTCTGATCTGTGGTCTGTTCTTCATTAACATCTGATCAAACAACATGCAGCCAGCACTGACCTTTGTGTTGCCCGATCTGTCACAGAATAGCCTCTTTGTGGCCTCCAGCTGCAGCAGCAATAGTCTCTATTTAGCAGCATGGACACGATGTATCATTTGCTGGAATTTCTGCCATTTCATGTAACATTTGACTGGTATAAAAAGAGCTTATTCTTGTTTTTTTTTTTATCCATGGAAACTTTGCATTAATCTCCTTGCTAAACACAGTCTTTCTGAATTTAACATGTGCAGTGCCAGGGAAAAACAAACTTTTACAGGCTGTATGTAAGTGAGAGGTCACTGCATTTACTGGACCAGTTGGCATGTGTAAGTCCAAAGTAGGCAAACAATACATTTGTGTAAACTGTTTTGCATGCCAAAATATTTCTAATTCTGTGCAGTCTATTTTGTAACCAAGATGAATAAATTCTACAAGGTTCTTACTTTTCTCAACTGCAGACACAGCATTACAGCCTAGTCAAGTCTGCAATTGAATCATTTAGATGAAAAGCCAGGTCCTGCAGGTAATTGCAGTTCTGCAGAAATGTGAAAAATCAGAATGCATTCCTCTGTAGGTCTGCCAGAGGGAAGTTTAGGACTTTTTGGTTCATTACGGCATAATATTCTTTCCAGATTTCCAAAGTGTTTATTGAGCTTAGAAAAACTGAGATTATTTTTCACCATGTTATTCAAACATCAGTAATGAGCTGACACTCTGTATAGGTGATTTATTTTGGAACTACAAGACAGAATGAGATTTTCACAGTTCATTCAACCCTAAGGCGGTTAAAAACTTGTTTTTCCAAAACCAGCAATTACTAATTTTAATAATGATGGTATATAAAAAGATGTTTTCAAATATTTTTTGAATATTTCATAATATCACATGAGCACATAAAATGCCAATCAGAATAAAATATTTACATTTTGTTGTATTTAAAGCAGAGCTAAACTTTCTTTTTCTTTCAATGGTCCATGTCCCCTGCCAACATCTTCTTATAGGTTCTGGTCTTCAGCCATCTTTATGCACATGCACAAGAGTCAGTCATCCCGGCACACAGGGAATGTGCCAGCAATGTAGGCTGAGCTGCACATGCCTAGCTCAGTCTACATGCCGGTGAACGCTATAAGCAGGTAGGTGCATTGTATTGCAGAAAATATATTGTATATCTCTTCTGCAATAAAGAGCTTGCCTGCTCAGTTTGTCATGGCGCAATTTTAGTTCTGCTTTAACTGCCTCCAGCCACTGTAGATATATATGGCCGGGCAGGACAAGTGCTGTTCTTGGGGGTCATACCGGTAAGTCTTTCCAGTCTAGCCGCTCGTGCGTGTCCTGGGCGGGCGTGCAGCAATGCAATCTGTTAGTTTTACCAACCTGGGTAGAGGGCTTCTTTGGCTGTATGGTGTGCTGTCCATGTTCCTGCCTTCTGCTTGGACCACATATTTGCCTGTTTGCTGAACACATCTCTACCTGGCACCAGTATTGACCCATCTGCACGTCCCACTGGCTACGTTCCTGCAAGACACCAGTCCTACTAATTATCTGCGGACACCTGCACCTCTCAAAACACAGATACTCTTTTGTTTTCCCTTTTTACAGCCTCCTGTACTTCCTGTCCAGTGAACATAGCATTGGGCTATAGGGGCAGCCACATACGAGTAGATTAGGCCTGCTTTTTAAGAACAGGGACTGCTGTAGGTGAAGCTTACACTTTGCTATATTTACTGGCCACTCATACAGAGGTGACCATTACAGTACACTGTTTTCTATACAGTGTTGAATGATTTTTGTGATACACAGGTTGCAATATAGAGTACATAATCAGTCCAAACAATGAAAAAGTCTTACACATGTGGTATTCCCATACTCGGGAGGAGTAGAATTTTTTTTTTTTTAGGTGTAATTCAAAGTATGCTTGTGCTGTGTGTTAGAAATATCATATAAATTGACAACTTTGTGTAAAAAATACTTCCACATTTTCCAAAAACCTGTGGCAAAAAAATGACATTTTCAAAAGATTCATTATGCCTTTTAGAAAATACTTTGGGGTGTTTGCTTTCCCAAATGTGGTCATTTTGTGGGTGTTTCCAGTGTCCCAGTGCTCCAGGACCTCTAAATTGCCAGGATATACCATAGTTTGTACACTCTATAGCTTTTACGCAGACTAAATAATAAACATAGACTCGTTTTTTTATCAAAGACATGTAGCAGAATACATTTTTGCCTAAATTTATTTTGAAAGATTTTTAATTTGCAAACTTTTATAACAAAAACTAAGAAAAAAAGGTTTTTGTTTTTTTATTCAAAATGTTCAGTCTTTTTTCCATTATATAGCAAAAAAATGTGATTAAATAACACCAAAAGAAATCTATATCTGTCAATAAAATGTTTCTTTTGGTACAGTGTTGCATAACTGAGCAATTATCATTCAAAGCATGACAGTACTGAAAACTGAAAAATGGCCTGTGCAGAAATACCTTCAGTAACATTATCTAATGCAGTACAATCAATTCACAACACTAGCACATTGGGAAAGTGATACTTTTTTTTTTGTTGTTGTTGTTTAACCTCCCTGGCGGTATGATTCTTTCAGATTTTAGGTGCTGAAAGCGGTACCATTATTCTGCATGGAAATTTAGCGCTTTATATTGTAGGCCTGTTATTCTTAGGAATAACTCACTTAAATCTGTCCAAAACAGAGTCTAGTAGACATCCCGGGTATGATAAAGTTAAAAAAACAAAATCATAAATAACTATAAAATAATTATAACCAATAATAATATAATAATAATAAAAGTGTTTTTCAGTGTTTGATGACGAATTTCCCCACAAATCGGTATCGCTCAATTCTGCAAGTGATTCTAATTTATTATCGCTGTTTTCTAGCTGGTCTAAAACCACTTTTGACGTAAACGGACACTTTTTGGTTGCTATGGACAATCTCCAGTTTCCAGGCAGAAAGAACAGTTTTTATTATATAAAAGTGCATGCAGGGCACTGGGAAGACCACTAGGGACAATGGGGGTGTGTAATTATTTGATACAGTACTGTAGTCAGTAAGATTACAGTATACTGTATGTGTATTGTGTGTTTCACTTATTGAACTTGGCGCCGAACTCCGCCCCCGTGTGCCGCAACGTCGCAGGGAACGGACCTCGGTGGCACTCGGCAGTGTTGATCGAGTGAGATGACGGCTCACTCACACAGCATAGACACATCGCAGGATCCAGGGACAAGGTAAGTAACTTCCCCTGTATCCTCCCCTGTATCCTGTGATGCAATCCTGAGTCTGGCTCAGGGTTACCACTTTAGGTACTGAAATATTACACCGAGCCAGACTCGGAAATACCGCTAGGCCGGTTAAGCAACAGTTATTTTCAGTTGAGTCAAATGAGATCTGAAAATTATAGTCACATGGCTGAAATTAAGATTCCGTTCTTTGTGGTAAAACTTTGTGAACTGAAATAAGTCAAGGGAATAGCTCCAAACCTAAACTGATCTCCTTTGGACCCAATTACCTGTCTCCTATAAAGTTATCCTTCTTTTATGGTTATTGCACACATCTGTATAAATAAACATACTTTTGAAAGTAACTTGTACCAAATATCCTTTGTAAAGTAGCAGAGGACAAGTCGTCATAAGACAAAACTCATACAATGTTCCAGCAGTCTGAAAAAGTGGAATTCATTTATCATCATAGATTTCTTGAGGGAGATTGTTGATAAATATTTATGTCCCAAGTGGAGGAGCTTCTCCAAGCCAGCCTGCAAGAGGATTACACCTTTCCATCTCTTCCAGAAGACAAGATTTATTGTCTTTATTCAGAGAGTTAATCCAAGCCTCGATCTCAGGGTTTCTCGCATTGTTGCCCATCATTAGAGAATGATCTGCTCTCTCCATGGTATCAGAGGCTGAACTGAGCTCTTTTCCATGGTCTGACCAGGAGAAGAAGACAAAACCTCCAATCTTCTCCATTGGCCATAATCAGTGGGTTAGAAGGCTAGCCCCTTTTCCCCTCCAAAAGCCCCTTTCCCAGTTGGGTCTGTCACACTCCTTAACCACGGCTCATTGTTATTTGACAGTGGAAATTTGTCTCTTGAGCATGGAGAACTTGCTGGCACACATTCGTGCCACCAGAACTTTTCTTGGGTTAATGCTATTTTATGTCAGAAAGGCTATAGTAGTGAAGGGGAAGTCTGATCAAGCCCCTACTCTAGACTACTGGAGAAACCTGATTAACTCTATAGTCCTGCTTTACAAGGCCACCTAGTGTCTCTTGGCTGTCCCTAGAAGTTTAACAAGGTTTGGTATTTGTGGATCAACTCAATTTAAAAGCCATTACAGCTCATTAGTTTAGAGTTAACTAGGAGAGCTTTTGCTAGAATTATTGTTCTCACTCTGACGATTGTGGCGATATGGCACACGCATTGTGCAACCACTTGCGCACCCTGGGCTTGCCTTTGTCTTTGTACAGGTGTGCGGGGAAACGGGGGTTATTGGAATTTCTTTTACTTTTTGGTTATAATTACATTTTTAAAAACATTTTTATTTTATTTTTTTCATTTATTTTTACTTGACTGCTATCACAAGGGGTTAATAAACCCCTATATTATAGTATTGGGCAGGTGACAGGTACTTTTTATAGGGACATTAGGGGTCTTCCCTTCACACCATCTAACCAAGCACAGATTGGCTTGATTAGATGGGTGTACTGGCCAATAAATGGTGCATCTGAACCCGAAAGTGACATCACTTCTGGTTTCATTGTTTGCATGTGAGATCGAGGCATGAATTTGCCTCAGTCTCACGGCGCTCTCCTTACCCAAGCGATTTTTAATTGTTGCACTTTTTTGTTTATAGCGCAAAAAATAAAAACTGCAGAGGTGATCAAATACCACCGAAAGAAAGCTCTATTTGTGTGAAAAAATGACATCAATTTTGTTTCAGTACAGCGTCACACGACCGCGCAATTTTCAGTTAAAGTGACGCAGTGCCATATCGAAAAAAATGGCCTGGTCAGGAAGTGGTTAAGGATTGGTAAGCTGCAATATAATACATTTTTGTTTTTGGGTTTATTACCGCTTTAAAGCTGAAATTTTCATTTTACCTAGCAAAATATTAGCATTTCTGGTGTTCGACTCCTGAGTTTTACAAAGCCCAGTCACACATCAGTCACACATCAGAGCCACGTTGGTGAGCTAAATTTTCTCTACTGCAGTTAAAGCAGTACAGGTTGGTATTATCTTTGCTCCTAGCTTGTAACTGGACAATGAAGGAGCAGCAGCAGGCTTATGAGCCCACCCCTCTGTGCTTTCCTCCTATTTTACTGGCCCCTACAGCTGCCCCTCCCTCTAAAAGCCTGTGTTCTACTATGCAGGTGTAGCTCCACCCTTGTAGAGCTGCTGGATATATTGTCTCTGTGTATTTGGAGATAACGCACCTGGCTCCCCCAGCACTTACCAACACATCTTGGAGATTTTAACAATTTATTTAAGCAACAACAATCTGAGAAAAAACAATCAGTATTATAAAGAGTGCACAAGCAACAAAACAATATATCTTGTATGGAGGGAATACGCATGCGTGCGGGAGCCGCTGGTAACGGCACATTTAACTGAAGCAGCGGCACGACGTGCCATTGCTTCAGTGCGCATGTGACAATCACTTCGGCACATGCAGACACAGGTGGATATCTCCTAAACCGTGCAGGTTTAGGAGATATCCAGGGTAGCTACAGGTAAGCCTTAATATAGGTTTACCTGTAAAATAAAGTTATAAAAATGGGTTTACAACCACTTTAATTATGACCAAAAAGGATGTGCCAAAGCAGTGCCACGAAAAGGGGTGGGCAAACCATGAAAAAAAAAACCTAGATGGCCTATAGGAGTTTTTATATCAGCTAGGACTGCCCATAGGCGGTGCTGTCTTTCTTTTCTGCCTAGTGTCCTACTCCTGTAGGTGGCACTATAAATCCATGTTTGGTCATGATTAAAGAAGAGAGGCTGTGTCCGTCAATGAACATAAGAGAAAGACAACTTGCTGAAGTTTAAACTCTTACCAGTCCTGTGCTCACTCCCAAAATGTCTATGTGTTCACACAGAGTTATAATTCGGTATAATTTTAGCAGGGGGGAGGGGTTGATCTATCAGGCAGTCCAGTCATACAAATGCCTTACACCCTGCTGGGGAGTAGACCCACAATTTCCAAGTTCAAGGTTCGAACAGCGACTTATCCCTTGTCTTCCTGGAAGTGTCCTTGGGCGACAGCTTTTTGCAACAGGGTCCTGGGCACACTTGGTTCTTGTCTCAACCAGTGGAATTTCGGATGCACTAGGGGTAGAAGGGCAATCTTTAGCAGTGGGGTAACTTGCAGACAGGCAGTTTAGTCCCCGCACACTCCTGCACCCCATCACCATGTGTACTAACTCCTCTGCTTCAAACACCAGACACTGCCACAATGGCTGCCCCCAGTGGTCTTCTTAAAGATGGATGCCACTTTTTGTAATATTGAATGCTCAATTAATGGTCATCTTGAAGATGGCTGCTGCATTTGTACACAAACAACTGTTCAACTTATCTTGGTCAATTCCACAAAAAAATAATGCAGCAACAACGGGAGGAAAAGCAAAAGTCTGCAGCAACTATAGTCCTGGCTACATGATATTATGCTTGCCCCCAGCCTGTGACTGGACAATAGAGGAGCAGCAGCCGGCTAATGAGCTCATCTTTTTGTGGAAGCCACCACAGCTTTTTTGTATTGGTACTATATACAGTGTCTCACAAAAGTGAGTACACCCCTCACATTTTTGTAAATATTTTATTATATCTTTAGATGTGACAACACTGAAGAAATGACACTTTGCTACAATGTAAAGTAGTGAGTGTACAGCTTGCATAACAGTGTAAATTAGCTGTCCCCTCAAAATAAAAATAACTTATCACACAGCCATTAATGTCTAAACCACTGGAAACAAAAGTGAATACACCAGTGTCAATATTTTGTGTGGCCACCATTAATTTCCAGCACTGCCTTAACCCTCTTGGGCATGCAGTTCACCAGAGCTTCACAGGTTGTCACTGGAGTCCTCTTCCCCTCCTCCATGATGACATCACGAAGCTGGTGGATGTTAGAGACCTTGCGCTCCTCCACCTTCCGTTTGAGGATGCCCCACAGGTGCTTAATAGGGTTTAGGTCTGGAGACATGCTTGGCCAGTGCATCACATTTACCCTCAGCTTCTTTAGCAGGGCAGTGGTCATCTTGGAGGTGTGTTTGGGGTCGTTATCATGTTGGAATACTACCATGTGGCCAAGTCTCAAAAGGGAGGGGATCATGCTCTGCTTCAGTATGTCACAGTACATGTAAGATGTATCAAAAAAATTAAAAGAACAAAGTCTATTTGATAAAACAGCGCTCAATGCTGGATAATGTCCAACTCCCAAAAAAATATAATTGGTATGATGAGTGAATACACAGTCATAAAAGGAGCAACAAGGTCACAGTTCTTAAAGTGGTAGGTGTTTCTATAGGTAGATGGGTTGTGCAGCCTACACCAACTCCCAATCTTCACCACAGATGTGAGACAAAGGTCCCCCGCTGGGGTTCACACTCACCAGAACCCTAAGTAAAATGTGCCTTGAAAGATAAATTCCTCCTTATTCAGACCTCCAACATCACCCCGAGATCAGCATGGGTTAAATGGTATTCGTGGTACATATAAAACAAAAATTCACTTAAGGTGGGACTACTGGCTGCACGATTTTCCTGCCAAATGCCAGGTTCTGCAGCACGTTTACCTCCACTTTATTATGACTGATGAAGGTATCTTAGCTGGATCAGGAGGCTGATCAGCGGTTTGCTCCACCAATGTCCCTGCCTTCTCCGTGTCGGATGCAGGATCTATGTGGAGTGCTTCTTGTCACCACTTCAGCAGTTCAGTGTGAGTAGCTCGGCTGCGAGGCTCCTGGAGGGGTGGAGCTAAACATTCAGCATGGAGTAAGCCACAGTACATGTTGGCATTCATGGTTCCCTCAATGAATTGTAGCTCCCCAGTCATGCAGCCCCAGACAATGACACTCCCATCACCATGCTTGAATGTGCACTCAACTTCTTTGGTCGACCATGGCAAGGCCTGTTCTGAGTGGAACCTGTCCTGTTAAACTGCTGTATGGTCTTGGCTACCATGCTGCAACTCAGTTTCAGGGTTTTGGCAATCTTCTTATAGCCTAGGCCATCTTTATGTAGAGCAACAATTCTTTTTTTTCATATCCTCAGAGAGTTCTTTGCCATGAGGTGCCATGTTAAACTTCCAGTGACCAGTATGAGAGAGTGAGAGCAATAACACCAAATTGAACACACCTGCTCCCCATTCACACCTGAGACCTTGTAACACTAATGAGTCACATGACACCAGGGAGGGAAAAATGGCTAATTGAGCCCAATTCATTAATGTCTGTGTTATTTTGAGGGGACAGAAAATGTACACTGTTATACAAGCTGTATACTCACTACTTTACATTGTAGCAAAGTGTAATTTCTTCAGTGTTGTCACATGAAAAGATATAATAAAAAATTTACAAAAATGTGAGGAGTGTACTCACTTTTGTGAGATACTGTATATATACAGTATTTTGGAATGAATAAAGTTCATTTTGAAGGGGAAACTCCTGTTGTCCTTGTATTAGAACTACTATGGGGGGTTTCTTACCCCACATTTTGTGATATTAGTCTGCCTTAGTTCTAAAGGAGAACCACCAGTTATTTTAGTGAGTCTGTACCCTTCTTTAGGATGGCCAAGATACATTTTGGACCATATTGGATCTCTGTTTTTTTTTTAATGATTGTTAATGAGCACATCCCTCTGTTCTTCATCCTATCAATGTGTTCTTTTTCAGTCCATGTGCATGCCGCACATTTTATTGGCCCCTATGGCTGTCCCTCCCACTACCAGCCTAATGCTGGCCATACACAGGTCGTTTGCAGATTGATTGATTATTTGTTGGTCGAAAGCGAATTGCCCACTAACTGACAGAATAAACTTGTTTACATGATCGTTTCCATGATCACCGTTACCGCTGGATAGCAATAAATACATATATAAATGATACAAGACAGAATATTCTTATTGCTTTCGTTTTTTTATTTTTTTTTTACATACATTTTTATTGTTGATTACATATCCAAAACAGAGTACAACACAGGAACATATTAAATAGACAATCAATGTTATACAATGTGAAAAAGGAAACCCTGTTCCCATTTGACTTCTCTCTTTTCCTCCTCATTCCTACCCTCCCTCTCCAACCCTCACCCTCCCACCCACCCCCCCCACCTTTTCCCACACAGCTATCCTATGTTTTATACTAGTGTATTTATTAATTGGGTTTTCCCTGGGAGATGCACAATCAGTGAGGGGAGTTATAAAACTATCATAGATAAAATAAGTGCTAAAGGCAAAGTCCCCCCACCTTCATATGGGACACCCTATTTCATTTAGCCAAGGTTTCCACATCCTCTCGAATTTCTTATAGTTACTCTGTCTAGTGAGTGTCACTCTCTCACTCCAGATCATTGAATTAATAACTTCAATCCAAGATTTTATAGTAGATGGTGTCTGCGCCTGCCACCTCTGTGCGATTAATTTTCTCGCCTGGAAGAGGCATTGCAGTGCCACTTCAATGGAGTCCATTGGCACTCTACATTCCTCAATACTCCCAATAGGCATGTCTTGGACTCTGGTTCTAAATTCGTCTGAAAAGTTTTATTTATCATGTCCACCACCTCCGTCCAATACCTAAATAGCTTTGGGCACTTCCATACCATGTATATGAAATCGCCCTGTGCTCTACACCTTGGACACTCATCATTTTGTCTCCACCCTAATCTAAACATTCTTCTTCGGGTATGATAAACTCTATGTAAAAGGAACAGATGGGATTCTTTCTGCGACGGAGAGACTGAAACCAATACTCCCCGCTGCAGAATCGCATTCCACTGTTCCGTAGTCATTACACCCACATCCCTCTCCCATCCTGCCCTGCTCTTAATAGGCCCTGATCTACTTATTGTTTTGACTCCTATTCTAGCATATAGTTCGGAAATCAGGCCCTTAGTGGTATTTGGATTAATTATTTTATGGAGGGTGGGAATCTGGGTCCATTCAATTGCTTGTGGCCCGAACTGTGCTTGGATGGCATGCCTGACCTGGAGGTATTTGTAGAATGAGTAATTTGCTATATTAAACTTCTGTCTTAAGTCTGAGAAAGATTTCATATGGTCACCATCGTACAGTTGAATTAACCGACTGATACCTAGTCTCTCCCATTCTCTAGATCTCTCTATTCCCTTTATTTCCCCTAAATTTGTGTTGAACCAGAGGTGGGCATACTCAGTTATTTCCCCATAGCCCATAAATACCTTTTGTCACATGACATACTTTGCAAATTAGTTTTATAGTCATTCAACTATAAGTAAATGAATCTGCCTCTAGTGCTTCCACTGTTATCTTATGCAGTGCCCCCATTAACATCAATCTACTGGAGTTCCCCCCTCCCTCCACTTCACAGTTCGCAAGGTGTTGCAGCTGTGATGCCCAAAAATATGTTTTTGGATGTGGGACTGCCATGCCCCCTTCTTTGGCTGGCAACTGCATAGTCTGGAGGCATATCCTGGCTTGACCTTTCTTCCAGATTAACTCTGTAAAAAGTGATTCTATCCTTTTGAACCATTTTTGACCTATCCAGGTTGGGGAGTTATGGAGGATGTAGAGTATCTGCGTCAACCATATCATCTTTATTAAATTTCATCGCCCTGCTATAGATAATGGCAATCTGCAACAGATATCTTATTTCTGCTCCCATTTAATCAGTAGAGGGGTTAGATTGTTCTTAACAAACTGGTTTGTATCGCTCGTAATCCAGATCCCTAGATATTTCATCATAGTTACTACTTTTAACTGGGGAATTCAGTGGGGTTTCTGGCCACCAAGGGGATCGACCGGCAGGAGAGCCGACTTTTCCAAGTTGATAACCAGGCCGGAGCATCGGCCAAACTCACCCACTATTTTAATCACTACTTTTAACGAATTTTCAACATCTCCTAGAAAGAACAGGACATCGTCTGCGAACAATGCTATCTTGTCCTCCATTGTCTGTCTGCGGAACCCCTGTATGCCCTCTATTGTTCTAGTTCTGATGGCCAGCGGTTCCATCGCTAAGGCAAACAGCAAGGGGGAGAGGGGACAGCCCTGCCTCGTTCCTCTCTGCAGTTGAAATAACTCTGAAAATTCATTATTGATTTTTATTTTGGCTCTTGGCTCGCTATATAACAGCTTCACCCAGCTAATAAACAGGGGACCTAAGCCAAATTTCTCTAGCACCTTCCATAGGTAATCCCATTCCAGGCTGTCAAAAGCCTTGGCAGCATCCAAGGCTAATACAGCTCTGGAGCCTACATTATCTGTCAGGATTTGCATATTCAAAAACACTCTCCTGATGTTAATACTGGTTGACCTGTTGGGAATAAAACCTGATTGGTCAGGATGTATAAGATTTTGAATATAGCGATTTAACTGAATTGCCAATACTTTAAACAAAATCTTGGCATCAGTGCATAGTAATGAGATGGGGCGGTACGAGGAGGCATCTAATTGGTCCTTCCCTTCCTTATGAAGGACAATAATAGTAGCTTTTGTCATAGAGGTAGGGAGTCTTCCATTAGTCAATGCCCAATTTAGTGTCTTGAGAAGTTCTGGTAACAATATGTCCCCGTATCACCAATAGATCTCTATGGGCAACCCATCCGGGCCTGGTGATTTTTGAGTGGACATCCCCGCCACTGCCTGTTTCAATTCATCTAGGGTCACTGGCGCCTCCATGTCTATGTTATCTTTCTCTGAGAGGGTCAGGATTGACATTCCCTGGAAGAAATTCTTCAGCCCTTCAATCCCTGCCCTCCTCTTAGAGCTATAAAGGGATACAAAGAATTCCCTGAACGTTTGCATAATTTCTATTTTATCCATAGAGATTTCCCCACTTGATATCCTAACCGCTGCAACAGTGGAGGGGGGGAATTGGTTCTAATCAACAAGGACAGCATGCGCCCCACTCTCTCCCCTTCTGCAAGCTGGCTCTGTTTCTGGAATATTCGTAATCCCTCCGTCCTTTTTGATATGGATATTTTAGAGATTTGTTGTTTATCTAACCACTCCTTTAGTCTATCTGGGGTTGGATCTTCAATGTATCGCTTCTCTGCCTGTATCGTCTCGTTCCTGATCTCTCTCTCCCCCTCCCTTGATTTCCCCTTTATCCTTGCCACTTGTTGGATTAGGAGGCCTCTAAGATAGGCTTTTAGGGAGTCTCAGACCACTCCAACAGGTGCCGTGCCCACATTAATCTGCACAAATTATTTTAGGCCAGTCATCACTACGCTAGAGTCGCCCATCAACTCGAGCCAATGAGGGTTAATTTTCCATTCTCTTGAGTGCCATTTACCCCCAACCTTTATTGTCAACTCAAGTGGCGAGTGATCTGAAACTCCTCTTGGGCTATACTCTATCCTCTCCACTAATACTAGTGCCTCCTCATTACCCAGAGCCATATCTATTCTGGATAAGGTAAGGTGAGTGTTCGAAAAACAAGAATATTGGCGTTCTTGTGGATAGCGAGTGCGCCATATATCACATAGCCCCACTTCATCCAGGAATAGAGCTAACTGATCCTCTCCTTTTGTTTTGGGTCTATTTCCTGGCGGGAATCTGTCTAGGGTTCTATCTAGGGCTTCATTGAAGTCACCTATCATAATTACCGGTATTCCTGGTTTATCCAGTGTGAACTCCATCAATTTGTGCATAACGTCAAATTTGAACGGGGGAGGAATATAAACATTTGCTATCACAAATAACTTGTTTTCAATTAAACAAAATAAAAAAAATATACCTACCCTGATCATCGATCCTGCTCTCCCTGCAGGAGAACGCTAATCCTTTCCCCACCAATATGCTCACTTCCCTAGAATATGAGGAGTGAAATGAGTGGTAAAGGGATTGGAATTTTGGGCTACATAGCTGTGCAGCTGTAATTTTAGTCAAATGCATCTCCTGCAGGCAGAGAAGTACGAACCCTCTTTCCCCCAGCATATCCAAAATCGTGGCTCTTTTAATTGGGTCCCCCATTCCTCGAACATTCAAGGAATTTATAGTGAAGGTCCTATCTGCCATGTTGCTGCATTAAAGTGAGACAGTAAGTCAATCTGGCTTTCATAAAACCTGTTATATCTATCTTATCTTGCATTGAGGGGAACGAGAGGAAAAAGAAAAAAAAACACACAAAATAATAACACACTTAACCATATCCTGAAAAAGGACCCAAACAAAAAAAGGGGAGCAAAAAAAGATGTTGACACACTTGACCATGTCCTAAAGAAAAATAATGTAAACGCTAGTGCGATGGGGGAGGAGGGAAGAAAGGGGAGAGAGAAAGGAAAGAAGGCTGCAAGGGCAATTCTCTCCCACTCCCCCTCCATCTCTAATCCCTCCCTCCTCTAAGTGAAATAATTGTAATTGCAAATCGTGTCTTCCAGTTATTAATTGTGGTGTGGTTCCCCGCCTCCCCTCCCTAGCCCTGTCCCCCTCTACTCTATCCCCCCCTCCCCCCTCCCTAAGCCTACCCCCCCTATTGCCCAAACCCCCCACTTACCCCCACTACCCGACCCTCTCCCTCCTGGCCCAACTGGGCCTACCCTAGGGGCTGTACCTATGGCCTCTATGCTACACACATCCATTCTCTCCTCCCGTCTGACATGCATCTCTACGCTACCCACATCCATTTTCACCTCCCATCTGACATGCATCTATACACCCGTTCAAGGGGGTGTTGCACCCACCTCCCCCTCCCACCCCCCTTTTTTCAGTGCTATTAAAGTGCTTTAAGAATTATACCTAGTGTTTAATTTATCAAACCTGCCCCATGTATTTGGACTCATTAAAGTGCTATTTAGACAATTAAAATAGTTGAACTAATACTAAATTGTGCACATTAACCACATGAGAAGAAAAAAAAATGTGAAAGGAAACCAAGTCTCAAAACAGGTCTAATTACTCGCTTGTCCTACAATGCGTAAAAAAATCATAAGTCTTTCTTGTTATCCTCAAGCCACCTCTCCACACTAATTGGAGAGTCAAAAAAATGTGTGCCACTAATCGCGGACACTCGCAGGCGGGCAGGGTAAAGCAAAGCATAAACGATCTTATGTTGTTGGAGGGTACGTTTAATCGGAATGAATTCGGCTCTCCGCCTCTGAAGGTCTGGGGAAAAGTCCTGATATAGTGAGACTTTAATCCCATTGTAAAAAATGTCCCCTTTTTCTCTGGCCTTCCGGAGCAGAGTCACTTTATCGGCGTAATTGAACATTTTTATAAGTAATGGTCTAGGGTATTTGCTTGCCTGGCGGGGTTTAAAAGGGACTCGGTGGGCGCGTTCAATGCCAAAAAAGGGCGTGAAAGATGTAGCCCCAAATATCTCCCTAAACCACCCTTCCAGGAATGCTATGGGGTTAGCTCCCTCACTCTGTTCAGGCATGCCTATTACTCTGACATTGCTTCTGCGATTTCTATTTTCCAATTCATCGATCTTGACCCCCATGTGTATCCATTAGTTTCTTCAACCCCGTAATTTTTTGTCTAAGCGGGAATAAAACATCCTAAACTGTGCTTAGTCCTCCTCTAAAACAGTAGTTCTTTCCACAGTCTTGCTCAGCTTATCCCCCATTGAGAGTTGTTCCTCCTTAATGCCTTTCAGCTGGATGTCGAGGCCAGTTATTGAGTCCTTACAGGCATTTATGGCATACAAAAGATCCCTCAATGTGTGCTCTTCCTCGCTTCCTGTGGGGGCACCCTCCATACTTGCCTCAGCTGGCTTAGCAGGGGTTGATACAACAGTTACAGTACTAGTTTTTCTTCCCCCTGACCCTTTAGTACTCACAGTTTTTGCGCTGGGTGTTGCTGCTGGATTTGCCAGTATCTGGCCCCTGCCCTGGCTTCTCCTGTCCGCTGAGGGTCCTGCTTGTGCTGGCTGTTGATGAATCCCCTTTGCTGGTGACAGGGTAGTTTGAGCGAAGTGCTCCAGCTTTGCTGCTGCTGCTATTGCTGATGCTGTTGCCTGGTTCTTTGCAGAGTGGGTAACAAGGGCTCCTTCTTGGGGTGGCTGGTGCTGAGTTGGCTGCTCCTTGCCTCTTGGACATAATAAAAGGACGGCTTTATACAAGTTTGTACGGCGTATTACGCACCTCTATTCTACTATAGCGATAATAATCAGTGGTATTCACTATTGAACAGTCAATATGTGGCTAGTAGCTGTTATTGGAGGATTGGGAAATAGGGACAGTAGAGGAGGACAGGTATCACTTTTAATAATTGTCACCTAGTAGCCTTGTAGCTTTGCACTGTGCACTTTGGCTGTATCTTTCCTGTGTGTCTCTCCTCTGTGCATCCCCTGTGCGCCCCCTGTGGTCTAAGTCCGCCTCACACACAGCCCCAGCACACCAGCCCCCGATACCTGCAGTCAGGAGGCGATGACTCGTGGGGCCGCGATATCACAGGCGGCTCCGTTTGCTGAGTGCTGTGTGCTATGGAGCCTTCAGTAGCCTACGGTAGTCTTCGGTACTCGGGACTCCGCTCAATGGAGCCCACGCCTCCCCCCCAATCCGGCAGACCTGTGAACACCAGTAAAGAGGAGTTATGGCCGACTCCGTATGCGGCGGTCTCCCGTGTAGTAATGCTCGAACCCAGGTATTCCTCTCGATGCAATCCGCTCCTCGGCGGGGGTAAGGTCAAAAGAAAAGGATGGAGCGGGGCACATACAAGGGCTCACACAGTATTCAATAATAGCAAGCAGTAAGCAGTAACAAGCGATAGCGAGGTGAGGCGAGGCGAGGCTAGGCTATGGTGCTGTGAATCCCAAGCTAGGCATACTAGTCCGGCATAGTTTTCCAGTCAGAGGGGGTGTGGAGTGGAAGATCTCACACACTCATGCTGACACTCTCACTCCGCTCCTGCATCCGGCCATACCCCACCTTAGTTGAAATGGTTAAAATTTTCGCTTCGGATTCATCCACATTAGCCGGGCCAATGGTCAAAAGTTGGGTCCACCTTTATTGTCGAACGATCTTTCCGAAAACGACCAGTTTGGGACAAAATTCTGTGCGTGTATGGCCAGAATAAATTTTACCATCAGGGGATAACAAATATAATATACTGTATAATATAATAAATCTAATTCAGGTGTGTACACCTAAAAACTCATTGTAGTAATTTTAATGAAAACATGACTGTCTTAACTGATGTTATTTTATTGTAGACAGGTAAAATGTATGTATTTATTGGTAGCTAAAATAGAAAGCTGTAAGTAATATAATTGTCTCATCATTCATTAGTCAAACATCAAACCTAAGAAAACGTAGATGCTGTAATTGCAGGTCTTCCTAAATGTTAAAATACACCAGTAATTAAGGAAAAATGTGTAAAAAAACACAAGAGATTAGTAGTCTTTTAGCAGCAACAGAGTGCCATGAATAAGAGAGTTAATAATCAGCGGCATGTCACAAATTCTCAGGTGCGTGTACTTGAAGTGTGATGGGATTGACATTAAGGAGTAAATGTTTCACTTATTGGTTGTATAGAATTGTTTTCTTTCTCAAACAATGTCTTCATTATACACTTCTAAAGACAGAAAAAACACATCCTGTGAGTTGTTTGACACGGGTGCTTTATTAATGACAAAACATAAAATAAAATGTTTCTATTTGAATAAATAAATCAGTTTATAGATGTATACATTGTATCAAAGATTTAATTACAAAGGGGATTGAGAGTGCATACCAATAAACAGCTCTATACATACTTTTACTGTCTGTTGGAATGTGAAAATATGGCAGTTTCTTATGTGAAAATATGGCCAAACTACCTCAGGACACATTCAAAAATAAAATCACAACATGAATCCAATTGACTAAGTGTTAAATTTACTCAAACACTTGTAGAAAAAAATGGTGACAGATTCGTCCTATGGACGGGATACCTCCTAAGCTTAATAGTCACTATGCAAAAGAAAGGGGAAGGGGGGAAAGGGTGGAGCAAAGGAATGCCATAGAAAGCAATAAGGAGGGTCAGTAACGGTATACCTTATGGAAAAATAGAATATAGCTTTATTGTAGTATCAAAATAGTGAGTAAAAACAGTCCAGCGATGTAAACAGTAACATCATTGGTAGACTATTTCCCCAAATCACCCCTAATATAAAAAACACATATGCAATATTGACAACGTTGTCACATATATCACACCGGTACCGAAAGCCTCACGCATACACAGCCATGCATACCCAAACCAATGGATCTAAGACGAGCTGCTATAAATGGAAAAATCTGGCCAGGAAACTAATCATCATTTGTCTGCAGACGTATATCTCTTGTAAAACAGGCTTAGTTTTGCTGCTAATATTAATAATTTGAAAAAGTTCTTGGTAAGAATAAAGTTTAAATCGAACCCGTGGTGAAAGAAACACATTCAGATCTATAAGCTGTTCATATATTAGATCTATGTCCTGATATAGAGTCAATAGTTGACCACCTTGTCCAATGCCTGAATTATATATACCAGGGATCTCCAAACTTTTTAAACAAAGGACCAGCTTACTGTCCTTCAGACTTTAAGGGGGCCAGACTGTGACCAGTGAGAGTAGAAAAGGCCCTGGCATCAATGGGAGTAAACAATGCCCTATCATTGGTATTCTTGGGATGAATATTGCGTCAGTGAGAGAAACAATGTCCTGTTGTTGGTATCAGTGACAGGAACTATGCCCTGTTGGTGTCAGATGGGAGAAAAAGTACATCAAGGGCTGGATAAAGGCAAACAAAGGGCCACATCTGGTCCCCAGGCCGGAGTTGGGAGACCACTGGTATTACTGGTGTTACTATTGGCTATCTATGCACATGTGTGTACGTTGTAACACTCCAAAGCAAATCAAATGCAGTATGCTTCTTTGTTGCTTTAACTTGCTTACATTGACCTGTAAGCAGTTGATTTGCAAAGAAAGATCTGAACTTGAATCCCTCAAAAACATTTTGTACGTTGTCATTTAATTTGCACGCACGCAGGGATGTTTACCATTATGTCCCGTACACACGATCGGTTTTCCCTTTGGAAAAAGTCAGATGAGAGCTTTTGGTCGTGAATCCTGACCGTGTGTATGCTCCATCTGACTTTTTCCAACGGAAAAACTGCCGGAAAAAGATAGAGAGCAGGTTCTCTATTTTCCCGTCGGGAAAAACTCTGATTGGAATTTCTAAACGTGTGTACAAATCCCGACGCGCTAAATTCCGACGCATGCTCGGAAACCGACGCATGCTCGGAACGCATAGAACTTAATTTTCTGGGCTCGTCGTAGTCTTTTACGTCACCGCGTTCTTGCCAGTCAAAAGTTCACCGAACTTTTGTGTGACCATGTGTATGCAAGGCAGGCTTGAGCAGAATTCCGTCGGAAAAACCATCCAAGTTTTTTCCGACGGTAATGCCCCTCGTAGGCATTAGGCCTTAGGCACGCTAGTTAAGATGATAAAGTTTGCATAAAAAATAAAAAATCACTTATAACCTTAACGTAACCATGTGAAAAGATTGTTATCAAAATACGTTAATTACTGCAGTGGTTAAAGAGAGAAATAACCTTTTATGGTGACTGAGACACTTTAAACAAGCAGCATATTTTTATTACAGTTTGCATATGATTACTACTATGTATTTATCTGTCTGAATAACTTCATTATCACTACTTAAAACTTGTTGAATGCCTGCCGAATCCTGCAAGCAGCATGTTTAAAGTGGCAATCGGCACTCCGCAGATCTGTCTTTGACATCTACAAACTGGAACTCAAGGTTGCTTTAGTAGTTTAGAAAATTGCTCAACCATTTCCTGAAACCTTTGTAAAAGTATTGTAAGCACTGTTCTTACACTAGCTGAAGTCTGCATGCACAAGGCCTTAGAGAAACAAGTCACACTTCAAAATGTATTCTTACAAGACAGTATAACCATACAGGTTATGGTGGATAGGGACTAAAGCAAAGAAAAAGCCCATCAGCCGAAACAGTAAAGTCTTTTTAAAACAGAAGGTATTCACATGTCTTATTCCATCACATATCCCCAAAATAAGTGAGGATTAATCCTAAGAAGACTTCACTGTTGGGGGGAACATTTACTTATTTTCACTACCCACAAACGCAGAATAACATACCGAATCATGAATTATATGAATCATGAAATCAGACATTTCTATATCTTCTACTATGGTCCCTCTTCTACTTCACCAATTACATTTTTAAAAGAATTTGCCATGACTCTCCCAGAGGTAGAGGTGTTATTTTGGACCTTTACCATTCTGTTGTTGGTAATTTTTTCCTAATGTGCTCCCTTATATGATTTAGTCTGTAACAGATTGCGCCACTCAATTTCCAGTTAAGACTGGGACATTATGCTGAATAATCTGCGCAAATACACAAACTTTTTTGCAGTTTCCTTGGGCTATAATTATTCCTTCATATAACTGTATCTGTCCTAATCCAACTAAGCAAACAGTGGAGTGGTCTTATTCACATTGTTTTACAGAATATTCTTGTATTCCTAGGGGAACAAATGAGAATAACTCTGGTTGGAAGTTGAGAAAGCGTTGGGCTAAATTTACGTATATATATATATATATAGATATATATATATATATATATATATATATATATATATATATATATATACATACCATACATACCATATATACTCGAGTATAAGCCGACCCGAATATAAGCCGAGGCACCTAATTTTACCACAAATAACTGGGAAAACGTATTGACTCGAGTATAAGCCTAGGGTGTCCATCTGCATGCCTCACTGTGTCCATGTGCATGGCCTCACTGTGCCCATGCCTCACTGTGCCCATGTCTCACTGTGCCCATGACTAGACTGACATTTAACATTAGAAGTCTATGGAAGGGGTGCCAGGCTTTAAAAAAATCGGTGTTCCCTGGACATCAAACTTTGCACACTTGTAGAGGAGAAATGGGGCTACATGTGTGCAAAGTTCTGGGTCCAGGGGACCTACAACCGGCCGGTAACGGGTCCCCAAAATCACTGGAGAAATTACCGTTTAACATGGGAGTCTATGGAAGGGGTGCCCGGCTTTGAAAAATCGGTGCTCTCCGGCCGTAGGTCTCCTGGACAAAAAACTTTGCACACTTATAGAGGAAGAGTGGGGCTACATGTGTGCCAGCACCGGATCCCCAAATTCCGGGAGATCAGGCGCAAAAAGGTGACTCGAATATAAGCCGAGGAGGGCATTTTCAGCACAAAAAAATGTGCTGAAAAACTCGGCTTATACTCGAGTATATATGGTATATATACACTGCTCAAAAAAATTAAAGGAACACTTTTGAATTAAAACTCCTGGGATATTGATCTGGTCAGTTAAGTAGCAGAGGGAGAGGGGTGTATACAGAGGGGGTTGTTAATCAGTATCAGCTGCTTTGCTGTTAATTGAAATTAACAACAGGTGCACTAGATGGGCAACAATGAGGCGACCTCCAAAACAGGAATGGTTTTTCAGGTGGAGGTGTCTGACATTTTTTTTCCCTACTCATCTTTTCTGGCTGTTTTTCACTAGTTTTGCATTTGGCTAGGGTCAGTGTCACTACTGGTAGCACGAGGAGATACTTGGACTCAATAAAGGTTGCACAGGCAGTCCAACTCTTCCAGGATGGCACATCAATACGTGTCATTGCCAGAAGGTTTGCCGTGTCTCCCAGCACAGTCTAAAGAGCATAGAGGAGATTCGAGGAGACAGGCAGTTACTCTAGGAGAGCTGGACAGAGCCGTAGAAGGTCCTTAAACCATCAGCAGGACCGGTATCTGCTCCTGTGTGCAAGGAGGAACAGGATGAGCACTGCCAGATCCCTACAAAATGACCTCCAGCAGGCCACTGGTGTGAATGTCTCTGACCAAACAATCAGAAACAGACTTCATAGGGGAGGCCTGAGGGCCCGACGTCCTCTAGTGTGCTCTGTGCTCACTGCCGGACACTGTGGAGCTCGATTGGCATTTTCCATTGAACACCAGAATTGGCAGGTCCGCCACTGGTGCCCCATGCTTTTCACAGATGAGTTCACCCTGAGCATATGTGACAGACGTGAAAGGGTCTGGAGAAGCTGCGGAGAACTTTATACTGCCTGTAACATCGTTCAGCATGACCGGTTTGGTGGTGGGCCAGTGATGGTCTGAGGAGGCATATCCATGGAGGGACGCACAGACCTCTATAGGCTACACAATGGCACCCTGACTGCCATTAGGTATCGGGATGAAATCCTTGGACCCATTGTCAGACCCTACGCTGGTGCAGTGGGTCCTGAGTTCCTCCTGGTGCACGACAATGCCCGGCCTCATGTGGCGAGAGCATGCAGCCAGTTCCTGGAGGATGAAGAAATTGATACCATTGAATGGCCCCCACGCTCACCTGACCTAAATCCAAAAGAACACCTCTGGGACATTATGTTTCGGTCCATCCGGTGCCGCCACATTGCACCTCAGTCTGCCCAGGAGCTCAGTGATGCTCTGGTCCAGATCTGGGAGGAAATACCCCAGGACACCATCCGTCGTCTCATTAGGAGCATGCCCTGATGTTGTCAGGCATGCATACAAGCACTTGGGGGCCATACAAACTACTGAGGACCATTTTGAGTTGTTGCAATGAAATTTCAGCAAAAAGGACTAGCTTGCTGCATAATTTTTTCACTTTGATTTTCAGGGTTTCTTTGAATTCAGCCCTCTGTAGGTTGATAATTTTCATTTCCATCAAATGATGTGCCATCCTTTCATTCCTAACACATTACCCAGTCCATATCAGTATAGATATCCAGCATGAGATTTTTGCCTGATTTTTGATCTGATGTGTTTTGAATGAATGAATTAATAAATTCATTCATTGATGTGTTTTCAAAGTGTTCCTTTAATTTTTTTGAGCAGTATATATATATATATATATATATATATATATATATATATTTATAATAGTATTATGTGCTATTATGATTATAATATGTAACAATGAGAGTTGAAAATAATAGTCACATGGCTGCTGCAAAAATCAAAATCTTAAAACTCAAGCAATTGTTAAATGTGATAACATTGTGGCTCAAATGTATAGCTTTAGATTGAGTAAGTTAATAATATATTCCATTACAGGCATACCCCACTTTTAAGTATACAATGGGACCAGAGCATGTATGTAAAACGAAAATGTACTTAGAGTGGAAGTAAACCCATTGATTTAACAGTTTAAAAAAACTGTTAAATTCCCGGCATGCTGGAAATGCTAACTGCCACATTGGTTGTGCTCTAAACCAAACTGTCAAACCATCCAATGGCTGGTGTCATAACTGGTCACATGTGCAGCATCACAGCAGTTGAAGATTAAACAGAGGCCAAGATGGCAGCTTCCTTGCCTGAAAATGAAAGGAGGGTTTACTTCCACTTTAAAGTGAAACAATACCTTTTTTCACTTCTAGGGTGTAGTGGGGGGTCAGGGGCTGTAGTGGGGGTGTCAGGAGCTGTAGTTGAGGTCTCAGGGGCTGTAGTGGGTGTGTCAGGGGCACACTGGAACAGGGCGGGCTATGCTCTCGGAGCTTCAGCTCCTTCTACTGCGGCTGCAAATTGTCTGTACAGTACTTGTGAGGCACTTTACATACACTCGCGGGTATGTCCTTACTCGCGGGTGTATGTAAAGTGAGTGTACTTAAAGCAGGGTTTGCCTGTATTCATAAAATTAGAGTGTGTGCTCTTAATTTTCTTGTACAGCCAAGATGACTGGCTGCAACAAATGCCTCAGATAACCAACACCCAGACAGGAAAATGGTCCTTTTCGAAATGACTGCTGGATCTTATAGATACTTCTCGATATCTATATGTACTCTAGAGTATGCTAGATACAAGCAACCATAACTGTCTGCTAGTACCAACCCCTCCTTTTCTGAATAGGATAATCACTTAGCCCTGGTTTACATTGGTACGATTTGACCTAATCGGTGCGAAGCTGTATTTGCGGCACCGCACCGATTTCAAAAAAGCAGTTTCTGTACTACTTTTTGCTGCGATTTACATTGACATCTGTGCAGAAAGCTGAACAGATGTCTCTGAGATTGCGGCCGAAATCAGGACTGCCATGCGGGAGTGAAATCGTGCGAGTTCAACTGACCTTGCACGGCTTCATTCCCGCAGCTCGGTGTGAACCTGGGCTAAAGCAATGCACTAAGCAATACACACTGGATCAACTATTTTTATAACATTGTGAGATCATAGCACACTAAGGTTTCTTCAATATACAGAATGTTCAAAGAACAAACCTGGATTAAATCTTTATAGTGTTTTACAATTAGGGTGTTAATAATAACCCTGTAAGTGAGGGCCCTTTCACACGGGGCTGTCCGTGTGCGGGCTCCGCTTTAGCTCAGCGGGGATCATTCCATCGGCGCGGGGGATCCTGCAACTCTCCCTAAACTTTTTCTCGCCTGCAGCGGATCCTCATGAAAAGAGTGGCTGGTGAGTATGGCTTGGAGTACCCCTACGTACCCAAGGAACTGTTATTTGAGATTGAGGCCTGTCGTGAGCAGTGGTACGGGGAGGCCATTTTGGACTACCTCGAAGTGCCCAAGCCATACAGGAATTTCACCCACTCAGCTGCCATGACCGTCCGCTTCAAATGTTGCCACCGTGACTGGAACTATGGTCGGCATATTCATGCCGACCGAATTGTAATTTGCTGTCCAGGGAGAGAGGATGTCACTTATTTTATAGAAACTCTGGACAAGCAATGGAGGTCAATTACCCTTCCGGATCCAAACACTATAGACAGGAGTTTGACTCTGACTCTGTTTTTTTTTTTACATACCCTGTCTCTGCACAGATAACCCGTGCTTTGGATCAAGATAACTTTGCCCTCTGCTAAAAAGAGGATGTCTGCTCTTAAGGAGGAAAAGACGGAGAACCTGTCTTGCTTTTTTCTTTTCTCCAATAGAAGGACAGTTTTTCCTCTGAGCGAACTTTGGGATAGTCAGTTAGGATTTTGTGGTGAAGAGACGCCGTGGTCAAGAGTGGGATGTTCAATGTGTTATGTTACAAACCCATGCGTAACCAGTACAGGACGTTGTGACCCTGCTGACACTAGGTGGCAGTGGTCTGCAGGGAAAGAGACTGCAATGATAATACAGTACTTATGATCAGAATTTACATTTTTTTGTTTTTATGATAGGCTTAGCATATCAAAACTTTTATAGAAGGAAACTGCTTCCCCCAGAGGAAACAGTCTGCTTCTAAGTTGTATAGATATTAGTGATAGGATGCTTACTTTTCCTATGCATATTTTTGTGATTTCTTGCAGGTACCAGGAGCTACTGTCAAGACCACCAGAGAAAGGGGTGGGATAGATAGTTAGTAATGGGAGGAGTGTATATTTGGAATGTCAGTATCTGGAGAATGTAATGTTATCTTGTGTGCTTTCTTTCTTTCCCCAAATAATTTGGTTCAGGTACCAGTTCATTTTTTTTTTGTTGTTGTTTGTCTGGTAAATCAACAGCCTTCAGGACTGAAGGATTTTGATTTCCCCAGCCACTGGGCACAGTGTCTCTTCTATGAGGGGGTGTGTGTAGCGCCCCCCGCCCCATATTTGGGGGCGCTATGTGTAAATTTAGGGGTGGTCTGAGCCAGTAGTTGGGCACAGACCAATCGATTGTTCTAAATTGCTTCTGCTCTGGGTGTGATGCTGCCTGGTAGTAATGTTCCCTGGTGCCTGTGGGTGGCACTGTCACCACCGGCTCAGGTTGAACCACAAGGGGGTATCACAACACCTTGGGTGTCCTTTCTCGGCAGCCTGCAGTGGGTGTGGTTGACCCGCTGTGCATGCTGGGAGAGGGTACATAAGGGGCAGACACCATTGGGGTTCATGCGTTCCAGGGGACCCTTGGTCCTGTATGTGCGCCTTGTGGCCCGTATGGCACGAGGTGCGCGTGTGTTTTTGGGTCTCGGGCACCTTTAGCCCGAGGCTGCGCTGCTGCATGGTAGGCCCAGCTCTGCTGGCTCAGACCTACACCTCAGAGAAGGATCCCAGGCTGCCCATCTGTAGGGAGCCCACCTTTAGGAAAGGAGACCAGGGGAGGATCAGTCCCAGAGGAGACCAGCGACGGTACTGCTGTCTCGGGAAGAGGCCTGGAAACTCGCCTAAAGAGGGATCCATCATCTTTACCACAAGCCCTGCAATACACCAATCTGGTACAAAAGTTTCTCTCATTATTGCTTGGCTGGGAGGTTCGGGACTATCCGGGACTATCCGGGTGAGCAATACCCACTCAGGCTTGAGTGGCGACGAAAGAGTTGCACTGTGTCTTAAGTGTTGCGTGCCTGAACCTTATCCTCTTACTTCTCTCGTTTACCTACTCTCTATTCAAGTTTACTGCAAATATAAAGAATAAAACCTTGTTGCTTAGGTTTTACTCCTGTGTGGACATTGGCCTTATTCTGAGGAACTTCTGAGGAACTTCTACCTAGACAACGGAGAAAAGGGATCCACTTGAGGAAGGTACTTGCTGCAAGACCCAAACAATAACACCGCTTGCCCCTCTACACAAGGTGGGATACCGGGCAAGTAGCAGGTGTGCCCGACTGCGAATGGAGGACGGCAGTAAAGGGGTCTGTGTGCTACATAGGGTTTTCCTGCATCACACTTTGGTGGATCGGAGCGGGTCGGATGTCAGCGGGCATGTCACCGTTGACTTCATAGGGGTGCACGGAGCGCCCGTTCAGGTCCGCCTAAAAAACTGACAGGCAGACCGCCCATGTGAAAGGGCCCTTACACACTTCTGACCACTGCACTCTGTGTGTGGGTATGACAATTAAGTATTTACACCAGGTGCTGCAGTTTGGCATTTTCACCCTGGGTACTGATTTATTATTATTATACAGTATTTATATAGCGCCAACAGTTTGTGCAGCGCTTTACAACATGGGGGCAGACCGTACAGTTAAGCCCTGTACACACGATAGGTTTTACCGATGAAAACAGTCCGATGGACTTTTTTCATCGGACAAACCGACCGTGTATGGGCCCCATCGGTCTTTTTTCCATCGGTGTTTAAAAATAGAACATGTTTTAAATTTATCCGATGGTTAAAAAACTGATAGCAAATTACTATCATCTGTGGGGAACTCCATCGGATAAAAAACTCACGCATGCTCAGAATCAAGTCGACGCATGCTCAGAAGCATTGAACTTAATTTTTCTCGGCTCATCGGAGTGTTTTACGTCACCACGTTTGGAACGGTCGGTTTTTTGACTGATGGTGTGTAGGCAAGACTGATGAAAGTCAGCTTCATCGGTTTTCCAATGGAAAAATCCATTGGTTAAAAAACCATAGGAAATCCGATTGTGTGTACAGGGCTTAACGGTACAATTCAATACAGGAGAAATCAGAGGGCCCTGCTCATTAGAGCTTACAATCTAGAATGACTTTGTCCTGGTACTGCCTGACATATCTAAGGCCCCTTTCACACTGGGGCGGGCAGGAGCGGTGGCGGTATAGCAGCGCGATTTTCAGCGCTGCTATACCGTCGTTCTTACCGCGGTATGCGGTCGCTAGGGGGGTGAATTTAACCCCCGCTAGCGGCCGAAAAAGGGTTAATACCGCGGTGTCCCATTGATTTCAATGGGCACCCGCGGTAAAGGAGCGGTGAACACACCGCTCCTTTACCGCTGTAAAGAAGCGGCTAGCAGGATTTTTGGAGCGGTCCTGCTAGCGCACCGCTTCAGTGTGAAAGCCTTCGGGCTTTCACATTGAAGGCTAAAGGGCAGGAATTTTTCATGCGGTATAATAGCGCTAATATTAGCGCTAAACCGCATGAAAAACGCCCCAGTGTGAAAGGGGCCTAATGATCACAGAATCATGCTTATTAACAGTACACGAACAGCTCCAACTGTATACTATGGGTTAAGCTTTTTTTCCTCCTCTGTTTCAGACTTTTTAGCCAAGAAATTCTGGAATGGAGGACTGGCCACAATTATTGTAAACTGCATGGAATCTGCCAAAGACATAGGAAAGTAAAAAAATAAGTAGTTTGTCACATAAAGAGATTCTGCTCTTTTTTTCACAAATTTTATTATCGAATTACTGCTTAGTAAGGGTTTGCCTGTTTGCCTTTTTTTTGTCTTCTGTTTTTTTTTTTTTTAACGGGTCTCCAGAATAAATGTGCTTGTTTTGGTTCATAATTGACAAGCATACTGCTATTAGCAGAATGAGTTCTGTGAACCTCACCAATTCGTACTGATGGTTCATTGGTTATGTGCTATGCCAGGTATGTCAGACATGCTGCCTATCACACAAGCTGGCAATTAGATTTAAGCTTTATCTCATCTTAATTAAACAACACAGTATAGGATAATGATACAAAATTGAAACAGAATTCCAGCACTCAATTGCCAAAATTTGTGCCAGCTGTTGCCTCAACAAATCAAAATTCCCTTTTAATTGTAGACTACAACATTTTATTACTTATCAAAAACTAAATTAAAAAAGAGATTACAATATCTGTATACATTTTAATGACATGCAAGTACAGATTTACAGTCAAGTAATATATATTATAGCATAAAATCCGAGGGAAGTGCTCAAACCCTATATCCCAATCAAACAGCCTCATGCAATTAATACATTTTATGACCTTTTTATATTGTTATTATACAGGATTTATATAGCGCCGACAGTTTACGCAGCGCTTTACAACATCTAGTTGCTGTGGTCTGCTCTAGTAACCTGAAATTTCTATGGTTCACTGCCATGTCAGACTCTCTTGTCCTTGTGTTGCACAGGTCCCTACCCCATATCAGTCACATAGATAAGAGTTCAGAAGAATAGACCTGAGAGCCGGATGGGAAGTTGATCAGTAGACGGACACACTCACCTGAACAACTAGGAAGGACAGACAAAAGATCATTGTCTGTTCAGGAAAGGTAGGATAGCTGTGACCATAAGGCATCCGGTTATGTATTGTTGTGATGTTATTTAAGAGGTGACTCTACTATGCTTCTTTATAGTTTTCTTTAAGCTAAGAAACATTTTTTTTCCATGTGCATCTAGTAGTAGTTAGTCCTATTCAGCTGGACTTGTTTTGTAATGTTGAAGATGTTTTATAGCTTCTTTAAGCCCCTTCTTCAGTTATTCAAAATGTAAATAGCGGCTTGGACGAGCTATGAAACTTCTACATTACAGAACAGGTCCAGTAGAATAGGACTAACTACTACTAGATATATTATGAGTTGTTAAATGAGAACTTTCACAGACACCTTTGCATGTGTGTTTTTATGTGTTTTTATACTCACAACAATCCTGCATTTTCACGAATTGCCATTATCATCAATATCCCATATAACGTATAAAAGAGCGACACACACCAAACCATCACACAGATGTGAACTAGTATCATGTAGCGCAATGGCTAACCCGTTTACATACGTTCATGTGTGTCAAAGCACATGTAAACAGGCCTTTACATTTCCCAGAAATTATCTCCTTTTAGAACCCAAAGGGTGTGAATCCAGCCTAAACAATAAAAAGAATAAATGAAAACTATATTTTAAAAAGTTGGTGTAGCATTTATACAAAATAAACTTTTATTCAACGTTAATGATCACATGTCAGTTTACAACTTAGTGCACAATAAACAGAAACAACTAAAATGCACAAGAATTAGTGGTATACAGGACATACAAGCATCTGTACAGTATTCAGCCATCAATCATAACCTACACCACGTTAAGCCAAAGAACACAAGTAACAGATCTAGCCAGGAGAATACTTTCACCCGAACCTGTGAGACCTGGATATGGTGTAGCATTTATCATTTTTACACAAGCCATTTGTAATTTAATAACATTCAAAGTTACCATCCTTGTTCAATCTTCAGCCAGCCATGGTTTTCTAAAAATCCCCAAAAGTTTGAATTTAGCCTACTTACAACCAGAACAATACTTTTCTGTAGACATAATTTCAAGGAAAGCTAGTTATAGATGATCCACGTTGATCAACTTCTGTTGAACAGGGGCGACCACACACAGATTGAAATTCGGCTGGTCCTTGCCAAACTGGCCAAATTTCGATCCACCTATGGCCAGCTGAAGCAACAACAGTTTGTGTAGGAAACACCCCCATTTCATTTCCTTTGAATGGGATTGGTTTACTTATTTTCCCAGAAATTGGCACAGAGCTTGATGTAAAATTTCAGGTATCCTCTGCGCACCATCCATATACCGTATTTATCGGCGTATAACACGCACAGGCGTATAGCACGCACCCTTACTTTAAGAGGGAAGTTTTAGGAAAAAAACTTTCCACAGCCCCCTGCATATAACACGCAGGCACAGTTTACCCTCTATTTTCAGGGTAAAAAAGTGAGTGTTATATGCCAATAAATACAGTAATTACTGCAGTGGACTTTTGGTCATTGGAAATTATTTGGTCATGCATCTACAGGGGTGCTGGAAATGCAGAATTACAGGACTGGTATTGTACTTACCCCGTCAGCAGTGAGTTTGAGGAAGTTACTAGAGTGTCTCTATGTCTTCTGAACCAAGGCAGGTAGGAATCTGCAGTGAAGTATATAAATATAAAATTGTAATACATATAGGGGGTTGATTTACTAAAGCTAGAGTGCAAAATCTGGTGTAGCTCTGCATAGAAACCAATCAGCTCCCATTTTTTTTTTACAAAATGTAACCACTTGCCGACCGCCGCACGAACATTTACATTGGCAGAATGGCACGAACAGGCAAATGGGCATATATACGTCCTTTTAAATTTGCCGCCATGTGGGCGCGCGCATGCCCCTGACGAGAGCTCCGTGATCGTGCCCGTGGGACCCGCGGACTCGATGTCCGACGGTATCCTGCGATCGTGTGTCACGGAGCTGCAGAACGGGGGATGCCTGTGTAAGCAAGCATCTCCCTGTTCTACCTAGTGACAGGACATTGATCGCTGCTCCCTGTAATCGGGAGCAGCGATCAGTGTCGTGTCACAGTAAGCCCAGCCCGCACACAGTTAGAACACATCCCTAGGACACACTTAACCCTCTCCTCGCCCCTAGTGTTTAACCCCTTCACTGCCAGTGTCATTTACAGAGTAATCAGTGCATTTTTATAGTGACAATGGTCCCAAAATGGCATCAAAAGTGTCCGATGTGTCTGCCATAATGTCGCAGTCATGATAAAAATCGTTGATCGCTGCCATTATTAGTAAAAAAAAATATTATTAATAAAAATGCCATAAAACTATCCCCTATTTTGTAGACGCTATACCTTTTGCGCAAACCAATCAATAAATGCTTATTGCAATTTTTTTACCAAAAATATGTAGAAGAATACATATCGGCCTAAACTGAGGAAAAAAATTTTTTTATATATATTTTTTGGGATATTTATTATAGCAAAAAGTAAAAAATATTGCTTTTTTTTTCAAAAGTGTTGCTCTATTTTTGTTTATAGCGCAAAAAATAAAAATCGCAGAGGTGATCAAATACCACCAAAAGAAAGCTCTATTTGTGGTAAAAAAAAGGGCGTCAATTTTGTTTGGGAGCCACGTCGCATGACCGCGTAATTGTCAGTTAAAGCGACGCAGTGCCAAATCGCAAAAAGTGGCCCGGTCATTTGGCAGCCAAATCCTCCGGGGCTGAAGTGGTTAATTGAACAAGCTGAAGTTAGACGCTGATTGGCTACCATGCACAGCTGCACCAGATTTTGTGATCTTCAGTTGTAGTAAATTAATCCCATAATGTTAATTTATTCAACAAACGTTTCACAAAAACATACTGTTGAAAGAGGGCACAGGTGTTTATTAATATAAGTAATCCGGTCCTCCATATATCCTTTTCCTTCAAACATTTTCCTATCTACTGTGGCTTAATGGTGACATAGCAATGTTTCTCATATGGAATTTATTAAGTCTTCCTAAAATGACTTTCACACATAAAATGGTGTAAACAAGTACTGTAGATAGAAGTGGGGTGACTTTGCTGAGTCTGCATTTCTGACCATAGCTGGATAATATAACAAGAGTTCCCATATATCATGGGATGCCGTCAGCGGACACGCATGCAACCTTGCGGTTTTTTATGTTGTTCTGGCCAGAGTCTATTGAGAAAATCTTTGCTGCCAACCCCTCATGCTGCATTCCTCTGACATGAGAACAGTTATGAAATAGGAGCCTTTCTGCTTACTTGTGTGAGGGGAACCAGTGTTTCCAGCATCCAAAATCGAACTCATTTATTAGACACTTCTGGATCACTATTCCATGATTTTTTATTTTTTTGCCTCCTACACTAATAATTAGAATATGTGAGAAATATAATATGCTGTAGACACAGATTGTCTGTACATTCACACCAGTGCAACTTTTCATGCGATTTGACAGTTCCAAATCGCATGACAAGCCCCATCCTATTGCCAGCAATGGAACCATTCATATCGCCTCAACTCATGACGCAGAGATTACGAAAAAGGTTCCTGCACTACTTTTTACCGATTTCATTGCAACTTGCATAGACCCCTGTTCATAGGCGTGCACACAGTGTGTGCCAGGTGTGCCCAGGCACACCCTAATCACTCCCTGCAGTGCAGATTTCCCCTGCTGTCCCCTCCTACAGCATGGCTGGCTTCCCTCCTCTCCCATTGGCTACTGCAGAGGGCAGACAAAACAAAAGGGAACAGCGCCCTCTAAATGCAGCAAGTTAAAAACAGTTTTAATTTAAAATGTTAAAATACACTCACATTTGAGCAGTGGTAGTCAGGCATGTAAGGGGTTAAAGAACTTCATCCGCAGGTCCTCTGATGTGATGGTGTTTTCACGAGCAGCTGGAATGGGGTCCTCAATCCTGTGTCTCTTCCTGCCTGCACTGGATGTAGAGCAGCGCCGACCGGGAGCGTGGATCTGGACTGTAGACGCTGTTAGACAGTTTTAATTTAAAATGTTAGAGGGAAGCACCTCCTGCTTACCTCTGACCTGGAAGTGATGACCCCACGACCTCACGGAGCGTCTACAGTCCAGATCCAAGCTCCCGGCCGGCGCTGCTCTACATCCAGTGCAGGCAGGAAGAGACACAGGATCGAGGACCCCAACCGACGAGATATTGTTGGAAGTGGCAGCAGATGAGTTTTTGAATGAACACCGCTGCTGACTGAGGGAGGATTACTGTTGCATCGTAAAGGCCGCGGCTGGGTAACAGTCGAATGTCCCATACCGCTTGCCTTCTGGTAAGCTGCTCCCCTTGTCTTTGGTGGTGGTTACCTCACACAGAGTCCTGAACAAGTCACGGTGGTGTTGTGCCTTTGCTATTTAAGGAGGAAGTGCATCTTTTTTCTGGTTGCCCTGGATCACTTACTGGGAACTGTTTGTTGGACTTACCTTTGTCCTAAAATAGTGTTTGGACTTATCTATTGGTCCTACCAATATTTGATGTAAAAAGTTTTTTCCTGACAGACTCCATGGCAGCCTACGTGTGGGTTAATCCCGCCCCTCATACCTCATAGGACCCTTCTCCCATAAATCTTTGCTCTGGGCCAGAGGCCGTGTTCCTTTTTTTGTCCTCCTCCTAGGACCAAGATATAGTCTTACCTTTTCATGAAGTTCTTCTGTAATCCAGGCCTGGCGGTGTGCACGGCGATACGTTGGTGGTTAGCGGTGATCCTCTCTGCAGTCCAGCAATCCTAGCTATTAGCAGGTGGACATGGGCGATATGATGTGATACCATGAAGAGCTTACTAACCTGGCCATTGGCAGGCAAGCGGCAATATGGCCAAACGTCCCAGCTATTAGCGGGAGGCTTTGTAAACGCCCGATCGTGCGGTGGGTCGAGCGAACAGCTCCCCAGTCCCAGGTTCTGGTCCGGATCGTGCCGTGGTGGTGGTAATGTACAAAGATATTCCTTTTATATGGCAGCCGTATCTCTGTGTTTTGTGTGTCTCCTTATTTTCTATCAAGCTCCAGTGAGTGGCCACGGCGGCTGGAGCGCAGCTGCGTTCCAGCTCGCCGTTTCAGGAAGTCGCTGTGCATCCGCAAGCTGTGAATGAAGATTCCGTGCTTGGTTCGTGCAGGCGCAGTTTCGCCAAAATGGCGGCGGCGGTCGCGAATGCGATTGGCCGCCACCGGATGGCAACCGCTATGGGGCGGTGACATCGTTAACGGTGGCAGATTTAAATAGCTGTCAAAGCAGCTATTACTTGGGATGACTTGCAGGCTTATGCGGTATTTACCCAGGCACTGGGCTCTGGTTTACAAGGTAAATTGTTTGCTGCAGGCTCCCTGGGTGCTGGCTATGTTTTGTTATGTGCTCTCTCATGCCTGTTGTCACTCCTGTTTCTCATAAGGCTTTAATGATTCATTTCACTTTCAAACTGCCTTGCCATGGATCTGTCACCGCCCTCTTGTGGCCAACCCTTGCGTTGCAGGTAGGATTTATTTATTTTCTACCTGTGATGCTTGGGTTCACTCATTCAGGAGCTCTTAACCCTTTCTTTTTCACTCAGCTCTTCTAGGTCTGAACACCAAAGCACGGCAAAGACCGTCCTAGGTCTCAACGTTGTCACTCCTCTTCAAGGTCCAGACGTCAGATCTTCCTTTAGATCTAGGTACCACAGATAGGAGTCTAAAACCACCTCTGGGTGTCACTCTCACCGCCACTCCAGCCGCTCTGTGAGGAAAGCCTGCTGGGTATGCGGGGCCCAGGTTCCTGAAGGCAAATCGCTCTGCAAGCGATGCTTTTCTAAAGTCGCATAAGAAAGAGAGGGTGGAGACCAACAAGTGGAAGCACTGGTCAGAAAGGTGGTCCATGAGTCCCTGAGTAAAGGGGATTCTGGTCATACCCACAACCCTGCTGGCGACACTATGTCAGTCCCTATTAGGGATGATCTCAAGGCTCCAGGCCCTTCACAGCCGAGCCATTCCTCAATTAAAGCCTCAGACAGTGAGGTGGAGGTAGATGACCCTGGTGCAGGTTTTGAATTTTCCCCAGTACCACAGCTGGTCAAAAGCTGTCAAAGAAGCTTTGAGATGGAAGAGCCAGTGGAGGCACCCTCCAAACAGAGGAAATATTTTAAACACCTCAAAAAAGAACACCCTAATTTCTCCTTTTTGGGTGAACTCAGCGCAATAATTACCGACGAATGGGGTGGTGTTGAAAGGAAGAATTGCCTGTTAATGAAGGTATCAAAAATGTACCCATTTAAAAGCAAGGGTGTAAAACACCTGGAGTCGGCTCCTCTCATTGACTCAGCCCTAATGAGGATGGTGAGGCATGTCACACTCACATTGGAGGATACGGTTTCCTTTAGGGATTGCCTGGAGTGGAAAATTTATACCGACCTCAAGCGGATCTACATTACAGCGGGTATGACCTGCAAACCAGCTCTAGCTCTCGCAGCCCTTTCTAAAGCGATGGAAGTCTGGGCAGACGACGTAGATGTTTCTCTGAGGAGCATCTCGGAAGAACTGGCCAGGCGCTCACCTATTCATGGGCTAAGGTTGACGTTGGCTTTTCTCGTGGGGCTTCCCTAGACATAATTCACCTGGTGGCTCGGATCATGCTGACATCTGTCACGGCTAAGCGTGCCTTGTGGCTGCGCCCATGGGTAGCTGACCCTGCCTCCAAGCAGGCATGGTGCAGGATTCCATTTGGGGGTTCGTCCCTCTTTGGGAACATATCGGACAGTGCCATCACCCGTGCCACAGGGGGCAAGTCGGGGTTCCTTCCCTAGGATCGCCGTCTGCTAAACCAGAAGAGAACACAGCCCAGGCAAAGTTCAGATCAAGCAAGGAATGCTCGCTACTATAGGCCTGGCCGTGAGTTCAAGAAGACCTGGAAGAAAAAAACAGCCTTCAGGCCAGAAGCGAGTCGGCATCCTTGCCTCTCTCGGAAGAGAAAAAGCGAATTCTCCTGTCTCTCTTGTGGCTCAGGGCACTGCAATTCCAGTTCCAGATGACAAAAGGTTTTAAGGGGTCCACTCGCCCCTCTTCATGGTGTTGAAAAAAAAAAAACGTCTCCTGGAGGCCAGTTATAGACCTAACCCACTTGAATTCTTTTATCTAGAAGGAGAAGTTCAAGATGGAGACACTACTCATGATCAGTCAAGCAATCCAACCAGGCGATTGGCTTGTCTCTATAGACCTGAAGGACGCCTACTTCCATGTTCCGATAGCGTCAGAATTCCAGAAATACCTTCGCTTTGCTGTCGATCAAATCCGTCTGCAGTTCACCTGTCTCCCCTTCGGGCTTACAACACCGCCTCGTGTGTTTTCAAAACTTGTTGGCTGTCGTGGCTCTGATCAGGACCAGAGGTATCCGTCTGTATCACTATCTAGACGACCTGCTGTTGTCTCAGGACAAGGAGCAGTTGCTAAACCACAGATCCCAGGTCATCTCCACTCTACTCGAGTTTGGTTGGCTTCTGAATCTGGAAAAGAGCCATCTGGATCCTACGCAGTCCCTGGTATTCCTCGGGGCACACTTCAACGCTATCAAGAGCACCATATTGTTACCCCTGGGAAAAATCCCAGTGATCCGGGACAGAGTTTGGCTTGCAATGTCGTCCTCATCTTCAAGCCTCTCAATACCTAAAGATCATTGGCACCATGGTGGCAACAACACCCATGGTAAAGTGGGCTCAGTGGAAAATGCTGCCCTTCCAGAAGGGTTTCCTCCAGCAGTATAATCCAGGGCTTCGGGATCACTTTATCCAAATAACCTCATCCATGCGGGAGAGATTTCCTTGGTGGCTACAACAGAGGAACCTCCTCAATTGTCACTCCATCGCACCTGTGTCTTGGGTCACCATCACTACAGATGCCAGCAACAGGGGCTGACAGAAGTAGCTCAAGGCATATGGAATTTTCCCTCTCACAGAATAGTCTCCAATGTTCTGGAACTCCGGGCAGCGTTCTGCGCTCTGCAGGCCTTTTCACCACTTAACAGCAGGAGACTCAGTCCTCCTAAGACTGGACAACACAACGGCAGTCGCATACATCAAGAGACAGGGGGGTACTCGCAGACTCTCCCTGTCAAAGGAAATAGAGCCCATCATGATCTGGGCCCAGAAAAACCTGGCCAACCTGACAGCTGTCTATCTCCCTGGAGTCCTGAACGTTCAGGCAGATTTTCTGTTGAGAGTTTCTCTGGACAACGAGTGGACTTCCCCTCCGAAGTCTTCAGGTGGGTCCTGTCCCTGGGAGTCATTCCGGAAATAGACTTGTTCGCCTCCCCATGCAACTTCAGACTAGAGAGATACTACACGAGGTCTTGGTATCCCCAGGCTTTTGGGTAGATGCTCTGACAGACCATTGGCGGTTCCACAGGGCCTATGCCTTTCCCCCGGTTCCTGTTATTCTCCGTTTTTTGTCGAGGCTCAGGATGGAAGAAGCAGAGATGGTGGCAATAGTCCCGTACTGGCCAAACAAGCCATGGTTTCTACTGCTGATGCAACTCAGCTTCCGGGACCCAGTTCTCTACCCTCCAGACCAGATCTCCTATCACAAGGGGCATTTCTACATCCATGCCTGGCCCATCTACATCTGATGATCTGGTTCTTGAGAGGGGAAGGTTGGAGGCCCTAGGCTGTCCAAGTAGGGCCATCTCCACAATATTAAATGCCAGAAGAACAGGCACCAACAGGGTCTACCAGAGGATTTGGAAAAAGTTTTCAGACTACACCTCTTCCACTGCAGGTTCTTGCAATAACCCAAAGATACATGATATCCTGGGCTTCTTACAATCAGGATTGGATCTCTCATTGTCAGTCAGTTCGCTGCGAGTCCAACTCGCTGTAATCTCTGCCTTTACGGGTGTTTCCTGGGCTAGACACCCTCTTACTCAGTAGTTTTTCAGAGGAGCAATAAGGCTCAGACCTCAGAGCCAAGTTTTTCTAATTGGGATCTTCCCCTTGTCCTGGATTTTTTCTTAGGTAGAGAGTTGGAACATGAAGATCAATCTTCTGTCAAATGACTCTCTCTAATAGTTGTCTTCTTGGTGGCTATAACATCGGCCAAGAGGGTCTCTGAAATCAGCTCTCAGGGATGCAAGGAGCCATTTCTAAACCTTTTAATTCCTATGTTGGGTTCAAACCCCAAAGTGGCATCTGTGTTTCATGACAATCAGGAGATTGCTCTTCCAACGTTCAGATCTACTGAGGATTCCAGTGTTTATCCCTTAGATGTTGGAAAAGCTCTGAGTCAGTATCTTGAAGCTACAGCTTCTTTCCGTCAGACCGACCACCTGCTCGTTCTTTTCACAGGAAGTATAAGGGAATGCGTGCCTCTTCCAGATCTATCGGAGCATGGATTAATCAAGCCATTCAGTGGGCCTATAAAGCCAAGGGCTTGGCGCCTCCAAAAGCGGTGACTGCTCACTCAACTAGAAGTGTCTTCATCATGGGCGGCATCACGTCACGTGCCTCCAGAAGTTATTTGCGAGGTGGCCTTGTGGTCTTCAATTAACACGTTCATGGCACACTACTGCGTAGTGGTTTACGTACCTTTTCTGTTGATGGTGCCAATTAAACCTTTTTTCTTTTGTCCAGCACTCTGCCCACCCGGGTGTGTATGGCTAGTTATTTCCCACACGTAGGCTGCCATGGAGTCTGTCAGGAAAACGGAAAATTTATATCAAATACTTACCGTAATTTTCCTTTCCTGATGGACTCCATGGCAGCAGGAGTTCCCTCCCAGTGGCTGGAGTAGGCTAAATTATGGAACACGGCCTCTGGCCCAGAGCAAAGATTTATGGGAGAAGGGTCCTATGAGGTATGAGGGGCGGGATTAACCCACACGTAGGCTGCCATGGAGTCCATCAGGAAAGGAAAATTACGGTAAGTATTTGATATAAATTTTCAGTTTTTTGGGATTAATTGGGTTGGCGCAGTTTTTTTCTTTTTATCTGTTTTGGTGCTGTCTCACTATTACTGCTGCCTATATTTATAGCTGTTTATCCTAGCGCAGTTTTTTACCCTCTATTTTTTGCGTTGCCAAGTTTGAAGTTTGGCACCATTCCACGAGTGTGCGCTATTTTAAAGCATGCCATGTTACATATCTATTTACTCAGCGTAACATCATCTTTCACATTATACAAAAAAAATTGTGCTTACTTTAGTGTTTTGTTTTTTTTAATTCATGAAAGTGCAAGGACCGCCATTTAATTCCATAGGGTCTCTGCTAAAAAAAAAAAACATATATAATGTTTGGGTGTTCTGAGTCATTTTATAGCAAAAAAAATATGATTTTTACATGTAGGAGAGGAATGCCAGCATTGGCTTGGGCTGCAAGCGGTTAAATGGGAGGTCAATGAGTCACAGCTCAAGGAACCCTCAGCTAACCCCTGGAGGAACCCTTGAGTTCCACAGAACCATGGTTGAGAATGGCTGCTCTGTAGTATGCACTATACCTGCAGCAGTGGCGGCCCGTCCATTAGGGGTGCATGGGCGCCGCCCCCTATCCATGCTTCCGTCCCCCTGATCTACATGCAGTGCGCTTGATGCTTGAATTCCAATCTGTGTTTTTTTTTAAGCATGTGATTAGAGCCAGAGGCTTAAAAAAAGGGTTAGCTCGGGGCGCAGAGCACTGCGCCCGAAGCCCACCCAGTTGTGTGACAATAGCAAATTATTATTCGCTATTGTAACACTGATTCTTCTCCGGCCAATCAGGAAGCGGGTCCTGAGACCCGTCACCCAATTGGCCAAAAGGAGACCTGATCGGATTGCCCGCCAGGAGGAGGAGGGAGGAGACTCAGGGGAACCGAGAAAACAGCCACCGCCAAGAAAGCAGCCACCGCTGCACAGAGCGCTGGCAGCAAGATGGGGTAAGTGCAGGGCCCCGACTACTGACTGACCGACCGCCTGGGGGGGTTCTGCCCCGTGACCCCTGTAATATTGCCGAGGGGGGTGGGTGGGTGCCGTACGTGACCTGACTGGGGGCTGTGGATTGTTTGCCGTCACCCCAAAAAAAAGAAGAACCACTAGCCGCCACTGACCTGCAGCATTACTTCACAAAAACTCAGCATTTGCAAAGATACATTCAATCTAATGAGAGTGCCAAATAAACATCCAATAATCCAAAGTTAGTTTAATGATAAAATTGGTTCATAGCGGAACCAATTTTATCGATATAAACCTTTAAATCAAAGATATATATTTGATTGTCACTCCCATTTGACTTTTAACTCTGCATTTTCTTCCCATTTTAAGGGATGTCATTGTTTTGTGGAGTGCTGCCAAACAGAGCTAATGTGTCGGTGATAATTCGACTGACCCATTGAAAATCTGTATTCAGCACCTCATTTTTACTTTCGTTTTAACATTCGCAAAGCATCTTTCCTGGACTCCAGCAGCTCTTGCAAGTGGTTTACAGAATAGCTGCAAGTAAAACAAACTTGCATGGGCACCCCAAAAAAATAGGAAACCAGAATTCAAGTATTGTCAAATAATTTCAGTCTGCCCTGAAAGCGCTACTTGTGCTGTAGTAGAAGGGAACATTACATTTGTTCTGGGAGCTGCTCAGTAAACTGCCAAAAAGCACTGTGTGCTTCGTTACCTCAGAAGCCCTGAGCCCTGAACTCTGATCAAAAAAACACTTCTTTATAATGCCTACTGACTCAGCATTTTAGCTCTCCAAATGTAATTTATTCATAATTCATATTTTGTTTTTTTTATCTGCGAGGGCTACTAATTAGCAAAATAGCTACAGCAATCTCCTAACTGAACACACAAAATAAATTGTTATTTCACATGATGGCAGAAGCTAAGAATTTTTGCAGCACAAGGCAATATAAATACAAGGTAAAGCCCAATGTCGTAAGAGAAAGAGTTTCCTGGCATATGCCCATTCAACATGAACGGAGGCAGAATGAACCATTTGGAGGAAATTAAGAGCTTTAGGGCCCTATGCATTGCAGTAACAAATGATTGAAAGCATGTTGCCATGCCATTCTTTTTCACACCAAAGCACTAAGGCAGTACAATTGCGTTGCAGTGTACCTTGACGCATGGTAACACGTTACCCCATACATTGAGGTGTGCTATGTTAAAAAAAAGGGTCAGGTGTGATTTTTGTTTTATTTGTTCTGGTGTATTGTCAGCCTATTCAAATGAATAGACTATCTTAACATAATGAATGTTAATGTGTATGCGTTAACACAATGCACCAGAATGGAAAGGTTTGAAGGCCTCTAAGACAGCATTCTGATCTTATTTTCAAATGTAAAAGGAGAGCTGTCTCCTGCTATTGATTTGAGGGAAAGACAGGGACTTTTTCTCTATCTACAGGCAAATTAAACCACTCCAATCCCCCCGCCCCCCAACCCAGACATACCTATTTACTAAAACACCTAACACCTATTCTTATTTACCAGAGTCTACTGTCACATGACCCTCCGCATTGCCTCTTTCATTAGTGAATACCTCTGATCCACCACTGCACTCCAGGCCTGCAGCCAATCTCTTGTCATCACCCCTCTTTGTGATGTTATCACACTGCTGCAGTCTTTTGCACTCTTTAAGGACTCCACCACTTTCAGTGCTTTCGCTGATTTAAATTAAATTGTTTGTTACAGAACTGTGATGAAAAAAAAAAACGAAGTACAGAAGAAAGGAATAATGCAAAGAGCTGTCCTTAGATAAGAAAAACAATTTATATTACAAAAACCCATTAGGAAAGGACAGAAGGCCTTAGCACTGGCAGTTTTGCAGAAGATATTGTCCAAGATCGAGTGTAAAGTGTCCCTATACCCAAAACATCCTCTAAAGCCCCATACACACTATCAGTTTTTCTGCAGGTTTTTGTCTTCAGGTTTACCAAAACCATCTAACATGAGGTCAAACCTTAAAGCCTCGTACACACGACCGAGAATCTCGTTGTAAAAAAAAAAAACATAGTTTTTCTCGTCGAGATGCTTGTCAAGCTTGACGAGCTTCTTGTCAAGCTTGACGAGCTTCTTGTCAAGCTTTCCTTGCATACACACTGTCAATTCCAAATCTCATCGTTGGAAAGCGCGGTCACGTACAGCACGTACGACGGCAGTATAAAGGGGAAGTTCGATTTCAATGGCGCCACCCCTTGGGCTGCTTTTGCTGATCTCGTGTTACCGCGTGTTAGTAAAAGTTTGGGGAGAGACGATTCACGCTTTTCAGTCTTCGTGCTTTCAGTTCGTTTTAGCGTGACAAATGTGCTATCTCCATTACGAACGATAGTTTTACCAGAAGGAGCGCTCCCGTCTTATACTTGATTCTGAGCATGCGCGATTTTTTAAGACTCGGAAAAGCATACACACGACCGTTTTTTTCATCGGGAAACAGGCCAACGAGAATCCTGACGAGAAAAACGAGCACCCTGACGAGAAAATAGAGAGCGGGTTCTTGTCGTTTTTTGCCGAGAAAATCGGTCGTGTGTACGAGGCTTAAGAGTTTCAACTCGTATGCAATCAGGCAGGCCCTTGCACTACATGGTTTTGGTAAACCTGAAGACAAAAACCTGCAGAAAAACTGATAGTGTGTATGGGGCTTAACACCTAAAGCCCAACTCCTGGTCTCAGAAAATTATGCAGCAATAGTTAATTTCTCTTGGTCACTCTTTACCGTGCTTGTCCTCTTCTGGGTTCTATAGTGCCGAGGCCATCATAGACTCCTTCACCTTGTACTGCTCACAATCTGGTTGCAGCAGTATAAACCACCCACCATTGATTGTAAACAAGAAGAATAAGGACTGCTAATCATGTGAGGGGCTGGTATGTATACTACCAATATATGTTATTTGAAAATATTATTTTTGACACGGAAGGGGTGGATGAAAAATACAAAACATTGACTTGGGTACTAACTCTCCATAGCCAGTACTTTAACTGTAAAGCAAACCCTAATCAGAAGCACCCTGTAAAATAACATGTTTAAGGGTCTATTCACACTGGTGCATTGTGTTAACACACACATGTTAATCTGTTGTGTTTAGACATCCCATTGGGCTGGCAACACGCAGAAAACAGAATTGTGGCATTTGTCATGTAGCGCACCACAATCCATAGTATCGCATTGTGTTGGGATGCATGGACATCAACGTACACATCTAATAAAAGCCGAATGTATTTAGGTTTAACAAAATAGCACTAGAAATTACATATTGTATTAAAACAACTAAAAACAGAAGAAAAACCCAATATAATATGTGTAGCGGGGTCCTAAATTGAGGTTATGTTATGCCAAATTTAGGGGTGGCTTGAGTGATAGTTGGCTCAAGTCTTTCAATTACAGGACTCTGCCTTGCTGCTGCTTCACCTGGCTTGCAGTTCCCCTAAGCAGTATGAGTGGCGCTGTCACTTGTACAGTTGAACCACAGGTGTTGGAGTGGCGATTTGGTGTCCTCTCTCGGCAGCCGTGCGGTGGGCGGGGTCGGCCTGCTGTGCATACTGGGAGAGGATACAAAAGGGGCGGACACCTTTGTTTGGGGGAAAGAAGAGATCCGGGGAGATCCGGAGAGACCGGGAGAGTGCGTGGCCTTCCAGGCCATGGGGCCACGTACGCCTCAGTCCCAGGCACCTTTAGTCCTGGGACTGCAACTTCAGCCCTGGGCCCAGCACCTTTAGCTGGAGCCCACTTCGGAAGGAGGAATCTCAGGGTGCTGCCTTGCGAGGAGACCCGTTCTGGGATGAGGAGGCTGGGGGATGAATGTTCCGAAGGACTGGTGAGCCATCACAGTGTAGGAAGGGGCCCAGTAACTCTCCAGGGGGATGTCATCCATCCGGAACCCAGGGGCCTAACAATCTGGACCATCAGGAGGTTTGGGACACTATAGATCCTGTGGCAGAGGATCACCTAGACGCATCTATTAGGGATCTAGGTTGACTGTTCGAGCTGCACGCCGGCTGCTAGCACCATAGGTGGCTATCAGGGTGAGCTATACCCACTCGGGACCGAGTGGCGACGAAGCCAGAAGTGCCTGAATGCTGTCTATCCTTTTAACACCTTTCTCTCTTCATGCAAAGAAAATAAAGCTATACGTTGGAGTGATATACTTGTGTGAACCTTGGAGTTACTTGGGGTATAGAGACTCTGTCCTTGCACACTGGGGACAGAAACCAACTTTGAGGAGAACTTCGCTGCAAGACCCGTAGGTGAAACAAGTGTGCTTAACCTCTGAAAATCAGAGGGTACGGGCATGGTGGCACCTTGCACCTTTTCCTCTCATGAGTGAGCCAAATAGACGGGCGGAAAGGGGTGAGGTCGCTAGATATGTAAAATAATGAATATAGAAAATATACTAAAAACTTTAACCCTTGTTAGGGGAAAAAATCATTTCCCCTACCAGCATTAGGCCTGAATTGTATGCTAAAAATTATGCAGCAAAGGACACAAAGTAGATAACATGCAATGAGTAAAACGGCATAATAAATCAATACAAAAAAAAAATGAACCAGTTACTCCACGTGTTTAATAAGGTGAACCACAGTTTTTTTTTGTTATAAATTTACATATAAATTATGTTATAAAAACCAGTAATAAATATGGTATATAACTTCGATGTTGGGAGAGGAAAAAACGCAATGAACGAAAAAACATATAAGCTGACTCGTAAGAAAACAAGAATATACTGGAAATCACATCACACAGAAAGACAAAAGAAGGGTAAATTAATAATACAGTTGTGCTCATAAGTTTACATACCCTGGCAAAATTTATGATTTCTTGGCCATTTTTCAGAGAATATGAACGATAACACAAAAACTTTTCTTTCACTCATGGTTAGTGTTTGGCTGAAGCCATTTATTACCAATCAACTGTGTTTACTCCTTTTAAATCATAATCACAACAGAAACTATCCAAATGACCCTAATCAAAAGTTTACACCCTGGTAATTTTGGCCTGATAACATGCAAACAAGTTGACACAAAGGGGTTTGAATGGCTATTAAAGGTTACAATCCTCACCTGTGATCTGTTTTCTTGTAGTGTGTGTGTATAAAAGGTCAATGAGTTTTGGACTCCTGGCAGACCCTTGCATCTTTAATCCAGTGCTGCACTAAGTCATGGGGAAAGCAAAAGAATTGTCAAAGGATCTGCGGGAAAAGGTAGTTGAACTGAATAAAACAGGAAAGGGATATAAAAAGATATCCAAGGAATTGAGAATACCATTTAGCAGTGTTCAAACTCTAATCAAGAAGTGGAAGATGAGGGGTTTTGTTGAAACCAAACCACGGTCAGGTAGACCAACTAAAATTTCAGCCTCAACTGCCAGGAAAATTGTTTGGGATGCAAAGAAAAACCCACAAATAACTTCAGGTGAAATTAGGGTTGCCACCTCATCCCTTTAAAACCGAACACATATCAATTAAACAGGTTCTGTGGCTGATTAAGTTGGTAATTAAACTCACTTGGTGCCTTATCTGCATTCAATTAGCCTCAGAACCTGTGTAAGTCATATGTGTTCAGTTTTAAAGGGATGAGGTGGCAACCCTAGGTGAAATACAGGACTCTCTGAAAACATGTGGTGTGGATGTTTCAAGATGCATAATAAGGAGGCACTTGAAGAAAGATGGTCTGCATGGTCGAGTTTCCAGAAGAAAGCCATTACTACGCAAATGCCACAAAGTATCCCACTTACAATACACCAAACAGCACAGAGACAAGCCTTAAACCTTCTGGCACAAAGTCATTTGGAGTGATGAGACCAAAATTAAGCGTTTTGGCCACAACCATAAACGCTACATTTGGAGAGGAGTCAACAAGGCCTATGATGAAAGGTACACCATTCCTACTGTGAAACACGGAGGTGGATCGCTGATGTTTTGGGGATGTGTGAGCTACAAAGGCACAGGAAATTTGGTCAAAATTGATGGCAAGATGATTGCAGTATGTTATCAAAAAATACTGGAGGAACAATTGCATTCATCAGCCAGGAAGCTGCGCATGGGACGTACTTGGACATTTCAACATGACAATGATCCAAAACACAAGGCCAAGTCGACCTGTCATTGGCTACAACAGAATAAAGTGAAGGTTCTGGAGTGCCCATCTCAGTCTCCTGACCTCAATATTATCGAGCTAACCTGGGGAGATCTCAAAACGTGCAGTTCATGCAAGACAGCCCAAGAATTTACAAGAAGTTTAGGCTTTTTGCCAAGAGGAATGGGCAGCTTTACCATCTGAGAAGATAAAGAGCCTCATCAACAAATACCACAAAAGACTTCAAGCTGTCATTGATGTTAAAGGGGGCAATACACGGTATTAAGAACTGGGGTATGTAAACTTTTGATCAGGGTCATTTGGGTAGTTTCTGTTGCCATTACGATTTAAAAAGAGTAAACACAGTTGATTGATAATAAATAGCTTCAGCCAAACACTAACCAAGAGTGAAAGAAAAGTTTTTGTGTTATCATTCATATTCTCTGAAAAATGGCCAAGAAATCATAAATTCTGCCAGGGTATGTAAACTTATGAGCACAACTGTATATATTATTTTTCATAAAGAAGTAACTGCTCCCTATGGGTTGGGTCTGGGCACAATAAAGCACTTCCCCACAACGATGCAGCTAAATAACTGACTCCATAAGAACTGAATTAATAATATAAAAACTCCATGAGTTTGTTTCAACATAATTTGAAATGTCTGCTAAAGCCTATAATTGTAGCGGGACAAAATCCAGTCCTTACTACCCACAGCCAAAAGGACAGCTTGAGAGGACTGCACAAACTGTCAAACATTTACTTTTGCCATGCTAAAGTACAGTTATACACTAACAAATTGTATAAGATCACCAGCTTAAGTGCTCATAAGCCTGTTATTGTCCTTTATTCTGCCTGTGACAATTAACCAACTGCAACCAAATGCAAATTAAATACAATAAAATTATGCAATGTAATCTAAATACTACAACAGCTAAAAGCAACACTTGTAAACTATAACAGCAGGAGAAAAACAACACATACAAACTAAAAACCAGAATACAAATAAGCAAAGAATCCACTATCATAGCTAAAAGTAACAAATGTATGTACTTAATACACAGTATAGATGCAGTGCCTTAAAAAAAGTATTCATACCCCTTGAAATTTTCCACATTTTGTCATGTTACAACAAAAAATGTAAATGTATTTTATTGGGATGTTATGTGATAGACTAACACAAAGCGGCACATAATTGTGAAGTAGAAGGAAAATGATAAATGTTTTTCAATTTTTTTTTTACAAATAAATATGTGAAAAGTGTGGCGTGCATTTGTATTCAGCCCCCTCTGCTCATATACCCCTAACTAAAATCTAGTGGAACCAATTGCCTTCAGAAGTCACCTAATTAGTAAATATAGTCAACATAAATACAGCTGTTCTGTGAAGCCCTTAGAGGTTTGTTAGAGAATCTTAGTGAAAAAACTGCATCATGAAGGCCAACATACCAGACAGGTCAGGGAAAGTTGTGGAGTAGTTTAAAGAAGAATTAGGTTATAAAAAAAAATATCCCAAGCTTTGAATATCTCACAGAGCACTGTTCAAAACATCATCCGAAAATGGAAAGAGTATGGCACATCTACAAACCTACCAAGACATGGCCATCCACCTAAACTGACACGCCGGGTAAGGAGAGCAATAATCAGAGAAGCAGCCAAGAGGCCCATGGTAACTCTGGAGGAGCTGCAGAGATCCACATCTCAGGTAGGAGAATCTGTCCACAGGACAACTATTAGTCGTACACTCCAGAAATCTGGCCTTTATGGAAGAGTGGCAAGAAGTCCCATTTGCAGTTTGCAAGAAGCCATGTGGGGGACACAGCAAACGTGTGTCAGGAAAACATATTATACATTGAACACTAGATGGCAGCAAACAAGCTGTCAGGGAAACACTCAGCTGCTTAGTGCACGCATCACATGACTTCCTGGCTGTCTATAAAAGCTGTGCAAGTGCTCAGAGGAATTGCTGGTTTGTCTTCAGCTTCCTGTTGTGTCCTGCTTCCTGTTTCCTGCATCTGATTACCTGTTGTGACCCGGATTGACCTTGACCATTCTGCTCTTCTCCTGCACCGACCTCTGGCTTGCCTACAGACTCCGCCTTGTCTCCAGTGTTTGACCCTCTGCCTGTGACCCGGACCTGTCTCCAGTGCTTGACCTCCTGCCTGTGACCCGGACCAGCCTCTTGTCTCCAGTCCTTGACCCTCGGCCTGTACCCGGATCTGTCTTTGGCCTCCTGTGTTTGATCCTCGGTCTGTTCTGGACCTTCTGTGGAACTCTTGTCCTGCTGGTCCTGCGACCCCCAGTCATCGCACAGCTGCCCTTCTCTACAGAGGACCTCTACGCAAATCTTCCTTCCGTGGTAGCCTGTGGCTCTTCATGCCACCCTCTCTCTGTCTCACCTCCAGGGGGGCGGAGTGCGCCTAGTCGCAAGGGTGAACCGCTCTCAGCATCTCGGCCTCGGTAAGTACTCCCCTGACAATGTGTAAGAAATTGCTCTGGTCAGATGAGACCAAAATTTAACTTTTTGGCCTAAAAGCAACCCTAAACACACAATCCCCACTGTGAAACATGGTGCTGGCAGTATTATGTTGTGGGGATGCCTTTCTTCAGCAGAGACAGGGAAGCTGGTCAGAGTTGATGGGAAGATGGATGAAGCCAAATACTGGGCAATCTTAGACGAAAACCTGTAAGAGTCTGCAAAAGACTTGAGACTGGGGCAGAGGTTCGTCTTCCAGAACTACAATGGAATGGTTTAGATCAAAGCATATTCATGTGTTAGAATAGCCCAGTCAAAGTCCAGACCTAAATCCAATTGAGAATCTGTGGCAAAACTTAAAAATTGCTGTTCACAGATGCTCTCCATCTAATCTGACAGACCTAAAGCTATTTTGCAAAGAAGAATAGGCAAAAATGTCACTCTCTAGATGTGCAAAGCTGGTAGAGACATACCCAAAAAGACTTGCAGTGAAAGGTGGTTCTACAAAGTATTGACTCAGGGGGGCTGAATACAAATGCACGCCACACTTTTCAGATATTTGAAAACCATTTATCATTTTCCTTCCACCTTAAATGTATGTGCCACTTTGTGTTGGTCTATCACATAAAATGCCAATAATATACATTTACGTTTTTGGTTGTAACATGCAAAATTTGGAAAATTTCAAGTGGTATGAATTCTTTTGAAGGCACTGTATGTAGTAGTTTTATTCAACACAATCACTACCTGTTCTAAAGCAAATAGATCTATTTGTTGATCATTTGTTGATATAAAGACCCACAGAATCAGAAGCCAAGTCATGTACCTTTCAAATTTTACCTGTGTATAGAAGAAATAGAAGACAGCTGATGAAACACATCACATCAGATGGAGTAAATGAATATTTGAACCTAAGAGAAGACAGTCCAGTAGATACACCAAATTCACAATTGGGCTCTAAGAAGCAAAATCTCTTCTGCAAACACAAATATACAGAAAATCTCGTAGTGCAGTCACCACCAAATCTTGAATTATATATGTATTGAATATGCACTCTGACTGTAGTGTTTGGCAATGCTAAAACTTGTATCATATTTATTTTTGTTTCTTTGAAAAGAAGTCAGAAGCAGCAGAAGGTGAACATTAGGTAGCTCCATTACATACACATACAGTACTGTGCAAAAGGTTTAGGCAGGTGTGAAGAAAAGCTGTAAAGTAAGAATGCTTTTTAAAAATATATATTTTAGGTGTTAATTTTTATCAATTTACAAAATGCAAAGTGAGCAAAGAGAAGAAAAATCTGAATCAAATCAATATTTGGTGTGACTGCCCTTTGGCTTCAACCCAGCATCAATTCTTACACTTGCACACTTTGTATACTTGTACAAAGTCAGCCAGGAGTTTTGTAGGATTAGAGTTAGCTGTATGATTTAGGTGTATGATTAACCGATTATACCAAGCAGGTGCTGATGATCATCAATTTCATATGTAGGTTGAAACACAGTCACTAACTGAAACAGAAAGCTTAGGAGCTTTAAAGGGGTTGAGGAGCAGCCAAACTCTCCTACTAAGATGAGGTTGTGGAAGACAGTTTCATGTCACAGGTCATACACCATGGTAGGGGCTGAGCACAGCAACAAGACACACGATAGTTATACTGCATCAGCACGGTCTCTCCCAGACAAAGATTTCAAAGCAGATTGAGGTTTCAAAATGTGCTGTTCAAGCTCTTTTGAAGAAGCACAAAGAAACGGGCAACATTGAGAACTGTAGACACAATGGTTGGCCAAGGAAACTAAATGCAGCAGATGAAAGATACATTACCTACTTCCCTTTTGACATCGGAAGATGTCCAGCACTGTCATCAGCACAGAACTGGGGTAAACCAGTGGGACCCAGGTATACCCATTTATTACCAAGAGAATTCTGGCCAGAAGGGGTCTTTATGAAAAAATTGCAGCAAAAAAAGCCATACCTCCAATGTGACTGAACTATGCACAAAAACATAGGAACTGGAGTGCAGAAAAATGGCAGTAGGTGCCCTGCACTGATGAGTCAAAATTTGAAATATTTGACGGGAAGCAGTTGGTTCACTGAAGGGCTGGAGAGCGGTACAGTGAAGGCATGATGGAGGTTCCTTGCAGGTTTGGGGCTGCATTTCTGCAAATGGAGATGGATATTTGGTCAGGATCAATGGTGCCCTCAATGCTGAAAAATACACAGGCAGATACTTATCCATCATGCATACTATCAGAGAGGCGTGTGCAGGGCCGCTGCTAGAAATAATGAGGCCCCCTACAGCCTTCCTGACAGGGCCCCCCAACCACGCCTACACCCAACCCTGGGGTGCAGTGGAATAACAGCACTACTTACACCCCACAAATAAAAAAAAGTCCCTCTTTTGCTCCCACCTCTGTTGACCTGATGGGGTCTAGGGAAATGTAATCTAAGCTCTGGTAAGCAAATAGGAGTGGGGGTGTGGTCTAGTAAAATCCATTTATTCATTTAGGCTGAAATGTAAAATAAAGCTGCCCTGAGCCCAGTACAACAGGACCGGTTGTACTGCCTTATCAGCAACCCTGTGCGTGTGATTGGCCCTAAATGTATTCTGCAGCGGGACAACAACTTCAAACATACAGGCAATGTCATTAAAAACTATCTTCTGCGTAAAGAAGATCAATGAGCCCTGGAAGTGATGGTTTGGCCCCCACAGAGCCCTTATATCAACATCATCGAGTCTGTCTCGGAATACATGAAGAGACAGAAGGATTTGAGGCAGTCTACATCACCAGAAGATCTGTGGTTAGTTCTCCAAGGTGTTTGGAACAACCTACCTGCTGAGTTCCTTCAAAAACTGTGTGCAATTGTACCTAAAAGAATTAATGCTGTTTTGAAGGTAAAGGGTAGTCATACCAAATAGTGCTGTGTTTTGAATTTCTCTTCTGTTCATTTACTTTCCATTTTGTTAATTAATTAAAATAATTTATTAACACTTCTACTGTATTTCTGAAAGCATTCTTAATTTACAGCATTTTCAACACCTGCCTAAAACTTTTGCACAGCAGTGTATGTTTAACTGCTTGCCGACCGTCTCACGCATTTGCGCAAAGCAACGTATATATACGTCGCTTTGAATTTCACGCCGTGTGGACGCGCGCACCTGCCGTGAACTCCGTCACCGTGCATGCGGAACCCGCGGCCTCGATGTCCGCCGGTGTCCCGCGATCGTGTCACAGAGCTGCAGAACGGGGGGATATATATTATAGCAAAAGTAAAAAATATTGGTTTTTTTTCAAAATTGTCGCTCTATTTTTGTTTATAGCGCAAAAAATAAAAAACGCAAAGGTGATCAAATACCACCAAAAGAAAGCTCTATTTGTGGGAAAAAAGGACGTGAATTTTGTTTGGAAGCCACGTCGAACGACCGCGCAATTGTCAGTTAAAGCGACGCAGTGCCGAATCGCAAAAAGTGGCCCGGGCATTTGGCAGCCAAATCCTTTGAGGCTGAAGTGGATAATAATGTTGGGACTGTTTTCCTGAGTGTAGGATAGAAGCCATTCAAAATTTTTATTGAATATAAGGTTTCATGTATGTCTTTAGTGTCTCCAGTTGTCCAGCATATATACAATATTATGTATATGTATTCAGATATGTACACAGTATAATAGCTTGTGTGAACTGCACCAGTATTAATGGTTGTTTAGTATTTTCCAAAGTGCTGAAGAGTCCTGTGTTTCCAGCACATCCAACAAGGGGTTGGCACTGAAATAAGTGTTCCAAGTCTAATAGGAAACATTGAAGCCTTGTAGGTCAGCTGTTTCCCATAACCGATAGGAATGAAACACAGAAAATGAAGTATTGTCATTTGTATTTTATTTGGGAGAAAAAAAAAGCTTATTAAATAACCAGTAGCCTGTTCTCTCTACTATATGGCAGCCTATTTAGAATGGAAGGGGTTACTTTACATATTTGTAGGTCTGCCCGACTGATCCTTTAGGGATCTTGGTCTACAAATTATTCAATGTCTGGAAATAGTGTTTCAGCGTAAATGGATTCCAGAATGTCGCTTTACTTTCTCTGCCAAATTTATTCTGAGTTTGGAACTTGCATCCGGAACATTTTTCATTTACCTATAGAGGACATAAGCAAGGAGATGAGTACAAATGAGCAACGCAAAGGCAAATTAGTCACATTAGTCCAGCAAGCATTGCAGGCATCCATGATCAATCTATACAAAGCCTTAATATGCAGTGCTAGGTGCTTGGCCGCACTGTCTGCTCTATCTAATGGCTTAGCTTTATCATGCAGAATGGTTTCCTATCATTAAAAAGTTAATGTAATTTCGCACAAACTCTAGTTGCAGTCTGTTTCTTTTTTTATGAGATTCCAGTACAGAACTGTAATTTATAAATGATCACGTTTCATTTAAGAGATGAGCTTTTCAATGGAAATATTAAGATGGCCATTCTAAATGAATTTGTAAAAAAGGTCACAGGGTCAGGACATATGGAGCCACATCTCATAGCTGAACAAAGACCTGCTTCTCTGTGAAAGACCATGGCACAAATATCTGGATTGTTCTATCAGCCTGGGAAATGGCAGCAAACTATGTGGAAATTTAGATCCCATCAGTCATGACAATCTTATAACAGCCCAAACAAATGTTTTAGGAGGAGCTTGAATGGCACTTTAAAGCCTAGTGGTAGTATCAGATATATTTTTTCATGATAAATGCATGCATGCTAATAAATGTATCGCAGATATTAAGCACCTCTCAAACAGATCACAGTACTACATATGACAATGCATTCATTAACCCTATTACCCAGAATCCAGCACCATCTTTGTCCAGACTTCATCCAGAGTCAATATCTATATATGTCCTATTATCTCACACAAAACACCCAGCTGCTTCTCACCTTGTGATAATCCTAAGCCCGGATTCACACTGCCCGCGACTTTGGCACAATTTGCATGCGACTTCTTTAACAGAAGTCAATGTAAGTCGTACCAAAATTAGTGCAGGAACCTCAACTTGCACCAATTAGAACGGTTCCATTGCACAGAATGGGGGTCTGACTTCTGATCCGACAAGTGCTCCAAAGTCCGAGCGATTGTTACATCATCAACTTTACATCTTAAAGGGGTTGTATGGCTTTGTTTTAAAAAACAAACTGTGCAGTTCGTTTTGTACAGAGTGGCCCCGATCCTGGTCTTCTGGGGTCCCTCGGCTCCTCCCCGCAAGCGCTAACCCCCTTCATTGGAAGCTCTCTTCCAAGGGGGTTAGCTTGCAGGCATACTCCCGTGATACAGCCGGCGGCTATTGCCACTGACTGTGATTGACAGCAGCGCGAGCCAATGGCTGCGCTGCTATCAATCTCCAATGACAAGCCGCCTCAAGCAGGAGGAAACCATTGCGGGAACGAGCCCAGGATTTTCGTGGCTTAGGTAAGTAAAACGGGGGGGGGCTGGGGGGCCCGAGAGTACAAGGTGTATTTTTACCTTAATGCATAGGATGCATTAAGGTGAAAAAATATGAAGCTTTACAACCCCTTTAAGCTTGGTACACACTAATAGTTTACTTTCGTTAAACCCAGCGAGTTGAATGGGAAAAAACTGGCAACTCCGGTTGGGGCCGCTGAACTGACGTTAGTGCAGTGTTCTCCCCTGCTAAGCTGTTGTGTTCTGACAGGGGGATGCCATGTTTCCTCCCAGGCCAGAACACACCGGTCAATGCTCTCAGCCAAACGGCCAACTTCTGTCGGACTGGCTGACAAACACACTGGCCGAATGTCGGACGGTTTTTATTGAACCGGCAGATTTTTCCCGACATTCAGCCCGTATGTACTAAGAATTATAGTCTGAGTGATCCCTGGTGGAGGGGGGAGGGTTCCTTCTGTCTGCAGTAAAATGACTTAATTTCAAATTGTATCTTTGAGCCTGGACACAATAACTTCACTGGAGCTCAAGTGTTTCTTAAGAGAAAATAAATCAATATGCTGAATTGGTAGAAATTGTAAAATGCACTGCTCTGTCCAATGTATCTCATGGAAAGCAGGGGTCTCCAAACTTTTAAAACAAAGGGTCAGTTTACTGCCCTTCAAACTGTAGGGGGGCCAGACTGTGGCCAGTGGAAGTAGTATATGTCTTGGCATTGATAGGAATAAACAATGCCATAGGCTTGGTGCTTAGTGGGAGTTAAAAAATGACATCTGTGGTTTCAGTGGGATTAAAGTGGTTGTAAACCAATTACAACCACTTTAACCTACAGGTAAGCCTAGATTAAGGCTTAACTGTAGGTGCAACAAAAGGTTTAGGAGATATTTGCAGAAAATACCGGCACCGATATCTACAGCGCATGCGCCGTAGACATCGGCGCAGGCGCACTGAGCGTGCCGCTTCTAACGGCGATCATGCCGTTAGTGGCGGCACCCGCGGGCGTGACATCATCGCTGCTCCGGCCAGTCACAGCGCCGGAGCAGCGATACCCGGAAGTCACTCCGGATATCATGGCGGCGACGGAGGAGGTCAGCCAGGACTGCTGCGGGGGCTTCGATCTCAGGTAAGTACTACATAATGAGCTAGTATGCTATGCATACTAGCTCATTATGCCTTTTGCCTTGCAGGGTGTTTTTTTATTTAATTTTTTAGAGAGGGTTTACTTCCTCTTTAATAGTGCCCTATCACTGGTGTCAGTGAGAGGAATAGTACCCCATTGTTGGTGCCAGTGGGAGGAATAGTGCCCGATCTTTGGTTTTAGTGGAAGGAATAGTGCCTCATATCAGTGAAAAGAATAGTTCCCCGAGAGCAGGATAAAGGCAAGTAAATAGATTGGACTGCAGTCTGGAGACCCCTGATGGAAAGCATACAGGGTTGGATTTACTAAAACCGGAGAGTGCTAAATTTGGTACAGCTGTGCATACTAGCCATTAAGCTTCTAACTTCAGCTTGTCAAATTAATCTTTGACAAAAAAAAATGGAAGCTTATTGGTTTCTATGCAGAGCTGCACCAGATTTTGCACTCTCCAATTTTGGTAATTCAAACCCAATCTCTATTTTGTGTGAGACAGAGGGTTAACCATTATTTACTGTGAAATATTTAACTTTTCTTCTAAATAACCCTTTGGATTAGTATCTTGCTTTAAAGTTATGAACAGAAAGACATCCATCCGAACAATATTCTTTAATACAGCAGGTATCGCTGGGATTATAGACAAAATTGCATGTGGAAGGAAAGACTGAATAGTAAATGATTTGAACCATCAAATCTGTTACCAGGAATACTGGTCACATCATTTGTTCCTTACAGTGGCAGCCAGTCCATAGGGGGCGCCCAGGCGCCGCCCCCCCTCCTGTAGTCACCAATAAAAATAAATAAAAAAAATGTCCTTTAACTAACTGCACTATGTTCGGGCGCCGGCCACGTGCATTATGGGAAGCACCACGTCAATGCAATCATGAGATTCCAGACGCGGCGCTTCATTTGTGGGCTTTTGTCCCGCCTTGCAGCGCTTTCCAATGCGCCGAATAGCTTCTGCCCGGCGCTCGTTTCTATTACTACGGCCGGGCAGTTTGATTGACATCTGAGTTAGATGTCACTTCCTGTTTTCTCTCTCCCATTGCGCCCGAGAGAGAAAAACCGGAAGTATGAGGAGCGGACTCCTCCATGGCCGCTGCCAGTGGAAGGAGACACAACAGGAGAGGACACCACACAGCAAGGTAAGTGCTGCTGTGCTCCCGCAGAGAAGGGGGAGGGGGATTTGATGGGACACAGGGCTGCATGTAAGGAGGGACTCCGCTGGGGGCACCTGATGTAAGGAGGGACTCTGCTGGGGACACCTGATGGCATCTGGTGGCAGGCGACACGCTCAGGGCTCCCACTGATTCTGCATTATGGTGAGTTGAATGATTTTATATTACAATGTAATAATAGAAATAATGCGCTTCAATCATCCTGACACCATAACAACCATGGTGCCGGGATGATTGAAGCGCTAACAGCAGGTCTTTGGAGTATTTTTATCTGCTGATTGGTAAACTTTCTAGAATACAGATATATATATATTGTTGTGTAGGATCTGGGCCTGCTGTCCCTCCCTCTCTCTCTCCCCCTCCATCCCTTGTTCATCTCAGATGCTAACCACACCACCTTAGAGCTACGCCCACTATTTTGCCCCCCCATCCTAAAACTTCACCAGCCGCCACTGGTTCCTTATAAGGTAATGACGTAGAAGGGGGTATTTTCCAAACATAGCTAACTACCTAAGGACTTTTTGCCCCCCCCCCATATTGGGTAGAATAAGAGAGCGTTATAAACAACTGTCATTTTTTTTGCCCTCTGTCCCAATGGGGAGATTTCCCTTCACTTCCTGTCCCATAGCCAAATAAGGAAGGCAGATGAAATCTTTTCAAAGTGACATGATTCCTTTGAGGTCACGAGAACAAGTGTCTTTATTGGAAGATTTCCCGTCCATTCCTGTTTTGGTGGCAGCCAAAACTTTTTTTCACATTTGGTGAGAACAGTTAAACAGGACAAATAAAAAGGGTGTATCTTCCCCAACAAGGGCACAGACAGAAAAAAAAAAACTGATGAGTGTTCTAATCCCTCACTGTTCTATTCAAAACGAAAACAAAAAGTTTTGCCTTTAGTTATACTAGAACTTGTTGGTTGTACAATACTGTCAGAGGTCGCAAATTATGTAAAGGGGGGGAAGTTTAACATACTGTACGTAGTTGTAAACATTAGTAGTTTTTCTTCATATTGCAAATGGTTTTTCTTTCCTCTGGGTACAGGGCCTTTAAAAGGACCAACAAAATTGTATTCCAATATTAATAATAATAACAACTTACAAACTCTTTTCCCATGTCAAAGCTAGGCAGACAAAAAAAAAAAAAGCAAGCCATAAATAATACAATTTTTTTTCCTTTATTGGGCTAAAGGAAATAAAGTTGCTCGATTCCCCCTGCTTTGCTATTGCCAGTCCTTGTTTATGGGAGAATCCCTTCTGCTTTGCTATTGTATTCTGACATTGGGAGGTTTTCCAGCGAAAAAAAACCCCCATAAGGATGCAGAATCGGCCAAATTTCGATCAGTGTATGGCCGGCCTTAAATCACTTCTGTGCTAGAAGTACAGAATCCAAAACCACGGTTTCATTTTTTTGAACCTCTGTATCTTCCGATTCATCTTTGAAATGTGCAAGGGACATGCGATTCCTCCCACATGAACCCACCAACCATCCAAGTTACGTTACAAAAAAGCATACCATGTGACATCAGCATGTAAGGGGGTTGACCTCAGTTTGTGAAATCTTGTCATATGTGTCCATTTCATTTAAAAGGAGAAAGTAATTCCTTAACTGGTCTCATTACAGCCAGCACCAAATATAGATGAGTGTTGCCTCATGCACACTGGACATTTTTTGAAATTTTTACAGCTGCTGTTTTTGGCTTCAGACTAATTTTTCTACAGTCAATAATCTCTCCAGCATGTTATCCTATGTGTCCATGCACACATAGGCTGTTATCAACTGTTTTTGGCTGGGGCGTTTTTTTGGCTGTAAAAAAAAAACAAAAAACTACCTGTAGTGGGTTCTGAGAGGCAATTTTCAGCTGTAAAAACGCTCTAACGTCAAAAACACTTAACACAGATAAACCCTCAAAATCGCGGCTCACCAGCGTTTAACGTGTTTGATCCATTGAAAAAAAAAAAAAGAAAAGAAAAAAAAAAACGTTATTGCAAAACTCACTACAAAGCTACTGGTGTTATAATAACATCCAGTGTGCATAAGGCCTTATGTCTCGTACCCACGGCCGGGATTTCCGACGGGAAAAAGTCAGTCCGAAATCCCGACGGGAAAAAAGAGAGCCAGTTCTCTTTTTTTTGCCGGATGTTTTTGGCAGTTTTCCCGTCGGAAAAACTCTGATGGAGCATACACACGGTCGGGATTCCCGGCCAAAAGCTCTCATCTGAGTTTCCAACGGGAAAACCGCCCGTGTGTATGAGGCATTATAGTCAGTCTATTGCCGTTTTCTAGAACCAATGTGCAAACATGTTAAGCAATAATAAAAAATAAAAAATTGGACTCATTTTATTTTGTATACAAAAATATATTATATTGGAAAAAAAACGTAATTACATTTGTTTCAACTATAACATTACAAATTTCCATAAAAGCATTTTAAATTACAATTAAGCAACATCATGTAAAAAATACAGTCAACTGTATCTTTAAAAGTATTAAACAAATATATATATATCTTTCTAATACATGCAGCAGGTGGAGGCAAAGATCAAACAGAGCAGTATGTAGGTGTGATCTTGTGGAAACGCCTGCATTATGTAACTCTACTTCATGACGATTTACAGCCTTCTGTGTTCTTGCACTGATCCCATGACCAGCTATACAGTGCTTTACATGCCTACAAGAGACAAGAGATACATTGGTCAGCCAAGTACAAGTCATAACCCAATATGGTACACTAAATAGCAATGTATGGGGAACTCAAAAGGTTCTTCTAAGTAAGTGGCATTTGAGAATAAAAAATAAAAAAAAGTGCAAGGTACAATTAATACTTTAGGAAAAGAAGATATACCAAGTGGATGGTTTGTTTTTTGAGATGGACACAACTATGTTATATAACCCAGGCAAGGTGTGTGTGTGTATGTATGTATGTATGTATGTATGTATGTATGTATGTATGTATGTATGTATGTATATATATATTGTGTCCTTTTTATAGGAAGTTCTACAGACAAATGGGAGCTGAACATTGCCAACGTGGTTTTGTAAGGGCAAGTTCCAAAGTATTCATGCTTCAACCTCTCACTGCCTGCATGCTTTTTCTAGGTGGTCAGTGACTTATTAAGAAATTAATTAAGGATGTCCGCCACACGCATTTTCAAATTTTCAGCAATAACAGCTTACATATTGCCACACAAAAGGTTTCCTTTAGTCTTTTGGAGATGCATACAAAGCTGCTAAATCCTGCATGTTCTTTGCTCAGGAGAAAGCCAAGAAAGCTGTAACTCAGTAAGTGGGGCCCAAAATTCAGTTCTGACTATAACTTATCCAGAACAGTAAACACTGCTTAAAGTGCAACTCATGTCAAACATTCTTTAGTTTTGAAAAGAGTTGGGATGTATACCCCGATTATTGCTGCCCATCACTCTGCTGGGTAGGTTCCCCTAAATTCCCATTAGATGACCCTTCTGCAATGCAAGAGTATAATATAATGTATTTGGGGCATACAGCCATTATTTAAACTGCTCAGTAATCAGAAAATACACCTCAGTATAGCTTAGAGCAGTGGTTCTCAACCTGGGGGTCGGATGATGATTTTCCAGGGGTCACCAAATCCTGGGCTGTTCCTGAAGCCCGCAGCACTCACAGTCTTTTCGCAGCCGCCCAGCTGGGCTGTTCCTGGAGCCCTCACCGCCCATTCAATTCACGACATGGCGGGGGGGCAGATACTAGAGGTCAGCTGACTAGTGAGAAATGTGAAGTGGGAGGGGCTGGAGGAGACCCTATCTCCTGTTTTTGGCATAGGTGTCACTGCTGCGAGACACCACAGAGCTGGAGACGCATTGAGAAACACTACCTGTGATTAGAGTTGCCATTTAAAGTCCCCACTACAGTTCTCACATCAGCAGATGATCTTGATTAAGAGCACCTAAGCTGGCTCATCCCAACTTCCCGCCAGCACTGCCACTCATCCCAACACCCTCCCCCCAAGGAGTAAGAGAAGGAATAAAAATAGAGAATACATGGAAGGGAAAGGAAAAGAGGGGGAGGATTTAAGAAAAAAAGAGAGAAAGAATAAGAGAAACTACAAGAAAGACGGCTAGAGAGAGGGATGGGGAAAAAAAAAAAGAAATCAAGATAGAGAGATAAAAAGGGAGAAATAAAGGACAACATAGAGAGAGTGGTACATCCTAAAATGTACCAGAAGGGGATTTAATACTGTACGAGTGGAAGGGACTCAAGGAGCCCTAAATGTCCTTGGGTTAGGGGCGCAAATTACTTGTCTTGCCTTGGGTGCTGACGACCCACGCTACAAAAATTCTACAGTTAGGGGTCCCCACAAATTGGGAAATTTTATCAAGGGGTCACGGCACTAGAAAGGTTGAGAACCACTGGCTTAGAGGGTTACATTCAACCTGATGTAGACATCTAAGCTGCAATAAGGCAGGGAACAAAGTAAGAACTGCAGGAGGAAGCAGACGTTCTTAACTCAAAGAGTGCATTCTGGTTATTCAGCTACAGCACTTTAAATGAACTGGACCTTTGACCACTTAAATTAAGTCATTAGAATGGGTATTTAGATAAAAATGATCTTATACTGCATATGATAGGACAATTGAAACTTTACAATTGAAAAATTTAAACCTCATGTGTTACTTTAGTAAATCAGGTTCATTCTGTCCCAATTTTTCATATTCAAGTGCATAGGTAAAGTCCCTGAGTTATTAGGCAATATAAGTGCCAGAATGCATGTTTCCATAAGTTTATTCTCCAAAATGTGGTTTGCTATTGACAAAATCGCTTTTATTGTCAACTTAATGCTGCCTAGCGATACTGGGTCACACTTAAGCCTCGTACACACGGTACGATTGTTGGCCAACCGAGTGTCTGATTTTTGTCAAAACGGCTTGTGCCTGAATCTTGTCTTGCATACTAACGGAACACAATTGTCGTGCCACAAACACGAACGTAGTGACGTACTGTGAGGAATTTCAGCTCTTGAGCGCCACCATTTGGGCCCCTTCTGCTAATTTTGTTTTTGGTGAGCATGGATTCCGAGAATGCGTGTTTGTACTTTCGACATTTGTGTATGGACTTGTGTACTGACCATATGAAAATCAGACAACAGACCGTTGTCCGCCAAAAATTTACTAGACTGTAATCCAACATTTGTTGGCCGAAAGTTGGACAACAATTGTCAAAAGGAGCGTACTAATGGTCAGGATTTAGGACAACCATCTGTCTACAGAAAATCCCCTGCCAACAATCGTACCTTGTGTACGAGGCTTTAGCCTATCAGCTCTCCTGGGATGCATACCCATTTGTGTGGCTACAAAGCAGATCACTTACCAGTTAATGACCCCCAAGCACACAATACTGAATATTATCCAAACAAGTAAATGCATAAAGCCTAACAAGGAACTGGGGAGGTAACAGAAAAAAGTCATTTACAAAAATATACTCACTTGCTAGTGTTCTGTCAAGGTCAGCAATAAAATCTTCCAACTCTTTTGTATCCCCAAGTTTAGCTGTGCAAAAAAAATAATAATAATGAATACTAAATAGTTACACTCTATCCCCACTTAAAATTGTTGCTGTTAGCATAAGATTTAAGTACGGCATACAAAAAGCCCACATAATGCAAGAGATCACAGAATGCAAAGGTTTTCAATGCAATCATGTGATATTTCCTTGGATGGAGAGCAAACTGTTCTATGAGTGTAAGCACACAGGGTCCCCAGGGATTAGAATGGCTGAACTTTCATTAGATTCTCTGGCCATCTCAGCTTCCCAGCACTCCCATTTACTGCCCAACATCGCGGAATAAAAACAGACTTATGTCAGATCTGTTTATTTCAGGTAAAGCCACACCACCTAAAGTCATTTTAGTTTTAGTCAAGCTTTTGCTCAACCAATTTACATTATAGCTTTAATCTCTAATGCAAGTGAGGCCATACTGTACCTTTTCGTGGTGTTTCTGCTGGAGAGGACCGTGATGGAGAGGACAAAGTCGGGGAGTTTAGTTTTTCATCACTGAAACTAAAACTGTTTCTACAAAGTGAATCTGCGCCTGAAAAACAAAATAGAAGGCTACTGTAAGTCTATATAAGTGGTTGAGAATGCAAATCATACTTTAAAGACGTATTTTAAAGACTGTAAATCCAAGACAGAAGCCACCATGCACTATAGTGTATAATTCAGGCTTTATAAAAACTGGATACAAGCACATCTTGTTCATTTAACTAAATAGTTTCTTCAGTCTGTTTGAAAACAATTAAAAGTCAGCAAATACTGTAGCTGTGGACTTTTAACCACTTCAGCTCCGGAATATTTTACCCACTTCCTGACCAGGCCTTTTTTTTGCGATACGGCACTGCGTTGCTTTAACTGACAATTGTGCGGTCAAGTGACGCTGTACCCAAATAAAATTGATGTATTTTTCCCCCACAAATAGTGGTATTTAATCACCTCTGCGTTTTTTTTCGCTATAAACAAAAATAGACCGACTATTTTGATAAAAAAAAAAAAAAAATATTTCTCAATTAAAAAAATAAATAAAAATAAAATATCTTTATCAATTTAGGCCAATTTGTATTCTGCTACATATTTTTGTTAAAAAAAAAAATACTGTATTTAATGGCATATAACACTCACTTTTTTACCCTAAAAATAAAGGGTAAACTGTGCCTGTGTGTTATACGCAGGGGCTGTGGAAAGGTTTTTTCCTGAAACTTCCCTCTTAAAGTTAGGGTGCGTGTTATACGCCGATAAATACGGTAATATTAAGTAGTTTGCACAAAAGTTATAGCGTCTACAAACTATGGGATAGTTTTAGGGACTTTTTATTTTTTTAAATGTTTTTACTAGTAAATGGCAGCGATCGACGGTTTTTAGCGGGACTACGACATTGCGGTGGACAAATATGACACTTTGTCACACTTTTTGGGGACCAGTGACACCAATACTGTGATCAGTGCTAAAAATGCACTGACACTTTATTAATGACACTGGCAGGGAAGGGGTTATCATCAGGGACAATCAAAGGGTTAACTATGTTGCAACTGTTTTATCTGAACTGACTTTTCATAACCACTCCCCCCCGCCCCATCCCCTTGATACAATATTGCCTTTATGCACCTTATTTGGGAGTGCTCAAATGTTTACACTTAGTTGGTTCTTGCGTCATCTCTCTCCTTTTTTGTTTACATAGTCAGGCCGTCCTTCTGTCTCTCCAGCGAGCGATCGAAGGTGGCCGTGGGACCCACTGATTGGCTCCCGCTGTGTCCAATCGCAGTGGGATTACGGCTACAATGGCGCGCGCCCCAGAGTCGTGCAGGAAAATCACGTACAGGTACGTGATTTTGTGCTTAAGGGCCGCCCTGCCGCACTAAATGTACGTGGGGTGGTCCTTAAGTGGTTCATAAGAGGAAGCGTATCTGTCCAGGGTTCCAGCACTGTCATCACCCAAGCCAGTTCCTTCAGGTCTTCAGGTCCACAGTGCCGGAATGTTTATTGTGGAAAGCTGGCTGGTACTCCTTATGACTTCAGAGCCAGCTTTGTGTTGTGTGAATGGTCCGGCAGCCTCCTGGGAGCTGTGACGCGTCCCAGGAGGGATGGGGGAGAGCGGAATTGGAAGCAGGTACTTGCAAAAACTAGGCACCTGCTCAAAAAATCTAATAAAAAAAAAAAAAAAAAAAGTGGTAGAGGAGGGGGGACATACCTGTAAATCAGAACTTCCCTTTTAGGATGAAGTTCTACTTCAAGTAATTGTCTATTGCATCAGAGTTTTCCAACGCATCAATTTCCTGTTTTAACACTTTGTTTAATGAAATAGGCTATAATCTGGTATATATAGAGTACATAAATGCATACTGTAGGTGTATAACCCCCCCCCCCCCCGGTTCAGCCCTCCAAATAAATGAAAAGCAGAATTAGGCTCCATGCACACTGGGCTTAAAAAGAAGTCTGTTCTATTGGCTGTAAAAAATTGCTCATATAGAGCATTGTCTGTACAAAGTTTAGACGAGTTTAGGAGAATTTTAAGTTTTTTCTGCCAGTGAGCTCCAAGCAGAAACGTGAACCAGAAGTTTTTTTTCCTGCCTCTAAACATGGAGCTCAAATATGCCTGTAATAATCCTAATGTACATGGACACATAGGATAACATTGAGCTGCTTCTACAGGCAGAACACAACTCCTGTAGAAGCAGAAATTTTTAAGCCCGTGTGCATAGAGCCTTGAAATGTTTTTCAGCTAGAAGAGTAAAGGTTAATGGAGGATGGCAGCACTGTAGTGTTTGTACATGTGTATTGACTTTTCAGTCTCTGCCCTTGTTTCTCCAGCATGTCTGCATCAATTGCAATTGGGTGTCTATCTCTCTGTAGGTCAAAATAAAAGATATTGCTACTCTAATCAGTATTAGCTTAAATCAGATCCGAGCCAAGGCACTACCCTGAATTTTCATAGTCAATTTTTTTCAACGTTATTGTTAATGAAAAATGTCAAGCTAACGTTTGTAAGATCACATTCTCTAAAATCCAACTTATGTTTATGCTACTTCCATATTGCAGGAGCATCACGCAGTCGCCAGGTATAATTGACCAATTATGACATCCATAAATGTGGACTAGTCACATCACATCTAAACTAACACTCAATTATACAATGCAGTTGATTTACTAAAGGCAAATAGACTATTCACTTGCAAGGGAAATCGCACATTACAATAGAATTTTCCACACTGCTTAGTAAAGTGTAAGTTGATTTACTAAAGGCAAATAGACCATTCACTTGCAAGGGAAATCGCACATTACAATGGAATTGTCCACACAGTTTATTTAGGCAAGCGACTGGATATTTTTTTGCAAACAGACATTTCACCTTATTTACAAGGCTCTGGGGATAATTCTCTTGCAAAGTGCAACTTCCCCTTGCAAGGTGAACAGTCTATTTGCCGTAAGTAGAGAAACCCCAATGTATGTATGCTAAAGCTTCCATCTGCATCACGGATTTAGAGCTCCATTGCACATTTTGTGTGGTTATATGCAAAGTTAGAAATTGGCCTGGCAAAACCAAACAGGAACAGCTAAATATAAGGAACCCACAGAGGCAAGGTTATAGTTACAAAGCTGTACCCAAACATTAAAATAAATATAATTACAACTGTAAAATATTTCCTGTGACTGTACAAAAGTGAGCTTGTTATGGAATAACAGCATTAGGATGGAAAATGAAAAGCTTATGGAGTTGGAGAATTCCATCAAAGCATTCAAGGGGCTTCATGATTTTAGTTTACTATTTTATAAATGGAGTTTTATGGTGGATTTACGTAAGTGAGCAAAATTTCAAAAGATTAAATGCAGTGACAGCAAGGAAAAACAAAAGAAGAAGCAGCTTCTGATGGTAGAAACCAGTCCTATTCCAGCCATTTTCTAGTGCAGGTTAGAAAATAAAATATCGTTTGTGAGTCCCTATGGGTGAACAACTCCCTCCAGCTTTTCACCCAGGACACCCAATATTTTCAATGAATGTAACCTGCTATCCAGCAGTACTTTGTGTATTGGGGCACTGGCTGGGAAATCCAACGGCCTACATACTATAGAACTCATCCATTAGGATTATTGCATTATCACCAATGCCAACAAAGTCATAGGACACCCTTTATTTCCATCTCTGGGTAGAAAATCAGATAAATAAAATTTGTAAAAATGGAATACAGGAACTATAGAAGCTCTACAACAAAAAGAGAAGTACAAAGACATTCTGCAATCATCAGCTATTTCTATAGTAACATAGCCATGGAAGAAATACACAAGAAACACACAAAAAAAAAATACAACAACCAACTTTACTGATCCCAGTGTCACATAGAATACGCTGTTCAGATGTGATTGGTTAGCGGTATCTGCTTTCCATATGTACTGTATAAATGTGGACACTGACTCCTGGTTGACAGAAGATGCCCTTAGGCCCTGTTAACACATGTTCATGTTATCTGCGAATTTCCCTTTTCTGTAATAAATTGTTTTGACATTTCTGTGGTTCCGTGTTAAATATGAGCAAAACTGGATGATAAATATATATCAATGGACCCGATGATATAGTACATTAGTGCAGTAGAACTGCAGAATGTTTCCTCTCATTGGTGAGAACTACTTCCACTGACCACAGTCTGTGGTTTACCTGCAGTGGTAGCAATCATTAAGCTGCAGGAAACAAGAAAAGCAAACTGGCTTTTACTAACTAGGTGCGAATAGATACGGCCATACAAGAATGAGGCACAATTCTTCCCTTAGGTTACACATTTGTTACATCAGACAACTGCTTAGAAGCATGACTGGATATGCCACTCAAAAGCAATATTTATTATTGGTGGAGCCTGGTAGGCTGAGAAAGTACTTGGCATCTAATATGCAGTGGTCTCCAAAATGCTGCCCGGGGGCTGGATTCAGCCCTTTGCCTGCCTTTATCTGGCCCTTGGGGCACGATTTCACCAACTGACATCAATGATGGGGCACTATTGCACCAACTGACACCAATGATGTGCCACCATTCCCCCAACTGACACAATTGATGGGGCACCATTGCACCAACTGACACCAATGATGGGCCACCATTCCCCCAACTGACACCAATGATGGGGCACCATTGCACCAACTGACACCAATGATGGGGCACCATTGCACCAACTGGCACCAATGATGGGGCACCATTCCCCCAACTGATATCAATGATGGGGCACCATTTCCCCAACTGACACCATTATGTTGCACTTTTCCTCCCAATAAAACCAATGACGGTGCACTGACGCAGGGCCATTTTTCACTCCCACCGGCCACAGTCTGCCCCCACCCCCAAGCCTGCTGGACAGAAAACTGTCTCTTTGCTTTGAAAGTTTGGAGACCCCTGTAATATGTCTCAGTTGGCTTAACAGGAGCACTGACTGACAATCTGATAGTTTTAGTAAAAAAAACTTTAACCCTATCCACCTGGGAGTTTTGGGTGTTTCCACCTACCTTAGAGTGTTCCAACCCCACCCATTTTACTTTCCATAATAAGAGATGAGTAAAGATCAAATCCATCTCCCATCTTAATGGCCCCAGAGGCTGTACAGACCTAGAGGGGTTGATTTACTAAAGGGAAATAGGCTGCCCGCTTGCAAGGGCAGTTGCACTGTTCAAGGGAATTTTCCCAAGAGCTTAGTGAATGTGGTGCAAATTTCACTTTGCAAAGAATACCCAATCATGTGCAAAAAAAAAAAAAAAAAGATTATTGCAAAGTAGACAGTATATGCAGTCATATGCTGATTTCCTTTAGTAAATGATCCCCATTGAGTATGAGACATGCAAGAAAGACAGGTGGTTTCCAGCATCTACCAAAAACAATTATCTGTTTTTGGTAGACTGACCCATAGCTTCTAAAAGCAGTTTTGACTAGACTTGTGCACAACGGAAACATTTGTTTAGTTTCGGTTCGTTTCTTTTCGGTCCTGTTGATTCATAATCGTTCGTAATTTTGCTAGACGGGATTTTTCGTGTTCGGACTAATTCGTATTTTCGCAAGCGACATTTTTCGTTGAATCGGAATGATTCGTATTAATGTAAGCCTTATTTTTCGTTGATTTATAATTCGTACTTTCGGTAGAGTACATTGTTTTTGTTGATTCTGGACACAACTCCTACTTTCGTAACTTTTTTTGGGTTCGTTGATTCGTAATTTTCCATCTCTCTCTCACAACGATGATGCCTATTATGCCTAATGTGCTTCGAATGGACTTGTACTTTTCTAAATACATAGCGGTTATTTGTAACGATTGTATTTTACTTTTGTTTTTTATATGCGGCTATAGCCTCCGCCCCTGTACACCATTTTGAGAGGGTTCAGCACGGCGAGGGAGAAGCAGAGAGCAGAGCAGAGTGTTATTGTGCTTCGAATGGATTAGAAATCTTGTATTTTACTTTTGTTTTTTACATGCGGCTATAGCCTCTGCCCCTGTACACCATTTTGAGAGGGAGTTCAGCACGGTGAGGGAGAAGCAGAGAGCAGAGCAGAGTGTTATTGTGCTAAGAATGGATTCGTACATTCGTAACTTTTTTCATAACGAATTATGCCGAAGACATTCGAGCATTCGCTATTTGCGATATAATTTATTTCGGATTTATTCGTAAATGCTTTGTTCAGAAATTCGATTGCTTCCGAATGTCCGAAAGTTGTTAAATTCGGACGAATTTCGATTCGTTACGAAACGAATTGCACAAGCCTAGTTTTGACAAAGGCACTACTTTTAGAGTTACAACACTTCACACTTACAAACACAAGATGCAAACAGAAAAGGTTCACTGCCCTTTACTGAGTGGACATTGCAGTATATCATAACAGATGAAAGAAATTATCTATGAATAGTTCCTTAGAATTAGCAGTTTTACAACAAACACAAATTGATGTCCAGTGTTTCAAGATTCTAAAGAAAAATAGATGAAGCTGACTTTATAATACACAAATCAAGAGAAACACGGGGTTCTCTAAGCAACCAGAACTAAACACTCTTGTAACAAAAAAAGCCACAGTCTTCCTGTTTTTACAGACTATGCATTACAGATCAAAGTAATATGTAAGAAAAAAAAAAACCTTTATGCAATGGAACACAACTAGTAAAGTCACAAGGATACACAACCTTAAAAAAAAGAAGTGTTTCCAAACACCTGCAGAGTGCATTCATACAGGAGAGCCTCGGGGGAACAACCCGTCTTTATTCATTCCTGACTCATCATGCTCATTTTTGTCCCTGGAGATACTTCAAACCCAACGGTTCAGAATTCAATAACTCATGCCCCAGACGGTGGAAGTGGCAAAAACCAGGGAAATCTTTACCGATCGCCCTGCAGGTACTAATGACACTAGAACACGAGAGAAGACAAAGGACATTATATTCATGATCAAAGAGAGTACAGGACGTCTTCCTGATTAATAGATGAGATCATACAGTGAAGGGCTTGGGATGTTGCTGCACAGGTATGACATAATGGTCAAACAAGAACTGGCAGGATTTGTTTTTTTAGCTAGGGGTAGTCACACATCCGAGAAGGCACTAATGAACTACAATGTCAGGAATGCATTTTAATCCAGGGGGCAGAGGACCTGCTATGAATTATGTTGAGCAGTCTGTCTACAGGCAAATGCAAAGCTAAATGCAACCAACAACCCAGAGTTCAGCTTCACCAAGGCCCCTTTCACACTAAGGCGTTGGGATTTTACTGCATTTTTACCGCTATTTTTTACCGCAATAGCGGGAATAGCGCTAACGCCTATGCGTTTTTACCGCGTTTTTACCACGGTACTCATTCATTTCAATGGGGATAGGCGTTTTTACAGCGCTATTTTATGCGCCCCAAAGATGCTCCAAAAAAGCTGTTTGCAGGATTTTTTCCAACGCACAGTTAGCACAACGCCTCAATGTGAAAGCCCTCTCACATTGAGAATGCTGGGGCAGGATTATTTCAGGCATTTTTACAGCGCTATTTTTACCATGAAAACGTGGTAAAAACGCCTCAGTGTGAAAGGGGCCTTAGTAGACATATGTACAGGGTTTCCTCCTACTTCTTAGGCAGCCAACAATTTAGAGAACTGTCATTGTTACAGAGTGTCCAAACTCTCTGGATCTGAGGTTGTATGTCCCTTCAGCACAGGATATCCTCCAGTCATCAGCATTCAGGACATGCATACCTACACACAGGGCTTTTTTTCCAGTGAAACTTGGGGGAACTCAGTTCCACCACCTTTGGCTCAGACCCTTTGGTGCCTGCTCACCACAATCACTTGTAAACACAGAAGTCTGTTTTCTGTGTTTACAAGTGACAGCTCTGCAATCTTTGTGCAACCCTCCTGAACTCTGCACTCTGTATGTAATGCAATCCTGGTATTTATTGCCCCTTTAAGGCCCTCCTACTGTTTGTGAGGTGTGTGTGGGGGAGGGGTTGTGGTTGAGTTCCAGCACCTAATGTTTGAGAAAAAAAAGCCCTGCCTACACATAAACAGCTATTAGAAGCTCAATTACATTGCACTATATAAACAAATTGAAGAAACCTATCATTTCAAATATGTAGGCAGCCACTGATGACTTTTGTTTTGGAAGTGCTACCTGCCTAGCTGACAGAGTGGCCTTTTCCCTTCAGCATTTTCTGAGTCACAGATCCAAAACAAGATACGCAGTCAATGAGATCAGAACTTTTTATAATACAGTGACCTAAAAGAGAAGTTCAGGATTTTTTTTTAAATCATATTTACCCAGGTGGATGCAGCATCAGTGCGATGCGGCATCTGTCCGCCCGCCGGCTCTGAGACTAGGAACCAAGCGATTAAACACCACTGATTGCTCGGTCCTCAGAGCTTTGTGAGCAGAGAGCTGTCAAGCACCGGCTCTCTGCAGAGCAAACCCCCCCCCCCCCCCACGCTCACTGGAGCTGGAGTGGCTGGCCGAGGCTCTCAGTGGCTATTCCAATTTTGTCTGGTTGCTGATAAACCAAACGAAATGCGCTACATGGGTGGCCCTGTTGGTTCCCTCCAGGTCAATTCATTCAATTGAAATACAGAAAGAGCCAGATGGAAAATGTTGCCTCAATGGTGGTTGCATCCACTTAAATCAGTCTGATTGAATATTCTGAAAGCCACCTGAGGAGGTTGTCAGAATAGAGTAGGCACAGCATAATTTGTCCATCCATACTGCATAGCATGGACAGAGGATTCAGTTTTTATAATTTTTTTTCACATCCAACAGTGTTTAATCCCATCCATTCATAAGATTCAGATGGTCTAGAATGAATTCAAATAGATGCAAACAGAAGGTATTCAAGGGGACAATTTTAGGAGAGGTTTAAATGAGACACGCAGGGAACCAAATCCAGTTTCAGATTTCATGGTGTTCCTATAATGTCACCTTAAAGCGGAACTTCGCTCTCCCAAATAAATATTTGTAATCCTTATGCTGCTGGAATTAGCAAATAGATATGCAAGTACGTCACATTTACTTGTTTCCCTTTTTTGTTTTACATTTCTTCAGTTACTTCCTGGTTTCTTTCCTAGGCAAATGATGTCATACATCCCAGGAGTCTTCAGGAGGGGAGGAGGGGTTTTCCCAGCTAAGCACATTCTCCTGCATGCATGCTTGAGCAAAAGGCAGATTGATTCCAGGAAGTAAATTCTACAGGAATCATTTGCCCTTACTCAAAATGGCCACAGCCAGAAATGCTGGGGGAAATTTCTCAACAAAATAAAGCATGGAGACATGGATGGATGGGGGAGTTTGCTTTGAATATTAAAAATGAATTAAATAGAGTTTTTGGTCTGTGGTGCTCAGATGTAGTGAAGATCCGCTTTAATCGTTTCTTACTTTCTGAGTCGCTGATTCCACTGTCACTGATACTGGCACTGCTCCTCCTCTTCATGGTCTTCAGGTGTTCATCGTAACAGAAACGTCTCTTGTTAAACGGCGAGGAGAAATCTTCCAACACGGCATCAAATTCACACAGTACTTCATTCAAATCGTCATCATATTCAATAAAGGCAGCTGTAAGAAATAAGAAGAGAAAAGGTTCATATACTATTCTGTGTTTTAGGACATTAGATATTTCTGCACCTTTTATGGTTTCCAGTGAAGAGTACAGTCAACTAGTAACCCACATAAACTTGTTGGAAGTTTCTTTATATCTGACGCTTTGTTGGTTTTAGGTTACGCAATTCATTTTTAGTGTGGATGCCAATTAGCACAGTTATTCCATAAAGCCAATCTCATTTTATTACCATTAATAGCAACTATACAAACATTACAATATATAGGTACAAATACAAAAACGACAAAACTTCACCAAACAGCATGGTTGGTGCTACTACTACTACTATGATGTACTGTCATAGTACTACTATCATCATGGTAATTCACAAATAAAAAAATTGTGCCTACAGTGTAATCAAGATCGGAACGCTGAGACAGCTGCAATCCAAAGATCTTGTGGTCATTCAAGGATGACTCAATGCTGTCGGTAATGGCTCTCCTTTTTCATAGATACCATGTTTTTAAAAGAACCCTGAGGATTGAGGAGTATAAATTTTCCTCAGTACACTTCTCAAAAAGGATACCAGGGAACTGGAGAAAGTTCAGAGAAGGGCAACCAAACTGATAAGAGGCATGGAGGAGCTCAGCTATGAGGAAAGATTAGAGGAACTGAATTTATTCACTCTTGAGAAGAGGAGATTAAGGGGGGATATGATCAACATGTACAAATATATAAGGGGTCCATATAGTGAACTTGGTGTTGAGTTATTCACTTTACGGTCAACACAAAGGACAAGGGGGCACTCTTTACGTCTAGAGGAAAAGAGAATTCATCTCAAAATACGGAAAGGTTTCTTCACAGTTAGGGCCCTTTCACACTGAGGCGTATTTCAGGTGTTTTTGCGCTTAAAATAGCGCATAAATAATGCCTGAAATACTCCTGCCCCAGCATTCTCAATGTGAAAGCCCGAGGGCTTTTACACTGAGGCGGTGCGCTGGCAGGAGACAAAAAAATCTCCTGCAAGCCGCATCTTTGGAGCGGTGAAGGAGCGGTGTGTATACCGCTCCTTGCCATTGAAATCAGAGGGACACCGCGGTAATACCGCCCGCAAACCGCGGCTGTAGCCACGGTTTGCGAGCGGTATTAACCCTTTTTCGGCCGCTAGCGGGGGTTAAAACCGCACCGCTAGCAGCTGAATATCGCGGTAAACACCACGGTATAGGGCGCTGAAAATCGCGCCGCTATACCGCTACTGCATATGCCCGCCCCAGTGTGAAAGGGGCCTAAGAGCTGTAAAAATGTGGAATAGACTCCCTCCAGAGGTGGTTCTGGCCAGCTCAGTAGATTGCTTTAAGAAAGGTCTGGATTCCTAAAAGTACATAATATAACTGGGTACTGATATTTATAGGTAAAGTTGATCTGGGGAATATCCGATTGCCTCTCGGGGGATCAGGAAGGAATTTTTTCCCCTGCTGTAGCAAATTGGATCATGCTCTTCTGGGTTTTTTTGCCTTCCTCTGGATCAACTGTGGGTATAGAATTGGGTATATGGGATTGTATGATATTATTATTTTATTTTTTTATGGTTGAACTGGGTGGACTTGTGTCTTTTTTAAACCTGACTAACTATGTAACTGTATAACATATTCAGATTAAATATCAATAGGGGGAGAATCTTTCACAAACACATGTGTAACAGACCTGGAGAACACTAGCCTTTGACTCTAGAAAGTAAGTTAAATCAAATAGCATGTCCTTGTATGAAATAAATAAAGGAAAATCATTTATAGACGATATCAAAAAACAACGCATGGCAAACCAATCTGTACGAAGAAAAATAGATGAGCTTAAGTGAGCATGAAACCACAAAATGAGTCATTGTCTATTACAGGACTTGGTAATCCCATAAAGATGTACTCATGTCATTTTGAGAGAGTGATTGGTTTTCAAGATTTTCCCCTGGCTGCCCCCTCCAGCAATCATCAGACTGACACATTTCTAGAACTAGGTGGGCCGAGTCTGTAGGCAGCTGTATTGGCAGCACTGCAGAACTCTTCCACTGTGGATACTCCTCATAATAGAGCATTAGCAGGAGGCTGGGAACAAAGGGCACAGAAAGCCTCTTTGGCAAAACACTACTCCCTACTTTATGGGAAGCCTTTGATTCAATAGAGATCGTCCAAAGCACATTGAATAGCGACATCTGCTATGACAGAGGCCTGCCGAGCAGTGCACAGGTTAAAGGCGTCACAAGTCTTCAAAGCCGGTTTTTATCATCAGAGCAAAGTTTCCCATCTCTGTCTATAGAAGGGCGATGAAAGTAGATGAAACGTACTCGGAGACAGATTTCAGGTTTGATATGCTGTGCAGGCCACAGAGGGACTCATAGTATAACAGAAACATCAGCACATTTAAAGGGAAGGCATGGCGAGGGAAATTCAGAGTGCAAAATCTGATGCAGCTCTGCATAGAAACCAATCAGCTTTCAGGTTTTATTTTCAAAGCTTAATTGAACAAGGTGAAGATAGAAGCTGATTGGCTACCATGCAGAGCTGCACCAGATTCTGAGTGCTCCAGTTTTAGTAAATCTCCCCCAATGTGTTTTAGTGAACACATCACATTATTTAGGCTTACATGCAAGAGAAAGAAAATCCTGTGTTCTGAGTTGTCACCAGAACAGGAATACAGGGGAAATCTTCTAATGGGGACACTTGTTCTAGCGACTCTGGTGACAACCAGGGAGTCCTCCACTTTCAAGGAATTTCCTCTCACTTCCTGTTGTGGCTATGGGACACGCACAAAAAATAAAAATAGTACCATCAGCAAAAGAATTATTAATACTTACTTTACAGCAGACAGCAAATCCAATATCACAGAGTTTTGGCCAGCATAGCTATCCAACACTTGGGCGTGTCAGAGAGTATCCCCCCAATGCACCTTGGTTCCATCCGCTACTCCCTATGTCACTCCAGGACACAGTTGTGAGGTAGCAGGATGAACTACAGCTCACAGCAGGGAACACACCATCTGACACACCCGGAGGTATCAGCCATGACATTGCAAGACAGCAGAGATTGGAGTTGCTGCCCACTGGAAAAGTACGTTTTATTATTCTTCTGTTACAGGATGGCACTGTGTCCGTTTTTTTCTGTCACAGCCTTACACTGGTGACCAGAGGGAAGTACACACACACTTTGCAGAGGTGGTAAGTGGGAAGAATATGCCCCCTTACATTGGCAAGCAGCAAAAGAAGCCCCTCCCCCCAACATTGGTAGTTAGTGGAAAGAACAACACTCCCTCCTTATATTGGTGGTCAGTAGGAAGAATGCCCCCCTTACACTAGTAGTTAGTGGGAAGAACATCCCCCTTCCTTCCTACACTGGTGGTTTGTGGAATAAACACCCCTCCCCCTTACACTGGTAGTCAGTGGGAAGAATGCTCCGTTTACACCGGCGGTCAGTGGAAAGAACATCCCCCTTTACATTGGTGGTCAGTGGGAAGAACATCCCCCCTTACATTGGTGGTCAGTGAAAAGAACATCCCCCCTTACATTGGTGGTCAGTGAAAAGAACATCCCCCCTTACATTGGTGGTCAGTGAAAAGAACATCCCCCCTTACATTGGTGGTCAGTGAAAAGAACATCCCCCCTTACATTGGTGGTCAGTGAAAAGAACATCCCCCTTACATTGGTGGTCAGTGAAAAGAACATCCCCCTTACATTGGTGGTCAGTGGGAAGAACATCCCCCCCCTTACTTTGGTTGTCAGTGGAAAGAACACCCCCCCCCCTTACATTGGTGGTCAGTGGGAAAAACACCCCCCCCCCTTACATTGCTACGACTAAGGCTATTGCCGCAACGCGTCAGTTCTATTGTTTTACTGTCACTCTGATGTACCAGTAAACGACACTTCAAGATTTACAGTTTTGCCGGCTCTTCTTACTATTTCCCCCCCTTTCTATGGTGGTCAGTGGGAAGAACATCCCACCTCCCTTTACATTGGGGGTCACTGGGAAGAACATCCCACCTCCCTTTACCTTGGGGGTCAGTGGGAAGAATGCTCCCTTTACACTGGTTGTCAGTGGAAAGAACATCCCCCTTACATTGGTGGTCAGTGAAAAGAACATCCCCCCTTACATTGGTGGTCAGTGAAAAGAACATCCCCCTTACATTGGTGGTCAGTGAAAAGAACATCCCCCTTACATTGGTGGTCAGTGAAAAGAACATCCCCCTTACATTGGTGGTTAGTGAAAAGAACATCCCCCTTACATTGGTGGTCAGTGAAAAGAACATCCCCCTTACATTGGTGGTCAGTGAAAAGAACATCCCCCCCCTTACTTTGGTTGTCAGTGGAAAGAACACCCCCCCTTACATTGGTGGTCAGTGGGAAAAACACCCCCCCCCCCTTACATTGCTACGACTAAGGCTATTGCCGAAACGCATCAGTTCTATTGTTTTACTGTCACTCTGATGTACCAGTAAACGACACTTCAAGATTTACAGTTTTGCCGGCTCTTCTTACTATTCCCCCCCCCCCCCTTACTATGGTGGTCAGTGGGAAGAACATTCCCCCTCCCTTTACATTAGGGGTCAGTGGGAAGAACAACCCACCTCCCTTTACATTGGGGGTCACTGGGAAGAACATCCCACCTCCCTTTACCCTGGGGGTCAGTGGGAAGAATGCTCCCTTTACACTGGTTGTCAGTGGAAAGAACATCCCCCTTACATTGGTGGTCAGTGGAAAGAACGCCCCCATCTCCATTAAGGTGGCAATACATGGATCGAAATTCATCCAGCTGAGCATGGACCGGACGAATTTCAATACATGTGTGAGCAGACTGGTTGTACAGAAGTCAATCCATGTATGGCCAGGCAAGACTAACTTCTGTACAACCAGCCTGTCAGGTTTTTCCCAAATGATCTGTGTCGTCTGCTATACCTGGCAACACCTGACCAATGTGTTCTGATGCCAGGGATTGCTCTCTGCTGTTGGAAAACTGTAACACAGAGGAAGTGTTCCTCCCCGTCCACATCGAGTGTGTGTATGGGGTGGGGGGGGAAGGATTGAACGGTAATTAAAGATGAATGTGTATTTCCTGTTAAAAAAAAAAAGATGAATGTGTAACCCAACTGACATTGGTGGTTAGCAGCAAGAACCGCGCCACACCCCTCTTACATTGGTGTTTAGCGCCCCCCCAGGGTACATGTACACTGGCAGCACCTAAACTTGAGTTTGAGCTTTTTTTTTTGCCAAAGCTCCTAAGCACAACTCCATGAAAGCCTGTGTGTCAATGTACACATGGGCTGTTAGCAGCGTTTAGGAGCTGTAGTGTTTAGGTGAGCTTCAACCTCTCTCTCCTGAACGTAGAAGGATAGGAACATTTTTTACCGCCGGCCGTGGGAATATTTTTGCTGTTTTTGCCACGTTTTCCCACGGCCACAATTAGGGTAGGCTAGTGTGCATGCAGCCTTACATTGGTGGTTTGTGGAAAGAACGCACCCTCCTACCTTGGTGGTCAGTGAGAAGAATGCCCTCCTTATACTGGTGATAAGTGGGAACAATGACCATCCCTCCTTACACTTGTGCTCAGAGTGCCACCCTTCCATACAGCAAAGATTTCTGCCATGTAGCATTGCCACCAAAACTATGCATGTGCCATCAGATGGACGGGGGTCAATCAGCCACAGCTCAAGGAAAATCCTGGATACTTCTGGAGTAACGCTGGGTGAGAATTTCTCCTCTACATGTTCAATAAAGACACAATTCTACTATACTTACTAATTAAATGATACCATACGAATTACATTTATACTATAGTTATTAAATTATATTATATGTATTAAATTATATTATACTTATTACATTTATAATATCCTTAGTAAATTATACTATATATATTAAATTATATTATCCTTAGTAAATGATAACTATATGTATTAAATCATATTATACTTTTTACATTTATAATATCCTTAGTAAATGATACTATACTTATTAAATTTATACTGTACTTATTATAAGTAAAAGCAATGGTATAAATGACAAAGGTAGCCCAGCATGCAGCAAGATGATAGAAGAGCTCTATGAAGGTAGGTGAGGTCACCCTCCTAATGAAGCTCTATGAAGGTAGGTGAGGTCACCCTCCTAATGAAGCTCTATGAAAGTAGGTGAGTTCACCCTCCTAATGAAGCTCTATGAAGGTAGGTGAGGTCACCCTCCTAATGAAGCTCTATGAAGGTAGGTGAGGTCACCCTCCTAATGAAGCTCTATAAAGGTAGGTGAGTTCACCCTCCTAATGAAGCTCTGTGAAGGTAGGGGAGGTCACCCTCATAATGAAGCTCTATGAAGGAAGGTGAGGTCACCCTCCTAATGAAGCTCTGTGAAGGTAGGTGAGGTCACCCTCCTAATGAAGCTCTGTGAAAGTAGGTGAGTTCACCCTCCTAATGAAGCTCTATGAAGGTAGGTGAGGTCACCCTCCTAATGAAGCTCTATGAAGGTAGGTGAGGTCACCCTCCTAATGAAGCTCTATGAAGGTAGGTGAGGTCACCCTCCTAATGAAGCTCTATGAAGGTAGGTGAGGTCACCCTCCTAATGAAGCTCTATAAAGGTAGGTGAGTTCACCCTCCTAATGAAGCTCTGTGAAGGTAGGGGAGGTCACCCTCATAATGAAGCTCTATGAAGGAAGGTGAGGTCACCCTCCTAATGAAGCTCTGTGAAGGTAGGTGAGGTCACCCTCCTAATGAAGCTCTGTGAAGGTAGGTGAGGTCACCCTCCTAATGAAGCTCCATGAAGGTAGGTGAGGTCACCCTCCTAATGAAGCTCTGGGAAGGTAGGTGAGGTCACCCTCCTAATGAAGCTCTGTGAAGGTAGGTGAGGTCACCCTCCTAATGAAGCTCTGTGAAGGTAGGTGAGGTCACCCTCCTAATGAAGCTCTATGAAGGTAGGTGAGTTCACCCTCCTGATGAAGCTCTGTGAAGGTAGGTGAGGTCACCCTCCTAATGAAGCTCTGTGAAGGTAGGTGAGGTCACCCTCCTAATGAAGCTCTATGAAGGTAGGTGAGGTCACCCTCCTAATGAAGCTCTGTGAAGGTAGGTGAGGTCAGCCTCCTAATGAAGCTCTATGAAAGTAGGTGAGGTCAGCCTCCTAATGAAGCTCTATAAAGGTAGGTGAGGTCACCCTCCTAATGAAGCTCTATGAAGGTAGGTGAGGTCACCCTCCTAATGAAGCTCTGTGAAGGTAGGTGAGGTCACCCTCCTAATGAAGCTCTGTGAAGGTAGGTGAGGTCACCCTCCTAATGAAGCTCTGTGAAGGTAGGTGAGGTCACCCTCCTAATGAAGCTCTGTGAAGGTAGGTGAGGTCACCCTCCTAATGAAGCTCTGTGAAGGTAGGTGAGGTCACCCTCCTAATGAAGCTCTATGAAGGTAGGTGAGGTCACCCTCCTAATGAAGCTCTATAAAGGTAGGTGAGGTCACCCTCCTAATGAAGCTCTATGAAGGTAGGTGAGGTCACCCTCCTAATGAAGCTCTATGAAGGTAGGTGAGGTCACCCTCCTAATGAAGCTCTATGAAGGTAGGTGAGGACACCCTTCCAATAATCTCCAGGCAGAGGTGACAAGTGTAGTGATGGTGGGAGTCCAGCCTGGGGCGATCTATAGAGCTCAGTAGATGGAAAGTCTGTAGAGGTGACCAGCTGAGAAGTTCCTCTTACCTCTCCGGGATGACTTCACTTTAGGGGACTTCATAGCTCCAACCAATACAGAGCAGTGACTGATGAATAGGGATGAGTAGGGATGAGAAGGGATAAGTAGTTAGATGCTCTCAGCAGGGATCTCCTTCCACTCGCACAGCACAGATCTGATGTATGATTCCCTCCGTGCACGGCTCCTTTTATGTGCGGGCTGCCTGGGCGGTGACGTCACCCGGTGGGCGGGCAGGCAGCGAAGTTCCATTCATTAGAGTCACGTTGGATTCCATGTACTATCGGCGAGCCGCTCTTATATCAGATTATCACTAGAGGGCGCCCATTTCCATTGACATTGTAAACCAAGCTAGGTCCAGCAAATGAATAACAATACAAAGACAATGAGTGGTGAGGGCATATAAAGCTGAATGATCAAAATGTCCTTGTTTTCTGGAGACATTTAAGAAGTTTAAAATGATGTTAAAGGTCCATTTACACTGCAATGTGTGCCTTGAGCGCAGGTAAATTCACGTGTGTTGACATGCATTTGCAGGCTGCGCTGCATTTTGAAATTCGATAAAATACTTTTTTAATAATTTTTTTTTAACTTGACAAATTTTTCCTAATTGACTGTTTTGATTCTTGCAGTGCGCTTACATGCATTTACGTGCGTTGCAACATATTGCACGGCATTCATTTTTTTCAACTCAGGGCAACTACGCTATTGAAATACATTGCTTTTACACTGTATATCCGCTGGTATGCATTGATCAACGCATGCCAGCGCGTCTAATATAAATGGACGCAGAGAATTATTTTTTTAAGCCATTTTAATTATTAAATAGGATTTATATAGTGCCAGCAGTCTGCACAGCGCTTTACAACATGAGGGCAGACAGTACAGTTACAATGCAAATCAATACAGGAGGGATCAGAGGGTCCTGCTCATTAGAGCTTACAATCTCATGTACAAAAGCAACTGCATGTGCACAGTGTGTATACCGTACGTGTGCCGCCAGCCAATCTGATGCCTCTTTTCATTCCCTAAGAAGCGCCAGAGAAAGGAAAAGGGAATCCAGCTGGTTGCTAGACGACTCATTTACACCAGCAGCCAATCTGATCACGGCCGCTGGTGTGCACTGGAAGGAATAGTGCTAATGCGCTAATTCCGGTGCATTACACGGTTTACTTTTTTTTTTTTTTTTTTTAGAACTTTATTAAAACTTTATTAAAATGTCTCATGTGACATTTCACTGGGGTGATTGTAGACGTATCAGCGCACGTAGGGCAACATGCAACACAGGTTTTTATTTATTTTATTTTATTTTTAACAGTTAAATTCCCTTTTTTTCTAAGTCTAATCATTGCTAATCAAGACCAAGGGGATACACCCCAAAAGGTTGTCCTGAGAATATAAAGAAGTATCACAGACAATACCCAACTGTGTCAAATGTTGATGAAATCACTTATGCTGGCCATACAGGGCCAGAAAATCATTTGAAAAAAACGGTTGGATTTATAAAGACTTGTCAAATGTGCTACAATAATGCAATCATAGTATCAAAATATTTCCCCCAATTGTCAAAATATTATGAATCGTAAACAACATAAATGGTACATTTTTCATCAAATGATTTTTTGACCTATGTGGACCCTCCCAGTCGCCAACTGTATTTAAAAAAAAAATACCTTTCTTTTCGTTGGTTGTACTTCTGGGGTTACATTTTAACACGAGTATACGCTGTAGATTTTGTTCAAACAGTTTTCGATCAATTCTACTACTAATGTTTAGAAAATCAATAATTTTTCCTTAAAGAACCCAACATGGTTGTGTTTGTTTTTTGGCATACAATTTTGAATTTTGATAACCAAAATTAGCCCACTAACGTTTCAAAAGTCAAACTAGCGAGCGCATCAAACACGTTTTCTTTTTTTTTTATTTAATTACTTTTTATTGCCGTTTCAAACACAAATACAAAAAGAACAAAAAAATAATAATATATATATATATATATATATATATATATATATATATATATGTATATATATATATATATATATATATATATATATATATATATGTGTATATATGTGTATATATATATATATATATATATATATATATATATACACATACACATATATATATAAAATCTGCCATTTTAGCTCTTACAGAAAGAAAAAGAAACAACTCAAACAAACAGAAAATATATTATTTAAATATTAATATCTCTGCTTATAGAGCAATTTTTTATTTTTACCAAAACAAAAGCAAAAACAAAAAGAAGAACACTTTTTCGAACTATTTTTTAACCGTGTATGGCCAGCAATAGAGTCCTTGCACATGGGCAGCTGAGCCTGTTCAATGTGGAGGTCTGTGTTGTTCTCCCTCCAGGGCAGCCCAGGTGCAGTGCACAGCTTTCCCTGGACATGAATGGCTGTGTACTGCTGTATTAGAGTATATGGCTATATACTATCAGAAAACACAAGTAAAGTGTGCGGACATAAGCAAAAAAAAATTGAAAACTATTTTTTATCATACTCCCATATGCTTTACTCATGTATATGATAGCATACTCAACTACAGCAGCACACAGCCATTCATATCTATGAGAAGATGTATACTGTACCTGGGCTGCCCAAATGGTAGAAAGATGCTGCCAGTTACATTGAATGGGCTCAGCTACCCATGTGCAAGGACCCTTACAATGGATGCAGCTGATATTTTAAGTGGCCTTTCTGAACTGTGTTAACACTGAAGAATCCTTAAAGTATTACTAAAGGCAAAACTTTAGTGGAAGAGGGATTAGAGCCCCTGTCAATTTTTATTGCATTCTGTGCCCCTGTTTAGGAGATTCACCCGCTCTATTTGTCCTGTTTACCATGATTATTAAAAGTGAAAGTAAAAAAGAAAACCCCAATTTTTAGGTTGTCCCCAGAAAAGCAGTAGATGGGAAATCTTCCAATGGGGACACTAGTTCTGGTGAGCTGGGGGTCCTCAAATAATTCCTTTAATTTACAAAGATATCCTCCCACTTCCTGTTTGGCTATGGGACAGGAAGTGAAGGGAAATCTCTGCAATGGGACAGAGATGGCGGAAAAAATCTGACAGAGGTTATTACCCTCCCTTATCCAAAATGAAAAACACAGTATTGCCCATAGCTCGACTTTAACATAACTTTCTGGAATCAGGGATCCCTTGCTAATAATTCATATATCTACAGCTCATTAGTACATTAGTGTGGTGGTCACTGGGAAGAATGCTCCTTACATGTATGGTTATTGGAAGGAATGAACCACAGATAAATAAAATATCATTGTTGTCAGTGATTATTTATGTAAGAGACGAAAAAATGCTGATTGCTTGAGCTGATTGCCCTGACAACCTCTGGAGGAACCCTAGGTCTCCACTGAAGCCTAGTTGGGAAAGGCTGTTTTCAAGTTTCAGTTTCCTGCAAAATCAACTAGTTCTTTAAATGCTGGCTCTGATATTCGGTGTTAGGGTGGCTCCTTTTCCTTGTAGGGTCCCATTAGCACCCTGCTGGAGCCACCCTTTCATGCACACTCCCAGCCTCAAACAACAAACACCTCTGGCCCCTCCTTGAAGTGGCTGACAGCACCCCCCCCCCCCCCCCAAGGAGTGTCTGCTATGAGTTATTCCCTCAGGCTGTCTGTGAAAGTCAGTGCAAACAGGGTCCTCAAGTCTGTGACCATGCATGCACGTGAGCTGGCAGAAGGCATGATGGGATATGTAGTCCAGATGGCTGTAAAAGCAGTCCCTGAGTTATAAACATCTAAATTACATACATCCGACTCCTACTTACAAATGGAGGGAGACAACAGGAAGTGAGAGGAAATCTCCCCCTAGGAAGGGAAATTCTCTCCTGTCCTGAGTTATCATGGGAAAATGGTGTTGCCACTGAAACTTTATCACCAATCCTTGTTTCCACGGCAACCCAAAATTTTCAAAATCCAAGTGTTACTGGGACAAAAAGTGAGGTGAAATCTTCTGAACAGGTGCACAGTCAGCAAAACAAATGTTACATGTGTGTTAACCCTTCCCTATGCTATTCAAAAAACATTTAAAAAAAAATTGTCTGGAGTTAAACTTAAAAAATTTACCTGTTCAAACTTACAGGTGAAACTCGAAAAATTAGAATATCATGGAAAAGTTCATTTATTTCCCTAATGCAACTTAAAAGGTGAAGCTAATATATGAGATAGAGAAAAAATTATGAATGAGACCCCTCCCAGCCTATAATCAAACCAGAATACCTCCATCCCTAAATATTATGCAAAAACAAAGAGGTAGTGGAGTTGGGACTTTAAATGAGGTATAAAGGTGTATGAATGAAATAAATGGAATATTTTTGATGTCATAGTTCCCTACAAAATGGCATGATCCAATATTGATGAACCAGTAACCAAAATACGTTTATGATACAGAAATGTGATCACAAAAGAACAATTCATAATCATCATTAATTTAATAACACATGATTGGTTAGGGAACATAATTAATGACATACAAACATGATAATAATAATAATAAATGCAACAGCGAATGATAAATAGATAATAAATACATGATCAACATATGTAAAAATTAATATATAATAAATGAATTTGTATAGGGCATCCAGGGATGTATGGTCTACGCGTTTCGTGGCCGCTTGCCACTCGTCAGGAGTTTGGATGCATGAAGAAATTCTAGAATTAAATGAATAGAGAAATTTGTTGTGGTAGGTTCTGGGCATCCACTACTCCCCATAGACAAACTCTAAAAGGTAAGAAAAAGGAGTAAAGGGAGAAAAAGTAGAAGAAAAAAAAAAAGGGGGAGACAAAAACCATCAATGTACCTTGCCAGGCAGCCCATGTGCTAAAACCATAATGGGGAATATGTATAGAAAGGTAGTCACGCGTATAGAGTCCTCCCCAGGGTTGAGGCGGGAGATCCACTGGACAGGATATAGGGGGAGTCATGGGGGGCAGACCTCTCAATCGCTGCGAAACACCACGCCTAGAGAATGTGCTTGTGTGGAATTTAGCCATTTCTGTGTGGAGGTGGAGAGAAGCTAAAAAATGTAGATATAAGAGTTTGAAGATGTAATGGATGGTGAGAAAAAATTATGAAAATTTAGAAAAATAAAAATCAAAAATGATGGAAAAATCATGGAAGAAAATGCCTCAAAGTGAATGAGTGATGTGATAGTATGATGAAGGTGAATGTGGATTAATACATCTGCATATCAAATGCACATGAGGAACATATCTGTACATAAGAGATATGTTATTAAATGATAAAGAAATTGAAAAGTGTATCGGATTGAAGATTATGGATGTGTGTGTGTGAGTGTATAAGTATGTGTATGTCAGTAGGATGTAGGATGTGTGTATGCAAGTCAGTGGAATGTGTGTATGTATTGAGAATATGTAATAGGAAGATGTGAATTCCCTTTTCACCTGAGCTTGCGGAGGTGCAACGTGCAGATGGTGACGCTTCGGAGTGGTAGCTCGCAGAGAGAGGCAAGGGTCCGCCATCAGCTGTTATATGGCCCCCCGATCCTGGGCGGATCCCCGCCAACATCATGTGCTGCCTCACCACTGAAGGGGTCCCTCTAATCCCCTTTGAGGTGAGGGATGGAAAAAGCGTGCCCTGGTGAGCCGGCGTCAAAAGACGCCGGGCGCGCTATGCATGACGTCGATGAGCTGAGGTCCGACCGCGCCCCCGTCACTGTAACGGGCGAGGGGAAGGAGCTGAGCTCATCACAACCCCGGAACTGAAGGACATAAACCGATAGACTCATTATATGCAAAGCAAGATAGTTCAAGCCGTGATTTTTCATAATTGTGATGATTATGGCTTACAGCTCATGAAAACCCCAAATCCACAATCTCAGAAAATTTGAATATTACATGCAATCAATAAAACAAGGATTGTACATAGAACAATATCGGACCTCTGAAAAGTATAAGCATGCATATGTACTCAGTACTTGGTTTGGGCCCCTTTTGCAGCGATTACTGCCTCAATGCGGCGTGGCATGGAAGCGATCAGCCTGTGACACTGCTGAGGTGTTATGGAAGACCAGGATGCTTCAATAGCGGCCTTCAGCTCTTCTGCATTGTTCAGTCTCATGTCTCTCATCTTTCTCTTGGCAATGCCCCATAGATTCTCTACGGTCTTCAGGTCAGGCGATTTTGCTGGCCAATCAAGCACAGTAATCCCACGGTCATTGAACCAGGTTTTAGTGCTTTTGGCAGTGTGGGCAGGTGCCAAGTCCTGCTGGAAAATGAAGTCATCATTCCCATAGAGCTCGACTGCGGAAGGAAGCATGAAGTGCTCCAAAATCTCCTGGTAGACGGCTGCGTTGATCCTGGACTTAGTGAAGCACAGTGGACCAACACCAGCTCTCATGTGATCCTGCGCAGCGTGGACGCCCTGTAGCAGTAAATGTGCTATAGGGCGGTCGGCAAGAAGAACAAGGAGTCCTGGAAGTCATGGTTTGCCCTCACAGAGCCCTGATCTAAGCATCATCAAGTTTGTATGGGATTTCATGAAGTGATAGAGGAATCTGAGGCAGCCTACATCCACAGAAGATCTGTGGTTAGTTCTTCAAGATGTTTGGAACAATCTACCATCCGAGTTCCTTCAAAAACTGTGTGCAAGTGTACCTAGAAGTATAGATTTGTTTTGAAGGCAAAGGGTGGTCACACCAAATATTGATTTGATTTGTTTTTTTTTTCTGTTCATTTACTTTCTATTTTGCTAATTGATTAAAAATAAACTATTAATATTCCTATTTCTGATGGCATTCTTAATTTACAGCATTTTTTCACACCTGCCTAAGACTTTTGCACAGTGCTGTATATCTATCTATCTATCTATCTATCTATATATATATATATATATATATATAGCTATATATTATAGATAGAGAGATAGATATAGATATATATCTATCTATCTATCTATATATCTATATATATATATATATATATATATATATATATATATAGAGAGAGAGAGAGAGAGAGAGAGAGAGAGAGAGAGAGAGAGATGGGTGCTTGAGTACCCATATTAAATCATACTAAATACCTAATCACCCATCCTCAATATTTGTGTACATGTACTGATAACACACATCACAACACCTACTGTATTTAAATGGTGATTTGGTGGTAATGAGTTGCAGAATTTGACTCCTTCCACCCATGCACTCCTTTGATGTCTGACACTCCCAGCACATAAAGAAGATCCTTCAGTTACGAGAGCCCACATGAAGCGACAAACATTTATTATTGTAGACGCATGTGTAGGAAAGATAGGAATAAGCTTACATGTCACAAATAACTTTACCGGTATGCTGGATATACACAAACACTACATGTAAAACCATCAACCACAGCGTGTAAAAAACATACAAAGCAACCAGGATAGTTATTCAACCAAAACCACAAAGTAACAATAAAAAAACAAAAAACAAATAGAAGTCAAACAACCATGGAACAATTAACCAACAATACAAGAAACTCCAAAATAAATCAGGCTGTGTTAATCTCTAATCATAGATGAGGAGCCTGTCATATTATTTGTGGCCTCATTTTGGATGGTCAAGGACAACAATTCCTTTAGTAAATACAGCAGAAAATTTTTTTAGACTGCACCTTTTTAGGTTCTAGTTCCCAAATCAAAGTAGATTTCACATTACAATAATAATTAGGGAAAGTACAAGAAACTTCCCATTTTAGAAACATACCTAACCACAAAAATCAACAAAATGATAAGACTTCCCACAAGGCTTCAGCATAACCTTGCCTCTAACAAATATTGCTTTTTGATTTTGTTCGCAGTGTAGCGATACCTTTGAGGTATTTCAAAGAATTTATCAGGCCAGGCATAGCCTAAAAGGAAAGAGGAATGACAAGTATACTTATACAGACAATCAATAAGATAATAATGGTACTCTGAGAGATATGGTTAAACATCTGAAGTATTCTAACAGTAATTAACAGAAGTGAACTGCACTTACCTAGCAACAGTATATAAAGACAGCCCTGACTTGCTATACCAGTCCCCATTTTATCTCACTGGCCAGTGACTGATGAAAGAAAAAAAAGAACACATTGGCCAGCAAAGTTGCAGCTGTTCAAGTGGTTGTAAACCCAGGTGACAAAAAAAAACAACCTGCAAGACAAAGGCATCATGAGCTAGTATGCATCGTATACTAGCTCGTTATGAAATACTTATCTTAGAACAAAGCTGTTGCACCAGTCCTGGGCACACTGCAGTGTCCCAGTTATTTTCAGGTTTGCGGGCTACGGCGCTGTGATTGGCCGGAGCCGCGATGACATCACTCCCACGCATACAGGCGGGAGCCGCCGGTAACAGCAGAGCAGCTGAAGAAACGGCACAAGCGAGCCATTTCTTCAGTGCGCGTGTGCCGATGACGTCGGTACATGCACATACAGTGAATATCTCCTAAACTATGCAAGTTTAGGAGAAATTCAGGGTACCTACAGCTGAGGCCTCGTACACACGGCCGAGATTCTCCTCGAAAAAAACATGTCGTTTTTTTCGACGAGATTCTTGGACAAGAAAATTGTCCCGGCCGAGTGTACACACGCTCGATTCAAAGAACCCGCGGTTCTTTGAATGGAGCGTACACGGTGACGTCATCGACTATGACGAGCATGCGCTCGTCACATTCGATGCCGTCGCCGCCATCTTGGTATACCCTACGTATGCCTAGGAAGCTACCGCGCATGCGTCAAATTCATTTCGAACATGCGCGGGCTTCCGGGAGGACAGGTAAGTGTACACACACTCACTTTTCTCGTCGAGAAACATGCCGACGAGAATCTCGACGAGAAAATAGAGAGCAGGATCTCTATTTTCTCGTCGAGATTCTTGTCGCTTTTCTTGACGAGAAACCATACACACGAACGAGTTTCTCGGCAAAAAATCTCTGCCAGCAAGTTTCTTGCTGGTTTTTGCCGAGAAACTCGTTCGTGTGTACGAGGCTTAAGACTTATTATAGGTTTACCTGTAGGTTAAAGTTGTTATACAGTTATACAGTTTACAACCACTTTAAACAAAGAAAAACAGTTCCAGCAGACAACAGATTAACTTGTACTTGTTCAATAGTTGTCCCCTACGAGACCCAGGGCACCCTCCTCTGGGTCTCCAGAGTCCAGGCACATGCTCTGATTCAGTAATAGTCCAGTTCAAGCCAGACAGTTATAGAAGTTGCTGTGATCGCTCTTTTTCAATCCTACTGAGACAGTCCCTCTTTTCCTTCCTTATGGTCCGATCACACCAGGCATCCAAATCACACCCCATACTGTCTTTCCAGATTGTGGTCAGCTATGGCAGAGTTCTGTTCAGAGAGTAGCAGCAGCCCAGTCTTTTCCCTACATACCTGCTTGCCTCCAGACAGTCCTCTCCCCTCTTCTCACTAGCCCGTATACCCCTTCTCCTTGCTCTGTTGCATCAGCTAATCACCTCCAGTATTGAATCAGACCCAGCCAAGGTGGTTGCCGCCTGTACTGGAGACACTTCATAAACAAGCATTGAAAAGTGGTCTCCTTAAAGATGGCTGCTGCATTTCTGCATTAATGAATATTAAATGAAACCCTATTTACACTGCAAAAGGATACAACAGCAACAAAGGAAGAGGAGATGTCGGGTAATCAAAAGAGAAGTATGGGAATTGTTTTTTTTTGTAATCATACTTACCTAGATGGATGCTGCATCTCTCCCCTGCCGGCTCCAAGGCTGAGAACCGAGTAATCAAAAACTCAGTTCTCAGTTCTCCCTAGGCAGAGAGCTGGTGACTGTCATTCTCTGGCTCTCTGCTCTGCCCCCTCCCTCAAAACACTGGACTGTGGAGGGGGCGGGAGCGGCTGACTCAGGCTCTCAGCGGACCGCTGAGTGGCCGAGCTGGGATCCAGGCTATTTCTCCCTGAAGGTGACACGTCCTTCAGTCACCCTCTTTCCTAGTCCAGAGGGCCTCCACTATCCTCCTCTCATAGTCCAGGGCCTCCAGACACCTGCTGTCCTAGTCCAGGGCCTCCAGACACCCCCTCTCCTAATCTAGGACCTCCAGTCACCCCCTCACCTAGTCAAGTGTTTCCTCTGTACCCCCCCATCCAGGGGCCTTTGCCACACCAACCACTATTTCCTAGTTAAGGGCCTCTTCTGCACCCCCCCTCCCCAGTCCAGGGCTTACTATGCACTCCCCTCCTAGTCCAAGGCTTTCCCTACAGCCCCCCCCCCAAGTTCAGAGCCTCCTCTGCACCCAGTCCTCCGAATCCAGGCCCTTTGCCACAGCAACCCCACAAGTCCAGGGCATCCTCTACACCCCCCAATCTAGGACCTCCTGTGTGCTCCCCTCTTAGTCCAAGGCCTCCTCTCCTAATCCAGGGTCTTTGCCACACCTACCCTTTTCTAGTCCAGGGCTTCCTCTGCACCCCCCTCTTACTCCAGTGCCTCCTATGCACCCCCCAGTCCAGGGCCTCCTCCGAACCCCACCCCATCCCAAGTCCTCCTTTGCCCCCCCTTAGTCCAGGTCCTCTTCTGTACCCCCCAGTCCGATGTCTTCTCTGCACCCCTCATCAGTCCAGGGCCTCCTCTAAACCCCCCCAGTCCAGGGCCTCTTCTGAAACCCCCCAATCCAGGGCCTCCTCTGCCCCCCCTCAGCCTAAGACCTGCACTAATTACCCCAGTCCTTGTCCTCCTCTGTACCCCCCCAGCCCAGGGCCTCCTCCACACCCCCTCCCATTTGTCCAGGGCCTTCTCTGCACCCCCCCCCTAGTCCAGGGCCTTCACTGCACCCCCCAGGCCCCCCAATCATTTGATATACCAACCCCAAATTCCTAGTCCAGGGCCTTCTGCACACAAACCCCTCTCCTTGTCCTAATAAATGCCTTCTAGTTCCAGGAAGGCTCTCCCATGCTGAAGCGTCGCTCTGGAATGCCTTTCTATAGCGCTGATGGGTAGGAGGAGCCGAGTGATTCAGCGCTGTTTCCGGTATTTGGCAAACTATGCAGCGGGCACTGCCAGTCCATTACACATGATTGGGCGGCAGGGACACCCTTAGCGCAGTGCTTCCAAGTGCGGGTGGGAGTGGAACCCCTGGCTGCAACCCCCTAGATGTGTCACCCGGGGCGTGTGTCCCCCCCTGATTCCCCCTAGTTTCAGCCCTGCTGGGAGATGTTGCTATGTTCTCTGAGCCAAAGATATGCATGGCGGCTTCTTATAGAGTGAGATCTTTTTGGATTTTGAAAATAATTACCTCAGCTATTGTGAAGCAGGGTTTAACTTCTCTGACTAAAGTGCAAGCTCATTCTACTAGAGAGGGTTCTAGCTTCTAGAGCAACTTATGCCAAGGTATCTGCAGACGACATCTGCAAAACTATGAGTTGTAGTTCACGATCCATTCTTGTTGCAAATTGGATGTGGCATAGGCTAGCTCAACTTGTTTTGTCTCCCCAGTCAATTCTTCAGCCTTGAAGGAGGATTAAAATGTTTTTTCACTTGATCTTGTTTTATAAACTGCTCAGCTATATCTAGGTTTTGTATTTTTGCTTGCTTTTGTTTTCTTTCTTTTGTATGTTAAAATCATTAGAAAATCTCTATAAAATGTACCCTTTAAAAATTTGTTTTTCAGCCAGGGTCAGATCTAGCCTGATTTGGGGGTGCAGTAAAAAAAAGTCAAGTGGTATATTGACAAAAGTGAGTGACAGTCTGTAGCATGAGTTACTACCCAGAAGTAACATCTTATAGGTAGTGCAGAGGCAATGCCAGTATGTATTAAGCCTAGTACACATGGGCCGAATGTCGGGCGACATCGACCGGTTCAATAAAGACCGACCGTCTTGTGTGTATGGCAGGCGGTCCGACAGAAGCCGGCTTCTGTTGGAGGAGCATGTTGGAAAACCAGCAGCCGACTGGCTCCCAATCAGCACTCTTAGCCAATGGCTGAGAGAGCTGAATTGAGTGTTCTGTCGGGAGGGCCATCCCCCTGTCAGAACACAATAGAACAGCAGGGGAGATCGCTGTACTAACCTCGGGTCATTAGTACAGCGGCATTGACCAGACCTGTCAGTTTTTTTTTGTTAAACCCGCTGGGTTGAATGAAAAGAAACTAGTGGTGTGTACTGGGCTTTAGACTGTCATTGGATTAGGATGATAAAAACAGAACCTGTGCTCTCTTATATTAGGTGCTCCTTATCACAGTCTCTCCTTACATCAGGAGTCCTCATAAGAGTCCTCCTTTACATCAGGGTCACTCTCTCATCAGAGTGCCCCATTACATCCGAGTCAGTCATCAGAGTGCCCCTTTGCATCAACTTTCAGCATCAGAGTTCCTTCTTACAAGAATTGACCCCATCAGAGTGCCCCTTACATCAACTCTCGGCATCAGAGTGCACCTTACATCAACTGTTGGTGTAAGAGTTCTCCTTTACATCAACTGTCCCTGTAAGAGTTTCCTCTTACACCAAATGTCCCTTTCAGAGTGCCCCCTTACATCAATTGTCCCCATCAGAGTCCCCCTTACAAAAAATGTTCCCCATCAGAATGTCCCCTAATATCAATTGTCCTATCAGACTGGTTCGCAGATCAGTGGATGCACTCTGAGAAACCTGGGAGGAGATACTAAAATCTGGAGGGGCACAGCCCACTCCAGCACCTCCATAGATTTGGGCCTGTTTTCAGCATTACTTTTTTGTGTTTTTCCTGGGAATTAAGGATGAGCCAGGAATACGGAAAATTGTTACCCTATTCTTACAGTAATTTTATTTTCCTTGTGTATCCCTGTATCAGCATATTTACCCTCCCTATTGTCCTGTTACTGTCTAGTCACGGAAAGCTTCTTCAGGGAGTAATGTGCTTGTTTATTTCTTTGAAAGAAGGTGGTCCTAAGGGGGTCAATGGGGTGAGCTGATCCCACTGTATGCTAAATTGAGAATAACCCAGTCAAGGAAAATTACAGTAAGTACTGTATAGGGTAACAACTTTTTGTAATTTTTACTTCAGCTTTTTAATGCGTACAGTATATCTGCTCTGGTTTATGTTTTTTTTCCTGTTCTGATATATATTTTATATTGGTGAGAAAATAAAATATATTGATAGGTTATAATGCTGAACAATATTCTCATTGTTCCATGAGCTGGCCAGGAAGTTTATTCGGAAAACAAAGAGACACTTAGTGTTTAACTAGATGTGCAAGATTTCCTGTGATGAAATTTGTGGTATTTATATTTTTCTAAGCATTTCTTACCAGTGATTTTCAATGCACTGGTACACAGGTTGCAGGAGAAATCCACTAATGCTCAAACTTTCTTAGTATAAAATACATTCCTACAGTCTGCAATAGTAGAAAATAATAATATACTCCAAGCTCCAGGCCCCAAGGTTCTCCCTAGTTAGGATGATTTCTGTACCAGTGACACTGACTATGCAGACCTTGCCTGTGTTAAGCTGGCCATATATTATACAATATTCTTCTACAGGCATACCCTGCTTTTAACCACTTGACAACTGGGCACTAAGCCCCCTTCGTGCCCGGAACAATTTTCAGCTTTCAGCGCTGACACACTTTGAATGACAATTGCGCGGTCATACAACGCTGTACCCAAATGATATTTTTATCATTTTTTCCCCACAAATAGAGCTTTCTTTTGGTGGTATTTGATCACCTCTGCGGTTTTTATTTTTTGCGCTATAAACAAAAAAAGACAGAAAATTTTGAAAAAAAAACACTATTTTTTTACTTTTTGCTATAATAATATCCCAATTTTTTTTAAAAAACTATTTTTTTTTTTCAGTTTAGGCCGATACGTATTCTTCTATATTTTTTTGGTAAAAAAAATTGCAATTAGCGTATAGCGATTGATTTGCGAAAAAGTTATAGCGCCTACAAAATAGGGGATAGAATTATGACATTTTTATTATATATTTTTTTTTTACTAGTAATGGCGGCGATCTGCGATTTTTGTCAGGCCTGCAATATTGCGGCGGACATATCGGACACTTTTGACACTATTTTGGGACCATTCACATTTATACAGCGAACAGTGCTATAAATATGCACTGATTACTGTATAAATGTGACTGGCAGGGAAGGGGTTAACACTAGGGAGCGAGGAAGGGGTTAACTATGTTCCCTATTTGTGATTCTTACTGTGTGGGGGAGGGGACTGACAGGGGGAGGTGACCGATCTGTGTCCCTATGTACAAGGGACACAGCATCGGTCTCCTCTCTCCCTGACAGGACATGGATCTCTGTGTTTACACACAGAGATCCACGTCCTGCCTCTGTCACAGCCGATCGCGGGAGCCTGGCGGACATCGCGGCCGCCAGGCACGCGCATCGGCATTACGTGACCACGGCGGGCACAGCTGTTCCCCGCCGCGCGCCCTTGGCGGCGCGCAGGGGGGAGAGAAATAGGAGGACGCCCATAGACGTCCACTCAGCACTTGAGAGCCGCGCTGCAGACGTCTTTTGTCTATAGCGCGGGTCTCAAGTGGTTAAGTACACAATGGGGTTTATTTACTAAAGCTGGAAAGTGCAAAATCAGGCTCACTTCTGCATAGAAACAAATGAGCTTCCAGGTTTTATTACCAAAGCTTAAGTGTACAACTTTCCATTAGATATAAAAAAAAACATATAATATGAGGTCACACCTAAACACTTTTAATTTTGTGTGAAATCAGACAGGCCCTTCTACTACATAGTTGATGGTAAATCTAAAGGAAATTGAACAATAAAATTGTATAATGTATGGCCAGCTTTATAGTTTGGGATGGGTCCCTGTTACATAATCTGTGACAGGTAGCAAATAAAATGCATAAGAAATTTTAGATTTATTTTAAAAGTCAATAGAAATAATGTGCAAAGTTCAGTTGAGCCCCATACACACGGTCGGACTTCCATCGGACATTTCCGTGGTTTTTTTGTCCGAACGGAGTTGGTCGGGAACACCCATAGCATACACATGCTCTGACTTTTCTGCAAACTTTCCCAAAACTTTTTGCAACATCACGTGGTTTTTCTGCTCTTTTCTGCTCTTTACCGCCACCCTTTGGTCAACTTCTGCTATTGTTGGTTGATTTTAACATTAGTTGTTTTGTCCATCGGACAAAAGTCCGATGGTTTTCTGTACACATGGTCGGCCTTTGCTCCATCTGACTTTTGTTGGGCAAAAGTTTGTCCGTTTGCAGACCCAACTTTTGTCCGATGAAAACAAGAAAAAAGCAAAAACAGTTTGTCCGATGGAGCGTACACACGGTCGGATTGTTGGTCCAACTTCCTCAAAATGAAGTTTGTTGGCCAAAAGTCCGGCCGTGTGTACGGGGCTTAACACAAACCAACTAAATGGATTTTTTTCTTTTTTTTATTCATCCTTTATTTTAATTTGGAAAAAAAAAGTTATCAGGAAATATTCTACATTGTAAAGATGTAACCAACACAGTATATGTTTTAATGTAGACGCAACAAATGTTTTAAATAATAGGAAACTGTGCTAGAAGGGGGTTGCAGAACCCTTGATGAAGTAGAAAGAAAATTCATATATAAATAACACAATTTTTTTTTTTAAATAAATATAATAATAAATATATAATAATAAATATATATATATATAATAATAAATAAAAATAATATTGGCCACAATATATAAATCTATTTATATCACTTCTTCTATCCATATGGCCCTTTTACGTCTGACCCTCTCAACACATAAAGAAGATTCTTTAGTGACATACATTTACTTTTGTAAACACATGTAGGAAAGTTTAGGAATGATCGTACATGTCATAGATACATGTGATTGTCTGCTATCAGCATCTTCACTTTTTACTGTACATCATGCATTTTCTTATCCCAACTTACTCTATTGAATCAGCCTGGATTGGATATTTGGATAGATTTTGCTGTTCCCAGATGTCACAATGTGATGGATTGGTGCATACTGTTTGGATCAGTGACAGTATGTTCCCAGTCTACTCTGCTCACTTCTGACTCATTCTATTTCATTTAATGTCCCTGAGTCACATCTTACCAGAGCCCCTCGCTCAGTGTATAGAGATATTCCATTACTTTCCTTGTATGGAGCTTACTGAGAAGGACACGCTTAATGTAATGGCAATGACAGCCCATTTACTTGTTAAAGATCATATTTTCGTTTCACTTCTCCATTTCTTTGCACTAAAAAGAAATAAAATTCCTACTGAATTTTTAGAAACGAAAGAATTTCACACATAAATGCTTTAAACATTTTAACATACAGGAGTTGGGCAAATTGGGGAAATTTTGGGTAAAGATTGTATAGATTACATTTTAAAATGTTGTTTCATTTCTCAGCACTGAGTTAAATTAAAGTAAAACTGAACTGTAACAATAACAAACAAAAGAATGTCAGAAGTGAGGGTATTCAAGATCTGAATATGCAATACATGGGGGACAAAATCAATAAAATGGCACAATAGTGAACTTAGGGAGGTTGATTTACTAATGGCAAATATACTGTACACTGCAAGTGCATTTTCTCTAGATCTGGGGGGAAGCTCTGTTGATATCTATCATCCAATCATGTACAAACAAAAATGCTGTTTTTTTATTTTCCTTGCATGTGATTGAGTATTCTTTGCAAAGTGAAGTTTTACCTTATTTACTTACTAAGCTCTGGAACAAGTGCGCTTGCAGTGCACAGTACATCTGCCTTTAGTAAATCAACCCCAAAGTGTATGTAAGCCCTCACCTTGTAAAACAAAACATTGCCCCTGTTGAAGACTTTGCAGTCGAAACGCGTCAGTCTTGCATACTGCACCCCACATTGCTTTTATTTTCGTGATCACTTTTATTGTATTGTCAGTTCATATGACAAATTTATTTAATAAATCCTGTCGTGGTTTTATTGACCTGCACCATTGGGAGTTTCCCATTTGTTTCTACTTTTTCCATCTTTGTTTGCTTGGAGCCTGTATGCTGGAGAAGTGTTGGACCTGCATTTCTATCCACTAGATTTCCCTTTCAAGACCGATTGAGACGTCCATGGCATCCTGTTCCACGGTTCCTGGTTGCTGAGACCTCAAGCCTATCTGACCCACTATCGTACGATAGATGAGTCCACCGGTTGCGGTAAGAGTACCCCATCCAGTTTATTACCTCAAGTGTTTCTACAGTCAACATTTGGTTTTCATCACCTTTGTGGGAAGATATACATAGAGTGTAAGACATATGGACTTGTTTTCTTCACCCATTTGAGTTGACACATTTTGAGCATGTTCAGGGTTCTTTTATTTTTTTATTTTTTTATGTCACATGGACTTTTTTTCTTTATTTCACCTATTTATGGATTTGCCAATATCCATTTAAGTTTATTTCACTATACAGGTTGTGCAGACTTGGTACACATATTAGTGTTTATTTTATATACACTCTATTGTGATTGTTTATCACATTTAGTCTAACACTATTTGTTGGTTGTCACATCATATTGAGTGTTATTACCCTTTACTATTTGGGTTAGCGCCGCACTATTTATTTTATAAACAAAAATGCTGTTTTTTGTTTTTCTTGCATGTGATTGAGTATTCTTTGCAAAGTGAAGTTTTACCTTATTTACTAAGCTCTGGAACAAGTGCGCTTGCAGTGCACAGTATATTTGCCTTTAGTAAATCAACCCCAAAGTGTATGTAAACCCTCACCCTGTAAAACAAAACATTGGGGTTGATTTACTTAAGGTAAATAGTCTGTGCACTGCAAGCAGGGATGCTGTTAGAAATCACGGTGCCCTATACAGCCTACCTGACAAGAACACCCCCCCTCCCTGGCCGAAAGTGACTGAGGGCATAGATTTGTCAGTCCCTTTCTCTACAGCCTCAACTGCACATATAAATAAACAGGAACTGCTCTGTGGAATCCTGCTTATTCACAAACTGAAGCACAGTGAACACAGTTTACTATGCTTCAGTGATGAATGGACACAGGGGTGATTGATGCTGATCACTCACTGTGTTCATTCAGAAAAGGAAGGGGCCAGTAAATTACATATTTACTGGCCCCGTCCCCTGCTCTTCATCCTGGAACATCCCCCTGTGTCCCTGCAGCAGCTGCTGGTGGTAGAGAAGGGAAGCCGGAAACGCTGAAAGGGAAAGTTGCACACAGGTGGGTCTGGACAGCAGATGGAAGGGGTACATGGGCTGGAACCAATCACCTTGCAGTGCAGCCAGAGGGTGGGAGAGGAATAGATGCTGGAAGAGCTGCAGGGGGAGGCAGAAGAGGGTCTGTGTCTGTAATAGGACAGTACAGCTGGCCCTTCTGCTGAGTAGGTGCCTGAGCCCCCCCTTTTGAACTGATGGGGCCTAGGACAGGAAAGCTGGCTGTACGGCCTTATCAGCAGCCCTGACTGCAAGTACAGCTGCTCTAAATATGGGGGGAACGTGTAAGGAAAAAAAAATGAATTTTTACTTGCACATGATTGGGTGACAGAAATCAGCAGAGCTTCCCCTCATTTCAGAGCTTCTCCGCAGATCTAGAGCAACTTCTAGTGCACAGTACATTTGCCTTTAGTAAATAAACCTCATTGAGTATAAAACAGAAATTAAAATGTTTTTTTATTTGCGTATACATATAAAAAAAACATTGTAAACACCTTTTTTCCCCTTTTTTTAAATAAATGAACACATACCCTCTGTACTCAGCTGCATATGAGCTAGGGGAGGGGAAATAGCAGCACACTGATCTTCCCAGTGAAAGGCTATGCAGGAAGGGGGGGGGGTGTTGTCAGGACAAGTCTGATCATTGGAGGAGAGTATACTAAGTTTCCAGCATAGCTAGAGAACTGACAACGGTGTGTTCTCCTGCTTAGAGTAGTCAGTTCTTAATAGGAAAGCAGAGGGACTGGCAAGAACACCAGGGATTTCGCACAAAGGAAGCAATACAAAAAGAACAGGATACTTTTTTTTACACAAGTACATGGGACAGCAGGCACATATCAGGAATATAAAAAAAGTTGGGTTTACATATTCTTTAAGGACATGTGTACATGGCTTTTGTTTGTGTAGCGGGGGTTTCCTTTAAGGCCTCAGAGACTACTGTACCCATAACCCCAATGGGCACCCAGGGTGCATTTCCCCGCGCAAAGACTGCTGGGGTGGACTTTATAAGAGGAAGGCGGAGCTGGGTTCAGTCTCTTTGGACACCGCCCGCCCAGCAAGTGGAACTCCTTTCCGAGCCTGTGGTGATACAAGGCCTGAAGCCTGGGCCTTTCTCCAAAGAGCCTTCCTCTCTCACCGAGTAACCTGAGGGACGTCTCTCCGTACTGTTGCTGCATCGTTACCCGGAGGACCAAAGACACAGCAGCGGGAGATACGGACACGGACTGGTCCGGTTGGATGAGAGAGCACCTGCTCAGAGAACTATATAGGATCTCTAGGCCCAATAACTGTTATCCGGAGTTATCAATAGTGTTGCGCTGCGCATCGGAGAGACAGTGCATCAGAGCAGCTTTAGAGATTGCCTTAATTCACCAAGTTATCAAAACCCCTTTACCCTGTGGATTACAGTATTTCTTCAACAAGTGCACCACCGCTTTGCTAGCGAAGATTTTCCCCTACAGAACTTCTACACAGTACAGTCAGGCCTGACTTAGCGTAGACATTGCTGGGCGCCATTTTTGCCCACGAGGGAGAATAGCTGCAGCGGGGACCGTTAGATTTATGCACCATACTGTATATCTGTCTGTTTATTGAGATACTCTTCTATTGCAGGGTTCTGCACATGATATGCACACTGTTGATTATATGCTTACCCAACAATTTGAGTAAAAGTGCAAAGGTTAAGTATACTGGTGTTGTGTCATTTACTTTGCAGAAGAGACAGGTAAAGATAGCTATACTCTATTGCTGTGTGTGTTCTATTATAGGATTGTGTCTCCGTGAGTTGCAGGCTACATAATCCTATCCTCCCCTACTAGCTGTGCCAAGGGAGGTAAGAGCCAATTGCCGGGGGTTGACAGGGTGCATTACAGGGGCCCAAAAATTATACCAGCAGCCCTCTTAACTGGGGGTACCGCTACATTTGCATTAAAGGAGAAGTCTGGGTTTTGAGTTTTTTGGCTGTTCATACTTACCTCGGTGGATGGAGCATCAGACCGATGCTCCATCTGTCCCCCGCCGTCTGTGCAATGGTAACCGAGCTACCGAACATCGCCGTTGGCTCGGTTCTCACAGATCCCCCGAGAGGAAAGAAGCTGACTGTCAGTCAGCCTCTTTCCTCTCTGTTTCTCCATGCTCATTGGATTGCTGAGCCGTGGAAGGGCGGGGAGAGGCGGTTTCAGCGGCTCGCTTAGACTGCCATCAATCAGGGCAGCTGGCGGATCCCGACTTGGGAAGTCGTGATGATGTGCTTCCCCGACTGATGGCAGTGATGTCAGCGGAGAGCGGACTTCAGACCGCTCTGCACTGAAAACGGGTCACAGGAGTGCAAAACTAATTGCACTCCTGTGACCCTTAGGAAAAGCCCAGCCTAAAAAGCTCAGGCTGGACTTCCCCTTTAAAAAGAGCTTCTTTCTCGATACAATGAGAGTGCAAAAGCAACTTGAAGCAGCTTAGAAGGTTAGAAGCACATGTGAAGGATCTCCTTGTGACCTTAAAAAGCTGGAATTAATTCTACAATCCAATTGCTCCAGATCCAACTCACTATATTTTGGGCTTACCTTTGCCAAACTCAACCAAGATAGCTACAAAGCTGATTATCCACATTCTATCTGCAGCCAGATGCTTGATAGCCTTAAAATAGGAAAAATATATCCCCACCATCAAAAGAAGATCTCTATAAACATGAGGGGGGGAGAAAAGTTTGGGACTTTGAATGAAGCACATAGGTGGAACACTGAATTTTTTGAAAAAAATACATTTTATTAAAATCACATAGGTTATACATATATCTTGGCCAAGAGGCTCCATATAAAGACATAAGTTAATGAGGATACTTCAAGACAATTGAATCACAACATGTTGTAATAAAATAATGCATCTAGGAGAGCCAAGGATACTAAAAGGCTCGTTGACTCAACGCGTTTCGGCGGCTAATCGCCTCGTCAGGAGCAGATGCATTTAGTCTGAAAAAATAGAAAGAAAAAAATAGAAAGAAAAAAATATGAGGACCAATAACTGGTTCTTGGGACAATGGGGTAAAAAACAAAATAAGGAAGTAAACGTTGTGGAAGGGGGAATGTTGGGAGAAGGGAAGGGGGTTCACCCTCCTACTTACATGTAGCAAGCACTTGGTCAACAGGTGGCACCACGCCGGCGGCATAAATCAAGTGGCCCCTTTTTCGGCTTGTTGTAGTGTTGTACATCACCGCGTTCCTGGTGATCAAAATTTCCGAGCAACATTTGTGCGACCGTGTGTATGCAAGACAAGTTTGAGCCAACATCCGTCGGAAAAAAATCCACGGTTTTGTTGTCGGAAATTCCGATCGTGTGTACGCGACATTAGAGTGATTGTGATGTATTTTCTTTATAGTAGAATATGATTTTAAATGTACGTATATCTAATCCGCTGTAACAAAATGTACATGGATACCCTTTTAAAAAATCTTTTTCATTAAACAGAAAGGTGAATAATAAAAAAATTGAATTTATGGCAGGGCTGCCATAAGGAAACCGCTTATATCCAAGGTCAATGTACAGACAAATAGATTAGTATAAACCAGAAATCGAGGACCCCTGGCAAGGAATTACAGCAATATGAGAGACCAATCAAATTTGCACAGCTAAGTATAATTAAAACACAATTTTCGACCAGGTAAAAAACTTTATTGCACTTGCTATTGTGTTTGAATTTAAAAAGTATATTTCTGTGTTAGTGTTTTGACAGCTACTGTATTAAAGGGAATGATTAACACTTTTTCACATGTAGCGCACCCACACATCCGCCTCCTGCATTTAAACTCGGCTCCTCGCAGGGGGAGACAGGCACACCACGCTAACAGCCCGTACCCTCTTGTGCAAAAGGTTGAGCAGTGTTATTGTTGGGTCTTGTCTGCAGCCAGGCCAAAATCCTCCCGAGAATGATTCTCGCCTCTACTGTAAGTAGAGGTAAGTCCTTAACTTCCCCAGTAACATGAATGTCCACACCAGCTGAAGCTCCAACTTAAGATTTATTCTCACTTTAAAATACACAGTCTCTCGGATAGGAAAAAGAGGTTGGAGCAAAGAAAACAGAACAGCTCAAGGTGTGGAGGAGGTCCAGGCACAAACGTAGCTCTTTACTGTACTACTCAGATTCTCAAGCAGCATACTAGGCGCACAGTCTCTGCCACAGACCGTGAGTTTGGTCTCTGCCACAGACCCGGTGAATAAGGCCACTGCCACTGACCTGATGAACGTGAACTTTCTTCTTAGAACATGGCCCCTTTCAAGGAGAAGATGTCCCCCCAGAGAGTCAACAGACCCTTCCTTCACCGTGACTCCCGCATCGGTCCTTAGGAATGATCCTCCCTTCTCTGAGAGTGCGGGCCCCCTCGCAAGGCGGCACCCTGGACTCCTCAATCCTTAGCAGACCCCAGCCGAAGGTGCTGGGCCCCGGGGCTTTCTCCGCATCCCCTGGGTCTTCATACCCAGGTGATCAGGACAACAGGGTAGTACCTCATCCCAGGCTAAAGGTGCCTGAGACGGAACAGGGACACAGCCTCTGGGCCTAGGGCACCCAGAGATCAACCGCACTCACTCACAGGCTGAAGGTGCCTGGTGGTGGACCCCGATCAGGAGATGTCTGCCCCTTTTATATCCTCTCCCGGCATGCACAGCAGGTTCCCCGCCCCACTGCACGGCCGAGAGGGGACACAAAAGGCACAGCACTACGCTCATGGTTCAACCCCGGCCCAGAATGGCAGCGCCACCCGCAGGCCACAGGGAAGTCATCACCAGCATTATCCCCTGAGGACAAAAAAATGGTCCATAGCCACTAACAATCAAGGTGTCTGAGCCTAATTACCACTCAGAGACTTCCCCTAAATTGACCACCCCGCTACACACATATTTGTTTATGTATTACGTTTTAGTACTATTTTTTAGTGCTAGAACACAATTTTTTTCTTTTTTTTAGAGCCTGTTCACACGGGGCATGTTGAGCTGTGATGATTAATGCAGGCTCAATGCAAGAGCACAGAGAAAACAATTGTTCTCAATGTGCCCTGTTCAAGCTATACATGTTGCATTTGTATGCAGTGCAATGCACTTCAACCCATATTAATGCACCACAGTGTATTTTAATTTGAAATAAAGTTAAAAAGAGTAAACAGGGGGCGTGTCCTGGCTATGGAGGAGTGAGGACGTGCTTTGCCTCAGTTCCGCTCCACGCCGCCATAAGTGAAGCTACAGAGGGGGTTTCTTACCGGCATCCACTCCCCTTATGTCCCAGCGATTGCGGCATTCATCCCAGCCTCCAAGGGATGGATCGCACGCTGCAGGCACAGCTGGAAACCTATTTTCCCGAGTCCCGAGAACAAGGCCGCGAGGCCTCCAAAATGGCGCCGACAGGGAAAGACCCAGAAAGCAGCAAAATCTACACAGCCAGCCGCGGCTGCGGCGCGGCAGCCGAAGGAGACTGTCTCCCCTGCTTCTCCGGTCTCATCCCCAGGGTCGGTGAGTGATTCGGCCCCTCCAACCTCCCCTGCCTCCCCAGGGGGACACTCAGCAACATCAGACTTTCTGGGGGATGAGGATCTCAGGCGCCATATATTGTCCCTCCCCACCAAAGAGGACTTGTAGCGCTTCACTAGCAGAGTAGAGAAGGCTTTCACTGCAGATATTGCCCAGTTAAAGGCTGACACATCCCACCTTGGAAACAGAGTGGAATCCCTGGAAGAGAGACTGGAGGAGGCTCTCCCCACTATTGCTCTGCTGCAATCTAAATGTCATATGCAAGACCAACAGATTGAGACCCTGCTATGCCAGTTAGATGACACTGAAAATCACAGCAGACGGGCTAACATTAGGATCCGGGGGATTGCCTGAAGCCACGGCCTCACGTGACATTATTCCCACGCTGCAAGATGTCTTTCGGGACATATTGGGCATGCCTGCATCTGCTCCTATTGAATTAGACCACGCTCACAGGGCCCTGAGACCTCCATCTCAGGATGTGGATAACCCCAGAGACATTATTTGCAAGCTACATAAATACACTCTCAAGGATCGCATCATGCAAAAGATGCGTGGCAAGCCTTTCTATGATTTTGATGGGGCGCGCTTGTTTTTCTATCAGGACATTTCCAGACGCACTTTAATGCAACGCAGGGCGCTCCGCCCCCTCTTGACTGCGCTCCAGGATGCAGGACTGCCGTACCGTTGGGGCTTCTCTTTCTTTCTGCAGGCGACTAAAGAAGGAAAACAGGTCACACTGCGTACAAAAGATGACCTCCCGCACATCCTCTCTGCTCTGGGGCTATACCCTGTTGACTTCCCTGACTGGAGGGAACAGTTCGGTGCCTTGTCGATGAAGCTTCCTGAGCCATGGATGTCGCAGACGAGACAGACAGCGTTCAACACACGATCCCTTAATGGGCCCTTCAACGTCTCAAGATTGACGGTGGTGACTCTTCTGGTCACTGGAGTGGTTTCCGTAACTTTTCCTTAGTTGCAGCGCGGTGACCCTCCCGCATACACCGCAATACCTCCTAGACGCACCCTCTTGATGTGAACTCTACACATGCCTAATGCCCCAGGACTGATGGCCTGGTTAGGTGCAAGATGACTATTGGCAAATACGCCTAGGTTAGTGTTGTGCCACCCCATTGTTGCCATATTGGCCCTAACAGACAGCTTACGAACTTACCCTGGCTAATATAGCTCTCCCACTCTACTTTAGCTCTCTGCAAGATGCGGTGGACGGAGATGAGACTCCCTACCTTCCCCCCCATGTTGGCACACGTTCCCCACGTAGGCCCCCCCTTTTTGGGTGCTGTTCCCTATTGGGACCTAGAGCCAAGGTCTGGGACTCCCACCATAGTGGTGGCGGGCCCTACGCCAGGCTTACAGATGTTTTTTTCTCTATGTGTATGGCTATGGTTCATGCCAATTTACTGTGCTTACTTTGCATTGTTTAACTATTTTTTGTGTTTGTTCCCCATCTTGTCTTTCATCTCTCTCCTCTTCTACCCCCTTGCTATCTCTTCCTACCCTAGGAGCATCACCATATCTCTTTGTCTGCATGGGGCGAGCTGGCAGATTTGGCACAACTCATTCCCTCCTGATCCTACATGTCTTCGCTAAAGGTTATATCTTATAACGTCCGAGGCCTCTGCTCCCCAGGTAAGCGTAGTAAATTATGGTGGGAACTAAAGAAACTAGAAACACAGGTAGTTTTCCTGCAAGAAACCCATTTCACCCCCCATTCTATGCCTAGTCTGCCCACCCATCTTTATAGCCAATGGTTCCATAGTACCTACCCAAATTCCAAATCCAGGGGTACTGCGATCACGATCCATAAGACATGCCCTTTCCAACTTATAGACAGCAAAATTGAGTCACAAGGTCGCTACGTTTTCTTAAAGGGTGTTATTGCTGGGATGAAATACACATTTGCCACAATGTATGCCCCCAATGCTAACCAATTATCTTTCATAGATGCAACCCTAGATCTCCTGGCAGATTTTAAAGAGGGCTTTGTAGTCCTTGGTGGAGACTTTAATGTTAGCCCAGATCCTCTCTTAGATACATCTAGTTCCCGACCTTCATACTCTTACGCCTTTCTCAAGCACTTTTGCAAGACACTCCGGTCTCACCTCCTTCTAGACAGCTGGAGGGTACTCCATCCTACAGATAGAGACTTCAGTTACTATTCTGCTGTGCATGATGTATACACTTGCATAGACCACATTTATGTTGACCGCCCCACGCTGGAGCTCCTGCAGTCGGCGTCCATCGGCAATATAACAATCTCTGATCACGCACTGATTGGGATGACTTTCACTTTACCGTCGAGCTCTCAAAGGGCCTGGATGTGGAGATTGAATGAAAACCTGTTGGATGATACTGCAGCGGCGGCCAGGGTGAGAGACGTCATTACTAATTATTTTAAAGAAAATGCCACGGAAGACGTCAGTAAGGGAATAGTGTGGGAAAGTCATAAAGCGGTAGTGAGAGGAGAACTGATCTCCCTGGGCTCCAAACTCAAAAAGGAACGCCAGGCAGACTTTACAAGGGTGCTAGATGCCCTTCAAGAGGCATAAATACAACACAAACAAAACGGGGACCCTGAGGCATTGAAGAGGCTGACTGACATGAGGACACTGTTCCAGAGATTGTTAGACAGACAAGTACGTAGACAGGCCAGATACTTATCTCATAAAAACTATGAGCACGGCAACAAATGTGGCCGCATGCTTGCACGGGCCCTTCGTAAGAAGCATGCTCAGACATATGTTCAGAAGCTCCGTTCCCCATCGGGCGCGGTTGCGATTCAGTCTTCTAAAATTGCCTCAGGGTTTCAGGAATATTACTCCCAACTGTATAATTTGACCCCTGACTGTCCTTTAAATGCTCAGACGCCCAGGTCGGTGGCCATTCAGGACTATTTGGCCTCGGCTGGTGTCACACCCCTGACTGCGGACCAACGCACTGACTTAGAGTTGCCAGTTACCCCCCAGTGAGATTGAGCTGATAGTGAAGTCCCTACCCAATGGGAAAAGCCCGGGACCAGACGGCTTCACCAAGGCTTACTATAAAGCTTTCCTGCCCCTATTGATATCACCTATGTGTAGCTACTTCAACTCCATAGCTGAGGGATCCCCTATTCCCCCTGAGGCGCTGCTAGCACATATCACGGTGCTACCAAAGGAGGGCAAGGACCCCATGGTACCCCAGAGCTACAGACCTATATCCCTCCTAAACATAGATGTTAAAAAATTTTTGGCGAAGATCCTTGCGAATAGGCTGAAACAAATCATGCCCCAACTGATACATCCTGATCAAACCGGGTTTATCACTGGGAGGGAGGCTAGCGACAATTCCATTAGAGCCATACAACTCATCCACTGGGCCTGTTCTCATCCTGACCAAAAGTCCTATATAATTCTGTCGACGGATGCCGAGAAGGCCTTCGACCGCGTTGACTGGTCGTATCTGCAAGCGGTGCTGGAGGCCCAGGGGTTGGGAGTGCGCATGCTGACCTCAATTATGGCCCTATACTCCACTCCGTGTGCACAGGTCAAGGTGAATGGGGTACTCTCCTCCAGGTTCCCGATCGGGAATGGCACAAGACAGGGATGTCCTCTTTCCATCCTCCTCTTCGCCTTGGTACTGGAGCCATTTCTACATACTGTTAGGGCGAATTTGGACATAAAAGGACTGAAGGTTGGAAATGCTGAACACAAGCTCTCAGCCTATGCTGATGATGTGCTCTTCCACCTCTTGGAACCCCTGATTTCTTTGCCGAACCTGATGGGAGAACTTCAGAGGTTTGGGATACTCTCTAACTTCAAAATTAATTTTTCAAAGTCGGTGATTCTCCCCGTTAAATTATCCCCCTCTCTGACAGAAAACTTGCAAGCAGCTTTTCCTTTCACCTGGGCTAAATCCTCCTTCAAATATTTGGGCATTAAATTAACAGACCGCTTTGACACCCTGTATACAGCCAACTACCCTCCCCTCCTTGAAGTAGTTAAAAGAGATCTAGCCCAGTGGACTAGAAACGCCTTTACTTGGCTAGGCCGCATAAACATTATAAAAATGAATATCTTGCCACGAGTACTCTTCTTTCTTCAGATGTTGCCGATCCCCCTCCCCAGAGTTTTCTTTCCCCGAATTTCTAGTATGCTATCTGGGTTTGTGTGGAACACACGGAAACCCTGTATAGCTTTGCAGATACTGAAGCGCTTAAAACAAAATGGTGGTCTAGGAGTCCCAAACATAGTGAGGTATTATAAAGCGGTCGCTTTGCAGAGGATCCTCAACTGGCATTTCCACACACAGTCCAAGCTATGGGTTTCCCTGGAAAAATGTTTAGCAGGGAGAAATTTAACGTACGCACCGTGGCTGTCTAGGGCACATAGGGGGTTGTCTGATACCACCTCTCCATTGACGGCGCACGCCCTTTCAGTCTGGGACCGAATTAACTCAACCCTGAACTTGTCCCCCCCTGTGTCCCCGCTGGCCCCGCTGGGTGGATTCCTTTGGTTCCCTCCAGGTGAACAAATGGCCTTTTTTGGCCCGTGGGTGGAAGATGGCAACGCCAGTTGCGGAAAGCTCATGAGCAATGGCAAACTGTTGAGTTTCGAGACCTTACAAGCCAGACATGCTGGCTCGCAGATGAATTTTTGGCGATATAGGCAACTTCACCATTTTTTTTAAACCCATGGCCATTCTATAAGAGATATCGCCTCCCTCACCCCCTTTGAACGCCTTTTTGTAGAAGATGATCTGCTGCCCCACCTGGTCTCTGAAATGTACCGTCTGTTGGGCTCTGCCACTCTAGATCCCAAACCTGCACATGTGCGGGTCTGGGAGAGAGACTTAAACCTTAAATTTTCCGAAACTCAGCTGACTCACCTATACCGGCTCATTTAATCCAGTTCTGTGGAATCTAAAACTCAAGAAACTATTTATAAAATTTTGTCGCGCTGGTATAGGGTGCTGGCAGATTTGACACAAATTTATCCCTCGGCGTCGGACTGGTGCTGGCGAGCATGCGGACATAGAGGCACGCTTATGCACATATGGTGGGTCTTCCCTCGGATCAAGCCATTTTGGGAAGACATTAAACTCCAAATAAATGAGATCTTAGACTTGGACATCCCCCTCACTCCGGCCCACTACCTCCTACACGTTCCTCAAATCCCAATTAGTAGATACAAGAAAAGCGCGTTACCCCATCTTCTTAATGCAGCTACGCGTTTGCTCCCCATTTATTGGAAACATTCTCGAATTCTCACAAGGGAGGAATGGGTGGCCAAGGTTAATGATATTAGAGAGGCTGAACACTGGATAGCGACCTGTAAGGATACTCTAGACCACTTCAACACTGTATGGGCACCTTGGGTGGCTCATGCGACAGACCCTGGGGGGATATCCTCTAGCCTAGACTTGGTGCTCCTAGAACTGGCTTAACCAACCCTTAGATCCCGGGTGGTAAGAGACACTCGGACGCCTTGAAGACAGTGGTGGCTCGATCGTGGACGCGGCCCGCTCGGTGCAGACTTGGAGACCTCTACCTAATTCACAGGTATGCTCTGATCTTTCCCTCCCCCCCTCCCTCCCCTTTCTCTACCACTAATCTTTCCCCCTCTTTTCTCTCTCTTCTAGTTTTTTCTCATCTATGTACAGCCTAGTGGCTACATGGTTTAGGAAGCTGTTTAAGTGGTTACTCTCACTGGACCAATGGTTATAATATGTTGCTGCTGTGAGGGGAGCCCACATAGTGTGGTGGGCATCCTTTTCCCCTCCTGGCATCGAGCATTTGTCCTGAGGGGTTGCCTTTAGGGCGGGGCGCCAGGGGAGGTTTGACGAAGGCAGATTTTGACCCCCTCTACTGGCGTCGTTGCCGGCGAGTTGCCTCTTACCCTTTAGAGGGAATTGACTACCGAACATTATGTCATTTTGGGTCTAGGTGAATGCTGAAGTGCCTACCATACACTACTGCTAATTTGCAACTTGTATTACCGTTTTATTTGTCGTATCTTTGTCTCTCAAATAAAATACAGATTATATTTTAAAAAAAGAGTAAACAGTGGGAATTATTATAACAATGAATCATACCACCCATACACAACGCAAACCAGTATGAGTATGTTATACAGTATGGTGCATAAGTGGCTAGTACTTCCGCCTAGCAGCACTAGGGCTGTCTGTTTGAATTCCAACAACGGCACTACCTGCCTGGAGTTTGCATGTTCTCCCTGTGCCTGTGTGGGTTTCCTCCGGGTATTCAGGTTTCCTCCCACACTCCAAAGACATGCTGGTAGATCAATTGGCTCCTGTTTGAATTGTATATATATATGTATGAATGTGATTTAGGGACCTTGGATTGTAAGCTCCTTGAGGGCAGGGACTGATGTGAATGTATAATATATATGTAAAGTGCTGTGTAAATTGATGCCGCTATAACTCCTTTGCGTCTGCGCTATAGCCGAATGACTGCTACAGAGTGGACCTACTTTGCCGGGACGCCGTCATATGACGTGATGACAGCTGATCACGTGATGTAAACGTGATGTAAACAGAAGATCGGTAATCAGGTTTTTTTCTCCTCACAATGACAGTGTAAGCATAAAAAAAAGCAGATCACCGGCTTCTGTGAAAGGGACATCGTTCCCGAAGAGGAAGAGGCACAGCCACATCATCTGTGCCCACCAGTGCCGTCTGCCAGTGCCACCTGCCAGTGCCCACCAGTGTATATCAGTGCTACCAATCAGTGCCCACCAGTGCATATCAGTGCCACCAGTCAGTGCCACCTATCAATGCCCACCATGCCACCTATCAATGCCCACCAGTGGTGCCAATCAGTGCCCATCAGTGCCTCATCATCAGTGCCGCCAAGCAGTGCTACCTATCAGTGTCACCTATCATTGCCAATCAGTGTCCATCACTGCCACCCATCAGTGCCCATCGCTGTCACCCATCAGTGCCACCTATCAGTGCCACCTATCAGTGCCACCTATCAATGCCCTTCAGTGCCGCACATCAGTGCCCATCAGTGCCACCCATCAGTGCCATCTCTCAGTGCCCACCAGTGCCGCCTTATCAGTGTCCACTAGTGTCGCCTATCCGTGTCCACCAGAGCCACCTTATCAGTGTCCATCACTGCAGCCTATCAGTGCCCATCAGTGCAGCCTATCAGTGCCCATCAGTGCTGCCTCATCAGGGCACATCAATGAAGGAGAAAAATTACCTGTTTGCAAAATCTTATAACAAAATAGGAAACTGTTTGTTTGTTTTTTTCTAAATTTTCTGTCTTTTTTCATTTTTTTAACAAAAAAACAAAACCCAGCAGTGATTAAATACCACCAAAAGAAAGCTCTATTTGTGGGGGAAAAAAATTATAAAAATTTAATTTGGCTACAGTGTTGTATGACCACGCAATTGTCATTCAAAGTGTGACAGCGCTGAAAGTTGAAAATTGGTCTGGGCAGGAAGGGGGTTGAAGTGCCCAGTAAGCAAGTGGTTAAGATTGTAAATTATAATTGACTGAAACCCACTATATAGTAATTTTCTATAAAATGTTATTCTTAAATGCCACCAACATCATCCCTGGTACATAGAGCAGGACCCCGAAGTAAAATTGACAGTTGAGTCTTGAGGATCACAGAATTAGGGTCTCGGCTCGGCTTTCCTGGTGTAAACTGCAGGAGTAGCAGGTATGCATCCCTGGGTCCCCCCATTCTGATGAAACTGTCTGGGGTAGCCAGGGGAGCAAAAACAGAATAATTGACAATCATCTTATGTTTAGGAAATCATGATCCTTAAAAATATTGTTCATATTTTTCTACATATGTTGCTGTATCCTTGTGAGGGCTACTGAGTATATTAGTCAACCTGTCACCCTGCCCAGCCAGGCACACGATTTCCAGTCACTCTTAGACAGACAGTCCATGCACTTTGTTTTTGTTTTTTTTACTAAGGGGAATTAACTTGGATGGGGTAAGGAAATATGGGATGCCCACTGAAATTTGCAGGATATTTACATGGGACTAAAGCTATATACACTCCCTGTATATACACTCCAGTCTTTACTCCAGCACAACACTTACTTGCAGACTATTCCTCCTCAACACCTCCAGCACATCACTTGCTTGAACTTTTAGGACCAACTAGCACAGGTTTAGGCCTGATACTGACTCAGCCAGGCCTTGCAAGTTCCCTTTGCGGGTAGGGACATAGAGTCCCTATGGTGTAGCAGAAATATGACAGTCCTTGGTTTTAGTTGTCCTACACATGGCTAGTGCTCCCAGCACCACCTTTTCAGGCCCTGCCAACCCTCCTGGCTGAAGCTGCCTCTCTCTTCTGCCCATACTTCCACTGTCCTCTCTTCTGGTTCTGCACCTATCCCAGACTGCTCTCTCCCAGTCCTCTCAGGCGTGCCTCTCCAGTCCTCCTGACTGTGCATCACTCACCAGCCCTCCTGGCTGTGACCTGTTGTTCCTCCCTGGAGACTTGCCTGGCAGTTCTTTCACCCACTGTCCTCTCCTTGCTCCTCTTGGCCAGGACACCTCTGTGTGTTGTAGCAGGGTCCCGTCCGAACCCGAGCCCAGGCCCAAGGTCACCACCCCCCTGACTGGGGAGCTCCCTCCAAGGCCACCGACAGCCTAGCACGCCATCTCCAGCTTCCTCATGAACCACTCTCCCCCACCAGCTGGGCTGACCCTAGGTATTTAAGGAGGCCTGCCCCCTGCCAATCCAACTTGGGGATTGGTCAGAGCTCCTTAGACTACCCCAAACAACTCCACCTTCCTCCTTCCACCTCCTCTTCCAGAAAGTACCAGAACATTCTGGAAAGAAGTGGGAGGTCCTGGTGATGCTGCCTGTGAACCACCCAGCTCTACCCTGAGTTACTCCCAGACCCAGATCAAAACAAAACCAGACTTGGCTGGCAGCCAAGCCTGTAAATTTACCTATTACACCAAACAGAGAACTACTCTCTTAGCACACTGCTCTGTGACCAAACCTGCCCTTTTTTCAAGACAATTAGAGCCTCAGGCTCTAATCATGTGCTTCTTAAAAAAAAAACCCTATTGGAATCCATGCATCCGGCGCCCTGCATGGAGATTAGGGGCCGGGCGCATGGATTAGGGGGGCCGCACCCCATATGGATGGGCCACCACTGCATTACAGCTATTTAGCAAAAGTGACATGTCACAAACTATTACATGCACATCCAATTCATAAGCTGTCACAGCAGCAACATTTATTTTTGTAATATCTAAACTATCTGTACAAGGAACACTTTATAGCCCTCTGGCAGTGTTATAGCTTGTCACAACCCCTGCAACTATCATTTTTTCTGGAAAAATGTGGAGTACAATATAAGCAATATAAAAAAATTACAACCAGGAATTCATATAATGTTGTTTATAATAGCTGCACTTTACACATGTTCATTCTAGCAGACCTTACTCTATCTAACTGGAATGGATGGCATGCTGACTTAGACAGTGTGCCAATGACTGTCTTCTTAGCGTCATGAAAATGAAAACAGCAATCAGTCATAGGCTAATGATTTCAGTCCTTAGACTATGGACTAAACATAGTCATGCTATGTAACCCAATGATTCCACTAACAAGAGTCGGTAAAAGGAACTAGACATTGACAGGGCCATGTGATGAGTAACTTCATATAAATAAGCCTAATGGGACTGCCGCCATCAGCTGACTCCAGTATATTATAGGCTTACAGTGTCAGATTACCTACAGACATACCATAATGGTTTTACCTTTGCCTGGGTCAACTCATTCACTTAAAGGATAACTCCACTTGGAAAAAAATATAGAAAATAAAAAAACATAGCTCAAGCAATTTTCACAAAAGCCGTATTCCTTTTTAATCTGCAGGCGCTGTCATTTTCTGAAGAAATGTAATTTCCTTCTTGTGTTATTGTCTCGCTGATTTTCACAGGAGTCAACACTAAAGTACAAGTTGAATTTTAGGAATCCCCTGCAATAGGATGTCCAGTGAGATACTCCAAGGGTTGAATACTTTACATTTTTCATTAAAACATGAAAAAGAGTATACCAGCTGATGGTTATAATGAACCAGAATCTCCTATTCAGAAACCATCTGCAAAGAACATGGTGAAATCAAACAGCTATTTTTTCAGAGCAGAAACAGGTAGGAATCTGCTACAAAGTTTGATAAAATCCATGCAATGTACACTATATTACCAAAAGTATTGGGACACCTGACTTTACATGGACATGATGTTTAATGGCATCCCAGTCTTAGTCCTAAGGGTTCAATATTGAGTTGACCCACCCTAACAGCTTCAACTATTCTGGGAAGGCTGTCCACAAGGTTTAGGAGTGTGTCTATAGGAATGTTTGACCATTCTTCCAGAAGCACATTTGTGAGGTCAGGCACTGACGTAGAAGAGAAAACCTGGCTTGCAGTCTCCACTATAATTCATCACAAAGGTGTTCTATCGGGTTGAGGTGAGGACTCTGTGCAGGCCAGTCAAGTTCCTTAACCCCAAACTCACTCATTCATGTCTTTATGGACCTTGCTTTGTGCACTGGTGCTCAGTCATGTTGGAACAGGAAGGGGCCATCCCCAAACTGTTCCCACAAAGTTGGGAACTTGAAATTGTCCAAAATGTCTTGGTATGCTGACACCTTAAGAGTTTCCTTCACTGGAACTAAGGGGCCAAGCCCAACCCCTGAAAAACAACCCCACACTATAATCCCCCCTCCATCAAATGATTTGGACCAGTACACAAAGCAAGGTCCATAAAGCCATAGATGAGCAAGTTTGGGGTGGAGAAACTTGATTGACTTGCACAGAGTCCTGACCTCAACCCCATAGAACACCTTTTGAATGAATTAGAGCGGAGACTACGAGCCAGGCCCTCATTCTACATCAGTGCCTGACCTCACAAACGCACTTCTGGAAGAATGGTCAAACATTCCCATAGACACATAGACATAGACATTCCCATAGACACACTCCTAAACCTTGTGGACAGCCTTCTCAGAAGAGTTAAAGCTGTTAAAGCTGCAAAGGGTGGGCCAACTCAATATTGAACCCTATAGACTAAGACTGGGATGTCATTAAAGTTCATGTACGTGGCATCCCAATACCTTTGGTAATATAGTGTAGATCAATAACCCAGAGGAAATTTTATTTTTTTCTCAATAAAAGTGTAGTTACTCTTTAATGATATAAGTGAAGTTAAAGTGGAAGTAAGCCCATTGATTTAACAGTTTAAAAAAACTGTTAAATTCCCGGCATGCCGGAAATGCTAACTGCCTAATTGGTTGTGCTCTCAAGCAAACTGTCAAACCATCCAATGGCTGGTGTCATAACTGGTCACATGTGCAGCATCATGGCAGTTGAAGATTAAACAAAGGTCAAGATGGCAGCTTCCTTGGCTGAAAACGATAGGAGGGTTTACTTCCACTTTAACATGGTAGAGGAATTCTTTATGTAGCGCCCCCCCCCCCCAATATTTGGGGGCGCTATGTGGAAATTTAGGAGAAGTCTGAGCCGGTAGTTGGGCTCAGACCAATCAATGATTCAATATTGCTCAGCTCTGGGTGTGATACTGCCTGCCTGTGTTCTCCGTTGCCTGTAGGTGGCACTGTCATCGTCTCTAATATCCGTGCTCCATTCCGGCTGCTAGGACCGCTCTCATAGGGACTGTCCGGGTGAGCAGTGCCCACTCAGGCTTGAGTGCCGACGAGTATAGATACTGAACCTTAGGTGTTGCGTGCCGGAACCTTCCCCTACTTCTCTCAACTTCCTACTCTCTCTCTTCAAGTTGATTCAAAGAAAAATAATAAAGCCTTGCTGATTAGGTTTTACTCATGTGTAGACATTGGCCTTATTCCAAGGATTTTTGCCTAGACAACGGAGCTAAGGGATCCAGAGAGAGGTAATTGCCGCAGACCCAAAACAAAACCAGCCAGTCCCTTAAATGGGGGTAAGTGCTACATTTACACATACAAAAATCACATGTCGCCTCATTGTTAATTTCTGGTGATAAAAATCTTATCCATTATACCCATATAAAATAATTATCATCAGCATGTGTAATATACTTCGGTAGGCACTTTAAATTTTGAGAAAACTAAAATATGCAGACAATTACAATTAAAAACCACAATTATTATTAGTATTATTAATAGAGTAGTTGGAAAGGCAGTGGTTGTATTATTAGGTCATCTTAATAAAGCATTATGTATATGTCAGTGCTTAGGCATGGTTGGATTCTAAACTCATTTTGGACATTCTGAATAGCTTCTGGCAATATCCAGATAGATGTTGTGCATTTTTTTTTTACCAGTGAGCATAAATTTGAATCTGATCTCCAGGCTGATATAAAAGACACAAATTTTTGAAGCTCTATATTTATAAACTTTTTTTTTTTTTTTATGTTAGCAGTATAGTACCTAAACTTGACTTGGTTTCAGCCCTTTGCAGTTCTTGTACAGCAGAGCCCAGACTGGGGGAGAATGAAGCAGCACAAGGACCAAACAGTTGTGCTACAGTGGTAGGATCTTGCTGATAAGAGGAGAGAGCAGAGTGAAAGAAAAATAGGCTCACCAGTCTGCTGTTTCTCCTTTTATTGTTCAGTCACAGGGAGATGGTGGGAGGGAGACCTGTAAGTGAAAGAAAAACTGCAGCAGAAAATATTAGGTATTCTGCCCTGCCAGAGGGGGCTGTCTTGTGTGGCAGAGCCGGGAAAATCTCCAGGTTGGATGAACAGAAAAACAAATCTTTTGGAACGTAAAACAATTTATTAAGTGTATTTAAAGTGGTTCTAGAGGCTGAAGGTTTTTACTTTATTGCATTCTCTGAATTAGGGTAAATAAAAAAACTTCTGAGTGCAGCTCCTCCCCCTTATGCCCTTATACTTACCTGAGCCCGGTCTCAATCCAGCGCTGTGCTGAGCAATGGCTCTTTCCACTCCCTCCCTCCTCATAGGCTCAGAGACAGCTGTCAATCACAGCCATTGATACAGGAGCAGGTCTGAGTGGTGCTCTGTGTTTTAATGGACACACAGAGTGTGGCTCGGGAGCGAGCCCATAAAAGGGCCCCCATAGCAAGGGGCTTCCTATAGGGACACACAGTGGGGGGAATTAGCCAGGAGAGCTAGCAGGGGACCCGAGAAGAGGAGGATTGGGCAAAACCAATGCACTGAAGCAGGAAAGACTATTGTTACCAGGACAGAAAATTATGATAATTCCAAAAGTTAACATTTGTCATTAGAACAGGAGGTGAGGGAAATTATTTGAACACCTTTTCTGGTGACAACTTCATTTTGGAGAGATTTATTTTGACTTCCTGTTGTGTCTCCAGGACAAGAAACAAAGAGACATTTCTTTAACAGTACATAGATAGCAATAATAAAAACTTGACAGAGATTTTAACCCTTTCATTCTGTATGCAAAACTAAAAACAAAACGTTTTTGGCTTTAGATATATATATGACAATCTCTTCAAAAAATGTACAAGGAAAATCATCTTTGTACATATACTTTTACAACAAAAAGTGACTAAATCATGATAAGTAAGAATTGAAGATTTATTTAACAAAAGCAAAGTCTTCTGTGGGATTTTGCATTCGATTTACAATAGAGTCGTTATATGTAATAAGCCTGAAGCCTGATTAGTCCTTATGAAACAGGCTTAACTCTTGAAAGATCAGCACATTATTAGGCAGGAGACAGCACAGCACTGCCAGTGTTACGTAGATGGCTCGCTAATTTTTTGTGACGCCTCACATTGCCAGAAGAATCGCTCATTATATATAATTCTACAGTTGCAATATCTTAGTATGCTATCTGCAGAATCCCAACTAGGAAACAAGCATCATTTTTATGCAGGATCTTTATTATTTAAAAAATAAAAATATGCACAAAGTCTATTATTTGCAATAATTAATTTTGGGTTCTATCATAAAAAATGCATTAATTAAAACTGAATCAAGACTGAAGAAAAATGCAGTAGGTTTCCCTCTACATGGTTGAATGCCAGTTTAGTTCCAAGGGATTGGACTAAGGTAAAATACTGACCTTTCTCGCTCCTGCAGGCTTCCTCTGCGTTGTATGGCAGGCCCCCCTTAGTTGCTTCTTTTGACTACCTGAAAACGTCTTAATGTCACCATGTACAGTAGTCACTGAAAGCAGGAGAGAGTGCTGGTTGCCAGGGGAGTTGGTGACAGTGAGGAATGAGGTAAGTAACTTACCTTGTTTGTCCTCTCCTAGACTAGTGGTTCTCAATTTTGAGGCCAAGGCTCAGTAAATTCTTCTAAAACCTTCTGTACCCCAACAGCAAAAAAATGGTTATTCTCATACAAAAAACCCCCAAAAAACTATAGGAATACAAAATATGTATATAAATTGTTGAAGGCTCTGGATGGAGCTGGGTGTCACTATGAGGAGATGAAGGTTCTGGGGGGGGGGGGGGGGGGGACAAACTCTGCAGCAAACTCAGTGGCCCTGTATGGAATGAAGTTTCTGGAAGGAACTGGGGGGAACAGTGAGCAATGGGTTGCAGGTCTTTGGGGGGCTGGGGGGCTCTCCGAAAAGCTGAGGGGGGGGTGCAGAGATGATATGGGAGACTGGAGGGCACTGCAGGACCAGGAGGCTCCGTGGACACTATTGGGGCACAATGGGGGGCTGGAGACTCTGCAGCAAGCACTGTGGGAGGTTGGCAGTAAGGATGAGCTTCGTGTTCGAGTCAAACCCATGTTCGACTCGAACATCGGCTGTTCGCCGAATTGAGAACATTATGGGCCGCTCGCGCCAAATTAAAGTGGATTTGGCCAATTATGGCTCAGGGGGTTTAGTACACGCCCCACACTATATAAGGCCGCCGGCTCGGCGGCCTTGTGTAGTGTGTTGGAGTTGTTTAATGAGAGATTACAGAGACAGACAGTGTCATTTATATTGAGTTAGATAGAGCAGGCAGGCGAGTCAGTTAGCTGCAGTTACAGTGTGTAGAGGATATATATGCATCCTAGGTGTTGTATATATATTTATACACTGTATTCAGTTTAGCTAGATCCGTTCCTGGTTTTCTCTATACTGTGACAGGCAGGCAGGTGATTGTGCTAGCTGCAGACAGTCAGTGTTTCACTTTGTGTACTGTGCACTTTGCATAGCGTTCACCTAAAGCTTACCTGAATACAGTTAGTGAGTGACTAATAGTGGTGTTCTCATAATTAAACCACAGGCAGAGAGCTGCAAGTATTTTCTGTGTACTGTGTCCCTCTCTGCACAATTTTCACCTAAAACTAACTGCTGCAGCTGCTGCTGCTTTTCCCATGCTAATACCACAGCAGACAGTTGATTCTGATAGCTGCATTATCAGTACAGACAAATATATATATATATATATATATATATATATACACACACAGTGGGTACGGAAAGTATTCAGACCCCCTTAAATTTTTCACTCTTTGTTATATTGCAGCCATTTTTTTAAATCATTTAAGTTCATTAATTGTTGAAATTTTTGCATATTTATTAAAAAAGAAAAACTGAAATATCACATGGTCCTAAGTATTCAGACCCTTTGCTGTGACACTCATATATTTAACTCAGGTGCTGTCCATTTCTTCTGATCATTCTTGAGATGGTTCTACACCTTCATTTGAGTCCAGCTGTGTTTGATTATACTGATTGGACTTGATTAGGAAAGCCACACACCTGTCTACATAAGACCTTACAGCTCACAGTGCATGTCAGAGCAAATATGAGAATCATGAGGTCAAAGGAACTGCCTGAAGAGCTCAGAGACAGAATTGTGGCAAGGCACAGATCTGGCCATGGTTACAAAAAAAATTCTGCTGCACTTAAGGTTCCTAAGAGCACAGTGGCCTCCATAATCCTTAAATGGAAGACGTTTGGGACGACCAGAACCCTTTTTAGAGCTGACCGTCCAGCCAAACTGAGCTATCGAGGGAGAAGAGCCTTGGTGAGAGAGGTAAAGAAGAACCCAAAGATCACTGTGGCTGAGCTCCAGAGATGCAGTCGGGAGATGGGAGAAAGTTGTAGAAAGTCAACCATCACTGTAGCCCTCCACCAGTTGGGGCTTTATGGCAGAGTGGCCCGACGGAAGCCTCTCCTCAGTGCAAGACACATGAAAGCCCGCATGGAGTTTGCTAAAAAACACCTGAAGGACTCCAAGATGGGGAGAAATAAGATTCTCTGGTCTGATGAGACCAAGATAGAACTTTTTGGCCTAAATTCTAAGCGGTATGTGTGGAGAAAACCAGGCACTGCTCATCACCTGTCCAATACAGTCCCAACAGTGAAGCATGGTGGTGGAAGCATCATGCTGTGGGGTGTTTTTTAGCTGCAGGGACAGGACAACTGGTTGCAATCGAGGGAAAGATGAATGCGGCCAAGTACAGGGATATCCCTGGACGAAAACCTTCTCCAGAGTGCTCAGGACCTCAGACTGGGCCGAAGGTTTACCTTCCAACAAGATAATGACACTAAGCACACAGCTAAAATAACGAAGAAGTGGCTTCACAACAACTCCGTGACTGTTCTTGAATGGCCCAGCCAGAGCCCTGACTTAAGCTATATCTCACTGCAAGCCATTAGTATGTCTGGAAGGCAAACAAGGAGAGGCAGACAGTCACGAGGCAATAAAAGCGGGCAAGCAGGCTCTGTGTTTAGAGGCAACAGTGCTGGTCGTTGACATGGTGCTTTTTTCTCAATGATTTTCATCCATATTGCCGGGACCAGACATTACATTAAAGCCGCAAGCAGTTTTAAATGACTTTTTTTCAGGGACAGTTCTAAACACGGGAAACACGTGCCACTTCAGAGGCATACTTTAGACACCACCCAGGTACGATATTTAAAGGAATATTTCACTTTTTTGTTTTTTTTTAACAATTAGTTTTTTATTGAAATAAAGAAAAACATGACACTTTACAGAAATAAAAAGGCAGTAAGTCACTGATGGGATACATTTACCTCACATATCACAATTCACACGTTTAGAACTTAATATTTGGCCGGGGCCATTCCAGTAAAGTACATAAACTATTTCAAATAACCAGAAGAACTACAGACCGGGCATTACATCAAAGTGTGAGAAAGTCAACGATTCGAAGTTGATGTTGCTACAGACTGTGCGTGTATCATCTGACTTTTGCCATCCTCATAACATGAGAACACAGTAGGTGTCATACACACTAAAATTATGTGCAAAACAATGAAATAAAAAGAAGAAAAAGAAAGACAAGATAAAAAGTAAAGAGGAGAAGATGAGAAGAGAGAAATGGGGGGGGGGGGGGGGGGAGTTGACCAGCCTCAACAGGTACATGACAAATAAGACTGAACATTTTACCCTTAACTATCCCCGTTTGGCCATAATGCTTGCATATGCTTCAGTGTATTTAAAAGCGATCCAACAGGACCATATCTTATTTGCCAAATCAGATTTATTCCTTAGCGTGAGCGTGCTTTTTTCCATATGGTAGAAATGGTCTAACCTCTCCAACCATAAGCGCAGCGTGGGAATCGACTTTTGCTTCCAAAATTTTGGGATGAGAGACTTGGCCGCATTCAAGAGATGAGGAGTTATAGATTTTTTATATGATCCTATTGGTTCACTTGTGCAATGAAGCAATACCGCCCAGGGGTCATCAGGAACAGCACTACCCAGAATTTCCCTAATCCAATGCAACACAGAATTCCAATATGGTCTGATGAGAGGACAGAACCACCAAATATAAGCATGAGTCCCCAGAGCACCACAACCCCTCCAGCAGAGGTCCGATACAGCAGGGAATGATTTATGAAGCACTGCCGGCGTGTAATGCCATCTCGTCATCAACTTATAGTTAACTTCCGCTGCTTTTGACGAGATAGCTGAAACATGAGACAATTGGAGTATAGTAGAACGTTGAATGTCTGATAAAGAGCCTCGGAACTCACGTTCCCATTTAGACAGAAAAGTCTGCTGAGTGACCGGAGGCAGAGACAGTAGGGACTGATAAAACAAAGAAATGGGTTTATCCGGGGGTTGATCCCCCGCAAGCAGGTTTTCAATGGGGTTAAATTCCAAGTCCGACCTTAACGGTTGGGGAAGAGGTTTAACAAATTTCAGTAGTTGGTGGTGTTTCCAGTGGTCCATAAATGAGACCTGCGTCGGTGGTAACAAGTCGTTGAGAGGTCGAATCCCAGTGGACAAAGTTACTTGGTGTAACAGAAGTGCACTTTTTTGTTTTTCACTTTATGTATCATTAAAATCACTGCTCCCCAAAAAACTTAAGTTTTAAAACGTATTTTTGCATTGATACATGTCCCCTGGGGCAGGACCCGGGTCCTCAAACCCTTTTTAGGACAATAACTTGCATATTAGCTGTTATATTTAGCACTTTTGATTTCGAACGTTCACGTCCATTGTATTTAATAGGGTTCTAAAGTTTGCGCAAACTTTCGGTCCGTTTTCAGGTTCTGGTGCGAACCGAACCGGGGGGTGTTCGGCTCATCCCTAGTTGGCAGCCACTATCCAGAGTAAGGGCTCCTACTGTGCTGATTACACGTAAGAGGATGGTGGGCACAGCGGGCCACTTTAGGAGTTTGGGCGGCACTATAGGAGCAGGAAGGGGGCCCACTGCAAGGTCAACTATGTCTCCGGTCCATAGTTCAACTTTATTGTCAACATGTAATATTGAGAACAAATAGTGGATATTGTGGCTTTCTACAAGCAATACAGTGAATCAAACAGCAGCTGTTTGGCACAGGTTTTTTTCTGTAACTACCATCCTGATCTTCACCTTCTATCTACTCAGGTCCACATTCACTCCAGGTTCTCCCAGATTGTAAGGGTTAACTAAGGTGGAACAAAGAACGCAGACCATAGATCCAGATATAACTCTGTTTTCTCCATAAACTAATACTTGGAGAAAGGGCTGTTATGCACTGGTATTTCAATCTACTTACACAAATTGCCTATCTGTGGACAGGGTCTACACAACACATTTGTTATTCTTAGTACATTGTGACATAATTCTGTGGCCCCAGGAGTGCCTTTCTGTTACACACTGACCCCAGGTAGGCTGCCTAAATAGAAGATTCTCTCTAGACAATTCTGTTAGAAGCAGGAAACTGACCAACAAACTGTTATTGGGGATTCCCAACTGTCCTGGACTCTCTAACCTTTCTCCTCCACAATCAAGACACCACATTTTTTCAGACAGGTCCAGGAGCAATTTTTCAGAGCACGATGAAAAATTCTTGTGCTTCACATTGAAACATTGGTAATGCAACTTTCTACCCCTAATGAAGTCCTAAATAACAAAATATGTCCCTAAAAACAAAGGTACCAATATCGGCCTCTCGATTGTAAGGTGATTGCATCGTCAAAACAAACCTACTGCAACCAAGGCCAGATTTCTGTTTCAGCAAACTATGGGCACATAAAACTCAGTGTCCAATACCTATAAACACATGCTACACCCTAAAGGCCTCATGCATACTGGGTATCAAAAACTCTGCTTTTAAGGGCGTTTAGCATTTTTTCTTTCTGCCTTTAAATGCCCCTGTATGTTAGCCTATGTGTCCATACACACACACACAGGTGTTTACAGGCAGAAAAAAAACCCATCACTTATACATTCAGAAAATGCACCAAAAATGCTATGTGCATTCAGTGCTTGGGTGTTCATTCAATTGAAAAGCCAGAATAAATTAATATTCTGACCAATGGAATGAATGAACACCCAAACGCTTAATGCGCCTAAACACGTTTGCAAAACCTGGCTTTAGGTGCATTTTTAAGTTGTTTTTCTTCTGCATAACCGAACAAACTCCCAGTGTGAATGAGGCCTCACCCACTCCTCTGATTTGCTAACCGATACACTGAGACTTATGCCGTGTACACACGATCATTTTTCCCGTCGGGAAAAATTACATTTTTTTTTTAACAAGAAAAACGACCATGTGTGGGCTTTTTGTCATTTTTCCAGACGGGAAAAACAGCATTAATCACGACGAGAAAAATTAGAACATGCTCTAATTTTTCTCGTTGTGATTCCCGTCGTTTTTTTCCGCGGCAGTTTTCCCATAGGGAAACACTGCCAGGGAGCCCACACACGGTCGTTTTTCTCGACCAAAAAAAAAATTTCGGGAAAAACGGACGTGTGTAGGGAACCAAGCCGTTCCCTCATTTTTCCCGTCGATTTTCTCGACGGTGTTTTCACCGTCGAGAAAATCGATCGTGTGTACGCGGCATCATGCCTAGTACACATGGGCCGAATGTTGGGCGACATCAGGCAGTTTGATAAAATCCAGCTGACATTCGGCTAGTGTGTATGTTAGTCAGTCCAACAGAAGTCGGCCACTTCAGACAAGCATACTGGAAAGCCAGCACCTGACTGGCTCCCGATCATAAGCAGAGTGTCCTGACGGAGGGGGGCTATGGGGGGGGGGGAATCCCCCTGTCAGAACACAACAGCTCCGTGGAGGAGATCGCTGTACTAATGTTGGATCTGTACCTGGTCTGGTACACACTAATTGTTTTTTTTCCTTCAACCCAGCGAGTTGTACAGCAATCTCCCCCCCCCCCCCTGAGGCTGAGCTGTTGTGTTCTGACATGGGGACAGCCCCCCTGCCAGAACACTCTGGTCAGTGCACTCTGCCATTGGCTGAGAGCACTGATTGGGAGGCAGTCGGCTGCTGGTTTTCCAGCATGCTCGTATGACAGAAGCTGGCCAAACGACAGGCTTCTGTCGGACCGGCTGACAAACACACAGGCCGAATGTCGGCCAGTTTTTATTGAAGTCTCCAGACATGCGTGTGTACTAGGCATTACGGTGAAATAATGGTTTATGAATGGGCTGTAGAAATAAAATGAACAGAAATTTGCATTCCTAGCCCCTACATTCATAATCAGTAGAGCAGTTTGCAGAAAACAAGTCTTCATCCTCATGAGATCATCTGTAAAGAGCAGCCAGCATTTAATAAATGTGTTTCTCTGAAAAAGTCAGAGTGTGCACAGGCTAGTGACCCATCTCCGCACTGTTGCAAACTCTGTCAGTTTTACAAGTCGGTTTCTTTATAGGAATCCAACTGAATTTTGTATGTGGCTTAACAAAAGAGATACATGAGCCCCACTACTATTAAATACATCTTCTGCGCCATAATATTTTTACAGTTATGTTTATATAAAAAAATACAGTTGTTACTGACTGAATATTGTTGTAAAGAATGGAAACAGTATTGCATAGGTAACGATTAGAGTTGAAACAAAATAAAAAAAATTATTACTCTGTAATTTTGTAGTGATTTGGAAATATGTACGTAAAAGCAAATTAATAGAATAGGTAAACTGTAGCTATTTGTAATATTATTTGTATAGAGCAGACTGGTATTATTTAGATAGAGCCTCTGGCAGTTTTTTCTTTTTTTGTAATGTAGTGTAGCCCCATTGGGGAAGTCTACTTTCCCTTCTTGTCCCAGAGACACAATAGAAAAGGAGAGGAAATCTGCCTACATCCAAATTCCCATAAGCCCTGTACACACGATCGGATTTCCTATGGTTTTTAAACCGATGAAGCTGACTTCCATCAGTCTTGCCTACACACCATCAGTCAAAAAACTGACCGTTCCAAACGTGGTGACGTAAAACACTCAGATGAGCCGAGAAAAATTAAGTTCAATGCTTCTGAGCATGCGTCGACTTGATTCTGAGCATGCTTGGGTTTTTTATCTGATGGAGTTCCCCACAGACGATAGTAATTTGCTATCGGTTTTTTAACCATCGGATAAATTTAAAACATGTTCTATTTTTAAATACCGATGGAAAAAAGACCGATGGGGCCCATACACGATCGGTTTGTCCGATGAAAAAAGTCCATCGGACTGTTTTCATCGGTAAAACCTATCGTGTGTACACGGCCTTAGTTATCTGTCACATGGAATGGTTGGTTAGAGTGGAAGATTTTGTCTATATTGCCTTTTCAAACCAAAGTGATGAGCTTGGCTTTGGACTTGGATTCAAGTTAAACACAAGTTTGTCTGAACCTGGAAGTTGACTGTCATTGCTGGGCCAATTAGTTGCAGGTGGGAGATTCTCTGTCCCACAGCTTTCATAAACAAAAGAGCAAAGATGCTTGTGACATCAGTGGCTTAATATGGGCACATTGCCATTGTAGGCAGTGGCGTAGCGTGGGTTGTCAGCGCCCGGGGCAAGGCAAGAAATTTGCGCCCCCCCCCAACCTGCAGACTTTCCACCACACAATGACCACTAACCCGCACACTGACCACAAACCCGCACACTGACCACAAACCCGCACACTGACCACAAACCCGCACACTGACCACAAACCCGCACACTGACCACTACACACTGCACACCACTACACTGCACACTGACCACTACCCTGCACACTGACCCACCTGACCTACCTGACACCTACACTGACCCACCTGACACCTACACTAACCCACCTGACACCTACACTAACCCACCTGACACCTACACTAACCCACCTCACTCCTACACTAACCCACCTCACTCCTACACTAACCCACCTCACTCCTACACTAACCCACCTCACTCCTACTTAATGCACTACTCACATTACACTGACCCACCTGACACCAACACTGACTATTACACTGACTGACACACACTGACCCCCGACACCTACCTGACACATACACTGACCCACCGACCTTACACCTACACTGAAATATGTAAAATGAGGTACAGCGCTAAATGAATAAATAAATGAATGTCAATAGGTGTAATGTAAAAAATTGGTGAAAAGGAAAACTAATGCAGAGTCTCCAATTTCTTAAATTCATATGAGTCTAAGTAATTTTCAATTGAATGAAATTAAGACATAAAAATTAGTGAAGGAGGAAAAATATTGCACTGCGGGACAAAAGGACAGGTTGAAGTTGAAACACAAGTGGAGGCAGCTCTTCTAATAGGCCCTGAATACCTATATGAAGTGAGTGCGAGTAGAGCAAGAGGGTGCCAGCCTTCTGGAGGTAAAAGAACAGATGTGCGTAGAGAAACACCACTATAAAAAATGATTGGGGGAAAAAAAAAACTCACTTTAGGATGTGAAGAAGGTGCTTATTATCGTCCGAGGATCAGTGGGTCTTGCTCGGGCTCTGTGGCGGAGGACGGTGTGGTGGCTACACTGGCGGATATGAGTGAGACAGATGCCTGTGGTGTGATGGTATGGAGTCTGCAGCAGGCATGTCCAGCTGCTCAGGTGGATATTGGTGGCTGCCGATAAGATGCCGGCGGCTGCAGATGGAGTGTACCAGCGGTTCCATCCTTGGATGCTACTGTCACCATAGTATCCAAGGATGGAGCCGCTGGTTACACTCAATCTGCAGCTGTCAACATCTCAGATGGGCATATTTAATGTTAAGGGGCACACTGATGGGCACATTTTATGTTAAGGGACACGCTGATTGGCATATTTTCAGTGTGCCCCTTTACATTAGGTGTGCTCGTCAGAGTGATACTTTACATCAGGTGTGCGTGCCCATCAGAGTGCTCCTTTACATTAGGTGCCCCCATCACTGTGCCACCTTACATCAGCTGTCCCCATCAGCGTGCCCCCTTAACAAAATAAGGGGCATGCTGATGGGCACATTTTATGTTAAGGGCCACACCAAAATATGCCAATCAGCGTGTCCCTTAACATAAAATATTCACATCTGAGATGTTGACAGCTGCAGATTGAGTGTAACCAGTGGCTCCATCCTTGGATACTATGGTGACAGTAGTATCCAAGGATGGAACCGCTGGTACACTCCATCTGCGGCCGCCGACATCTTATCGGCAGCCACCAATATCCACCTGAGCAGCTGGACATCCCTCCTGCAGACTCCATACCATCACACCACAGGCATCTGTCTCACTCATATCCGCCAGTGTAGCCACCACACCGTCCTCCGCCACAGAGCCCGAGCAAGACCCACTGCTCCTCAGACGATAATAAGCACCTTCTTCACATCATACAGTGAGTTTTTTTTTTTCCACCATCATTTTTTTATTGTGGTGTTTTTTTCTCTACGCACATCTGTTCTTTTACCTCCAGAAGGCTGGCGCCCTCTTGCTCTACTCGCACTCACTTCATATAGGCATTCAGGGCCTATTAGAGGAGCTGCCTCCAACTTCAAAATTTTCTGGCGTAACCGTGATAGCACCCTGCTTCTCCCCCCGCGCAACATTTTTTTTTTAGCAGCACCAACCAGCCCCCATGCTTAACAACCTGCCCTGCTCCCCAGGTGTCCCGCAGCTCAATGTTGAAAAGTTGGGAGGTATGTATGTAATGTATCCCCTCAGGGCATTCGACGTGTAAGGGGTTAAATGATTATTCCTGCTATGTAATGCATCCCCTCAGGGCATTCGAAATGCTAAATACCTCATCATTTAACCACTTACATGCTGAAAGTCTGAGGGGATACATTACATAGCAGGAATAATCATTTAACCCCTTACATGTCGAATGCCCTGAGGGGATAGGATACATCATGAAGCTGAGCTCAGTAAATTAATTATCAGGTTCTTGCAGGGGGGGGGAGCATGAGGCATGTAACTGTCTGTACTTAGGCACGCAGGCATGCTGCGTGTGAGCTGACTGGCTGGCTGGCAATGCTGCTAACAAGTGGCATGGCGGTGTACAGACAGTAACATCCCCCCTCCCCCCCCCTTCACCGGGTGGCGTGACTCTCACTCCAGCCAAACTAACTGCTGCTGCTGACCCGGCCGCGGCTGCTCCGAGTCCCATCTGAGCTGGCTCTCTGCCTCCCTCACAGACTCGGTCACTCACCTCCCTATTTGTAGTCAGCAGTGCCGACTGCCGAGTTCCCAGTCAGTCCCAGATGAAGTCCACTGCCAGATCCGGCGCGGTAAGGAGGGAGGGTGATGGCGGCGGCTAACAGAAGCGCGGGCGGGACTCCTCCAGGGGGAGCCTTCGCGCGCGTTCAAGGACTGGCCAGCCCTGCCACAGCACATGACTGCATTCGCCCAATCACAGGGCGCCAGCTGCCGCAACATGGCGGTCGGGACACAGTAGATGGAATCTTACAGAGTTAAGAAAAGTGACACACTGGTGCGGGATTTCGCGCCCCCCCCAATGTTGCGCCCGGTGCGGCGGCCCCCCCTGCCCCCCCACGCTACGCCTCTGATTGTAGGTAAATGTCATTGACCTAATATGGCCTTGTGGCAATATTAGGTCAATGATGTCACAAGCAACCTTGCCTCTTACATGCGCGCATTTGCCAGGTGGTAAATTTCCTGTCCACAGCTGATTGGCCCACAAATGAGAGCTAACTTTCAGGTTCTGACTGAACCAAGCTCATTCCTACTTGTAACAATGGTGATCAAAACAAATAGCGAAGGTAAATCTCTTAAGTGGGGCACCAAAAGCAATAAAAACTGTAATGCCCTGTACACACGATCGTTTTTTCAGATGAAAAAAGTCAGATGGACTTTTGTCATCGGAAAAAACGATAATGTGTGGGCCCCATCTGACTTTTTTTCATCGGTGTAAAAAAATAGAACATGTTTTACATTTTTCCGATGGAAAAAAAACGATAGGAAATTCCGATCGTGTGTGCCCCCATCGGACTTTTTTCCATCGGTGTAAAAAAATAGAACATGTTTTAGATTTTTCCGATGGAAAAAACCGATAGGAAATTCCGATCGTCTGTGTGGAACTCCAAAGTCGACGCATGCTCAGAAACATTGAACTTAATTTTTCTCGGCTCGTCTGAGTGTTTTACGTCTCCGCGTTTTGGTCGGAATTTTGTCTGATGGTGTGTATGCAAGACTGATGGAAGTTATTTATTCCATCGGAAATCCGATCGTGTGTACAGGGCATTAGAGGTTTTGTCTAGAGGTGCTTAGAAATATCTAAAATATTAATTTTGAGGGTAGAGATTTTTATTATGACTGTTTTGTTGTTGTTTTTATTTATTTTTAACAGATAAAGTTGATGTGCATATAATGCCAAGGCGATGCTGAGGGAGATTGCAATTTACTGGACCACCATAATGCTATGAGCAGATTTCAACAAATGTTGTAGTATGTATCAAATGTTTGCTGTTTATGATGTTAACCATTTTGTGATGTAATCTAGTACTAATAGAAAGGGAAAACTGACATGTTCTAAACCAACAATTTTAAAGGGTAGACAGACAGGCAAGCAGTTCAGTAGGAAGTGTTGACCATAGTAAGCTATAAAACATTTTCAAGAATACTTTGGTGCTGTTATTACTTCATAGTTGTCAAGCTGTTTAATCATGAATATCTGAACATATACTACCTTTTCAGCAATTCCTTTGCAGTAGTCCTTACTAATTAGTACTTTGTTTTATGATGTTCTTCGTGGGGCTTTACTGTTAAGACTTTCTTAGGTTAACTAGTGCAGTCTAATTATTAATGAATGTGCGCATTGTGTGGAATCTTACAGCTTTACAGGCAGCTGTAGTGAATTAGATGAAACTGCTTGTATAACTGAATGGGCCCACAGTTAAGTTTTTAGAAATACTTTCCACTATATGAGTGAATTAGTAATGTGGATGCATTACACTTGAGCATCATTATTAATAGGACAATGCTAAGACTGTTTACAGCCAAAGAGCATCCTGTAAGCAGTTACAGAAAAAAACATATCCCCCAGTTCTTAATAGTCATTCTGCTTCTTTTGGGTTGGGCGTTAACATTTCCTAGTATATTTTTAGTTCTGTATTTTAAAAATCCATAGGTATTGCAGGTATAGTCTAACTAGATTTTCAATTTATATACTAAAGATACAGATGTCTGGTTGATGTTGAAATAACCAAAGGTAACATAGTTGACTTACTAGAATACCAACACATCGTTTCTACTGTCTAGCAAAAGCTAAGGCAAAGTATGTGACTACTGTCTATGAAACATGTAAGTTATAAAACTCTGCCCCACTTTGTCTTAAAACGAAGTACCACAGCAAGAGCTACTACACTAAACGCCATGTGACCTTTTACTATATGGGAGTACTAATTCTGTTTCAATTTTTTATTTTTTTATTTAAGTATTTCACAAAAAAAGGAATACAAAAGTTATGACAAATAATGCGTATCTTCCGCAATGTAAAGTACAGAGTGAATGGGTAAAAGTCTAAACATTTTTAAGCTTAATTTTTTTTTTTAAAACATAGAGAAAGGCACTTTTCCAAATAAGAATCTTCACAGTCAGGAATACTAATTCCAGATTTCAATCCCTCCATGTTCATTTTGCCTTTAAAGTATAGAGTAGCAGAAAACTGTATAACTTACCGTACTAGTTTATATGTTATAAATCATCTGAGAATGAAAAAAAAATAAAAAAAATAAGATATAATTTAATAATCCAGTCTAACGCAAATCTCTAAATCTTGCGATATCTGACCCAACACATTAACATTGTGCATACATTAAAATTGGCATTGAAGAAATAGAGGCATGTAACCACAGTGTGAAGGTCAATACAAAATCTTTTGACATTTGAACACTACCAATAAGTCAGTTAGCCAGTAGCATCTACTAATTAGAGCATGAAGAAGCATGATTAACTCCTTCTGTCTGTGGATTACTTTACTTTGGTTGCGCTTATCAAACTACAATTTTCTACTTCATTACTGGAATTTAAAATTAGATTCTCTTTGACCAATAGAGATTCTGTGTTGGCTAAAGCTCTATGTAGCTCTATAATAACCAACATAATTTGTATATTCACCAGTGACCCCACCAGTGGCTTGGATGTAACTCTCAGATACCTTTGATGTAGCTCATGACAGACAGTTTCCAAATGGTCTATGCCCTGTATGAGCAGCTGCTATATCTTACATCCCGCGTATCAGTGAAATTAAGAGAAATTACTTTATTATATACAGTAACTTATTTAAAAACATAATACAAACTATTTATGAACTGTTTCTATATTTATCTGGGTTCATAACTGTCTTTATTGCAAGTCGCAAGGTGGCAAAGAGTGACATCTGATATGCATGATACTATTTAATTGCAAACGAATTCCCTAAAATGTCAAGGTTTTAAAAAAAAACACCTGTGCCTATTAGTATGCAGGTTCAGCAGGTTCAGTGGAGCTTTCTGGGGTAAACTGGCCCTTGAAGTCTGCATCTTAGTGGTTGTCTTTAGCCATAATGTGCAAGTAAGAACAGTGAGGCACTGCTCTGACACAGAAGTCGCACGTCTTCCGATTCGACTTTGCTCTGCGACTTCATTTCCGACTTCCATACAAATTCAATGAATGGGATCCGACTTTGATCTAACTTTGAGATGATTGTGACTTGTCCTTTGACCAATCAAAACAATTCCTTTGCTTCTGGTATGGAAGAAACCTCATGCCAAATGTATCAAAATAAAAAATGGGGTGGGGTCCACCCCCCCCCAGATACATACCAGGCACTTTGTGGCTGGTATGGATCTTAAAGGAGAACCCCACGCCAAAAAAAACAAAAAAAAACGGCACGGGGTCTACACCCAAGAACATACCAGACTCATCGGTCTGGTATGGATTTTGAGGGGAAACCCCACGCCAAAAAAAGTTTTAAAAAAACGATGTGGGGTCCCTCCCAATATCAATACCAGACCCTTAATCAAGAATGCAGCCCGACAGGTCAGGAAAGGGGGGACGAGTGAGTGCCCCCCTGGACCATACCAGGCCACATGCCCTCAACATGAGGGGGTGGGTAAATAGGGCAGGGGGGCTCTGCGCCCCCCAACCCAACGCACCTTGTCCCCATGTTGATGGGGTCAAGGGCCTCTTCCTGACAACTCTGGGTGGTGGTTGTGAGGGTCTGTGGGCATATTGGAATCTGGAAGCCCCCTTTAACAAGGGTGCCCCCAGATCCTGGCCCTCACCCTATGTGAATGAGTAGTGGGTACATTGTACCCCTACCTATTCACCAAAAAAAAAAGAAGTGTAGTCTTACAAGAAACAAGAGACAATTTTGACAAGTTCTTTATTAAAAATGAAGAATGTCCCTAGTCATAGCTCCAACATGTCTTCTTTCTCCGGTTCCTCCACCAATGTCTTCTTCCTCACGCTGATTTTATCTCCCTCCTCTGATGTCTTCATCCTCCGGTCTTCTCCCTTTGGTGTTGTCTTCACCCTACGGTGGTGTCTTCTTCCGCCGCCAACCCGCTAAAAATAAAAAAACAGTCATCCGGCGCTGGCTCCAGCCGCTGTGTTAGCTCCATTGTCTGCCAGTTTTTATATAGCGATGGGGTGTGGCCATCTAGTGACGTCACCTGGAGACCCCACCCCCATGTGATGTCATTGACCCGTCACTGATTGTCACATAGGGGGCAGGCTGGGATCTGAGGGACCTCTTGTTAAAGGGGGCTTCCAGATTCGGATAAGCCCCCTGCCCGCAGACCCCCAAAACCACCACCCAGGATTGTGGCCTGGTATGGTCCAGGAGGGGGGGCATTTGCTTGTCCCCCCTTTTCCTGACCTGTCATGCTGCATGCTCAGATAAGGGTTTGGTATGGATTTTGGGGGGGACCCACGCCAGGTTTTTTGGGGTTTTTTTGGCGTGGGGTTCCCTTTCAAGATCCTCAGAGCACAAGTCACATGTCACAAGTCAGATCAGTTAAGATGATTATCCAACTTGGATATGACTTACATTCAAATCAATGGGCTTAATTCATGCCCAAGTCGGACCAAAGTAGTGCAGGAACCTTTTTCAAAGTTGGACCGACACAAGTTGGACCAGTTAAGATGGCTCTCATAGGGACCATTGATTTGGACATGTCATGCAACTTGTGCTCTCGAAGTTGGAGCGCATGTCGGACCAGTGTGAACCGGCCCTGGGTCCTATGTTTTTAGCTGAATTGATTGGCTAGGAATACATAACTCACACACATGCACCTGGGAGTTACTGATCCCGGTGCCCAACAAATACTCCCTGCATTTTACAAGTACCAGAATTGTATATCAAGCTGCGCATGTGTTGCTGTAAGTATGCAATTCATAAAAAAAAACTGTTGACAAGCAGAGGAATGTTTTTCTGGCAGAAGAGTCATAAAGAGTCTCTAATATATATTGTTACCTGCTACCAAATTTTTTCATTTATGAATTTAGCTTTGCTTTAGCTTTACTTTACTTAATAAACCCATCATCTTCAATGGCTTTTGAAGTCCAATCTCTATTTAGGAGTTAACCTGATAATTCTCAGTAAAATTCTTTATTTTACTATTCTACTTTATGAACAAGAATAAGGTATTTGGTTCAAGGTAAATTTAATTTGCTTTCAATATTTGGTACTATAATCGACAAGGCATAACTAAGATTGAATCAAACACTAAAGTACTAAGTTCATATTAATTTCCTATTAAGCTGGATAGTTTAGTACTGGATACAACACAGGACCAAATACAAAAAATAAAAAATAGCCACCATAATAAATTCCCTTTTTGGAAAACTGAATAAGTCTGCTTTATGTAATGCAGCTAAACACTGGAGTTACAAATTCAGATTAAAGAATTAAAACTACACTATTACATGAACAGATTTAGGAATTTAATAAGCTCCAAAGTCTTGAAAGAACACTTTATAGTTCTGTATCATGATTACTTAGGGCTCAAGTTCTCTGTCAAGCATGCCATCCCCACAAATACATGGCCATTATGTAACTCCATGAACTCATGGCACCCTTAAGCCCTGTACACACGATCGGATTTCCTATGGTTTTTAAACCAATGGATTTTTCCATCAGAAAACCGATGAAGCTGACTTCCATCAGTCTTGCCTACACACCATCAGTCAAAAAACCAACCGTTCCAAACGCTGTGACCTAAAACACTCCGATGAGCCGAGAAAAATGAAGTTCAATGCTTCTGAGCATGCGTCGACTTGATTCTGAGCATGCGTTGTTTTTTTATCCGATGGAGTTCCCCATAGACGGTAGTAATTTGCTATCGGTTTTTTAACCATCGGATAATTTTAAAACATGTTCTATTTTTAAACACCGATGGAAAAAAGACCGATGGGGCCCATACACGATCGGTTTGTCCAATGAAAACAGTCCATCGGACTGTTTTCATCGGTAAAATCTATCGTGTGTACACGGCTTTACAATTTTTTGGTCTAATGCTGTTTTAGTTAGAGTCATTCAAACAGGGAAACTATAATGCTCTTCTAATCATGTAGTCTAAAGTTAATAAAAGTACTCTATATCTACGGTCAATTTTTATTTTTTACATTTTTTTGGGGATAGAGAAATAGGGGATAGTTAAACCACCTGTGAGGCGTTTTTCCATTTGTGTCCAGTTTGAGAGATTTCCATTCATTTTCTGCCCTTTAGGTACAACAATTGTCCTTTTTGTCCTGCATTTATGTTCTGGGAACAATTTACAATTTGGAATTTCCCTAAATCTTTAGACTCATATAAGGTGGTCACTAGGGATGAGCTCATGAGTATTCAAACACAAGTCAGAACCCTCTTGAGCTATCCCACCAGGAAACTGCCAAAGTGGGCAGCCAATCATAGGCAGCAGAGGCATGCCCTGCCCTGCAGCCCCACATGTAAAGGGGCATTTAGACATGAGACTGCAGAGTGGGAAATACTTCTGTTGCCTTTGATTGGATGTGCGCTTTGACAGCTTCTTAGTGAGATTGCTCAGATGAGTTTGGACTCATATCTGAACACTCCTGAGCTCATCCCTGGTGGTTACTATAACAAATGATCTCCCTTATAATCTTACTTTCAGGGACAGAGGCAGCAATAACACTTTAAAAGTGGTTCTAGCCCCTCACTGCTGTATCCAAAATTAAACTTTAGAGACTCTCCAACTCCCTAAATCCCCTTTGGTTTTGACAATGTCTCAGTTTCGCACATTATACCTTCTAGTGCCTTGGTGCCCCACATGTGGCCCTTAGGCCGCATTTGGCCTGCCAGTGCTCAACGTGGGGTCCATGTGCTCCAGTCCTCACTGCAGGTCTAGAGCACAGAGTTGTTTATATGTATACAGGAACCATTGTCAGCACTCCTCGATAAGTGAGAGCAAAGCTATTGGTATGTTAGTTCACAAGTGCTGTGCTGCTTACAGAGTGGGACAGAGTTCACCCTGGCCACCTCACCCCATGTCAACCTCTTCTCCCTGACCATGTCTCCACCAGTTATACCACCTTCCCTTTCACCCTGTCAGATTCCTCCTCTTCCAGTCCTCTCACTCGAGTCAATGTTCTTGTTTTTTTTTCTTTCTTGCTCCTGTTCCCCTCAGTCAGATCACTCTTGCCCACCTTGTCTCATCCATGTAAAGTAATACATTCTGCTCAAGAGTTTGTGTTGTGAAAAATAACAGACTTGCTGGCTGGGTTACCAGATGAAAATAGAAGAAAGAAAGCCTAAAAAAGGAAACTAATATAGCCATCACATCTAATGCCCTGTACACACGATCAGATTTCCGATGGAATAAAATCCAATGGATTTTTCCATCGGAAATCCGATGAAGCTGACTTCCATCAGTCTTGACTACACACCATCGGTCAAAAATCCGACCGTCCCAAACGCGGGTGACGTAAAACCCTCCGAAGAGCTGAGAAAAATGAAGTTCAATGCTTCTGAGCATGCATCGACTTGATTCTGAGCATGCGTGGGTTTTTTCTCCGATGGTGTTTCCCACAGACGATCGGAATTTGCTATCATTTTTTTTTCCATCGGTATAATTTAAAACATGTTCTATTTTTTTATACCGATGGAAAAAAGACCGATGGGGCCCACACACGATCGGTTTGTCCGATGAAAAAAGTCCATCGGTCTTTTTTCATCAGAAAAAACGATCTTGTGTACGCAGCATAAGAATTGGTAAGCTGCAATATAAAAAATGTTTGTGTTTGGGTATAATACTGCTTTCATTTTACAATGGTGGAAGGTAAACAAAAGGGGTTTATGTAAATGTTACCAGGTGAACTGAGGACAATGATGACCCACTGCTGTACTTACTTCTCACCAAAATACTATGAATTCATTTATTTAGAAACACAAGTCTATTCATACTTGTGAAAAAAAGATAAAAAGTTTATAAAACAAAGAAATTATAAAAAAAAAAAAAAACAGACAAACATATAAAATGAAATTAAAAAAAAGATCAGTTCAAACAGCAGCTTTAAAATTTTAAGGCGACATTAACAGAAGCATGCACCTAGTGTTAAAGTGCAAACGTTGCTATTTTGACCCATTTAGTCATTTTGTTTACTACTATATTAAGTGTATCTATATTACGTCTAATAACAACAAAATAAGCCAATTAATATGCAAAAACAACACAAGGAATTTTTTTTTTTTTTACAATTACCGTAAAAGGGGTACGTTTTTTTTTTGTTTGTTTAATGCTCTGCCTTGCACCATTAAAAGTAAAAAAAAAAAAAGAAAGCATCTTTTGCTGCAATATTTACCCCATCCCCCTTCCAGGTCCAGCGATATTTGTCTCCTAGGTTGAATGAGGCCCAGCACCATATAACCCACTTCCTGTGTTCCCAGGCTATAATGGAGCCACCCCCTGGGGGGTGCATTAACAAATTGCAAAAGTTACAAAAACAATACTATGATGTGGCACTTTGTTGGGGGTTGCACCTGAGACCTTCTGTATTTCCTAAGTTGACCACCACTGTTCTAGTGTTTGTAGTATACACTAACGTATTATACATCATTTTTTCCCGGGACAGATTAGGCATAAATTTGGCAGCAAATTTAGATACCTATGGAATCATATATTTTTGAATGCATATATATATATTTTTCTTAAACAACAAAGTCTGCTTATTAAAATTGTATCAGATTAGTGGGACCTTTATGTGAAGTGAACATACTTTAGGAGAGGTTTATTCTCCTTTCAACTTTATGATGCAAAGCATGTCGGAAAACTCCAAAGTACAAACACGCATGCTCAGAAGCAATGCTTACCATAACACAACATTAGCAGAACTTGCCCAATGGGTGGCGCTAAAGACCTAAAAAAAAACACGTTGTTTTGTGTTTGTTGGCCGACAATTCTTTGCCGTTTGTATGCAAAACAAGTTCCTGGCCAACGCCCTTCGGACAAAAGTCCTACGCTTTGTCCGCTGAAAATCCGATCGTGTGTATGAGGCTTTAGTTTGACATCACACAGTTTCTGATAATGTTAAAGAAATAGCTTCTTAAAAATTATATTTGTTTGCTATATTTTTTTTAGAGTTCTTTAGAGTTATTACTTAAAAAGAATTGCACACCTTCTACAATAATTAAAATAATAATTTATTCATTCTTAAATTAATATATAGGTGTTCAAACCTACTAGAGAAAGAGTTATAATAGTCCCATTATTTCAGTTAATTTACTTAAAGTCTAAGGGGTCAATTTATAGATATAGACTTAAGCCCCGTACACACGATCGGTTTAACCGATGAAAACCGTTCGATGGATTGTTTTCATCAGACAAACCGATCGTGTATGGGACCCATCTGTCTTTTTTCCATCGGTTTTAAAAAATAGAACATGTTTTAAATTTTTCCGATGGATAAAAAAACCGATCGAAACTCCGATCGTCTATGGGCAAGTCCATCAGATAAAAAACCCACGCATGCTCAGAATCAAGTCGACGCATGCTCAGAAGCATTGAACTTCATTTTTCTCGGCTCATGGGAGTGTTTTACGTCACCGCGTTTGGAACGGTCAGTTTTTTGACTGATGGTGTGTGGGCAAGACTGATGGAAGTCAGCTTCATCGGATTTCCGATGGACAAAACCATCGGATTAGAATCCATAGGATATCCGATCGTGTGTACGAGGCTTTACTGTGCAATTTCTCAAAGTAAATGTTCACATTCATATTTTACATACTCAAAGAGAAATCACATATCATAATTTAAAAAACAATCAACCCATTAGCAGTCGCATACAACATACAAAAGAGATTCAGATAAAGAAGATTTGCCCATTGCATTTAAATGTAACCAAATGAATTCATCAACTGCCACATTACACAAAGGGACACTTGGTGAATAAGGTTGTTTCAATATTATGGGCAACTAGGGAAAATACAGACAGATAAAGTTGTCACAATGTTAATTTTGAATCACACAGCAAATCCTCTGACAAAGTGACAGCTTCTTTTGGAAGAACCCCTCACATGGTGATACCCACATTTCCCATCCTCCTCTGCTACTGCGTTGCTCCATCGGAGCTGGGAGTCCAAACACTGCATGAGCTATAATATGGGTCAGACGTATTGAAATTTATACAGGGTTATCTCTTCAAAGGAATGACAATAGGCCTACAAAAACCAATGTAAGGGAGCTCACCCTCCTTACTAGATTTTTAAATTTTTTATAAAAAGGAAGTTATAAAGTATAAATAAGAGAGTGAAGGAAGATAAATTAGACCCTGTTATATGGCCCCACACGGGGCCTGGATGGAAAGTAGACATGTGCGATTAGTTTCGTACGAATCGGAAATTCGTACAAATTTTTTGAAATTCGTACATTTGTACGAATCCGAATTACGAATTTTTATGAATACGAATTCTGTACGAAATCCGAAATTTCGTTTACGAATTTCGGATCCAAATTATCCGAATCCAAACTACCAAATAACGATTTTCAACTAATATGTAAGAAACAAAAACAAAAAAAAAAAAGTTACGAAAGTAGGAGTGTCCAGAATCAACGAAAACAATGTACTCTACTCTGTCCGAAAGTACGAATTATGGTATTGAGCTTCCCTTTAATAGTGCCGTTGTACGTCTTATACGTTATCGTGTTCTTGGCGTTCGGAATTTCCGACAACATTTGTGCGACCGTGTGTATGCAAGACAAGTTTGATCCAACATCCTTCGGAAAAAAAATACACGGTTTTGTTGTCGGAATTTCCGATCGTCTGTACACAGCATGAGTCTGTAGAGTTAAATATTAATGATTCGTACGAAATTCGTATTTCGTATGAATCCGAATTAAATTCCGTACACAAATTGAGAATTACGATTTTTTTTTTAATACGAAACGGAACGGAACGAAACAAAACAAATTTTTTGACGGCTCCCATGTCTAATGGAAAGCAGACCCTGCATATTAGTCAGGGAAATCTTAGGACTTGAATATCTTGGTGATATAAAGAATCGGGCTGATTATTTAGTCCACTGGTATTCACCTAAAGTCCATACAAATGGTTTTACAGTAAAGTATTTATTTCTATAATATCATCTAATCTCTATGTATCATCCAGCTTTGTTTAAAACCAAGTTATGCATTTCTAGTAATGCAGACACCCTCCTGTTTGTGGATGTGTTCTCATTTCAGAGACAGCTTTCCATTGGCTCACGATGTAATGTTTATACATGATGAGCTTCATCTTTGCATTCCAGTCAGGATTCTCTAGCAGTCATACGGACGCTCATGGTGCTATAAAAGTGAATGTGAGGGTACTCATAAGTAAATATTACCCACTGTTAATCAATGTCATCCTCTTCATGTGACTAAAAAAAACACATAGCTTGGATGACTGCAAACTGACACTTAGAACTTGATTCAACTACTCCCATGTTGACCAGAATACTACCGGTATATTGCCAAGGTCTATTTATTACATACTACATGATACATAAATTCTAAGCCCAGGATATCCAGTTTAGCTGCAGACACAATGCTGTGTGTTGTTGACCATACAGCTAAGCTGGCCATAGACAGGTCTTCTTTTTTTTTTTTCAGCCAGTGGTCTAAATGAAAAAATAAATGGAGGGATTCCTTCATCCACACAAGCGAAGTGGATGAAGGCATTGTATTCTGACAGTTGGAACCTGTTAGCTTTCGTAAAAACCTGTTTAGCTACTATAGCCCCTGATCGACAAAAGTTTTTCAGCATGTCCCTTCAAGAAAACTAGATCAATTGATCAACTTGTGTCAAACAGTGACAACCACACTGATCAAAATTTGTCCGGTCTCTGCTCAACTGGCCAAATTTTGATCAGCTTTACTGTTCATTTTGGGTGACTACCCAAGTTTACGTTCCTTAGGGAAAGACGTTAGGGAAAGACGTTAATATAACTTAATATAGCATTTCAGAATAGTTTCCAGACACGCTACTACTGACTATCTAAAGATTTTATTTTTTCTCATCCAATATGCACATTATTCAGTAAATGTTTGGTATAACCCCTACCAGTAGAATGGGGTACACAACTTTTCTTGGAAGTGATGTAAGGAAAGAATGAAATCTCTCAACAGACTTGCATGTGTGCTACTGGTTCTCTGAGGTTTTCTGCTTCGGTGTCCAATTACTATGCCAAGGTGGCAAATCTGTTATATTTTACAACTGCACAGTTTGTGTTGTGCCGCCTTAAAGGTCCTGTTTTACAAGAAGAATATTGTTTTTTGGTAATTGTATGTGGCTAATACTTGTAATGATAGATTTTAGTATATTCATTTCTTTTTCATTTCACATGCCTTTATTTGTAGTTTTCCTCACAATTACAAGCAGACCAAGTTGTCCAGTAAAAGTGACAGTTACAGGGGTTGGGACAATTTATACCAAAGCCAGGGGTGCTTACAACAGCCAGCTTCTATCCATATGGTTTAAACCATAATTCCATACAAATGGAGGTGAAATGTCTGCGCTCAAATCCAATTAGCTTACATATATATAACACATCAGGTAGTAAAGGGTTCATCCTATATTTTCTCGTAGGTACACCCCTATGGCACCCGGTGTATTTTACATATATGTAGGCTTTTTGGATTTGAACACAGACACATCTCCATTTCTATTACATAAATTCTTTAGGTCTCCTTAAATTTGCATGTCTACTCCATATTAGCACTATTTGTCCATTACATAGAAACTTTACTATCTCAATTAACACTAACTAGTTTGAATCCTTATGCTGCTAGCATTATAAATAGATAGGAAGGTATATCATATTTACTTGTTTTAAGCTTTTGACATTTCTTCAGTTGCTTCCTGGTTCCTAGCCTAGGTCAAAATTATGCAATACCTCCCAGGAGTCTTGATAGGCATTTATTTATTTCTGGAGGAGGGGAGGAGGGGTGGAGGGGCTTTTCTTACGTATGCCATCCTGCCTTCATGCCTGAGCTAAGGGCAGATGGATTCCAAGAAGTAAATGCTATATGAAGCTTCTGCCCTTACTCATGATGATGATGGCCGCAGCTACAAATGATAGAGGTGTGTTTTTCAAAGTGATTTCTCCAAAATATAAAGCATGGAGACATGGATGGACGAATAATAAAAATGAATTAATGCTTAATACAGTTAAAGGAGTTGTAAAGGCAGAAAGTTTTTTATCTTAATGCATTCTATGCATTAAGATAAAAAAACTTTTGTGTGTAGCAGCTGCCCCAGCACCCCCTAATTACTTACCTGAGCCCCATCTCTCTTTAGCGATGTCCACGAATGTCTAAGTCTTCTGGGACACTCCTCCTGATTGGCCAATACTATTGACTCACCATTTGCCATCTGCCTGGCTTTTTGGACCCAGCTTCTAGAGTTTAGTGCTTTATTTGTGGTACAATATTATAAATACTGTATATGTGTAGGCGATAAGTATGTGAACATCTAAATTTGTCTGTTAACTAAATGAATATGTACTCAGGTTATAGTTACAATTTATATATATATATATATATATACTGTATATACTATACATACCATTTCTTTTCCTTATAATACTGGCATCCTGGTATTTGTTCTGTGTTAAAACAACTATAATATCAGGTGAGAAAACATCAATGGCTGGATTTAATTAATGTGATCAATAGACGTACAGCTTAACACATTGGGCAAAATAAAATAAGCATTCCCCAGTAAACTAATTCCTAAAATGCTAACCCCATCACTTGCAGATTACAACTTTCAAAGCATCCTGCCTTTTCAGTGCTGCTTCCCTAAGCTTCCCGTCTTCACAGGAAAGAGTTAACAGTGACAACAGCATGCAAGGATGGTTCCATTATTTAGTCAGACTGGTTACAGATGTGGCTATTGAAGTGATCAGCTCTGACCTACAGACTAGTTTTCATATAGTCTATAAGAGGCCCTCTTCTAATCTATCTAACTCCAAACAGCTCTGGGGTCTGTCTAGTTCTTTATAGTACCTGCCTCAGATATGACACACTTAGACCTAAGGACAAAGTCTAAGGTATTTCTGTTCCCTTGTATCCCCTTCAGTACATGAGCTAAATAGAGTCAAACATGACGTCTGTCAACAGTGTTCTGTTCTGTAGATGTGACCATGGCTTATATTTCACAAATGTCTTGTGTGAGTCTTACAAGGCACTTGTGTCAAGTTACAAGTGACCAGTTCCTCATATATCAGAATATATAGACAAGCCGCCACACACAGCCTAAACCACCCAGGTCAAAATGTAAGTGATATGTGAGTGAATGTGCTTATGCCTTAAATCTTTGTTTCAGCAATGATACAAGAAATATTCGGCATAACTTTACGTTACATTAAGTGCCAAAATTCAAAATGGATTTTGTATTGAATTGGTTTATATCAAAACTGTTGTATTTTTTATATAATTTTTCTTTACGGAAATGAGTAAGGGTTTTTGGATCTGTATTCACATGTAAATAGAGGTATGACAATGTAGACAGGAGGCAGAATGTTGTGTGTATGTACAGTACGGGTGTATATATACATACAGTAGCTTAGTGGTTCGCAGCTCTGCTATCTGAATGGAGTTTGCGTGCTTTCCTTGTGCTTGCATGGCTTTCTTCCAGGGAACTCTGGTTAACACCCACACTCCAACGACATGATGGTATGTTACCTGGCTCAAATGAGTACACCCAAGATGATTGCTTCACCTCCTAAGTGCTTTGAGTTTTCAGGGAAAAATTACTTGTAGAAATACTAGTTAATCAAAAAATTAATTAATATATATATATATATATATATATATATATATATATATACACACACTATATTGCCAAAAGTATTGGGCACCTCTCCAAATCTATGGATTCAGGTCTTCCAATCACCTCCATGTCCACAGGTGTATAAAATCAAGTACATAGGCAAGCAGACTGCTTCTACAAACATTTGTGAAAGAATAGGTCGCTCTCAGGAGCTCAGTGCATTCAAGCTTGATACCATGATATGTTGCCACCTGTGTAATAATTCCATCCATGAAATTTCCTTACTACTAAATACTCCACGGTCAAATGTTAGTGGTATTATAACAAAGTGGAACAACAGCAACTCAACCATGAAGTGGTAGGCCATTTAAAATGATAGAGCAGGGTCAGCACATGCTGAAGCTCACAGTGCACAGAAGTCGTCAACTGTCTGCAGAGTCAATAGCTACAGACCTCCAAACTTCATGTGGCCTTCAGATTAGCACAACAACAGTGCATAGAGAGCTTTATGGAATAGGTTTCCATGTCCGAGCAGCTGCATCCAAGCCTTACATCATCAAGTGCAATGCTGTAAAGCACACCACCACTGGACTCTAGAGCAGTGGAGACCTGTTCTCTGTCTGGCAATCCGATGAACATGTCTGGGTTTGGTGGTTGCCAGGAGAACGGTACTTGCCTGACTGCATTGTGCCAAGTCTAAAGTTTGGTGGAGGGGGGATTATGGTGTGGGGTTGTTTTTCAGGGGTTGGGCTTGGCCCCTTAGTCCAGTGAAGGGAACTCTTAAGGCGTCAGCATACCAAGACATTTTGGACAATTTCATGTTCCCAACTTTGCAGGAACAGTTTGGGGATGCCCCTTTCCTGTTCCAACATGACTGCGCACCAGTGCACAAAGCAAATTCCATAAAGACATGGATGAACAAGTATTGGGGTGGAGGAACTTGACTGTCCTGACCTCAACCCGATAGAACGATGTACCGGGAGGGCCCGTGGAACCCAGAATCTCTTGGAAAGTATGAGATACCATTGCTTCAGCTCCCCATGCACCTCTTATGTCTAAATCACCCTATGTCCATTAGGGGCATAGGGTGACTGAGAAAATATATCTTGGACTACTTCAAATGGGACAGTAATATTCATGAACAATATCTCTCAAGAAATATGAAGATGTTATTCCCTGTACACTGTGAGGGCTATGCCCAGGAAGTATACCCCCTTATTTGGGCATTCCAGGAAGTTCAATTTAAGAGTCATTAGATCTTATTGTTGCTTGTGCTAATTGACCCTGCAATTGTGTGAAGTTGTATTTGTGATAATGTTGATTGTGTCTTCTGACACAGACGCCAAGTCTAGCCTAAAGGTCATGTCTCTGAGTCATCAGCTGCTGTAAGGGATTAGTTAATTAGCTCATGTTAATTAGGTTCCTGGTCACAGGTGTATTTTCAGAGTAATATGAGTAGGTTGTAGGAACCTCCTCTTTTGGTGTATATATAAGCCTGTAATCTCTCAATAAAGATTTGTGATTCCTGCTTGAACCTCATACAGAGCGTTGTCTCGTATTTGGGGGAAAATTATTCGTATGGGGTCTTATTCAGCTGGTTGGAGTGTCTGGTAGCTGCCTTGGTGTTCGGGAATGGAATATCCTAAACGACTTTAACCCCTTTCATACACAGGGTGTCGTTACAAACACCTTTGGGATAAATTAGAGCGGAGACTGCAAGCCAGGCCTTCTCATTCAATATCAGTGCCTGACCTCACAAATTCACTTCTGAAAGAATGGTCAAACATTCCCATAGACACACTCTTAAACCTTGTGGACAGTCTTCCCCGAAGAGTTGAAGCTGTTATAGCTGCAAAGGTGGACCAACTCAATACTGAACAGATTAAGACTGGGATGCCATTAAAGGTTATGTGTGTGTAAAGGCAGGCGTCACAATACTTTTGGCAATATAGTGTGTGTATATATGTGTATATATAATATATATTTATTCATGCACTGTATATATGGAAGCCATTTAGACCTAAACACAGACATATCTCCATTTCCACTGCACAGTGCAGGTCAATAATTAAAAGGGCCTGGGTGCCTGAAGTGTGTGTGTGTGTTGTTGTTGTTATGTATCTAAACTCTTAAGCCTCGTACACACGACCGAGAATCTTGTCGTAAAAAAAATCCGTTGTTTTTCTCAACGAGATTCTTGTCAAGCTTTCATTGCATACACACTGTCAATTCCAAATCTCGTTGTTGTAAAGCGCGGTCACGTACAACACGTACGACGAGAGTATAAAGGGGAGTTTGATTCCAATGGCGCCACCCCTTGGGCTGCCTTTGTTGATCTCGTGTTACCGCGTGTTAGTAAAAGTTTGGGGAGAGACGATTTGCGCTTTTCGGTCTTCATGCTTTCAGTTAGTTTTAGCGTGACAAATGTGCTATCTCCATTACGAACGCTAGTTTTACCAGAAGGAGCGCTCCCGTCTTATACTTGATTTTGAGTGTAGCGGGTATGTACTTTCCCGGGTGTAAATTTGAACTTGGCAGAGACATCAGTGATGTGTAATTCCCTGCAGCCCAGCAGGTGGCGCTGTCGCCCTGGGCTGGGGTTGAATCATTGCTGTGTGCCGGGCTTCCCTTTTGTCCTCCCTCGGCAGCGGTATGGTGGGGCAGGTAACCCACCGTGCTTGCTGGGAGAGGGTATAAAGGGGCCGGCCATCTTTGTCACGGGGTCGAGTCCCAGGCACCTTCAGCCTGCGGGCGGTGGTTCGTGTCGGTCCTCTAGGCGGCCTAGGCCTAGAGGACAGCCGGAGGTCGTGTTCCATCCCTGGCACCTTTAGCCTGGGGTGAGGTACTCAGATGGAGGTCTGGAGCTCAGTGCCCAACACTGAGTTCCGCGAGGGAAGGAGATCCTAGGGTACCCAGGGATTGGGTACCCGAATCCGGAAGGCGTAATGGACCGGGGGGAGCTCCTCACTCGAAGACCTGGTGCAGCATATTGCCAGTGACGGGTGAGTCTCTCATCGGAGACCGCCTGGAGGGAAATTCCCCCTCGCTCGGAGACCGCGACTCACTTTCAGGGAGGAAAGTGGAGAACACATTGTGTCTGGGCCTACTCGCATCCACACCTCCTTTTCTGTTCTGTTTCTACAAGGGAGTTCAACTGATTGTGTTCATTCGAGAGGAATAAAGGAGTGTTGAACTTTAATGGTGTGGGGCTCATTTCCGGACAGACATTGTTCAAGGTAGCTCTCGGTGGAGGCTCCAGGTGCGCAACACTGACCCGAAGGTAAAAGAACTTTGCTTACACCGCACTAACACGAGCTGAGAAAGGAAAAAGAGGGGAGTGAGGGGGCTGCTACACGTGGGGGCTCGGGTCCGGCATAGTGTTTGTGCACCACAGTATTGAACGTGTCTGCTGGAGGAGTTACGCGAGTAGGCAGGCCTTCATTGGCCGAAGTGCATCCCTGCTCGAAGTCGTGGACATGACCCAATGAAGGGAAAGGCCCATGCAGAAGAGTGGAAAAAGGGGGAAGCTAAGCCGTGTGAAGTAGTACACGTGGGGGCTTCTATTGCACTGCGCCACCAGGCACACCCCCATCGCTTAGTTCGTGGGCGTGACTCAGAAACAGAAAAGAAGAAAAGCCCGCAAACTGGAGCAAAGGGGAGGAGTCCAATACGTGTGAAGGACTACACGTGGGACGTTGGCGCAAAAACTTTGCAGTGTGCGATGGATCAGCAACAGGTCGCCATGTTCGGACATACATCATGGATTCCAGTTCACCCTTCCACCACGACATTGACTGCTGCTGCTCCGGTAACAGATACGGGGATCCGGCTAAAGCCAAGGGGTCGATTTGCCCTGTATTCGTGCATGGACGTTGAGGCCCTGGGTGTGATTTGTCCCGGCTGTTCGGGACTGGTGTGCCAACTGAAGCCGTTCAGGCGATGCAAGGCCTGTGGGGAGTTCCTGTTCGAAGTGGATCCGGCGGTTGAGAAGCCGAGAACCATCTACCCCGGCCGTGCTACAGGGAACACCACTCAGAGAGGAGGAATCACTGCTTTGACAGCCACCCCTATGCACACTGCAGCGACCGCGGAGGAGGTCGTGAAAACTCAACGGGAGAAATCCGAGGATGCTGACTCGGTCACACTGTCTCGCAGCGTCCACCACCGAAGAGAAAGACCGGCATGGTAGCCCCGACCAGCGGTTGTGGTGGACCGTCTCGCCCTCTTACGCCCGGCCCGGATGGATCCGTTAACAAGAGTTCCAGACGTCCCGCTTCAAGTAAAGGCCGAGGTAAGCCAGGCAGAGAGATTTGGTGTGTGGGAAGAGGTAAAAACTCAGTCTCCACTACAGGCTACCTGCCCGCGGAGGAGTGTGACACCTCTGACCTAGAGTCGCTCTCGGACATGGGAGACGACGTTGCAATAGATGAACTGTTTGCAGAAAAGGGCTGGGACAAAGTACCTCTCGCTTCATCTCGAAGGATCAGGGATCCACCCATGTCTACAGGGGAAAGTACACCCCGGGTGGAGGCACCAGCGCCTGAAGAGAGGTCCCGTCCCTAGCCTGCCTCTACATCTCTGGTGCCATCTGTACCGAAGACCGGAGAAAAGAGACTGTTACTGCGGGCACCAATGCCCAGATCAGATGTGATCAAGGTCCCTCGCCACCCGGACTCAATAGTTCTGCCTGGCGAAGGGGACAAAGCTACCATGCCTCCTTTGGCGAGACTACAACGCCTATTTGGCCAGAAGGTTGCTGCCGAGTACGGATGGGAGTATCCATACTTGTCAAAGGAACTGCTCTATGAGGTGGAAGTGTGTCGGGAGCGCTGGTACAATGACTTTGTGTGGACCCACCTTCAGGTTCCTCACGCCCGCAGGTACCTGGCATGCTCTCCAAAGGCCTCTCAACGTTTTAAAGACTGCAAGGCAGAGTGGATGTTGGGACGGCACATCCATGCAGACAAGGTGTTGATCCGGCGCAAGGAGGGAGAAGATGTGGAGTATCATCTGGAGACCATGGATCAACACTTGAAGCCACTTGTTCTGCCGCATCCCCGTTTTTACCTTTAGGAGAGAAGAGACTCCGTTCTTGTTATGTTGCTGAACTTTCTGGGGCCCGTTGCTTTTGTGCCCAGAGGAATGAAGGACTGTTCCTGTTGTAATTCACATTTCCTACAAGAGATCATGGACTCTGGGTAGATAGGGCCAAAGAGAAGAGGAAAGTTCCACGAGTGCAGTTACCGAGGTGCTGTCACCAGGTGGCAGTGTTGCGCAACGTTAAACACTTTTCACGCACTCACTCTTTGGAGAAAAGGGATTTTTTCCCGGAGAAGTTTATTTTCTCTCACACGAATACATGTGTCAGGGTTATGTGTGTTGATTTATTTATTTTCCCTCTGCAGGAGAACATCCCATCAAGACCACTGAGTATGGGGTGGGTCTTAGTCAGGATGGGTGGGAAAAGTAAAATGTGAATATGTGATTCTAAGTTGTGGTTTAATGCTGTTGTTTTCTCTTCTTTCTTTCTTCCCTTTTTATTACAGGGCTCAGACACAGTGTTTTAGTTGGGTAGTTTTTTTTCTAAAAGTTTTATTTTTGTACAATTGTTAGTCGGTCTCTGGATTGGATTATGTCAGCCGTTGAGGGCATGATTTACTCCAGACACTGGGGACCAGTGTCAAACCACCAGGGGGAGAGTGTAGCGGGTATGTACTTTCCCGGGTGTAAATTTGAACTTGGCAGAGACATCAGTGATGTGTAATTCCCTGCAGCCCAGCAGGTGGCGCTGTCGCCCTGGGCTGGGGTTGAATCATTGCTGTATGCCGGGCTTCCTTTTTGTCCTCCCTCGTGAACTGACCTGAAGGTAAAAGAACTTTGTTTACACTGCACTAACACCTGTGGTGAAGGCCAGGCGTGGTGTCCCCGCTCCCTTCCCCTCTGGAGGTACCCCTAGACAAGAGACAGACGAGCTGAGAAAGGAAAAAGAGGGGAGTGAGGGGGCCGCTACACGAGCATGCGCGATTTTTTAAGACTCGGAAAAGCATACACACGACCGGTTTTCTCATCGGGAAACAAGCCAAAGAGAATCCTGACGAGAAAAACGGGAATCCTGACGAGAAAATAGAGAGCAGGTTCTCTATTTTTCTCGTCGCGATTCCCGGCAGTTTTCTCGATGAGAAACCATACACACAAACGGTTTTCTCGTCAAGAAAGCTCTCCCAACAGTTTTCTTGTCGTTTCTTGACGATAAAACCGGTCGCGTGTGCGAGGCTTTAGAGAAGCCTTTCTCCGTCTTTTTCCCCCAAAAGAACCCTAGACATAATTTTCAGGTCTCAGGAAACCCTTGCAAAAACCAATTGATTGGTGGTCAGTGGAAAAATGCCTTTACATTTGGTGGCTAGTGGGGGAATGCCACCCTTACTAACAACTAAAAAGATCTGTGGGTTTATGCAGCTGGCTCTGCCAAGAGGTATTGACTCCAGAAGAATGCAGGCACCATCAGATATGAGGTCTATCAGCTACAGGATGCTAGGAACTCCTGGCATCATCTGGAGGAACCCTAAGTTCCACGGAACCTTGGTTGAGAATGACTGCCTTAAAGAGGAAGTAAACCCTGATGGGTGTTACTTCCTCTTTGTTTCCCTGCAAAGGTAAAGCATAATGGGCTACTATGCATCGCATAGTAGCCCATTATATGACACTTACCTGCAGGAGAAGGCTGCGATGTCCCCGTCTTCCTCGCTAGTAGCGAGCTGCCATTCTTCACCCCTCTTCCTTCCGGGGCCGCAAACTCTGGCTCTGTGACTGGCCGGAGTCGCGTGACGTCGCATGACCTCACTCCCGTGCATGCGCGCAGGAGCCGCCTTTAACGGCATGACCCGAGATAGGAACGGCACAGGGTGCCCTTTCTAACTCCGGCGCATGCGCAGAAGAATTCGCCGTATGGCAATTTGCAAATATCTCCTAGACCGTGCAGGTCTGAGAGATATTTCAAGCACCTACAGGTAAGTCTTAATCTAGGCTTACCTGTAGGTTAAAGTGGTTGTAAAGGGTTTACAACCACTTTAAAGTATCAGGGACCATCATCTTTTTTATTGAATTGGGATAATCCAGACTACTAGGTTGAATAACATTTGTTATAGTGATCTGTAAGTTTGTGAGTTCTTCTCCCTCCTTAATGAGATTAACTTTTAGAAGCCAATTTTGAATGCGCAAGGGTCAAGTCTTCTTCAGCTAAGAAGGCTGATAGCTTTTGCAGATATAGTTCATAATAGATTTTTTATACTTGCCAACTGAAGTTGTTATAAGATGCAAGAGAAAAGTCAGTATCTTGAAAGAAAGCCTCTCAGAGGTAAAGTTTTTCAATATGTTCCCCAAACCTTTGGTACATCTTTCTCCAAGCCTCTGTCCAGAAAAATATGCAAATTTTGTCCTGCTAAAAAAAAATTATTTACCAAGGGGACCTATATTTTAATCTAAAACGGTGATGCCAGTCCAGCAATCTCAATGGACATTTTGTGTATGGATAGGACATAGACCGATTCTTCTCTGTTTGATATTGGAAAGTCTTGCAAATGTAATCACAGGCCTCCTATCTTATTAAACTTGTTTAATAGCTTCTCATTTAGGTGATGGGAAACATTCTCCATCAACAAATGTTGGACCAAAGAACACATAAACATTTATGGCTGGTTGGGGTCAGTGGCGGCCGCTCATGCAGGGCGCACGGGCACCGCCCCCCCCCCCCCCCATCCATGCGTCCGGCCCCATAATCTACATGCGGGGCGCTGGATGCATGGATTTAGTTTTTGGAGTACCAGCTGCCAGTGGTTGGGGTTAATAAAATATGTGAACTCTCTACCACCTTATACTTACATGCTAATTTCAGTCTCATTAGTGGGCACATCACTTTGCCACCATTCTATTCTGTTTGGTTGAGAATCAAAGATCTAGTAACATAACAACAATAAACTTCTGTACGTGGAAATTTATAACTGATGATTTAAAATGCTACATATGACCTTTGTTTTACAAAGAATTTTGTAAAATAGATACAATTCTTAACTGGATGATATTTAGATTGCACCGGTATCATAAACTTCCATGTTTATAAAATACTTGTTTTTATCTTTTTTTTCAATCTCCGTACTGCTTGTCTTCTGCAGCTTTTTGCCAGCCACTTCCTATCAATATGCATAAGCTCCAGCGACAGCTGAATGTCATTGCTCAGAGCATGCTTCCTGACAGTGACAACAGCAGAACATGCCTGTGCAATGTGCACTGGCATGGATGCTTGCAGTCACCACTAGAAGCTTATGTATCAGGGTGACATAACACAGAAAAATTTATAAATTGTATAAATTAAAGCCTACTAATCATGCCACAATGGCAAACCAGCTTGATGCATATTTTAGAGTCAATGCCCAAAAAAAAATATATTCCAGTTTTGAGTAAATGCTGGCATGTCAAGTCACCCATTAGTTTTTCTTTCATCTTCAAACCTGTGAGGACCTCATTTTATTCATGACATACACACTCACTTTATTAGGTACACCTTGCTAGCATAGATTCAACAAGGTGTTGGAAACAGGCCCGGACTGGCCAGAGGGCAGACCGGGCATTTGCCCGGTGGGCGGGGCCACCCGCTCCGTGACATGTTGCTGATCAGGCCGCACAGCGGGAGGTAAGCGATGACCGCGGCCTGGACAGAGTTAACACAGGCCACGGCTGCAGCTCGCCTACCGCTATGGGGCCATACCAGTCATCTCAGAACTAGCAGCTGCATGGGCTGAGCTGTGTGTCTCTCTCACACACAGCTCAGCCTAACAGCCACGCTGACAGTTCCGCTCTCCACTCCTCCTCCAGCCATGGGCGTCCGCACAGGTGGGGTAAGGTGGGGAGAGCTGCAGGCTGCAGTCCGGATGTTTCCCCCGCTCGCCCCCCCTCTCCTTCTCATGTCGGCAGCAGGGGAAGAGAAGTCTTTCCTGCCTGTTCTTCTTCCCTCCCCATTGGCCATAGCGGAGGGCCAATCAGAAAAAACTAGAGGGGCATCATGGGAAATGTAGTCCCAGGGATAGGTGGCCCAGTTGTTCTCAGCAGGGAGCATGCACTCCCCCAGCATGCACTCTGCTGGGGGAAAAGAGAAAACCCGGAAACAGGCTGAGCAGCTACTACAGGAGACATGGAAAAAGAAAGAGGACTGTGCTGGGGGAACTAATAGCCCCAGCATCACCAGAGAGAGCCACGCTGTACCCGCACCACCAGAGAGTGCCACGCTGTACCCGCACCACCAGAGAGTGCTACGCTGTACCCACACCACCAGAGAGAGCCACGCTGTACCCACACCACCAGAGAGAGCCACGCTGTACCCGCACCACCAGAGAGCGCCACGCTGAACCCGCACCACCAGAGGGAGCCACGCTGTACCCGCACCACCAGAGAGAGCCATGCTGTACCTGCACCACCAGAGAGAGAGCCACGCTGTACCCACACCATCAGAGAGAGAGCCACGCTGTACCCGCACCACCAGAGAGAGAGCCACGGTGTACCCGCACCACCAGAGAGAGAGCCACGGTGTACCCGCACCACCAGAGAGAGCCACCAGGTACCCGCACCACCAGAGAGAGCCACGCTGTACCTGCACCGCCAGAGAGAGAGCCACGCTATACCAGCACCGCCAGAGAGAGCCACGCTGTACCCGCACCACCAGAGAGAGCGCCATGCTGTCCAACACCACCAGAAAGAGAGCAGGTCAGTGTCACTGGGCAGTGTGGGCACAATAGGAGACAGAGAGTACTAGCATTGTATGGCCAAAATAGGACTGGGACACTGTGATAAAAAAGGGACTGCACTGTAAAGGGGCACTGTAATCATTGCAGTGCCCCTTTGCAGTGCAGTCCCCTTTATATCAGTGTCCCTGCCCATTACAGTGTGGAGGACCGACACCAGCTACCCCCGCGAATGTCGACACCCCCCCTAGGGACCGGGCTGCTCAGTCTAAAAATGTCCGGGCCTATTTTATGTCCCAGTCCGGGCCTGGTTGGAAACATTCCTCAGAGATTTTGGTCCATATTGGTTCACAGATTTGTTGGCTGCACATCCATGATTTAAATCCCCCGTTCCACCACATTCCAAAGGTGCTCTATTGGATTGAGATCTGCTGAGTGTGGAGGCCATTGGAGTAGAACGCACTGTCGTGTTCAAGAAACCAGTTTGAGATGATTTGAGCTTTGTGACATGGTGCATTATCCTGCTGGAAGGAGCCATTAGAAGATGGGTATACTGTAGTCATAAAGGGATGGACATGGTCAGCAACAATACTCAGGTAGGCCGAGGCGTTTAAACCATGCTCAATTGGTACTAAGGGGCCCAAAGTGTGCCAAGAAAATATCCCCCACACCATTACACCACCACCACCAGCCTGAACCATTGATACAATGCAGGATGGGTCCATGCTTTCATGTTGTTTACACCAAATTCTGACCCTACTATCTGAATGTCGCAGCTGAAATCGAGACTCATCAGACCAGGCAACATTTTTCCAATCTTTTATTCTCTAATTTTGGTGAGCCCGTATGAATTTTAGCCTCAGTTTGCCTCAGTTTCCTGTTCTTAGCTGACAGGAGTGGCACCCGTTGTAGTCTTCTGCTGCTGTAGCCTATCTGCTTCAAAGTTTGATGTGTTGTGTGATCAGAGATGGTAATCGGCATACCTTGGTTGTAACGAGTGGTGTTTTGAGTTACTGTTGCCTTTCAATCATCTTGAACCAGTCTGCCCATTCTCCTCTAACATCAACAAGGCATTCTTATCCACACAACTGCCACTCACTGGACCATTATCTGTAAACCCTAGAAATGGTTGTGCGTGAAAATCCTAGTAGATCAGCAGCTTTTGAAATACTGATCAGCCCGTCTGGCACCAACAACCATGCCACATTCAAAGTCACTTAAATCCCCTTTCTACCTGGTTTTGATGATTGGTTTGAACTTAAAGGGGTTGTAAAGGTTTGTTTTTTTATTTTCTAAATAGGTTCCTTTAAGCTAGTGCATTGTTGGTTCACTTACCTTTTCCTTTGATTTACCTTCTAAATGTTTTTTTTCTTTGTCTGAATTTCTCACTTCCTGTTTCTCCTCACTAAACTTCACACCATCATCCGAGTGGTGTGGAGTCAGCCAGAACAGCTTACTGAGGAGGAACAGGAAGTGAGAAATTCAAACAAAGAAAACAAAGAAAACAAATATTTAGAAGGTAAATCAAAGGAAAAGGTAAGTGAAGCAACACTGCACTAGCTTAAAGGAACCTATTTAGAAAATAAAAAACGAACCTTTACAACCCCTTTAAGCAAGTTGTTTTCACCACGTCTAGATGCCTAAATGCATTGAGTTGCTGTCATGTGATTGGCTGATTAGCAATTTGTGTTACCAAGCAATTGGACAGGTGTACCTAATAAAGTGTCCGGTGAGTGTATATACATTTTTATTTACCATCCTGTTATTTCTCTGGGAAGACATTGCATGCAGCTGCTGGTAGGTACCTTGGGTTCTCCAGCTGTACAATATCTGCTTAGCAAAACAAGCATAAAAATGGAAATGATAGCAGTTTAGGACTACTACTAGTTTTTTCCTCACACAATGTACCCAAATTCATTGCTGTGCCTGGTTAACAATGGGGTCATTCACACTGGGGCTCTGTCAGTAATTCAGCGCTTGTAGGATCTGCTGCTTGAACATAACAGCAAAGACGCCCTTTCACAGAACCAAAAATAAAAAAGAACTAAAAAGTCTTTCAATGTGTAAACAGACCATTATCACCAATAAAAGTAGATGGGTGTGTTTGTAGGTGTTCAACTAACTTAGATTTACATTTAAGTGGCCCTTTACGGTATCTTTAATGATTCACATGGTTTTCACTCTTCACACTTCAGTGAATTTCAGTAGGAAGTGTGTAGGAGCAGTTTATGAATGAATATGAAAAACAACACATATACTTGTTTCAGACTGCACTGGGAAATGTAATATCTCATACAGTGCAAGCCGTGCTCATTCTTAGTATTCCGGGTAATTAGCTGTACAAAAGGCAAGAAAGTCTTCTACAATGGTGGGAAGGAAAAACATGAAGTTGTCTCTTGGTTGGTCGTTCGTCTTTTTGGGAGACCTCTGTGTGCCGATCTGTCCTCAACATGGCAGCTTCTATATGACTGGCCGATGTGCCAAATTTCACACCTCACTAGAGATCTGGATTTCACTTCTGCCATCACAAAGTAGATGTTTTAGGCCTTTAAAGTGTTCCCAGCTGCACATTGGTGTTATTACAGAAAACAGTCACATTATAATGTCGCACCACGGTTATCTCTTCTACCAGTTTACTGGGATAGCTTTAGACCTTCAAGTGCTATTCCCATGCTACTCTTCACACCTCTGTGTTTTTACATATGTTATTACTGCTGGAAGGAACAGCTCTGCATATTTCCCACTGACACAGTGCATTGCCCAAGTTCCCAGACTTCTTTTGAACTGTGCACTGGTCATATACAGCATTGCATTTAGATAATAGAATAAGAATTTCAAGCTGATTGCACCCTATAAGACTGCTTTTTTCACCACATCTATTATAACTATTACCATCAGCAGGGCTAGATTTAATGTACTGTATATCTAAAGCCAAAACTTTTTTTTTCTTTTGTTTAGATTAGAGTAGGGAAGGGTTAAAACTTATGTATTTTTTTCTTTTTTTACTGTCTACTTTTGGATAGATTTACCTTAACATGAGCCCAAAGTAAGGGGTATTCCCTCTTAGACAGTTGTCAGCAGAACAGATATTCCCATTGGAGGACTGACCCTCCATTCCTCTTCTGGTGATTACTCACCTCTGGATTCTCCCCTCAAGCCTAGTACAAGCCTGATACACACAATGGGGTTGATTTACTAAAGTCAAATAGACTGTGCACTTTGCAAAGTGCTGTTGCATTCTGCAAGTGCAGTTGCTCCAGAGATTAGTAAATGAGGTGAAGCTTCACTTTGCAAAGAACACCCAATCACAAGCAAGGTAAAAAAAAAACAAAAAAAAAAACATTTTTGCTTACACATGATTAAATGATGGAAATCAGCAGAGCTTCTGCTCAATAAGCTCTGGAGCAACTACACTTGCAAAGTGCGCAATTTATTTGCCTTTAGTAAATCAACCCCTATGGGTTTTTTCCTGTTCAGCCCAGCAGGTTGAACAAAAAAACTGTCATCTCCGGTCGGAGCCTCTGCACTAACGATCTGACGCTAGTACAGTGGATTAAGGGGTATTGCCTCACTTAAGATATATAAAGTGTAGGGGTGGGTACCATAAACCTATATTTAGACAATGAATGAAAGGGACGGGTTAACAAGTAACTACTCCAAAGTATTGCCCTATAACGCCTGTGGTGTTTGAAGGACTATCTCGGTACCCAGAAATTGAAACAGGATTTCATAAAAGTTATACATTTATTAAGAAAAAATACATAAAATACAAGAACAACAAGACAATAATAGAATTACAGTGATCTCCCCCTGCTGAGCTGTTGTGTTCTGACATGGGGGACACTCTGATCAGCGCCCTCTGCCATTGGCTGAGAGCGCTGATCAGGAGCCGGATGGCTGCTGGTTTTCCATCATGCTCGTCTGACAAAAGCCGGCCAAATGGCTGGCTTCTATCAGGCCTGCTGCCTTACCAAGGGGCGAATGTCGGCCAGTTTTTATTGAACTGGCCGATGGCTCCTGGCATTTGGCAGTGTGTACGGGATTCACTCTGTCTATTGTAATTCCTACACTGTTCACCCGATTTGGATGTAAATACCTTCAAATTAAAGCTGAAAGTCTGCAGTTAAAGCACATCTTGTTTGTTTTTATTTCAAATCCATTGTGGTGGTGTATAGAGCCAAAAAGATTAGAATTGTGTCGATGTCCCAATATTTATGGACCTGACTGTATGTTTATTTTAAACCACAAAATTACTACATGATATATTTAAGAACAGGAAAACCTACAATTATGCAGAACCTGTACAGAGTGAATGGAAAGTTTATTTTCTCCCATCAACATTTGAGTAGTTGTCTTACACATTTTAGCATTTTGAAATGTAGCTGCAACAAAATCTTTTGTGTATTAGTCTTCCCATGTAACACATAGTACAGGCAATGCTTTAAATGTGCTCAGTGTAAATTTAGTTGTGGTAGCCAATGTTTACGGTTCCACAACAAGCACATTGACATCTATAGGCAGTGAGTCAGACGCAGGGCTGCTTGCCTAGTGAAAGCCCATCATACACTGTGCGCTGTGTAGTGTGTCGCTGAACCATGTCATTTCACTATGAATCCCATGAATAAGTCGAGTGACTTCGACGTAACGCGTAGGGAGGAGGAGCCTAATCACGCTACAAGCTAGTCATGCAAGTGACTAGTGAGGAGATTGCAACCTACTGAGCTATCAAGCGCATCTTATTCCTGGCTGTGTGAGTGCAGATTTTACTTGATGTTTCTATTTCCAGTAGGGATGTCTGCGCTATGATTGTTTTCTTTGTTTCTTATCATATCGCTACATGCAAGTGAAACAGCTGACAGCTCTCGTTGGTGTGGACAAGTTTATGCTCATCACGTATATTGACTTCAATTGTGACTAAGCAGTTCATAGGATTATTGTTGAGACCTGGCATTCAGCTTTGTACACAGACCTTTTTATTTGTATTCTATCACAGAAGCCCTCATATATATTTTTTTGGGAATACTATTGTGAATTATATTTGTATTTTTTGATATCCTATAATATTTCACTTTTTTTTTTTTTCTGTACTAATGCAGATCACAATAGTTTATTGATACCTACTTTTTGAGGTATTGTTTCACTCAGTTTATTTTTGCTTATTCACGGTGACATCACTTTAGGATTGTAGGTTCTAGGTTTCCAGCGCACTATTATATTTCAAACACTTGATTTTTGAGAAACACAGATTTTTTCACTTAGAATGGTTGCAGCTGATACCAATTGATCACCCTCGATTTGTCTACATTGTGCCGAGTAGCGCTCTAATACATATTATATTATTTCACTATGAATGACACACTAATTATGAATGAGGTCATGGGAATTTTTTAGTAATCAGACAAGAATATAAGGGTGTTGCTCATTTATAAAATTAATTCAGTGATTGTTTTCTTGGTGTCCAGCTTCTAGTTTAACTTTTCTTCCAGCAATGTCAAATCATGTTCCATATTGACACCTCCAGGCATTCCAACCCTTTTACACTTTGTATCATCAGTAAAAAGGCATAGCTTACCCAACCGCCCTTTAGTTAGATCACTTACGTATAGATGAAAAAGAACAGGTTCTAGTACAGAGCCTTATGGTACACTCAGTGCCCGGGACAGGGTCATCTAGAGCCCAGGGTGAACATGTCAAACTTCCCCCCACAAAAGCACTAAGCAATAATCTGCATTCTTACCCCCTTCCTTCCAGTACAAATCTGCCCCCTGCAGAAATCCCCCATATCAGCACAGATATTTGCCCCCCATCCCCCAAATCCCCCCAACTCAAATGCTCCCCCCCCAAAAAAAAATCACCCCTCCTAGCACAAATCCTCTACCCCTAAAATGTCCCCTCCTAATACACATCTTCTCCCCCATTTCAAATCCCTCACTCCCAGCACATACTTCCCCAAATCCCCCTTCCTAGCAAAAATCTTCTTCCCCCTAGTCCCTCTTCCAACACAATTCCCCTCTCTCCAATATACTTGTGATGGCCCTCACCTCACATGATACCACAATGCCCAGGACAGCCGCCCCTCCTGCCCACCCCTTGTCCTGGCCCTGGGTACACTACTAGTGGTGACTGGTCTCTGCTCCAAATGAACCCCATTTACAACCACTCTCTGGTATCTATCTTTCAGAAAACTGCATATCCCCTGAACCATCCAAGGGTAAGTCCTAGCTTGTACAACTTTTCTATAAGATCATTATGTGGAACTGTATCGAATGCCTTGCTAAAAATCAAGATATTCTATATCCACAGCACCACCCTGGTCCAAAACATTGGTGATATAGTCAAAAAACTATATTACTGGTCTACCCTCAGTAAAGTCATGCTGCTTTGGGTCCAGCAAGTTGTGTATTTTCAAGTGATCGATGATCCTTCTTTTCAGGAGCGATTCCATTAAGTTGAATACAACCGATGTTAAACTCACTGGCCTGTGGATAGGTACGCCTTGTGAATAGGTACAATATTAGCTGTCCTCCAATCATGGGGAACATCTCTTGTTAAAAGAGATTTATTAAAGATCTGTTAATAGTCCAACAACTATACCTCAAAGTTTTCTAAGAACTCTGGGATTAATACCATCAGGGACCATTGCTTTATAAAGCTTTAACAAAGCTAGTTCCTCTGCTACCTCTGTCTCTAGAAATCCTGAAAATGAACCGTCATTACTACGTAGAACCAATATGATTCCCCAATCTCTTAATATTAGTGCAATTTATTTCTGAGAAGACTGAACAGAAGTAGATGTTTAAAGCGGAGGTCCGCCTAAAAAAAAAAAGCCAGCAGCTACAAATACTGCGTCTTCTGAATTTTAATATATGGACACTTACCTGTCCAGGGTGCCCGCGATGTCGGCAGCCGAAGCCGATCAGTCGCTCGGCTCTCGGCTGCCCCCGCCGCCATCCTCGGTGAGGGAATCAGGAAGTGAAGCCTTGCGGCTTCACTTCCTGGTTCCCTACTGCGCATGCGCAAGTCACGCTGCGCATCCTCACTGGTCCCTGCTGTCTTCTGGGACCTGTGTGTTTCCCAGGAGACAGCGGGGGAGGACAGTGTAGGCGCAGGAAGTGGCGTAGATCACCGTGGTGATCTATGCCAGAAAGTGGGAGCAAATACCTGTATTACATCTGAAATATGCCAAATGTCACACCGGAGGGGGGGAGGATTCCAAAAAGTGGAAGTTCCATTTTTGGGTGGAACTCCACTTTAAAGAGTAACTCCACTTTTGTTGAGAAAAAAAAACATTCCCCTATGGTAGATCTATGTACATTACAAAGATTTTAACAAGCTTTGTTGCAGATTCTTATCTTTTGTTATTCTGCAAGAAAATCCCTGTGTGTTTGTTTGTGTCTGTGTGGTAAGTGTATCTAATGGGAGTGGTTTCATAATTATAAATCAGCTGCTGCACCTGCAGGGTTCTAATGAGGAAAATTGCAGGGTCTGCATCCCTTTAGACGTGATTTCCTATTGGGACTATCTCACTAAAAGTTACATTTTTGTTGCAGGGGGTGCCTGAATCTTAGGGTAGACTGCTGGGAAAATCAGTGAGCCAATCACACAAGCAGGAAATTAGGTTTGTGGGGAGCATTCTGTACACATTCTGTGTACAGAACACTTCCAGGTAGCCATATTGTATTTTACAGGAAATTTCTGAGCCATTTTTTTTCCCATGAAAGGGGAGTTACCCTTTAAATTACTTATTACATCCAGTCCTCCCTCAACATAAGAGTTGTGCCCAGTTTTCATTTTAGTGATCCCAATTGTATTTTTTTCCTTCCATCTACCTAAAATGGCTTTGCTTCTTTTCTTAATAGATTTAGCTTCTTTCCTCCTCTTTCTGTGCTTTGGCAGAGCTGATAATGTATTTGGCCTCCTTTTGTCTATTTTTATACACTTCTCTATCAGCTACACTTCCAATTTCCTTGAATCTCCTATATGCTGTTTTTTTTTTTCTTCTTTAATATTCTACTTACCTCTTTAGTGAACCATATTGTTTTTTTTTTCTTCCGTTTACTCTTACCAATTTGCCTGACATATAATCTAGTTGCCTCCAGGTTGGTAGACTTTAACAGTGTCCAATGATTACTGACTCATGTTGCTTTACTTCAACCTTATAATAGATTTTTTAGAAATTCCCCCATTTCAGCAAAATTTGCCTTTATGAAATCTTAAACTGTAGTTTTTATATATAATTTTTTAGTTCTTGCTTTAACCGTTTGCCGACCAGCCGTCATCTTTATACGGCGGCAGGTCGGCTCTCCTGCACAAATTGCTGTAGCTGCACCCGGGCAGATATGATTGATGTCCGCCGGCAACCCACGATCGCGGTATACAGAGGCAGAATGGGGAACTGCCTTTGTAAACAAGGCGGATCCCCATTCTGCAGGAGACATAACAGTGATCTACTGTTCCCAGTGATCATAAACAGTGATCTCCGTCGTGCCCCTGCCAGCCCACCCCCCCCCTACAGTTAGAACATGCTGAAAGAACACATTTAACCCCTTGATCGCCCCTACTGTTAACCCCTTCCCTGCCAGTGTCATTGTTACATTGATCAGTGCATTTTTATAGCACTAATCAATGTAATAATGTCACTGGTCCCCAAAAAGTGTCATTTGGGGTCAGATTTGTCCACCGCAATGTCGCAGTCCTGCTAAAAATCGCTGATCACCGATACTACCAGTAAAAAAATAAAAATAAAATAAAAGTCCCTAAATATATCCCATAGTTTGTAGACGTGAATTTTTTTTTCCGAAAACCAATCAATATATGCCTATTGCGATTTTTTTACCAAAAATATGTAGAAGGCCTAAACTGATGAATACATTTTGTTTTTTTATATATTTTTTTTGCATATGTATTATAGCAAAAAGTAAAAAAAACTTTGTTTCTAAATTTTCGCTCTTTGTTTGTTTATAGCGCAAAAAATAAAAACCGCAGAGGTTATCAAACACCACCAAAAGAAAGCTCTATTTGTGAAAAAAGAAGGACATCAATTTTGTTTGGGTACAGCATCGCACGACCGCGCAACTGTCAGTTAAAACGACGCAGTGCCATATCGCAAAAAATGGCCTGGTCATTAAGGGGGCAAATACTTCCAGGGGTGAAGTGTTTAATGTCAAACCAAAGGCATTGGTGATCACTAGAACACATATTTTCTTCAACAATTGATCCCTATTTGTCAGTACTAGGTCTAGAATATGATCACCTTGGGTTGGACTTTTTACTAACTGTTTCAGAAAAACCCCATTCAGTGCTTCCATTACATCCTTGCCCCTGACTTGTATTAGCAGCTTAAGAATTCCAGGTAATGTCAGGCATTTTGTCACCCATAATTAAAACCCCTCCCTTCATTGCCATTTGAGTTATCTTGTCAATCAACGAGTTATTATAATCTTCAGTCTGTCCTGGGGGTCTGTATACTATATCAGTTCCAAGGGAAATCCCTCTCTGGTTGGAAGGAAGACCCAGAGGGATTTAAGTATTTAATTTGTTTTTTAAATTAATGTTAGCCTTCTGCTATTTTCTATGTGTATTGCAACTCCACCTCCCCTCTTCCCTACTCTGTGGTTCCTGTATAGTGTTAACCCTGGTATAGGTCCCAGTCATTTAAATCTTTGAACCATACCTCTGTAAATGCAACTTCAAGGTCCATGTTGTCCCCGGACACAAGAGCTGTCAGCTTTCAAAGCTTGTTGTCTAAACTTTGAGCACAAGTGCACACAAGGCCGCCATCAGGGGGGTACAGGCAGTACACCTGTATGGGGCCCAGAGGTCCCCAGGGCCCCGGTTGGCAACCCCCCTTTTTTTTGTTTGTTTTTTTATTTAAAAAAATATATATTTATTTTTTTATATTTTTTTTATTATATTTATTTATTATATTTTTTTATTTTTTGTAAGGGGCCCAGAGGTTGTCCCCAGAGGCCCAGAGGTCCCCAGGGCCCCGGTTGGCAACCCCCCCTTTTTTTGTTTGTTTTTTTATTTAAAAAAAATATATTTATTTTTTTATTATATTTATTTATTATATTTTTTTATTTTTTGTAAGGGGCCCAGAGGTTGTCCCCAGAGGTCCCCAGGGCCCCGGATGGCAACCCCCACTTTTTTTTTGTGGCGGCAGCACCCCCCCCCGATGCTCCAGGGGGCCCATGCCTGAAGCTGTGTAAGGGGCCCCAAAATTCCTGATGGCCCTGAGTGCACATGGCGTGACAAACACTGCTACCTACTGCTTTCTTTTTTAGCACCAGAAACCTTAAATTAAGTAACTACCCCATCATCCCAGTTCTTAGCAAAACAAACCCTCACATTGGCTCCATGTACAGGGGATGCTGGTGCAAACTCCTCTGAACGAATTTTTTTTAAGGCTTGAAACCTGCATTCAGAAAAGTCAGTTTTGTCGCGTTTGCATGCCGCGTTTAGCCGCGTTTGCGTCTAGAAGCGTTTATTAAGATAACCTCATAGGACCCTCCCCAAGCTCCAAAAACATTGTTATTTTAACTATTTCAGACATTTTGACCAGAGTGAGTAGCAGCAGCAGAGAGAGCAGTTGTATACTTGTATTTGCCTCTATTTCTGTGCTTTTTTTTTTGCAATGGATCCCATAATGAGCATATGTGAGGAAATGCTCCTGACGTTGCTCTTGATGAGGCTAGAACGACGTAGAAAATTGCGTGCGAGGTCCAGAGTCAGAGTTTGTCGCTATTGGACCCATCCATTGATCCAGCGAATGTCGGTAGAATATTTTTCAAACATGTACTTACAGCTGCGTACCTACCCCGACAAATTTTTTAATTTCACACGCATGTCCATTGCCACATTTGATCTTCTACTAGAAAAACTACGAACCAGTCTGAAATGCATGGACACCAACATGAGGAAGAGTATGTCACCAGAGGAACGTCTGTTGGTGACGATCAGGTATGTGCATATATTTATATATATATATATATCTATAGATGTACAGATGTATTATTTTTGTCGTTCCTTTATTTTTTGAAAAAAATAAAAATGTTGTCTATTTTATGCAAATGTAAATGTTAATGACTTTTTTTAGATCTATAAAAAAAAAAAAAATTGCAAAATTGTATTATTTTTATTATTTTAATATTTATTGATTAATATATTTATATATTTTTTAAAGCTGTATATGGTATTATTTTTGTTTTTTAATTACTTTTTAAAATAAAAATATTTAGTCTATATTATGCAAATTAAAATTTAATTCCATTTTTTATAATATATAAAAAAAAATTGGCAATTTTTTTTATATTTTTAATACTTATATATTAATTGATTAATATATTTATTTTTTCAACTGTGTATGGTATTATTTTTGTTTTTTAATTATTTTTTAAAATAAATATTTGGTCAATTTTATGCAAATTTTTATAATATATAGCATTTTTTTGGGCAATTTTTTATTATATATGGTGTATGAATCATAATTAAAACATTTGAAACAATTTTTTTATGTTTTTTCATCGTTTTCCATCATATTTTTGTCTTTTCAGGCCAAAAAAATAGGGTACCTTTAAAAACGCTTATAAACAAAAACGTGTCTAAACGCGGGTACCGCGTTTATCTGCGTTTTGCGTCTGAAACTTGCAAATCTTCTGTGTCTGAACTCATTTTTTTGCTTTTAAAGAAACGCTGTTAAACGCAACTGCATAAAAATGGCAATAAACGAGACAGTGTACATGGTCACATAGGATAACATTGAATGTGTTCAGGGGAAGTTGAAAAAAGTGTCCAATTGCCCCTGAACGCACATTTAGCAGCGTCCCGTGTACATGGGGCCTTAGCCTGCTGGTGACAGAAATGCTCCTCATTAATTACACTTCTACCCCATTTCCCAGTTTAAATGCATGTTTAAAAAAACTCCTGCATTCAATACTAAAAAGTTCAGAACCCTAATAGCATCACGACTAACATAACCAAAACCTTCAGCTTTGCATCAATCCTTTAACCACTTAACAACCACCTGCCGACAAATAACGTCGACAAGGTGGTTGCTTAACTCTGGGAGGACGTTATATAACGTCCTCCCAGAATCGCGCTCCCGCGCGCCCCCTGGGGCGCGCACACGGGAAACTCCGTGACCGCCGGGTCCAGGGGACCCGGCAGATCACGAATCGCGGTAAATCGCCGCTGATAGCGGCCATTTATCACGTGATCGCTCCGTCGAATGACGGAGCAATCACTTGTAAACAGACCGGCGTCATTTGATGACGCCGGTTCCTCCCTCCCCTCTCTGTACCGATCGGTACAGTGTGAGAGGAGAGGGGAGGGTGCAGATCAAGGCAGCAGCAGCTCTGTGGGCTGGATCTGTGACAATTGCAGTCACAGATCCAGCCATCCATCCATCCCTGCTCAGCCATCCCTGTGCTATACCCTGCCAATACTCTGCAAAATACCCTGCCAATACCCTGGTGCAATACTCTGCAATACCCTGGTGCAATACTCTGCAATACCCTGGTGCAATACTCTGCAATACCCTGCAAAATACTCTGCAATACCCTGCGCAATACTCTGCAATACCCTGCGCAATACTCTGCAATACCCTGCGCAATACTCTGCAATACCCTGCGCAATACCGTGCAAAATACTCTGCAATACCCTGGTGCAATACTCTGCAATACTCTGGTGCAATACTCTGCAATACTCTGGTGCAATACTCTGCAATACTCTGGTGCAATACCCTGCGCAATACTCTGCAATACCCTGCGCAATACTCTGCAATACCCTGCGCAATACTCTGCAAAATACTCTGCAATACCCTGCACAATACTCTGCAATACCCTCCACAATACTCTGCAATACCCTCCACAATACTCTGCAATACCCTCCACAATACCCTGTGCAATACCCTCCACAATACCCTGTGCAATACCCTGCCATACACCGCAATACCCTGCCATAGTCCGCAATACTTCGCAATGCCCTGCAATACTCCGCAATGCCCGGCAATACTCCGCAATGCCCAGCAATACTCCGCAATGCCCGGCAATACTCTGCAATAACCACTTCCCGCCCTCCGGCCGTCATATGACGTCCTTGACTTTGTGCGGGGATATCTGAATGATGGGAGCAGCTACAGGCATCATTCAGATATTAGCTTTTTCAGCCGGCGATTCCCTACACCATAACAATCATAGCGGCTGTTCCGCCGCTTGATCATTCTTACGGGAGGCGAGAGGGGATGTCCCCCCCCCCCGCCGCCCTCCGGTGCTTCTACCGACTCACCGCTACGATCAAAGCCAGGATTGTTGTTTTTTTTTTTGTATTTTTTTCAGGCTTCCCAGCCTAGAGGTGAGATGTGGGGTCTTATTGACACCCCCCCCCCCCATATCTCACTGTAAAGAGGACCTGTCATGCCATATTCCTATTACAAGGAATGTTTACGTTCCTTGTAATAGGTATAAAAGTGATCAAAAAAATGTTTGGGGCGGAAAAACATGTCAAACTAAAATAAATAAAGTAAAATGAAGAATACATTTTTTTTTTTTTTTAAAGCGCCCCTGTCCCCGTGAGCTCGCATACAGAAGCGAACGCATACGTAAGTCCCGCCCACATATGAAAACGGTTTTCAAACCACACATGTGAGGTATCTCTGCGAACGTTAGAGCGAGAGCAATCATTTTGGCCCTAGACCTCCTCTGTAACTCAAAACATGTAACCAGTAAAAATATTTAAAGCGTCGCCTATGGGGATTTTTTAAGTAGCGAAGTTTGGCGCCATTCCACGAGTGTGTGCAATTTTTAAGGGTGACATGTTAGGTATCTATTTACTCGGCGTAACTTCATCTTTCACATTATGCAAAAACATTGGGCTAACTTTACTGTTTTTTTTTTTTTTTAAGCACAAAACATTTTTTTTCCGTAAAAAACGCGTTAAAAAAATTGCTGCGCAAATATCGTGCGAGATAAAAAGTTGCAACAACCACCATTATATTCTCTAAGGTCTTTGCTAAAAAAAATATATAATGTTTTGGGGTTCTATGTAATTTTCTAGCAAACAAATGATGATTTTTACATGTAGGAGAGAAATGTCAGAATTGGCCTGGGTGCTCCAGAACGCCTGAAGGTGCTCCCTGCATGTCGGGCCTCTGTATGTGGCCACGCTGTGTAAAAGTCTCACACATGTGGTATCGCCATACTCGGGAGTAATAGCAGAATGTGTTTTGGGGTGTAATTTGTGGAATGCATATGCTGTGTGTGAGAAATAACCTGCTAATATGACAATTTTGTGAAAAAAAAAAAAAGAGAAAAAAAAAATCTTGATTTTGCAAAGAATTGTGGGAAAAAATGACAACTTCAAAAAACTCACAATGCCTCTTTCTGAATACCTTGGAATGTCTTCTTTCCAAAAAGGGGTCATTTGGGGGGTATTTGTACTTTTCTGGCATGCTAGGGTCTCAAGAATTGAGATAGGCCGTCAGTACTTCAGGTGTGATCAATTTTCAGATATTGGCACCATAGCTTGTGGACTCTATAACTTTCACAAAGACCAAATAATATACACCAATTTGTACTTATTTTTACCAAAGATATGTAGCAGTATAAATTTTGGCCAAAATTTATGAAGAAAAAATAGTAATTTGCAAAATTTTATAACAGAAACGAAAAAAAAATTATTTTTTTACAAAATTTTCAGTCTTTTTTCTCTTATAGCACAAAAAATAAAAAACCCAACAATGATTAAATACCACCAAAAGAAAGCTCTATTTGTGTGAAAAAAAGGACAAAAAATTCATATGGGTACAGTGTTGTATGACTGAGTAATTGTCATTCAAAATGTGAGAGCACCGAAAGCTGAAAATTGGTCTGGTTATTAAGGGGGTTTAAGTGCCCAGTGGTCAAGTGGTTAACCAAACATTGAACTCTGCTATACAAAGTACTTTCCCTTGCTGTCCATTATGACAGGTAAGACCCTGGAGAATATAAGAGTACACCCAACTTGTGAAGATCCTGACCCAAATTCTGAAAATCCTTCTGTACAGAACACACAGCATTCTGGGACAAATCATGTGTGCCAAGATGCACAACATCAAAATTGCACTCTTCACTAGCTTTGATGACAATATTTACAATGCACTTTTTATCTCCCCTAGTAGTACCAGGTAAACTAACTTCCTTTGACACTTCCACATGATTTCCCAAAGAAGCACGTCTTACAACTGAATCACCAACAAGAAGAGGACTTCTCCTTTTATGAGCCTTATCCACAACACTTGCCTGGTTTTGCAACATCAGATAGAGCAGTTAATTTTTGCAAAGTCCATTATTAAATAATATAAGCAAACGCATACATGCTGTATTTATTGTTGTTGTTGTTCAGTCGTTTAGTCGTGTCCAACTCTTCGTGACCTCATAAACCATAGCGTGCTAGGCTTTTCTGTCCTCCACTGTCTCCCCGAGCTTGCTTATTTTCATGTTCATTGTTTCGATGATGCTATCTATCCATCTTGTTTTCACTGTATTTATTACGGATACTTATATAGTGCCGTCAATTTACGCAGCGCTTTACATATATATTGTACATTTATATCAGTGTAGTGTAGTGCCTAAAGCTGGCCATACGCTAGTAGAATTTCCATTTTTGGAATGTTTGTTTTTCCACTTTTCAATGGTTCTAGGCACGACAGAAAAATGGATGATATGTCTGGAAATAGCAGGTCTGGATGAAATTGTAAGGGCTTTCAAGTAAAAAAAAAATTGACTCAATGGTGGCAAGATCATATGCTCGGGGAAAATTAGGCCTCAAAGTGAAACACAAATGTAAATGAATGGCAATGAAGTGAGTCCACATAAATGTCCATTGAAATATCCGTGACACAGGAAACTGAAACCACACGTGAAACAATATGGGTCATCACATAACTTCTGGAGGGAAAGAGAGGTAGAATACTCTTACCGGAACCAGTGGATCTGCGGATTAGGCAGATCGTATGAGCATAAGAAATCTCAGTGGCAATTCCCTTCTGCTTGTCTGAAGGCTGGATCGAACGAATCCCAGATGGCAGCTCTTTGGCAGGTTCCCCGACTTTAGAGGAGACTCTGAATTCAACGACAATCCCCGTAGTCCTTAGATAGGACAGGAACAGACTTTCCGGGATTAAAATGGCAAAACGTGGAAAACATCAACTCAATCGACCAGACATGGAAAAGAAAATAAGGAGAATGCTCCGATGGTGCAGGTCAATATGGTGCAGGTCAATGCGGGTTTATTAAAAAACGACAAAGTAAAAGTGATCACATACAGATAAAAAACATTAAAAGGGCAGTGAGTGGAGTGGTGTACCAAGCCTGACGCGTTTCGTACCAAAGTACTTCAACAGGGGCATTCGATGCCCGTTAAAGTACTTTGGTACGAAACGCATCGGGCTTGGTACACCACTCCACTCACTGCCCTTTTAATGTTTTTTTATACGTATGTGATCACTTTTGCTTTGTTGGTTTTTAATAAACTTGCATTGACCTGCACCATTGGAGCATTCCCCTCATTTTCTTTTCCATGTCTGGTCGATTGAGTTGATGTTTTCTCCGTTTTGCCATTTTAATCCCTGAAAGAACTTCCGGATTGGAGGCTGTTCCTGTTCTATCTAAGGACTACTGGGATTGTCGTTGAATCCAGAGTCTCCTCTAAAGCTGGGGAACCTGACAAAGAGCTGCCATCTGGGATTCGTTCGATCCAGCCTTCAGACAAGCAGAAGGGAATTGCCACTGAGATTTCTTATGCTCATACGTTCTGCCTAATCCGCAGATCCACCGGTTTTGGTAAAAGTATTCCACCTCTCTTTCCCTCCAGAAGTTATGTGATGACCCATATTGTTTCACGTGTGGTTTCAGTTTTCCATGTCACGGATATTTCAATGGACATTTATGTGGACTCGCTTCATTGCCATTCATTTACATTTATGTTTCAGTTTGAGGCCTAATTTTCCCTTGGTCTCTCTCAGAATTATAGCGCTACATCCTCACTCCCAATTCTATATATTTTTTTTTTGTAAAATCTTTTTATTGAAGTTTTATAGACACACACATTTTGCCCACACATAGGCACAACATCTGCCCACGCAGGGGCCGTTACCCTGTTTCGGCAACATACCGCCACAGGGCAACAAATAACACATATACTTTAACTTAACTTACACTATAACCCCAAACTTGGGGAGAGGGTCCATTCAAGATAAGTCATGCTCAAAGTGATATCAATAGAGGAGGGTAGCCTGAAAAAAATATTTGGGTTAATAAAGTGATAATCTAATGATACATTACAAGTCTAGGCATTGGTCACTGTATCACTTGCCGTGCTTCTGTCATCTAGCCAACAACTCCACACCTTTTCTAATTTGTGCGGACAACCTCTGGACGAGTAAGTGGCTTTATATAGGGGCAAACTGGCATTAACTAAGCTTTTCCAGAATTTAACAGAGGGGGGCGACGGTTGTTTCCAGTTCATCGTAATGGCTTTGCACGCATAGTATAGTAGCAGGGATATGAGTGTTTTCCTGGCTCTGATCATTGGCAGTTGGTCAACTAGTCCTAGCAAACAGTATATAGGCTCATATGGGACGCAAGTCCCAGTGGCCTTAGTGATCACCCGTAGCACTTCATTCCAATAATGTACGATTGCTGGGCGAGCCCAGAAAATGTGGAAGAAACCCCCTGGTTGGTAGGAGCAACGCCAGCACTCCGGAGAATGCTCCGGCGACATCTGGTGTAGCCTGTGAGGTGTGTAGTGAGCTCTGTGTACAATCTTATATTGGACTAATTTATCCCTCGCTGAGACCAGGGGGGAGAAGGGAAAGCCCCAAACCTCCCTCCAGTCGTCTTCGTCCAGCCCCGGTATGTCCTCCGCCCATTTCCTGCGGAGGGAAGACAGCTCGGGGATAGCAGCGACCAGCAGGGATCCATAGATCTGAGACGCGGGCTTCTCCAGGTCTTTCACCCGGATGGTAGATTCTAGCTCGGAGTATGCCAGTTCAACTGGCCTGCTCAAAAATTGGCACCTGTAGGCATGTGCAATTTGGAGATATCTAAAATGGGCTCGTTCAGGCACGTTAAATTTGGCGCATAAAGTGTGAAAGGGGGTGAGATCTCCGTTGGTGATATGTTTGAGGGTCAGTATTTTGTATTTGGCCCAGGCCTGCGGATCTGGGATAATTCTATATATTTTAGTCACGTTTTATGTAGCCGCTTTAATATTTTTTCACCTTTTATATTTATATTTTTTTAGGGCTGTGGAAATTAACTATTAATTCCTCGATTAATCGATTAAGCTTTTTGATCGATCAAAATTCTTTTGATCGATCAAAATTCCGGGTCTTCAGGGAGTTCCGGCGGAGATCCGGTGACGCCACAGACACCGGCGGGGCTTGCCGTGTCCATCTGAAGGGCTCCTTTGCTGTGCCTTCATATCTGCATGCCGGCGGGACCTTACTATCTGCCACACGCAAGGGCTGTTACACTTCCCTCTATCACTTCCCTCTATCAACCTGGGATTCTACAGCCATCCACTGGGAGTTGTGAGAGTTCCCTTCACGGGACATTCACATGCCGACGGACTGATGTTAACCCCTCCTCATCTGGATTCAGCAGTGGTATCGTTGTACACATTTTTATACCAGTATCATACTTAGCTACGTTTTTATGACTGCTTTTGCTACCGTTTGGTATTACTCGCACCATTTTTACAGTTTATGTAGCTACATCGATTTTATCTCCAGTGCAATATTTATTTTGTTACCTACTTGAAGACTATAAAAGTTTTAATGCTATTCCCATTGAGCGCTGCCTTTGTGTGTTTTTTGTATCCTGCTAATCATTTTTCCATTGGTTGGTAGCTGCACTGGGAATGAGCCTGCAAGGAGATCAGTTAAAAGTAGTTGGATCTGTATGTGCGTTATAATTAATCGAAATTAGTCGATTAATCGATTTAAAAAAAAATCGATTAATGGAACACGAAAATTTTAATCAGTAACAGCCCTATATTTTTTATTTCTTTATTTGAGACTAAGACTAGCGCGTTTTTTTTTTTCTTTATTTCCAAGATCATATGCTCCCATAAACAAATAATCAGAATTTCTGGACGAACAATTGAATGAAAATTGTATAGCCAGCTTTACCTTCATGTTAGAGCAATAACAATTAATCTGGATAAGACAACCTGGTTAAGCAACTTTTCCCTGAAGGTCAGTAAGCTGTCAAATTTTAAGCAGGAATTCTAACTTTTATTCAGTTGCAAACATCCAAAAGTATGTTTATACCTCAATCATTGTACACAGTGATGGTATAGCGATGGTATAGCCCAGGGTTTCTCAACTCCAGTCCTCAAGGCGCACTAACAGGTCATGTTTTCAGGATTTCCCTCAGTTGAAACGGCTGTGGTCATTACTAAGGCAGTGAAACTGATCAGATCACCTGTGCAAAATAATGGAAAGCCTGAAAACATGACCTGTTGGGGCGCCTTGAGGACTGGAGTTGAGAAACACTGGTATAGCGGTCTCCTTATCACACCTCTGTCTAGGATTCTTATAGAAGATGAGAGAAGAATATGACTGGTTGCTACTTTGACCGCCGTCTTTGATTGGAGAATTTGATTGACTGCTGTGGAAAACACAAAGTTCGATCAGAGACTTCTGTGTTTGTGACAGAAAGAAAAAAAAAAATGTTCCTAGTAATTTTCAGGTTTTATTGTGTAATTTGAAATGCTTTGGTTACAGATGAAGAATTTTATTGTAGAAGTCAATAGTTCAACACTAACAGATTTCCACATCTGCACTGCTCTCAGCATAAATTACAGTTTCTTATGCCTCAGTCATTTTTATATCAAAAAATAAATGGCCAGTGATGAATTCTGAGTAATTGGGACCAAGTATTCCAGCCTCATATGGGAACTATCATATTTTGATTATTTATTTGGTTAGATCACTTGCCACGTTGCTTACAAGTCTCTGGGAGCTCTGCAACAAATTAGGGATGAATTTATTCAAATGACTGTTTACATACAAATAATATGTAGTGTGCTCTGCTTTGTATGTGAGGACAGGGTGAGGCAAAACAGTCTATAAATGGAACAAAACATATGCATCCAGGTTGGTGCCTCAGAACATTCCAGCCAAAGCGTCAACATTGCCTGGGGGTACTGATTACGAAGACCAAGGTGTGACCTGTGCCAGACTGAATAGGGATCCATATGATAATGCTTGTTGTGACAAATTATTAAGCAAGGTTAAAGTTGGAAGACATCAGTAAATAACAAGTGTGTTCCTTCTAAACACTACCGCAAGGTTGCATTTACAGTGCATGGAAGAGTGTAAAAGTAGTTGCAAACAACAAACAACAAACAAAGCATTTTGTGCGGCTGACAGAGAGCACAATAGCTTTAGGATGGATAAAGGAACCCCGAGTGCTTTATTTATTCTCCTTATTGCTGCGAAAACCAGGCTAGGTATAATGGTAGGCTACAATTCTTACTATTTATTTTTTTACGTATTTATGGAATTTCTCTAAACCGTAGTCATTCAATATATTTTCTCCATATGAAATTGTACTGATTTACTAGGTTGAGTTGTAATAATTTACATAACTTTGCAGAAACTTGGAGCCACAAGGGGAAAGAAAGAGATGCATTAAAAATTTATGCAATGGCTTACCCCTTGTCGCCGGGAAAAGATGGCAAATTGCACACCACCCAGGTGGAGCAGGGAATGGGCCTAGTAGTGGTGCGTGCAGCAAAATGTATGTAAAACTCAAATGTATTGTGAAACTCAAGGTCTACCAGAGAATAATGCAGTGTTCACTCACTTAGTATGTCTTCCTCCTTCCACAGTTTGGCAGGTGCATTGAGCTGAAAACAGGGTCTGACCATTCAAAAAAAAAAAGTGTTGTTTACCTGGCAAGCACACTGAGATGATTTTCTGCTTAACTGCAATGCCACTGTTCTAAATTCTATGTTTAATTTCAGGATGCACATCTGCATTACAATAAGTACGATTTTCCCAAACAAAAAAACAAAGAAAAATTCAAGAAAAAATTTCCATTCTTCTCCTTTGATGCTCCTCACTGCTATGGCTCAAATAATGGTCAATTTGAGCCCAATAACTTCTAAACACCATTCAGAAAAAAATGACTCAAAAGTACTTCCTTGTCCTCCTCCCCACTCCTGCCCCTAAAGCATTTGAGATTATTTTATTATTTTAAGGTGAACGGGTACTTTTCTTGACAGACACCCGCTCCCACTTCCTTCACCAAAGCGAGAATGACATTGCTCATCCTACCCGCTGCCTTCAGGAGCATGTCACATGTCTGAGAAGATTGCAGGACCTGTCTTACAGTTCTGTGCAATCTTCACATGTGCAGTGGGGTGCCAGCTGTGATTCCACAGGAAGCTGGCTCCCAAATGCAAGATAGCAGCACCAGGGACTCCCAGTGAGGAAAATTGGTTGCAGAAGAACAGCGCTGGACTCCATAGACTTGAGAGTACCAGGTCTTTAAAAGTCAACAGCTACAGTATTTGTAGCTGTTAACTTTAAATAAAAATGGGTGAAGTTCCTTTTAATAAATGAGTCTTTGTTTTTCATAGTTAACCCCAAAATGGTGTTCGATACCATCTTAGCTGCTCATAAGCCTCCAAAGACATTTGAAACAATGCCAAGGAAGACTTCCACAGCTCCACACACACACAGAGGCACTCACCAGTCCATGCTGCAGGGCCATTTCAGGCCCACACCTCACCTATCACAGCGGATGTAGAGCACCCTGCCAGTGAGGCACTGGGTATGCTTTACACCAGAGGTCACTATACCCAGGTCCAGCGCCATACATAGACATACCAGGCCGCTTCTGCTCTTGCATGTGGCGTCCAGGTACAGTCCCTCTAGGCCTGCTGGCCGTAGTGACAGATTCAGATGGAGCCCACCTCTGCCCCAGTAGGGATGTAAGAAATCTTCAGAGAGAAACAGGGAAGCATCTATCACCTTCAGGACACTAGCACAAAACTGAGGTATGGCTGAGCCGGAAGGGGTTGTGCCTGGGGAAGGATTCCTGCCTTTTTTGGCCAGTATCCATCCGCCTGAAGGTGGCAGCACAACCCAAAGAAGTCATGATTATTATAATAACGAATCCAATAGCAAAAGACTATTTCCCTGCTTGTAAAAAATGAACACCCCCAAGTGTTTATAAATTAAAACTAAATATGTACCAGCAAAATAAAAACATATACTCCCTATGAAAATCAAGTGAAACTAAACGTGTTTTATAAACTTGATACAATAGAAGTGAGCAGTAAGTGATAATAATAGTGAAGTTTGTGATGAATATAAAATAGTTTTCTTTTTAACACACTGCTTCTTCAAATAATCCACCTCAGTGGCTTGTGTTCTCTAAATAGATAAATGATCCCTGTTAAAGGGATACTAAAGGTTCCTTTTTTATTTATTTTTTAAATAACAAACATGTCATACTTACCCCCACTGTGCAGCTTGTTTTGCACAGAGTGGCCCTGAACATCCTCTTCTGGGGTGCCTCGGTGGCTCCTCCCCACATTAGATAACCCCCTTGGAGAAGAGCTCTCCTGAGGGGGTTACCTTGTGGGTGCACTCCCGAGTCATACACTCAGCGTCCATAGACCCCCATGTCATTGATTTGATAGACAGCAGCAGCAGCCAATGGCTGTGCTGCTATGAATCTATCCAATTATTGCCAGGACTCCGTGGAGAAGAGGAGGCTGAGCAGGTGAACTGGCTCTGGTAAGTAAAACAGGGGGGCTGGGGGGTCGGTGATTGCCAGGTGTTTTTTCACCCTAATGCATAGGATGCATTAAGGTGAAAAAACCTGAACCTTTACAACCCCTTTAAGGTCTATAGTCAAGACGGCGCTAGATGGAACGATTTTCTTTCCTGCAACCACGGGTCATGGTTAGTGTTGATGGGGTAATCCCTCCTGTGGAACCATTGTGTTCTCCTGGCTGGGGCGCGTGGGGGGGAGGGGGGTTGACCCGTCCCTGCCAGGAGATCACTGTGATTGCTGCTAGTGGCTATAATAGTTGTTAGCAGTAATCGCATGTAAAATCCAACAGGCTGGTTGTACCCAAGTTGGTCAACTTGGGTACATTCAGTCTTCTCATACATGGTTTGAAACTCAGCTGGTCCCTGCTGATCCGGCCGAGATTTTAATCCGTCTATGACAAGCTTCATTGGCATAGATTCTATGCATTTGATAATTGGAGAGTATATAGTTGGATTCTTCTAGTCTATGGTGGAAAAGACCCCAATCACTGACAAGTTTTCCTGACACCAAGAGAAAAAAGGTGACAGGGGAAGGACCTCCAGCTGACTGACAGCCTCGACTCTGCTCCTGTGTAAAGGGGGGTTTGTCCCATTCCCTCCAATCAGCTCTCAGAGCTCTCCTCACTGAGATCTGCAGAGTGTAATTTCAGCTCTCCATTCCCTTTTTTCTGACAGCTCAGAGTAGTTTTAAAAATTCTGGACTTTGAACGGATGTAGAGAAGAGAAGACTGCAGAAGCATTTGACACAGTTACCCACACACATCTAATGTGCAAGGCAAAGTCTACAGGCTTGGAAAGATCAATTTGTAAATGGATAGAAAACTGGCTAAAAACCGAATTCAGAGAGTAGGGGTTAATGATTGTAACTCTGAATGGTCCAAGGTTATCGGTGGTGTACCTCAAGATTCAGTCAGTGTTGGGACCCTTACTTTTTAATTTCTTCATAAATGATATTGGGTCTGAGATTAAAAGTAACATTTCTGTCTTTGCAGATGACACCAAGCTATGCAGTGGAATAACGTCCTTACAGGATGTCGCCAATTTACAAGCCGACCTCAATGCACTGTCTAGGTGGGCAACTAAGTGGCAAATGAGGTTTAATGTTGATAAATGTAAAATTATGCACTTGGGGGCTAAGAATATGCATGCATCATACATACTAGGGGGGAGTACAACTGGGGGAATCCATAGTGGAGAAGGATCTGGGGGTTTTGGTAGATCATAAGCTCAATAATAGAATGCAATGCCAAGCTGCAGTTTCCAAAGCGAGCAAAGTCCTTTCATTTGTTAAGAGAGGTGAAAGGTTCTGGTTCTGTTTGGTTCTGTTGGACCTTCTTGGCTCGAGCTGGACTCAGGATCTGTGGAAGTCTCTCTGACCGGTCGGATATTCAAGACACCAATACACAGTGAATAGGTATACAAGAATATATTGTTTAATGGTTACATGTCCTTTTTATGCAAACCAAGGAAAGTTGCCTCCCTCGTCTGAACCAATCAGCAATAAGCAAAAACTTCATGAGTTAGACAAAAATAAATTCTAACAGGTTTTTTGACTTCTGCAAAAGCGGTCAGTTAACATACGTCAATTGTGGTCAAACTAAACATGTTCTGACATTTGAAACAAGAAGATAAGAAACGCCAGATGTCAGTGCGGTCAACCTGTCAGTTAAAAGCAGAAGTGAGATAAACTTTTTCCCGGAAAAAGCCTAACCACAAAGTCACATTTCAACCTAAATATACATGCCTGTTACACAGAAGAAAGATTAGCTTGACCACAAAAGTCACATCTTGTTCACACTCATGTCAGAGAAACATTTTCTGTAAAATATATAAATATTTGAGAACTCTAACCATGAATATTGGTTCATGATCTTCTTATACCTTACAACCCCTCCTTATGATCATGGCTTCAAGAATTGAAGCCCATCGATCATTGGATTATTAAGGACGACAGGTGGTGTGCCGTTTAGGAGAGGGGTGAAGTTTAGAGGTACTGCCATTAGGGGAATCCTAGCAGTGCTAGGATGGAGTCTACTACATATCCAACATTTTTCATATCCTGATTTTTGAGCATAAGCATACTTAAATTTAAGCAGCAGCATTTTACCACTAAAATTGTCTTCCATACTTCTTTTTGGTCTGTTAGAATTATCTGACCAACAGTGTCCTACGATTATGAGCATTAAAATAAACAATGTAATCATTAAGGAAAAAATAAAAAGTTTTGCCGAAGTGACCCCTCCTTTTTGACCATTAGTGTCTATGGGTATGGAACTCTGAGTTTCTTGTTTTTTATGGTCCACTAGGGAGTATTTTCCGGATCCTTTTCTGGAATACTCTCCAGAACAGAGGTCTTTGTCTTCTCCTTCACCTTCTTCCAGTTTCCCTTCGGAAATGTCTTTAGTCTGGATGCATGGATCATTGTGGTCCTTGATCTGTAAGAACGGCTGTTCTGGCAACCTTCAGAATTTCAAATGGTCCTTGGAAGATAGGGCCTGGTTGTTTCCGGACAGCAAGTTGTTTTATCAGTACTTTGTCTCTTGGGATATACGGATGTGTAGGCTCTGTGGAGAGAGGAGGAAAAGTGACAGCAACCTTGTCCCCTGTTTCACTAAGGCTACTTACCAGATGTTTCACGTACTCTTCCTGTAAAGAATAAAGATTAACCTCCTCTCCCTCATCAGGTTTCCTCTGTGCTGGCCTACCCATAAGTATCTCAAAAGGAGATATTCCTGTTCTGTGGGGGGTAGTCCTGATTTGATATAAGACTGCTGGCAAGTAATCTAACCAGTTTTTCATTGTGCCACCTGTTGCTTTTTTTCAATTTGTCTTTGATGGTTCTGTTCATTCTTTCCTCTACTCCTGAGCTCCTTCACTAAGGCCGAGGTAAATGCTGGACCTTGATCTGACCATATAGTGGCCGGAAGGCCAAACCTACAGATCCACTGATTTATTAGTACTCTAGCTGTCTCTCCTGTGGTAGGGATTGCTTCTACCCATCCTGTAAATCTGTCAACTATAACCAAAAGATATTCTAAATTGCCCTTCTGTGTGGGGACTTGTGTGTAATCTAGTGATTCTATCATGTGGTGCACCCCTTTTATTCCCTATTATTGCCTCCTTGGTTGACCAAAGTCCAGTAGGATCTTTTGTCAACCCGTGTACCCATATCTGCTGTTAGTGTAAATGTTTACATCTTTTCCTTCAAAAATCTGACAAACCATAGTTATAGCAATGAGTTCTGCAATCTGGACTGAACTAGCATTCAGAGATTTGGCTTCAATCATTACATCTGGCAATTGAACAATGGCATAACCAGTTTGATAAATTTTGTCATCAGGTCGGGAGCAGCTGCCATCTACATAAACATTTTCCGCATTTGGATACGGAACATCTGTGAGGTCTGGTCTAGGGAGGGTAGTTTCTGCAAGTACCTCAGTGCAATCGTGTTCCTGAATGTAAAAACCTAATGGGCTTTGAGGTTTCTGAACATGATTTTATGGTTAGATTATGTGTTTTTAGCAAGATAATCTCATAGCCGCTGCACCTTTGCGTTGTCATGTGTTGTGTGTTCATGTTTGTCATGAGGTGTGTAGTATACAGTGTGAGGTCATGTCCCAGAACCACCTTTGAAGCCTCTTGTACTGCCATTGCACAGGCTGCTACGGCCTGTAAGCAATGTGGCATACCTTGAACTTGATCTGGAAGTTTCTTTGAGATGTAGGATACGGGTCTCAGAGAATTCCCATGTGATTGTGCTAGGACCGCTGCAACCGTAGGTCCAGATACCACACAGTACAATGAAAAAGGCCCTGCGCACTCTATAAGTCCCAATGCAGGGGCTTGCCTTAGAGAGCTGATTAATGCTGTGAAAGCCTTAACCCTCTCTGTTGTCCAATCAAACTTTGGGGCATCCTGCAGGGTAGCAGACCTTAGGATAGAATCATAATAAGAGCAATCAGGTATCAGGTATCCACTGCCTGCAGTATATTATGGACCCTAGGAAAGAGAGAAGCGCTGACTTGTCTCTTGGTTGACTCCAGGAGGACAGTGCCTTGACTCGTGCTGGTGACACCAAACGTTCGGTTCGGATTATACACCCCAAGTACTCAACCTGCGACCTGCACCACTGGATCTCTTTGCGAGACACCAAGTGACCTTTTGAGGCGAGGTGAGTTAGTAGGTGCTCCGAGTCCTCCGCACAGCTGACCTCATTTTCATTACACAGCAATAGGACATCCACATACTGAAGCAACACTGAGCCTTCTTTTGGTACCCAATCGCTCAAAGATTGATTCAAGACCATGGAGCACGCTGCAGGACTGTTCGCAAAGCCTTGCGGGAGCCTAGCCCAGGTTTAAAGTAATTTTGGGCTTCCTCTGCAACAGGTATGGAAGAGAACGCGATACCTAAATCAATGACCATGTAGATCTTGGACGTTGCCGGTATCTCACAAAATATTGTAGCAATATCCGCAACAAAAGGTGGAAGGGGGACAATAGCTTTGTTCAGGGCCCTTTGGTCCTGTGCAAAGCGCCATTCACCACTGGCTTTGACTGGGTGAATGGGGGTGTTCCAGGGACTGATTGTATGTTTCAGTATTCCTTCTGCTAAATATTGCTTTATTTGTGGTGCTATGCCTGCAATTTTTCCTTCTGAAAGGGGATATTATTTTTGGTAATGTACTACTGCTCCTTCCCCAATGATGGGCTTGTATCGTGTACAATGTATGCAGTGCCCATATAGGGTGTGCTTTAAGGTGTGCTGGTAGTAACAAAGTACCCTCTAAAATCCTGTCTTTTTTGGGCTAGACAAATCACAGATTTCTGATGTAGCTAGCAGGCCCCCCATCTTTTGTAAATTTTATGTGAATGTTTAAACTTGACATTAAGTCTCTTCCCAGAGGAAGTGGTCAGTCAGAATGGCAAAACTCATTTAAAAAGATGTTGGTCATGAACTGTACCAACGGGCAATCTACCTCTTCCCATATTACCCCTGCGGTTAGCTGCCCTACTTGTTCCTCTCCTAAGGGGGCATTCTGACTTCCAATGTCCCATGTCCCTGCATGTGAAATAACCCTGCTGGTTATCCTGGGGATATGCTTGGTATTGTGCTTGTTGGGGAACTGGTTTTGTAAGGGACAACCATTTGTGCAGCAGCTAACTGCAGGCTTTTTATCTGTTCGGGGTTAAATGAGGGAAATACCAATCCTTTTGTAGTGAATAAGCCTGAGGATGCATGCTTTTTTTAATGTCTTTGAGAAAGGCATCAGGTTTTAATGTTGACCAATTGGGGGTAATTAATTTAAGTAACTGTGTTGTTTTGGGATCTCCCCCGGACATGACTGTGCTCACATACAGTTCAGGGTTCTCCATTCCTGTATCTTTGTATAACTGGTGTACCCGTTTACAAAATGAATAAAAGTTTTCTCCCGGTCCCTGCTTTGCAGTGCACATTATCTCTCTCCTTTGTAACTTTACTGCCAAACAGCTGCCACAGCTGCCCAAAATTATTCCCATCCCTTTGCCTTTTTAAAGGGGTCATTATCAGCAAATAATGTCTTAACTTCTACATTGCAGATGGGATCTGGATCCACTGTCTGTATTATTATTTCACAGTCATCAGCATTCATGCCAGTGCCCGCGCATTGTCTCTGTAAGAACAGAGCTGCCTCTCTGGGGTGTTTGCGTGGCTTTGGGCAAAGATCTTTGATATCCCTTAACGTCCCGAGGGGGAGTGGGATATGGACCGGAGTTTCTCCCATGTGAATAACGGGGAATTTGAGGGCTTCTATCCCCGAGGTCAAGCCACCCACTGCCTCATCATCCTTATCCTCCTCAGCTTTCCTTCTATCACTTTTTCTTCATCTTCCTCTTTTTTAATACACTGTTCTTCCTCCTTTACTAATTGACTTAAACGTTCCTTTATCTGTCTTCTATCTTCCCCCTCCCGTAACCAATTAGTTCCCTTTTGTTTAGCTATGGTTAATACTCCTGCTATAACATTTGGATCTAACGAGGGGTATATTTTCTCTGGGACAAGGGATTCATCTTTTACCATAGCATATGGAGGGGGTTTTTCTTGATAAAAATTAGGGGGAGCTGATGGACTTCCTATTGCGTCTTCTAATTGCTCTTTCTTTTCCATTTTTACACTTGTATATTTCTTTCTATATTCCTTCATACCCTTTGCCCAAATCTTACAACATTTAGTCATGTAATCTTTGTCAAGGTCTTTTATGGGATAATTATACTGTTTATGTTGGCCACATATTCTGGTCACTTCCTCCCACTCTTCCTCGGAACATGGTCCGTATTCCCCCAAACATGGCACTTCTAACTGATGTGCTCTTTTTAAAACTAGTGACCAAAAAGGATCAGTATAATTTTTCCCATAATTGACTTTAATGTAATCAATCGGAGAGGGTTGGTGCTGCTTACCTTCAGCTTCCTTTCCTGCTTGATTACCCATAATAGCAAACAATAATACTTATACTTTAAAATTAAAAAAATTCTGTCTTGCTTTCTCTATTTCGTTCCAGGGGCGGAAAATGTCCTTAAACTTATGACAATTTATAGATTTATGACAAGGAACCCAGTGTTCTTTTTTAAATACAACCAGACACTGTATTTCTGCTACACTTAGTCCCTCGAACACCGGACTGGGGGGTAGTATGTTGTGTATATTAAACCTTAACATATGTTGTTTTGATCCCTGGAACATAGGACCCTTGCCAATTTTGACATGATACCCCCCTGGAACAATTGCCACTAATGACGTGGTCTTCCCTTTATAAGCAAACAATAAACCAGTTTTACATTCAGGACAACAATATACAGTCGACATTAAAAAAGGTAACCCTTTTTGTGTACACCTTTAGATATAGAGTTTCCACAGATCCGTCCTATGTAGAGAAGAATTTAAGATTCTTTCTCAATCTAATAACCTGGTCTGGCCAACCTAGCGAGACCCTCTGTATCTATTCTAAATCTACCTTTCAATCTTAACAGAGTCCCAGAAAACTTGTAGTTTTCTCGAGAGTCTACTTTATGGTGAACCAATTGACAAGGCAAGACTGTTGTTCCCAATAATAATTAATGGGGGTCTTACCTGTTCAATTGGATCACTCCACTTCTGACACCACTCAAAGGTTCTGGTTCTGTTTGGTTCTGTTGGACCTTCTTGGCTCGAGCTGGACTCAGGATCTGTGGAAGTCTCTCTGACCGGTCAGATATTCAAGACACCAATACACAGTGAATAGGTATACAAGAATATATCGTTTAATGGTTACATGTCCTTTTTATGCAAACCAAGGAAAGTTGCCTCCCTCGTCTGAACCAATCAGCAATAAGCAAAAACTTCATGAGTTAGACAAAAATAAATTCTAACAGGTTTTTTGACTTCTGCAAAAGCGGTCAGTTAACATACGTCAATTGTGGTCAAACTAAACATGTTCTGACATTTGAAACAAGAAGATAAGAAACGCCAGATGTCAGTGCGGTCAACCTGTCAGTTAAAAGCAGAAGTGAGATAAACTTTTTCCCGGAAAAAGCCTAACCACAAAGTCACATTTCAACCTAAATATACATGCCTGTTACACAGAAGAAAGATTAGCTTGACCACAAAAGTCACATCTTGTTCACACTCATGTCAGAGAAACATTTTCTGTAAAATATATAAATATTTGAGGAGAACTCTAACCATGAATATTGGTTCATGATCTTCTTATACCTTACAAGAGGTATGGACTCCAGAGAGAGAGATATCATTTTGCCCCTGTTCAAATCATTAGTAAGACCTCATCTGGAAAATGCAGTTCCGTTTTGGGCACCAGTTCTCAAAAAGGATATCAGGGAACTGGAGAAAGTGCAGAGAAGGGCAACCAAACTGATAAGAAGCATGGAGGAGCTCAGCTATGAGGAAAGATTAGAGGAACTGAATTTATTCTCTCTAGAGAAGAGGAGATTAGGGGGGGATATGATCAACATGTACAAATACATAAGTGGTCAATACAGGGGACTTGGTGTTGAGTTATTCAGTTTAAGGAGGCACTCTTTATGTCTAGAGGAAAAAAGATTTCATCTCCAAATATAAAAAAAAAGGTTTCTTTACAGTAAGACCCCTTTCACACTGAAGGCGCTTTTCAGGCATTTTAGCACTAAAAATAGCACCTGTAAGGTGCCTCTCAAGTCTCCCCAGTGCTTTTACACTGGGGCGGTGTGCTTGCAGGATGGGAAAAAAAGTCCTGCAAGCAGCATCTTTGGGGTGGTTTGGGAGCGGTGTATACATTGAAATGAATGGGCAGCACTGCCGAAGTGCCTGCAAAGCACTTCGGCAGGGCTGCAACACGGGCGCTGTTAACCCATTGTTCGGCCGCCAGCGGCTGAAAAGAGCCGCTAAGTCTAGCGGCGCTTTATCACTAACGCGGTGCGGTCCTGGTGTGAAAGGGGTCTTAGAGCTGTCAAAATGTGGAATAGACTCCCTCCAGAGGTGATTTTGGCAAGCTCAGTAGATTGCTTTTAAAAAAAAAGGGCTGGGTTCTTTCCTAAATGTACATAATATAACTGGGTACTGACATTTATAAGTAAAGTTGTTCCGGGGAAAATCTGATTGCCTCTCCGGGGATCAGAAAGGAGTTTTTCCCCCTGCTGTAGCAAATTGGATCATGCTTTGCTGGGGTTTTTCGTCTTCCTCTGGATCAACTGTGGATGAAGGATTGTGTATATGGGATTTATTTTTATTTTTGGTTGAACTAGATTGATTGTGTGTTTTTTCTGTTTCAATAGTTTTATTCAGTTTTAACAAGTTGTTAATATGCAAAAGTTTTTCCCACGCAGGGGCTAGCATTGAAGTCGGAAGAGGTATTAGCACATAAGAAAAGCAAAAATAAAGCAACACAAGTAGAAAGAATGCAACAGTAGTAAATTTAAGTGTGAACAATACTGTCAGTATGCAGGGGTCCCAGAGAGGCTCTCCTTAACTACCAGGGCACTGCCTATGCCCCTCGAAACCCAAAAGGAGGTGCAATGTACAGCCATACCTGAACTAAAAAGGATAGAAGAGCAGAAAATAAAAGAATGTTAGGCAGACAGGTGAAGCTAAAGAGGGAGGTCTCTCATCAACCAAGTAGGGAGCTAGAGAAGGGATAGGGGAGTCTAGAAAGAAGGGAAGTCCAGAAGGATGGGGACCTGGGCATGGGGAAGAGAGAAGGGCTCAAAAAAATCCAGGCCATCCGTCACAGGCAGCCCAAGCTAGCTGGGGGGGGAGGGGGGAAAGGCATATGACAGCCATGGTTTCCAAATTATGAGGAACTTGGCATGAGTGTCCCCGCAGATGCTTGGCATCTGTTCATTAAAGTGGAAGTAAACCCTCCTATCGTTTTCAGCAAAGGAAGCTGCCATCTTGACCTCTGTTTAATCTTCAACTGCCATGATGCTGCCCATGTGATCCGTTATGACACCAGCCATTGGAAGGTTTGACAGTTTGGTTGAGAGCACAACCAATGTGACAGATGGCATTCCCGGCATGCCGGGAATGTAACTGCTTTTTGAAACTGTTAAATCGATGGGTTTACTTCCGCTTTAAGCATCAACGTGGTCATACGATCTTTCACCTCCTGAAAGGGAACAGATTTTTTTTTCCAGGCTTGGGCAATAGTTCTTTTGGCTGGCAGAAATAGGTAGGAGGCAAGTTTCCGCTGATAAGAAAACAGGCCTGGAATTGAACAGTGTAATAAGGCAAACTTGGCCTCTTTTGGTACGGGCAGGGGAAACAACATAAATAGGAGGCCAAATACCCGAGACCAGAAGCCAATTAGTCTAGGACATTTCCACCATGTCTTTTTTCAACCTGACTATGCAACTGCAGATAAACAGATACAACTTATGTAGGAGGCTTTGTTTAATCTCTGTGTATTACCTGAGGCAAGTCACTTCGCTTGGTATATGTAAGGGTTTACAATTACTTTAACTAATTTTAATGATTTCATTAATGTAAATAGAATTTTAGCAGTGTTACCTTTTTTTACACCTATTACTGCATAAGAAGCTGTTATTTTTAGATATAGAAAGGGTATGTAGGATGTTAAAATATTATAGATTTAGGTAATATATTACTATAGGTGCATAGGATATATAGATATGGGGTTTTGTGGATTTATGCTGTTCCTTGGCTTAAGTACTGCTATGTTTAGATCCAGGTAAGAGCATACAGTATGGGCAAACAGTGTATATAAAATGGACACTTCCAGTGCTGATGACACATCCTGGGGAAGGCAAATGACAAAATGCGTCAAGCAGAAGTGATGTCATGACACACAGGGAAGTACTGGAATTTTTTGCCTTTAATGGACTTTGCTACATGTTTTTATGCGTGTAATAATTTTATTAAAGCACTTTTGATTATAAATTTACTACACTGTGGGACCATCTTTGCTTTTATTACTGGTTTCAGTTGAGCCACGCACAGTGTGAATCCAAACTTTGGCATGGGGACTGAAGGGATCGATTTGGAGATGTGTTGGTCTCATTGTACATTAGGAAGCCCAGCGGGTGTGGAGGGGTTTACCTAGATGTCCTATCAGTTGCCTCCACTGGAAGAAAATTATTGTCTCATCTATTATAAGGGGGTCAAATAAGTCTGGTGAGCCTGCTTTTTGGACAATACCTGTGCTTATATGTTTATAGGAGAAAAAGGGGGTAGATAAATGGTATGTTACGTGATTATATACTTATACTACACTATGGGAGTATTTGTGTTTAAATGCTGGTCCTGAGGTGAACTTTGACAACAACTGGAGGAGTTGGAGCGTGCAGTGATTCTTGTATCAGGGGATGCTCAGGGGGATCTGATTGGAGAACCTCCCTGATTAAACTGACCTGGGAAGAACGCAGGGAGACTCATTTGAGACTCAATGATGTGCGGTAAGCCCATTATCTTGACACAATACCTTACTGGGAGTTTTTCATCCCTATAGTTTTGTGATAATACTGTAGGGGGATAAATGATCACAATTATTGAATTGGCTACACTTGTTTTGATGTTGGTTCTGAGCCGAAGAATATAGGGAGAATATTTGGATTACAACTAAAGAATTGTGTTACGGAATCAGTCTAGAACAAACCTATAAGTTCTGGTGGAGGGGACCTGGATATCCTTCTTTTTTTTTTCCACAAAATTTTTATTTAAAGTTTTCATGAATAGTACAAATAGTACCATAAAGAACGAAACCAGGATACAGATACATGTTCCAACTAGAAGGAGGCATAGACTTCAAAGTTCGTGAGAATAGAAGCCAACAGATGACGCCTCTACGGGTTGCTAATATAATTGGCCACATAACAAAAACGTAAAGTAGTGAGACGCAATCTTTTAAAGAAGGTATACTGCAGTGCATTACAGACCTGCCCGATTCACGTTGGAATGCAATACTACATAGAAAAGTATTCAATATGGCTTCTGTAGATACTATAAAACAAGCAAGATTCTTCAAAACCTTTCCATAAAGTAAAACAAAAATAAAAAGAGAGAAGAAAGAGGAGGGAAGAGAAAGAAGAGAAAGGAGCAAGGGGAAAGGCCAGAGTGGAATGAAGAGGAAAAAAAAAAAAGGGGGGGTGAGGGGGGCACTGTCATCAGAGTACATGGGGAGGGGGTGGGATCACCACCAACAACCCTCCCCAGTAGACCCCAGGTGTTGTGAAAGTTATCGCTACCCTTAGTGCACCGTTCAAGGGTTATCCCGGGATAAGTCCTGAGAGCGCTGCGAATTTCGGTATTCAAGCCAGGGTGCCCATGTCACCGAAAAGTATGCTATTCTGTCTTGTGCGGTGCAGATCAACTCCTCCATCGCTGCTATCCGATCAACCCGCGCCACCGATTCCTTTATGGAAGGGGGTGACTTGGATCTCCAGTGAACCGGCAAACACAGCCTGGCGGCATTCAACATATGCATAGCTACTGACCTATAGTATTTTTTATGGGAGATTTTAGAGAGGTGAAGGAGGTATTGCGCCGGCGAAAATTCCAAAGGAAGCGATGATATCTCAGTCGCCACCTCATGCACCTTACGCCAATACGGCTGAATCACTGGGCAAGTCCACCAAATATGGAGGAGCGTGCCTAGCCCCTGTTTGCACCTCCAACACTGGTCTGAGACTGTCGGGATAAATTTATGAAGCGTTTCCGGGGTTCTGTACCACCTTGTTTTGATTTTGTAGCCGTTCTCTTGAGTATGGACATTCAAAGAGCCCTTGTGAATATACAAATGAACTCGATCCCAGTCAGTGTCATCAATCACCATGTCCAGCTCAGTCTCCCAAAAGGCATGCTCCGATCTCAGGGAGGCATAAGGTTCCCCAAACACAGGGCCGTTTGAAGGAATTTGGGGGCCTCAAGCAAAATGGACATGGAGGCCCCCCCAGCCCCCCCCCCCCGCACTCACGCAAAGCCTACAGGAACCACAGCATAGCAATACAGTTTAAGCTCACCCACACTTTAAATAAAAAAGGTTTACAGTGCAAGTACTGCTGTTGCATATAATCCAACATACTTAAAACACATACACACTCACATTAACATTAAGATGCTGCTTAGGACTGTTTATGGACAGTGGGATGGACAGGGGGACCGCGGGATGATAGTGAACAGCTGGACAGAAGGGCTGGGTCGGGTGTGAGGAGTCATCAACATGTGTGCAGTGCCAGTGATGCAGGAAACATCTTCAGCTCTGAGGGGTTCATGCTGGGACCTGTAGTTCTTCACTTTTGGGGAGGTGGGTCACATGATTTCAAGTCCCAGCTACATGCTGGGACTTGAAATCATGTGACCCCCCCACCCAAAGTGAAGAACTACATGTCCCAGCATGAGCCCCTCAGAGCTGAATGAACCCTCCCTGCCCTGCTAGGATGTGTGTGTGTGTCCTCTCCTGCTCCAGTCCTTCCCAGGCACCACCCTTATGATGTTGGTGACAATGGTGAGTCAAGTAAGCAATGCATATTACTTGCCTGTCTATTCTGTTACACACTAACACCGCTGAGCTGGCTGCAGCCTGCAATCTGTCTCTCTGTCACGGACGTGCCGCTGCCTGGCTCTGGCTGAACAGTGAACTCGAGGAGGAGCGGGAGCCGGAAGGAGGTGGGTGGAGCTAGCAAGATGATCTTGAGTCCTCCGCTGTGATAGGCACAACTCTCCTGCTCTGCTCATGACATCACTGGTTGCTACACGCCAAGCGGGCGTCACGTAGCAACCAGAACAGCAGATACAGTGCCAGCTAGGCTAGGGGTCCACGGCACGATCAGATCGAATCGATCATGCATTAGATCGACCCAGGGCGCCGCAGAAATTCAGGACAGTGATAGGCAGCAGGCAGGAACCCTAGGCTGGGGGCCCCAGGCCATCTCGGGGCCCCAAGCAATTGCTTGTTTTGCCTGTCCTGTTGCGACGGCCCTGCCCAAACATTGTGGCATAAAGGACTGAAATGAGATGACTCTGGGGAGAAGAGCGAGAACATAGCGATTCCAGAGCAGTAGGTGCCTTTGCAAATCTGCCTCTATTTATAGAGCTAATAAAATAAATATCATATATAAAAACTTAAATTCGTAAAGTCCATATGATAAAACAGCGCTAAATAAGGATAAATGTCCAAAAACATGTAAAAAGCACTTGAGTGATGACTTTGCAACAGTCAAACTAGTAGTGGTATATCTTCTCTGGATATGATATGTAGTGCACCCTACACCAATCCCAAATCTTCACCACAAGTGAGGCACGCTCCCCCTCTGGGGTACAAACTCACCACAAAGATAGGGCCCAGATATCGCAGCGTCTTTGTAACTAAGAAGTACAGAGTGAACATCACGGCAGCTGTCGCAAATCCGGAACAAAAGACTGCCGCGTTACGAATGCAACACGGGCGCCCTCTTGGGACAGGATAGCGGTGATTACACTCTATACTTTATGTGCTGTTTTACAAGTGATTGAATTGTACGTGCATTTGAAACAGGGTTTTAGTATTGGGGATTTCTTAATTAAAGCAATATTACACTATTAGTGCCTTTATGTCTTTATATGTTTGCTTGAGGATTTTAACCCATACTACCCTGGTGGTGATGACGGATGTTGGAGTGAGACTACTTACAGACTAAAAAAAAGGCCTATCTTTTTCATCTTTGTGGTGAGTTTGTACCCCAGAGGGGGAGCGTGCCTCACTTGTGGTGAAGATTTGGGATTGGTGTAGGGTGCACTACATATCATATCCAGAGAAGATATACCACTACTAGTTTGACTGTTGCAAAGTCATCACTCAAGTGCTTTTTACATGTTTTTGGACATTTATCCTTATTTAGCGCTGTTTTATCATATGGACTTTACGAATTTAAGTTTTTATATATGATATTTATTTTATTTATTCTGTTTTATATTTATGAGGTTCTCATTTATATAAATTTAAACAGCTGCTCCTTTTATATAATTTATACCATAGTTTAATTACTCTGATATATTTATTTCCGAGCTGAGTATATCGTCTATTTTACCATTATTTACCCATCTAAATAGGCAAATTATTGAGCCACAGGAATTGCATACCAATACATAGGCGCCGAGAAGTGCAAATTTTGGGCCTGTTTATTTGCACCTTTTCTTTCTATTTATAGAGCTGTCCAGGAAATGTTTCAATTGGATATAGGCCCAAAAGGGGAAAGTCTGTGTTAGACAATGATGCAAGCTCATCTCGTCTCAGAAACCTTCCTCTGGAAAAGAAGTGTTTGGCCTGCATTTCTGTGTAAGGCCACTCTGCTGCCAGAAAGGCCCCTTCCATGCCAGGAGGAAAGTCTGGATTACCCTTGATAGGCGTGATCGCGCAGTATGTGGTTGAAAGCGAGTGTACTTGGCATGCTCTATCGAAGGCTTGCAGGGTTGCTTCAATAAGAGGATGAGAATGGATAATAGCCGGTATGTGTTTCTTTGAGAACCAGGGGATGGAGCGGAGTTCAGTACCCAAAATCAGTTTTTCCAGCAACACCCAACCCTTGCAGTTAGTATGTAGCCTCCAGTCCACCACCCGGGTCAGATGGACTGCCCAGTAGTACCTCTGCAGGTCTGGAAGTCCAATTCCACCTCCCGACTTTGGTAATACAAGCTTTGCACACCCCACTCGCGCCACCTTTGCTCCCCATATAAAGACTCTACATATGCGTTTGTAAGCTGTAAAGAAAGATGGATATCCTTTTTACCACGCGCCTACTGGACACTTATACTCTCTTCCTGCCCAGGCCAGTTTTCAGTGCTGTCGCACTTTGAATGACAATTGCGCGGCCATGCACCACTGTACCCAAATGAATTTTTTTTTCCACACAAATAGAGCTTTCTTTTGGTGGTATTTAATCACTACTGGGTTTTCGTATTTTTTGCTAAAAAAACAAACAAAAAAATATTTTGAAAAAACTTTTTATTTTTTACGTAGTTTGTTACAAAATATTGCAAACAGGTAGTTTTTCTCCTTCACTGATGTGCGCTTATGAGGCTGCACTGATTTGGTGGGCACTGATGGACACTGAGGCAGCACTGATAGTGGGCACTGATACAGTGAGGGAAAAAATATTCTCTGCTGATTTTGTATATTTGCACACTGACAAAGAAAATATCGGTCTATAATTTTAATGGTAGGTTTATTTTAACAGTGAGAGACAGAATAACAAAAAAATCCCAAAAAACACATTTCAAAAAAGTTAAATTAATTTGCATTTTAATGAGTGAAATAAGTAAGTATTTGATCCCTTCGCAAAACATGCCTTACATACTTTGTGGCAAAACCCTTGTTGGCAATCACAGAGGTCAGACTTTTCTTGTAGTTGGCCACCAGATTTGCACACATCTCAGGAGGGATTTTGTCCCACTCCTCTTTGCAGATCCTCTTCAAGTCATTGGGGTTTCTACATATTTTCAATGGGATTAATGTCTGGAGACTGGCTAGGCCACTCCAGAACCTTAATGTGCTTCTTCTTGAGCCACTCATTTGTTGCCTTGGCCGTGTGTTTTGGGTCATTGTCATGCTGGAATACCCATCCACGAACCATTTTCAATGCCCTGGCTGAGGGAAGGAGGTTCTCACCCAAGATTTGGCCCCATCCGTTGTCCCTTTGATTCAGTGAAGTTGTCGCCTAAGCAGAAAAACACCCTCAAAAGCATAATGTTTCCACCTCCATGTTTGACAGTGGGGATGGTGTTCTTGGGGTCATAGGCACCATTCCTCCTCCAAAACACGGCGAGTTGAGCTGATGCCAAAGAGCTTGATTTTGGTCTCATCAGACCACAACACTTTCACCCAGTTCTCCTCTGAATCAGTAAGACAGTGTTTCTCAACTCCAGTCCTCAAGGCGCCCCAACAGGTCATGTTTTCAGGCTTTCCATTATTTTGAACAGGTGATTTGATCAGTTTACCTGCCTTAGTAATTACCACAGCCGTTTCATCTGAGGGAAATCCTGAAAACATGACCTGTTGGGGCGCCTTGAGGACTGGAGTTGAGAAACACTGCATTAAGATGTTCATAAGCAAACTTCAGACAAGCCTGTACACGTACTTCCTTGAACAGGGGAACCTTACGGGTGCTGCAGAGTTCCAGTCCTTCACAGCATAGTGTGTTACCAACTGTTTTCTTGGTGACTATGGTCCCAACTGCCTTGAGATCATTGACAAGATTCTCCCGTATAGTTCTGGGCTGATTCCTCGCCATTCTCATGATCATTAAAACTCCACGAGGTGAGATCTTGCATGGAGCTCCAGACCGAGGGGGAATTCGTTATTTTGCGTTTCTTCCATTTGCGAATATACGCACCAACTGTTGTCACCCTCTCACAAAGCTGCTTGGCGATGGTCTTGTAGCCCATGACATCCTTGGACAGCTCTTTGGTCTTGGACCATGGTGGAGGGATTGGAATCTGATTGATTGCTTCTGTTGACAGGCTTAAAGGGAGTGCTCCTAATCTCAGCTCGTTACCTGTATAGAAGCACCTGGGAGCTAGAAATCTTGCCGATTGATAGGGGATCAAATGTTTATTTCACTCATTAAAATGCAAATCAATTTATAACTTTTTTAAAAAGCGGTTTTCTGGATATGTTTTTTGTTATTCTGTCTCTCACTGTTAAACTAAACCTACCATAAAATTACAGACTGATCATTTGTCAGTGGGCAAACATACAAAATCAGCGGGGGATCAAATACTTCTTTCCCCCTCACTGTAGGCTGCACTGATGGGCATCGAGGCACGGACCGATGTCACTAACAGAAGCCGGTTACCAGCTTTCTGCTTCTCTCCTCATGCTAATCGGGAGAAGAAAAAGCCGATTACCGGCTTGTTTACGTCAGTGATCAGCTGTCATTGGCTGAAAGCTGATTACGTTATAAAGGGTCCTCAGTGATTACCTGTTGGAAGGACTCGGCAGTCACAGAGCACGCCGCCCCCTGCGTTAACGGGAGGACATCTATTGATGCCCTCCATTCACTGGAAGCCCATGCTGCAGCTGTCATTCCGCTATAGCACGGGTGGAAAGTGGTTAAGGAGTCACAGTATTTTGGTAAGCCTTCATTTATTTTGAGAACATGGGGCACCGAGGTGGAGTATTTGAAAAAGCAGCGTGTTAAAAGGAAAATGATAAATTATAATGACCAGCTACCGTGATCAATTCATGGACGAGATGATCTCTCATATTAGATGAGTGCCCCCGGCCGGTCATGCAGTTTCTCGTCAGAGGATCGGAATTTTAGTCATCGCTCAAAGTAGCGTTATACCGGTTTCTTAATGACCAATGCTGTATATCAATAATGTTATTCTGTACCAGTACTGCTCCATACTGTATTGTAGGGTGTTATCTCTATCTGGTTTAAAACCTTAATAAAAACAAATTGGAAAAGAAAAAATGAAAATTATTATTAATCACAGACTTCATTATTATCACCAAGTAGAGGGAGGGTTCCAGCCTCAGTATAACCAAGATTCATAGTAGCCCTTGGACCATAGAATTCTAGATGCTTTACGAATGCCTCACAATCCCACAGTTCAAGTATTAAAATGAATTACAATAAAGCTTAGTAATACTTTAGCTGGGAGTCCCTGTGCAAAGAGGGCTCTTCCACCCAAAACCCACTTTTGTTTTCTACAGATCCTACTAAAAAGATCCTTTTGGATCATGATAGATAGACCTATCTATCTCTCTAAGGGGTTCAAAGCATCTCTTCCCATTCCACTGAGAGAAGGGGTGCAAATTTACAGGCATTTGGACAAAGGGTGACCATAGGAACAGCAGCAGTAACCAAACTAATGGCTCAGATATTATACTGGATCTGTAGTCAGTATCCTTTGCCAGCAGGGCTGGCAATGCTGAGAGTGGTGACGGAGACTTACAGCTGGCAAAATAAATATTGTCGCAGTTTAGTATATTAGAAACTAGAAGGCTGGTTTGCAATCAAGTATTAGGCCAATTATTGGATGTTTGCTCATTTCTGATGATTGGATCTTTTTAAATATGTCATTATGGTAAACAAAGTACGGAGCCAATACTCTTACAAAGAATTTATAAATTCATATCACATGAAATAAATAGAACCTCTTTGTAGCAATGCAAAAGGTTATAATAACACATGGTACAGCTGTAAACGTATTTAACAAAGTGTGATAAAACAGCCGCCGATTTTTTAAAGAAAAGGAAAGGATTATGAACGCCACACAATTCCAGTGCAATGAACAGATAAAACATGTTCTGTGATACCAGCTGATAAAAGTTTGAGATCTCAAACCAACCGAACCCAAGTGACTGGAAGTTTCATGGATGACACTATAATGAGAGTTAAGCTATCCTAGTGATCAGTTTCAGCTTTGTGTCACTGGCTTAAGCTGGCCATACATTATACAATTTTCTTGTACAATTTCCCTTTAGTTACAAAACCATATAAAAAAGGAGGTCAAACCTAATCACTTTGAATTTGTATGCAATTAGACAGGCCCTTGAACTACATAGTTGAAGGTAAATCTAATGCAAATTGAACAAGAAAATGGCCAGCCTTACACAAAACTCCTGGAAGAAATGCCACCTGTGCAGAGCTATATAACAAATCAACCACCACCTCACGTTTTCTGGGCTTTTAATCTCCAAGGCACAAGCATATACTACTGAAGATCAGGGAGGATGGCACAATGAAAGATTTTCCATTAATCATAAAAATCACATTATAGGAATGGCAGCAAATGAAACGGATTTCTGGCCATTAAAAAACAGGACTGAGCCTAGCTTTTAATAAAAAAAAAAAAAAAAAAATGTCAGTGTTCCCCAAAACTCCAGTATAAATGCTTATTATAAGTGGGCCCCATCTCTGCTGTCAGTACAGCATGTAGGTTAGTGCAAATTCCATTGTATGAGAGGTTCTAACTTCCAAACAATAAAACTGGCAGGTAAATGAGTAGTCCTTTCATCTCAGACCCATTCACATTCACACAGGTCTTATCTGAAGGTCTAACATATCAACTAGTCTTAAAGACAGCTCCTCTCCCTGAATAGCTTCCAAGTCCTGGAAACAAAAATGTAGTAAACCTTAATAGTTACATACACTTTTATGTACTATATACAATACATAAACCTATATAAAACAAACAAACCTACTATGCAAGTTTCTTTAGAATACTTTACCAGAGATTTCACATTGGCCATCTGAAGATCTTCACAATAATAGTCAGAAGCATGGTGTAAACACCTGATACAGAACTCACATTCGCTCAAATGACTGGCAATAGGTTTCTAGCTGATCGGGTCCTTAGCCAACTAGACTGAACAAATGGAACCATGCCTGCTCAACTTCAGTCATCTTGGTTTTGTCCCAGAACACCAAAGCAGGCATGATTATCAGACTAAAATAGCTATCAGGCCCAGATCTGACAATCGTGATGGAAAAAGACTAAAAAGGCTGTTAAGGCTCAGATCTGGTGTTGTGGACAGAAAAATAACCCTCTGGCCTTTCCTGACAAAATGCAGGGAACAGATTTTTTATTTATTTTTTAAATACAGATTTTTTTATTTTTTGGCTGACAAAATAAAAAATTCAAGCAGGTGTATTCACACCAAATCAAATACAACAACTGGGTCCGATTTAGTAAAGCAGCTGAATCAGAGATGGAATAAATCATAACAGTGCTCTTGCAACTCAGGGCCCCATGCACACTAATGTTCAATGAATAATGTGCAGTCCTAGTTGGCCACAAACGCTGAACATCTAAATAATGCCGCATGTGTGCCTTCTGTTCCTATAAAGTGTTCCATGGAATGTGCACATCAACATGTCAAGCAATAAAATGCATATGCAAAGCCCTGTATGCTATGCTGTCAAAGAAAGAAAAAAAACAAATAGCTTGTCTGTGTGCACTGTACAATACCCCTCTGTTAACAGGCTTTTATGTATTAGGTTTTTGTTTTGTTTTTTCTTAGTTTTTTAGCCCAACACGGCACACATTTGTTTAAAATGCTTGCCAATAGCAGTTAGACCCAAAAACACTAGAGAAATTTGAATTACATTTAGTTTATGCATCACATCGTTTTAAACCCAAAAAATTAAAATTCAAAAAATATTGCAGTTTACCAATTATAGAATGGTGGTTGCAGTTTTTCTTTCTTGGGCATTTTTCCTTTATTTACACATAGTGATCTGGCCAGTAGCACATTTATTTTTTTACAAGGTCTCCACGCCACTGTATGAGCAACAGAGACACCGCTGGACAACAGCATCGTCAGTCAGGTGGTGTTTTAGTGTTAGATGAACTAGCAGATTTAGGCTTGGTTCACACTGCTGTGACTGGAAAGTCGTATGACTTTTCCAGCGACTTCCTTCAAACTGGATCCAACTTGGATGCTATTTGGGAACCTGTACAAGGGCTGAAAGAGGAAGAGAATGTCACCAGCAAGTAGGTGCCAAAGCAACTACCAGCTGGAACCATGAATAGTCAGAGCAATAGCATGTCACCAGCACACCACGGATCCCCAGAATTGGGCCAAAGCTTTGTTCAGCGATTACATCGTTACAGCAGATGGCAACGTTTCGAAGCCTCGCAGGACCTCATCATCAGGCATGTGGTCACATGCCTGATGGAGTCCTGTGATGCTCTAAAATGTTGCCATCTGCTGTAATAATCTAAACGCTGAATAAAGCTTCGGACCTGTTCTGAAGATCCATGGTGTGCTGGTGACTTTCTCTTGCTCTGACTAATTATGGTTCCAGCTGGTAGTTGCTTCCGCACCCACTTATATGCACAGCCATTTCGACAGGAATGTGTACGTTGGAAATAGTGCATTGGAAACTTTGTACAAGGGCTGAAGTCATTTATAAATGGTACAATCTTGTATGGTGAAATAGAGATCTTCTTTGCTGATTACTATCTTGACCGCAGAGGTGTACATGTAGGTGCACACCCAGCACTTTTAATGCTCCAGGACTGGTGATGTTTCAGTCATATGACACAAAAGTAATAAATTGTCTCAGGATCTCGAAAGGTGGCTTGAGAACAACTTCAGCACCCTGGCCTAGAATGGGTGGTTGAGGTCCACAGTGGCGACTGCAATTCAGTGGGAGCTTTTGACTTCCTACAATACTACATCCAGGCATTATCAAAAGGTTGTTTGAGCAAATTACAGCACTTGTAAATCATCTTCATTGCAGAAGGCCTCATCGTTATTTTGCTCTAAATTTATATTTAAGACGACGAAAATATTGAGTCTGAACAAGGAAAATAGCAAACCCACAGGGACAGCTTATTCAGCTGACCGGTTTAAAAGCCAATTGAAAACTCTCCTCACAACGCACACAAGTTACAAGAAAACACAGACATTCTGTTTTGATATTGCTTCCTTGATATGTTGCATTCTCTTTTAAAATTAAAGTGAGTGGTGTTTGATCAGTGTCAATGGTTGGCAAACAATTACGCCTGCTCAGAGCACATGGCAGCGGTGCTTCCCTGAACAGGTCACTGACACTTAGCATTGTTTTAAAGCGACATCATAAAAATTACATTTTCAACTGTTTTGTTTTTAAAATCAATCCAAAAAATGTAAAAATCTTCGCGCTAAGAGTACTTTTTCCCCCCCAACTAAAACTGCTACATATGATGCACAATATACTAGATTTGCAACATTCTAGGAAAGCATTTTGCCCTGTCTTAATGTTCATATTGCAGAAGAGGGAGTAGCTAAGAACTCCTTCAAGAAAAAAAAAAAAAAAGACTCCTCAAGACTGTACATTTGCGAACATGACAGATACTGATCTATTGGCCTTTCTTTGGGAGGCTCATTGAGAGAAATAATAGAAGGCCAAAAGGCCACGACAACAAAGCAAACCACATTTAGATCTGCCATGCATTTCAATGCACGTGAACCCTGAACTTTTTTCTCCTGAATTCGGTCTGTGTTAGAGTTCGTTACAGAGTACATCATGGTTAATGGCGGTGTGGTTTATTTGTCCGGTGCTACAATCTTCCTCATTCGCAGATAACATAAAGGCAGGCGTAAATGGGAAAAGTTTATGGCAGGCTGCCCGGTACTCCTCATACTGAGTATTACAGCTTCCAAAGCTGCCATCAAGCAGAGCTTCCAAGACGTTTGTCAGACTCTGTACAAGAATAATGGGAAAGAGAAATATAAATATTATATATACACACACAGTATCTATCGATCCATATCTATAAATATACTAGTACTATATACACAATACATTATATATATATATACATACATACATACATACATACATACACACACACATATATATACACATATATATATATATATACACACACACACACACTCTAATATACTAGTATATTCAAAACAGTGAATTGGATGTGACCTGACACACACTATAGCACAACATGGTGACCTCCATCCCTAAATTCATTTGTAGAAAAAGGAGAACTGTGGGACTTTGAGTGAGGCTACCACCATGTCAGATATTCAACAGAAACATAAATATTACAGTACATAATTTATTGTTACATTGTAAAAAATATTGTATCAAATAAATAGGTAGTCGCATGACTTACACTAAATATGCTGCTATATAGCATGCAATACAAAAAGGAATTCAACATAATAACTGTACATAAGGTAAATGGGTTGAAAAACATTGTAGGGATAGATAACTTGGGGCGTCTAGGGGCATTCAACGCGTTTCCTGGCATTACAGCCATTCATCAGGAGTGTTGTAACATATTATACTGGAAAGGAAAGGGACAAGGATTAATAATGATACTCTTAGAACCTATGTGTGGATTCAGTGTGTGCTGTCCTTGTGATTGAATCAAGCAAATGAACCATCGGCTGCTTCAAGGCTGCTATATACTCCCATTCCAAGGGAGGGGCCCCATCAGCATCATGCTTGATTGGCCATACTGCACAAGAGAGGTGGGGAGGGGATTCCCAGCTGCGTGTGGAGGAGCCATCAGCAGTGGGTTCCCACCCACCTAGTGCATGCCTAAGGATGGAAAAAAAGACGTTTAAACAACGTCATTGACACCGCTGATGTGGCGTCGAAGCAGGAGGCCAAGCCCCGCCCCCACCAAAAAGTGTGTGTGTGTGTGTGGGGGGGGGGGGGGGAGGGGAAAGATTGCTGCACATCGCAACCCCGGAGATGGGAATCCCCTCCCCACCTCTCTTGTGCAGTATGGCCAATCAAGCATGACGCTGACGGGGGAGACATCATGCCTGTCACCCCCATCTTCCCTGGTGGACACCGGGCCTGGCCTTAGGGCTGTGCAGTGAGTATCCCAGATTGTCCCCACTTTGTTGGGACACATTCTCTCTGTCCTCCCTTATTCTAAGAGTATCATTATTAATCCTTGTCCCTTTCCTTTCCAGTATATGTTACAACACTCCTGATGAATGGCTGTAATGCCAGGAAACGCGTTGAATGACACTAGACGCCCCAAGTTATCTATCCCTACAATGTTTTTCAACCCATTTACCTTATTATGTACAGTTATTATGTTGAATTCCTTTTTGTATTGCATGCTATATAGCAGCATATTTAGTGTAAGTCATGTGACTACCTATTTGATACAATATTTTTTACAATGTAACAATAAATTATGTACTGTAAATTTTATGTTTCTGTTGAATATCTGACATGGTGGTAGCCTCACTCAAAGTCCCACAGCTCTCCTTTTTCTACTAGTATATTCAGTTCTTGTATGTACATTGAAACAATATGTAAATAAGCAATCTGCATACGCAATTTTATTTATATATGAAACTGACAACTGTCAAATAAAACAGTTGTTTTGGGGGGAAAAATGCTTTTAAATCACATGGCCTATTCAAAGAAGTGCAACTGCAGTAGATTTTTCCCTTTTGAGTGGACTTGTACTAGGTTCAACCCCTTTAGCCTCCTAAAGAAGTAGTTTGCTTCAGCTATTTCCATTACTAAACGATGTGGCAGTTGTGTGAGCTGTAACGCACTCTAGTAGCATTAGTGGTCTATGTTTCCACAGCAATACAGGTGAATTATTAAAATGGAGTTGGGCTGAGTGCTTCTCTGCCATTCAGGAGAAGCCTTGTGTATTTTTCAATCACAAAATATAAGCCTTCTTTAGATTGGCAAAGGTGGAGAGGCAGGCAGATACCACAATTTCCACCTTGGCCAGAGGGAACTTTGTATTCACTGATAAAAAATACAAAGCTTCTCCTGAATGGTCGAAAAGACCTCAGCCCAACTCTCTTCGATTTCGGCGGCAGAAGGGAAGTCCTGGCTATACTGCTGCCAGGACACGGTGCCACTTACTGAATGCAGATAATGCTACTGCAGTGCATTATAGAACGCACAGCAACCACGTTGTTAGCAATGAAAATAGCTTGTTTGGTCCAGCTTGACCCAAACAAACAAACTATTTAAAGTTAAATGGAATCGGGAACATTCCACCACTTCAGGTATGTGACATACAGTTGTGCTCATAAGTTACATACCCTGGCAGAATTTATGATTTCTTGGCCATTTTTCAGAGAATATGAATGATAGCACAAAAAATTAGATTTTTGTACTCACCGTAAAATCCTTTTCTCTGAGTTCATGGACGGACACAGCACTCTCGACAAAGTGGGTATTCAGCCTTTCATCAGGAGAGGACTAGGCAGAAAACATGTTAAATGCTTTAACACATCAAAAAAAAAACTGTACAGTACCGCCCCCGGGGGCGGTCCCTCTAGGTACAACCCCTCTCCCTGCATCCCACAGCTCAGTTTGTCAAAAAACAGTACAAACATAAAAAAGGAGGGGCGGGTGCTGTGTCTGTCCATGAACTCAGAAAAATATTTTACGGTGAGTACAAAAATACTATTTTCTCTTTCATTCATGGACGGACACAGCACTCTCTTGACAAAGTGGGACGTCCTAAAGCAGTGTCAAAAACGAGGGGTGGGAACAGCATAAAAACAAAACTTCACCCCAAAAACAAAACCAGAGCTCCTCAACGGAGGAGTTGCAATCTTTCAACAGCCGCCTGCAAGTTTTTGCGGCCGAAGGAAGCATCTGAAGATGCAATCACATCAACCTTGTAAAAGTTCATGAAAGTGCGAACGGACGACCAGGTCGCCACCTTACACACCTGGGAAACCGACGTTTGAAGTCGAAAAGCCCAAGAGGCACAAATCGTCCTGGCCGAATGCGCCGTGACAGGAAAGGGAGGCGCCCGCCCTTTTAGGGAAGGAGCCTGATCACGATCTGTCTGATCCATCGGGAGATGGTGGCCGACGAGACCGCCAGGCCTTTTCAAGGACCAGCTACCGAAACAAACAGCGAGTCCGACCTCCGGAACAGAGCCGTAGCAGACAGGTACACCCGCAGAGCCCGGACAACGTCCAAGAAATGCAGCGCCGCCTCAGTCTGATGCGACGGGCGAGGACACAAGGAAGGAAGTACAATGTCTTCATTAAGATGAAAAGCCGAAATGACCTTCGGGAGAAAAGTAGGCTGCGGACACAGCACCACCTTATCTTTGTGGAAGACCAGATATGCAGCCTTGCAAGACAAGGCTGCCAGTTCCGAAACACGTCTAACTGACGTAATAGCTACCAAGACCACCTTCTGAGAAAGCGTCAGTCAGGGAATCTCTCTAATGTTCCCAAACGGTGGTTTCTGAAGCACAGAGAAGACCAGGTTCCAGTCCCATGGAGGCAGTGGAGAACGGACCGGAGGGGCCAAATGGTGAACCCCCTGTACAAACGTACCCACCAGAGAGTGAGCCGCCAAAAGGTCTTCGAAGAAGACAGTCAAAGCCGAAACCTGCCCCTTAAAAAAGTACTTAAGGCAAGTTTTCGGTCCACCCCACGCTGCAGGAACAGCAGGACCCTGGAAACCACAGAAGCACATGGATGTCACTTTATTTCTTCACATATAGTGATGTAAGCCGCCCAGGTGCGATGGTAGATCTTCCGAGAGGACGACTTCCGCGCTCTCAACATGGTAGAAATCACTGAAGCCGACAGGCCTTGGTCCCTTAACACCTGGCTTTCAATAGCCATGCCGTCAAAGCCAGCGACTAAAGCAGGATGAAATATGGGACCTTGCGACAGAATTACTCCGGTGTCCAGCGACCCTGGGTCGACTGAACCCCCCCCAGACACCCCCCCAGCCGGTAAGACTGGCGTCCGTCGTGATTACCGTCCAGAGAAAAGAGAGGAACAACTTCCCGGTCAGAAGTGCCGGTGATGTCAGCCACCAAACCAGGGAAGCCCTGACCTGGTGGTTCACCCGGATTTGGAGATCCAGGGATGATGGGCACTTGTCCCATCCGAACAGAATGTCCTTCCACAACACCCAAGTGTGAGCTTGAGCATACGGTACCGCCTCGAAAAAGGGTACCATGAGACTCAGGACCCTCATGCAAAAACGGAGTGAAGACCATTTGTGGGAGGTCAACCGCCGCTTGCAGCCCGAAGAGTCTGCAGCTTTTCCACCGGGAGAAAAAAACTCCCACGAGTCGTCCAAAATCAACCCCAGTTACTCCAGGTGTTGAGTCGGTACTAAGACTGATTTCTGGGTGTTCAACACTCAACCAAATTCTCGGAGAGTCTGACAGGCTATAGACACCCCTTCCTCTAATTCTGAGATTGAGGCGGCCCTCAATAGAAGGTCGTCCAAGTAGCCCACGATAGTGATGCCACGCTGTCTTAGCAGGGCCAGGATCGGAGCCAGCACCTTGGTGAACACCCTTGGTGCCGAGGTCAATCCGAAGGGGAGAGCCACAAACTGATGGTGGTCCTCCCCGACCGCAAAGCATAGAAACCTCTGATGTCTGGTGCAGATGGGGACATGCAAGTACGCGTCCCTGATGTCCAGGGACGCCAAGAAGTCCCCCGGATGGAGAGCCGCGACAAGACAACAGAGTGAACTGACTCCATCCTGAACCATTGTACTCTCACAAAGCAATTGAGGGCTTTGAGATCCAGGAGAACCCCCACGTGCCAGCAGATCCTGAACCGCCCCAAACAGGGCTTCCAGACTTAACGGCTGAAGCTGGAGGTTAGGAGGAAAGAAACTTGTTCGGTGGACAAGAGAGGAACTCTATCTTGTACCCCGAGGAAACCAGGGGTTAGTTGCCACAGGTTTGTTTAGTTTGCGCAACCAGGGCCTTCTCTGACCATCAGCAGGCGCTTTAATCGGCCTGGGGGCGCTTACCTGCAGCACTGGGCGGACGAAAACACAGCTTGAGCGTGGGAAAGAAGGGGCCTTGCCTACGGCGTGGCTCCTGACCCTTCTTTGATTGAGGAGGCAGCGTGCTCTTACCGCCTGTGGCATCCTTGAAAATGCCATCTAGACAGACACCAAAAAGTCTGTCGCCCTTGAAGGGCAGATCCATTAGGGCCCTCTTGGAAGAGTGGTACGCCGGCCAACGCTTCAACCATATCAGGCAGCGTAACCCCCCGCATAGACCGAGGCTCTGGACAGCAAGGGAATAGTATCAAAATCAGATTCGGAGACAAACTTAAGGCTCTGCACCAGTTGGTCAGCCAAAACCACCTCTGCTGGAGGCTCCCGATGGGCTTTTAGCCCCTGGAACAGTATCTTAGCCCACTCCATCAGAGTCTGAGACACCAGAGCCCCAGCCACACGCACTGCTGAACCCCCCACAGTGTATATGGAGCGGGCGAGCGCCTCAGCCCACATGTTCGCAGGGTCCTTGAAACAGGAGCCCCGTCCACCGGAATTGTGGTTACCTTGTGAAGTCTGGACACAGGAGGGTCCACAACCAGAGCAGAGGTCCCGTTTTTCAGGAAACTCACCTCAAAGGGATACCGGACCGGCAAATTTTTTGGGGGCGGAAAAAAACCTTCTGTGGTTGCTCCCATACTTTGTAGAAAAGCTTATCAAGATAAGCAACACAAGGAAACACCTTGGCAGTGCGGGCTTGTTTACAGAACCCAAAGCGAACCGACGTCACAGCTGCTTCCGCAGAATCCTCCATCTTCAGAGTATCTCGCACCACAGTGATAAGATCACTTACCAGAGCCTTCTCGCGCGCTGACCCGGAGTCACCCTGTCTGACCGTCCGCGGTCCGTGCCCTCTGACGCATCAGAGTCAGGGCCATGAGCCGTAGCCGGGCCTGACTCTGCATCAGGATTGTCCCCGGAAGATGGCGGGGGCGTTTTTAACTCCCGTGTTCCCACGCGCTGCTTCCACCCTGGCACCAGTTGCCCACTCAGGTGTTTCTGGGGAGGAGGCGTCTGCTGACCCATGCGCCTGACACAGGGACTAAAGTCAAAGCACACTGCCCACCCTCCTAGATGCCGCAGAGGATGAGGAAAACGGATACCGCACAGCCTGCTATCCGTCCCCCACTAGAGAAGCTCTTCAACACCACTGCATAAAACATTCTGTTCCACTGTGGAGTGTGTCTGTCGTTCGCGCCGTGACTCCAGACACTAGAGGCCAAAATACCACTGCCAAAATGGCCGCCGAGCGGTCACACTGTGAAAAAAGGCGCGCGGCCACAAGAAAATGGCCGCGGAGGAAAAAACACTAGAGCCCAAAGCAGTGCCGCCAAAATGCCCGCCGGCTGCATGTAAAAGGACAAATAAAACACAGCAGGCCGCAAGAGAAACTCGGGGCCCCCACACAAAGGCCCCCCCACATAGGACAGCCGAACTAACCCCCCAGGAGATGGACAGTGCAGCCCCGCTATTGGATGGAGCCGCCCCCCCCCCCAGGCAGACCCCCAGTCCACACAGCTAGTCTGGCCCAGAGCACAGGGATGAGGGAGGGGAAGGAGAGGGGAGAAGGAAGGTGGAAACCCCCTAAACAACCTCCCCAGGAATGCCCAGCTATGTCCTCCCACCGAAGTAGGGAAATTGCTACTTACCGGTCCTGGACCCACTGGGAGCATCCCTGACAGACCATCTTCCGCATGGCGACGGAGGTGACTGACGGCCTGGCACACTGACTCGAACATAGAGCCCAGTCATACGTGTACCCCGAAGCACGTAGCTCACCGGCCACCCCTGAACGACGGGGCATGTCATGGACAACCCAGCGCATAGCTAGAGGTCGGCACACGCTCGATGGCAGACTACAAGGATCTGGGATCCAGTCTGTCACCCAGTCGGCAGTTGCTAGTAGATTACAGGAACCAAAAAAACAAAAAAATTGAAAAAAAACTCCAGAACCTATGGGCCCGAAGGGAGCCATGTCCTACTCCTACACTAGGCAGAAAAAACTGAGCTGTAAAATGCGGGGAGAGGGGTTGTACCTAGAGGGACCGCCTCCGGGGGCGGTACTGTACAGTTTTTTTGAGGTGTTAAAACATTAACCTGTTTTCTGCCTAGTCCTCTCCTGATGAAAGGCTGAATACCCACTTTGTCAAGAGAGTGCTGTGTCCGTCCATGAACGAAAGAGAAACTTCTTTCACTCGTGGTTAGTGTTTGGCTGAAGCCATTTATCATCAATCAACTGTGTTTACTCTTTTTTTAAATCATAATCACAATAGAAACTACCCAAATGACCCTGATGAAAAGTTTACATACCCCAGTTCTTAATACCATGTATTGCCCCCTTTAACATCAATGACAGCTTGAAGTCTTTTGTGGAATTTGTGGACGAGGCTCTTTATCTTCTGAGATGGTAAAGCTACCCATTCCTCTTGGCAAAAATCATCCAGTTCCTGTAAATTCTTGGGCCGTCTTGCATGAACTGCACGTTTGAGATCTCCCCAGAGTGGCTCAATGATATTGGAGGTCAGGAGACAGATGGCCACTCCAGAACCTTCACTTTATTCTGCTGTAGCCAATGACAGGTTGACTTGGCCTTGTGTTTTAGATCATTGTCATGTTGGAATGTCCAAGTACGTCCCATGCGCAGCTTCCTGACTGATGAAAGCAAATGTTCCTCCAGTATTTTTTGATAACATACTGCAATCATCTTGCCATCAATTTTGACCAAATTTCCTGTGCCTTTGTAGCTCACACATCCCCAAAACATAAGCGATCCACCTCCGTGTTTCACAGTAGGAATTGTGTGCCTTTCATCATAGGCCTTGTTGACTTCTCACCAAATGTAGCGTTTATGGTTGTGGACAAAAAGCTAAATTTTGGTCTCATCACTCCAAATTACTTTGTGCCAGAAGGTTTGAGGCTTGTCTCTGTGCTGTTGGGCGTATGCGGGATACTTTGTGGCATTTGCGTAGTAATGGCTTTCTTCTGGCGACTCGACCATGCAGCCCAACTTTATTGTGCATCTTGAAACAACCACAACCACATGTTTTCAGAGAGTCCTGTATTTCACCTGAAGTTATTTGTGGGTTTTTCTTTGCATGCCGAACAATTTTCCTGGCAGTTGTGGCAGAAATTTTAGTTGGCCTACCTGACTTAATTTTCCACCTCTTGATTAGAGTTTGAACACTGCCGATTGGCATTCTCAATTCCTTGGATATCTTTTTATATCCCTTTCCTGTTTTATACAGTTCAACTACCTTTTCCCGCAGATCCTTTGACAATTCTTTTGCTTTACCCATAACTCAGAATCCAGAAACGTCAGTGCAGCACTGGATGAAAGATGCAAGGGTCTGTCAGGAGTCCAGAAACTCATTGACCTTTTATACACACACACTAATTACAAGCAAACAGATCACAGTTGAGGATGGTTACCTTTAATAGCCATTCGAACCCCTGTGTGTCAACTTGTGTGCATGTTATCAGGCCAAAATCACCAGGGTATGTAAACTTTTGATCAGGGTAATTTGGGTAGTTTCTGTTGTCATTACGATTTAAAAAGAATAAACATAGTTGATTGATAATTAATGGCTTCAGCCAAACACTAACCATGAGTGAAAGAAATGTTTTTGTGTTATCATTTATATTGTGAAAAAAGGCCAAGAAATCATAAATTCTGCCAGGGTATGTAAACTTATGAGCACAACTGTATGAAGCTTGGATTCAGAGCTGTTAAGCCGATTGTCCAGTTACCTGGGTCAAGGCTAATTCTCAGCACACTACACACAATTACAGGGTGTTCCGTTTCTGTGACCAGTACCTTCTATCAGACGATTATGAGCATATGAATAATTATTTTCAGCACGACACCTGAAGTGTGGAAGTTAAGGGAAAGTTAAGCCTGTCCCATCACGCTAACTAGAAGATGAATATTCCCTCTAGAGTCCTAAAGAGTTATAAAACCCAACAGGCTATGAAACCCTGCCTTCTCCACCAAAACTGGAATAATTCCTGTGAAGCCTCTCAGGAAACTGAAGGTAACAGTTTAAACCAACCCCCAGAAAGAATTCAGTGATGTCTATGAGAAAATAATGTACCTGTAATAAACAGGAAAACAAATTTGTTGCATGGTGAGGGCACCACTGAGGCCAACCTCAGTACAAACTCAGACAAGGTCATAGCAACCAATAACTGATCCCTGGCCCTATTCAGCTGTTTGTTGGGAAATTTCTGTCACAGTAGAGCTGGGCGATTTTATCCCCCAAAAAATCTGCGAAAAAAAAAAAAAACTCGATTCACAATTCAAATTTATTTTTATTTTTGATGGACACCGCGACGGTCCTTAAGGAGCTGCGGGGCAGGAGTTTTTAGGCGAGGCCGCGGCTTAAGCCTAGTCCGCGGCGTCCGGCCTCACGGACTAGGCCGAAGCCGCGGCCTCACCTAAAAACTCCTGCCCGCAGCTCCTCCTGACACCGTGCCGGTCCTGGTGAAAATAAATAAATAAATAGATTTGCTGAAAATCTGAATCGATTTGACCTCTGAACTCAATTCAAGATTCAAATCAATATTTTCCCCAGCCCTATGTCACAGTAAAAAATATGGTAATTGCCATGGGTAAAGACATCACAAGCATCCACGCCCCTTTGTTTACATTCAGCAGCCAGCAAGGGAATGTGGCAGGGGATGAATTATCAGTTGCTAGGAAGCCGTGGCATACAAGCAATCACAAGCCCTGTGCTTGAAGCCGTCACATTCATGTCAGCTTCCCAGCACAGACATGCCCTGGTCTGAGCACTCTCTCTCTGTAACCCAATTCAGAGTTAGTCTTAATTACAGCCAGTTTCCCTAATCTGCAAACTGGTAGCAATTATTTTTGAATCTGTTGCAGCCAAAGTGAAAGATTCTAAAAACTGGCAGTAATAAGTACCTTAAATTAATTGTAAACAAAAAAAAAAGTCTAGCCTTTGACGTCATCACGCTGAACAGCCAGCTGGCTTGAGCCGCGGCTGTTTCAATTTTTTTTCTTATCGTTCCATGTTTGGATGTAACCTTTGCTATGTGTTTTTTTATGAATAAATCTTTTGAGATGTACTACACCATGAAGCCTTCCTCTTTTATCCTTTACTGAGTGGGATTATCCAGAAGCATCTGGAATTCAGGACGATTCCTGTTTGTGGAAACCTTTTTCTCCTGAAATCAAGTATCTCGCTGCAATGGAAGGAGCGATTCAATGGATTGAACCACAGGTGGATTGTATTTCTGCCAGCAGGCTGATGCACAGGCGCCCGTGATCTCTAAAATTTGAGATCCTACATATCTGGTAAGCAGCACTGATATTATTCTCCTGGCTTTAGAACATCAGAGTACCAAAGTATTGGAAGATATTTGAGGCTCCATATCGTGGCCACTTCATGCTATTTATTTATATGGACTTTTGTTTGTTCATACACAGTATGAATAATTTTTATACACGTTTACATTTTTTATATAATCATTTTCTGAATCTCTCTTACATTGGTATATTTTTTATTTATATCTTGTTTGACTTAAGGACTTTATGAGATTCATCAGTCATATTTTATTTCTTTTCACATTAGTCAAATTGAGTGGATGCGGGCTTGTTTATTCCCCACACATGCACAATGGAGCTACTACTTGAAAAGAAGTTAGCTCTTTCCTCTCTCTGTACATGGGAGCTGTTTTACCTAACAAAAGGATTTATATTTTTGTCCATCCAGCCCTGATATTTACACAGCCCAGTGTGCAAGTCTAGTCTTGCATAGGGAAGAGACCTGATCTTTCTATGCTACAACTGAACTTTTACATACAGATCTTACTTTCGTGATAGATCAGCAGCAGTACAGGAGTTTATACTTCCGACGTGTCAATTCAAACCCTGCCTTGAAGGTCCTAGTTCCTAGCATATCAGATAAGCAATCCTATATTATTACAATTCCAAAGATAAAAAGGTTCTATCATAGGAAGCTTACAGCCTTCTGCTCAAGTACATACAACATTTTGTCCACATTGGCTACTGAGGGTCACCATTCCACCAAGTTGCCAGCCTTACCTGAACATTTCTATCATTTAAGGTTTCTTCAAGTTTTGTAGCTATGGCAATTGCTTTCTCCTGTCTTGACTTGTCAAGATAATGCATCATCTTTGCGCCTGCAAAAAAAAAATAAAAAATGATTGGAGAGAATGTGGTCAGGGTAAATGAAAATATGAAGGGTGTCACAAGCTGCAGATTATTATTATTTGCATATTATATTTCTGTTTAAACAGAAAAAAAAAAAAATGAAATTTTTTGGTAGCAGGACTTAAACCAGGCAGCAGGCTTGCCCATCCTTTGCCTCGGTATTGGTCAGGGATTTGACCATCACATTTAGTCAAAAGCGAAGGAGGGGGTGGCGAATGTGTTGACTTCTTAGTAAGTATTTGCATAAAAGCATGCTCTGGTGTTTAGGGTTCCTGGGGAACTCTTGCTAAAAACTGATGAGCCGATGCCTGCAGCTATTTGAATTTGAAATCTAGCCACTATTTTATTATCAGGAAACTCAATACAGGTAACCTTTAATGGGTAACTCCACTTTCAAATAATAAAGTATACACAATTGCTACACAAGCCATATTGTATTTGAACAACTACCTTTCCAATCTGTAAACAATGGAATTTTCTGTAAAATTCAATTCAATATGGCAATCTGGAAACGTTCTGCATACGTGGTGTATGGCACATCCCCAGAAATGTCATTTCCTGCTTGTGTGATTGGCTCACTGATTTTCTCAGAAGTCTGCACTAAGATACAAGTCAGATTTTAGCCATTCTGATTTTGGTTAGATATTCCGAAAGGGTTAATCACTTCTAAAGGGATGCAGAATTAGAATTTTCTCATTAAAAGAATGCAAGTGCATCAGCAGAATAATAATGAAAAAGTCACTCTGCACATCGACATAGACAAACAGCTTTTTCTTCAGAGCAGAAACAAGTAAGATTCTGCAACAAAGTTTGTTAAAATCCTTGAAATGTACGTTGATCACCCAGGGGGAATTTTTTTTCCTCAACAAAAATGGAGTTACTCTTTAAGCTTCATTTACGTAGGTCTAAGCAAATATATTTTACACCAGTGGAGAAAATTTCAACAAGGACATTGTACCTGAAAGCAAATGCTGAATGGAGGTAGAATTGTTTCTGAGAAACTCTTCATTAAAGCTCTCCAGATCCTTGTTCGTAAAGATACTCTTCATTTCATGTAAGAGGACTTTATTCACAATTTCAGGGAGATTGCTGTGATCTGAAACTGAAATAATGGAAGAGACCCATCAGTTACAGACAAAGGCACAGAAAGTGTATTCCTTGCAGAAGAAGAAGGTTTTACCTGATTTTGAGAATCGTATTAAACACTCATGTAGCCACGGGTTATTGCTATCAATGGCAAACGCCCTTTTCACAGACTGCAACATCAAAAGGAATTTTCCTATGAAAAAAAAATATCCTATTCAAAAGGCATAGAAGAATGACAAAATACACCACGACTAAGCAGTTATCAAAAGTGAAACCAGTAATGATTACATGCAGACATGTACAGCATCCACATATAGCTTACTGAATCAAACATTTTCATTAGCTTCTGTGGGATACTGCACTTGGCATGTGGAGTTTTGCCTTATTGATTAAGCAACACTGCATCTTCTTCCAATGCTCCTTTCTGCCCTCCACCAACAATTAGTTCCTGCATTTCCTCCACTTTCCCCTGTCCATGATAAGATCTTGATCTCTCTCTGCCACACAGGCTTCAATTCCCTCCAAATCGATCACCTCTTGCACGCTTAGCTTCCTCTATCCTGTCCACGATGTGCTCCCAACTCTGTCTATTCTCTCTACCCCAGCCGATTTTTTACCCATCCACAATCAGCTTCCTTCTGCCTTGTTTCTCAGTTTGCACCCCTGCCTCTCTAAAACCTCCCTGGTTCCCAACTGGCAGCTGGGTCTCCTCTCCTGATATTCCATAGTCGGCACCTTTCTTCTCTCCTCCAACCATGATTCTGTTTCTACCCTGCTTCTACTACACCTCATTTTTTATCTCCTTGGTGCACAATTGACTTGCTCTACCTCTTCTCCCAATGATCCATAATCAGCTGCAGATCCATCACCCCTCCAAGTACAGTCGGTTCCCACTCTGCCTCCTCTAATCCCCCTCCTCTCCACAATTAGATGATCAGGTTTCACTCTGCATCCTGAGAAGCTTCTTTCTGCCTTTCCAACTAAAATATTGTCTGATTGGGCTAGTGTGTTACAAAAACCCTTCAGCCTAAATTAACCGATTCATGGATTGGCTGGTCTATTCTAATACATTTATTCTCCTACTTTATGTAGCACAAAATAAAATTACCGTACACAGTACAAGCAAATTACAAAATGCATTAACTAAAAAAAGATTGAGAAGGTTAAAATGTGATTTTTGAAGACTATATTAGGTTTATATAATCAATTTATAAATCTGACATGGGCATAATGGTTCAGTGTATAGCACTTCTGCCTTGCAGTATTAGGGTCATTGAATTGGATGACCCTAGTGCAGCAAGGCAGAAGGGCTAACCACTAAAATCACTATGCCCATGTCAAACTCATACATTTCGAAACTTGACAAAACCTGCATAGAGTTTGTGCTAGTGTGGGACTCCAAGTGCTCGAGTTTCTTCTTACACTCCAAAGACATAAGGGTAGGTTAATTGGCCTTAAAGCGGAGTTCCACCCAAAAGTGGAACTTCCGCTCATTTGTCTCCCCCCCGGTGCCACTTTTGGCACCTTTCAGAGGTGGGGGTGGGGTTTGAGTATACCTTTGACAGGTACCCACTTCCGGTAGTACCGACATTGCTGGACTCCAGGACAGGTAAGTTTCCTATTAAAAGTCAGCAGCTGCAGTATGTGTAGCTGCTGGCTTTTAATTTTTGCAGGGGTGGGCGGACCTCTGCTTAAATGTGTTTATGTATGCATGCAATCTCCTTGAGGGCAGGGAGTGATGTGAATGTACAATATATACGTAAAGCCCATTGGCAATAGTCAATACTATATAAATACTTGCTATAGATAAAAACACCACATGTAAAATATTAAGAGTAGACATTCATAAGCAAGTATGAAAAATATGCCAACTAGAGACCACTTATGTCAGTATAATGCCACTGTGCTTTCCTATGTGCCCGTTATGTACAGTGGATATAAAAAGTTTACACGCCCCTGTTAAAATGTCAGGTTTTTGTGATGTAAAAAAATGACAAAGATAAATAATTTCAGAAAATTTTCCACCTTTATTGTGACCGAAACAAACGGAAATCTTTTAGTGGGGGTGGGAGTAAAAATAAAAAAAATAAAATAATGTGGTTTCATAAGTGTGCACACCCTCTTATAAAACTGTGGATGTAGCTGTGCTCAGAATTAAGCAATCACATTCAAACTCGTGTTAAATAGGTGTCAGTACACACTTGCCATCAATTAAAGTGCCTCCGATTAACCCCAAATAAAGTTCAGCTATTCTAGTAGGTCTTTCCTGACATTTTCTTAGTCGCATCCTACAGCAAAAGCCATGGTCCGCAGAGAGCTTTCAAAACATAAGAGGGATCTCATTGTTAAAAGGTATCAGTCAGGAGAAGGGTACAAGAGAATTTCCAAGTCATTAGATATACCATAGAACACAGTGAAGACAGTCATCAAGTGGAGAAAATATGGCACAACAGTGACATTACCAAAAACTGGAAGTCCTTCCAAAATTGATAAAAAGGCGAGAAAACTGGTCAGGGAGGCTGCCAAGAGCCCTAAAGCAACATTAAAAGGAGCTTCAGGAATATCTGGCAAGTACTGGCTGTGTGGTAAATGGGACAACAATCTCCCGTATTCTTCATATGTCTGGGTTATGGGGTAGAGTGGCAAGACGGAAGCCTTTTTTTATGAAGAAAAACATCCAAGCCCGGCTACATTTTGCAAAAACACGTATGAAGTCTCGCAAAAGCATGTGGGAAAATGTGTTATGGTCTGATGAAACCAAGGTTGAACTTTTTGGCCATAATTCCAAAAGATATGTTTGGCACAAAAACAACACTGCACATTACCCACAGTGAAGCGTGGTGGTGGCAGCATCATGCTTTGGGGCTGTATTTCTTCAGCTGGAAGAGGGGCCTTAGTCAAGGTAGAGGCAATTATGAACAGTTCCAAATACCAGTCAATATTGGCACAAAACCTTCAGGCTGCTGCTAGAAAGCTGAACGTGAAGAGGAACTTTATCTTTCAGCATGACAACGACCCAAAGCATACATTCCAAATCAACAAAAGAAGATTAAAGTCAGAGACCAGACCTGAATCCGATTGAAAATCTGTGGGGTGATCTGAAGAGGGCAGCGCACAGGAGATGCCCTCAGAAATTTGAAGTGTTTTTGCAAAGTAGAGTGGGCAAATATTGCCAAGTCAAGATGTGCCATGATGATAGACTCTTTCCCAAAAAGACTGAGTGCAGCAATAAAATCAAAAGGTGCTTCAACAAAGTATTAGTTTAAGGGTGTGCACACTTATGCAACCATATTATTTAATTTTTACTTCCCTCCACCTAAAATAATTTAGTTTGTTGTTCAATTGAGTTGTACAGTGTATAGGTCACATTAAAGGTGGAAAAAGTTCTGAAATTTTTTATCTTTGTCATTTTTTTTATATCACAGAAACCTGACATTTTAACAGGGGTGTGTAGACTTTTGATATCCACTGTATGTTATGCTCCATGGTTTTCCTCCTAGGCGCTCTTTCTGCCGCCCTGCTTAATGTGTTGTTTGTATGTCTAGGACATAACAAAAATTCACTAAATATAAAATCGGACTTAATAAAAGAAACTATAAACCATATTTCTCGATAGTTTAACACATTATGTTATGCGGAGTGGTAAAAAAAGATAAACAAACTGGAGCATGCCAACTCTTCAAAATTTGCTCTGGGATTTTATTTCCCCTTGAATTTAAAGTAGCTCAAAAATAAGGCTGATTTGTTTAGTTACCTTTTCTAAAGTAAATTTCAAATGCCAGTAGGTGTGTATGTATGTTATTTGCAGCAAGGCTTTTCAATGGTGAAAGAAACTTGATAGCTTCTTCTAAGGGATTTTCAACCTGTATAGGACACAATAACGATCAGTCAATAACACCGACACAGTGATGCCCCAGAGATCACCATAAACAAACATAAGATTTTTCCCACTTCATGACCAGGCAATTTTTTGCAATACGGCACTGGGTTACTTTAACTGACAATTGCGCAGTCATGCAACACGGTACTCAAATATTATTTATATAATTTTATCCCACAAATAGAGCTATCTTTTGGTGGCATTTGATCACCGCTGCTTTTTTTTTATTTTTTGCGCTATAAACAAAAGACTGACAATTAAAAAATAAAAAAATAATATTTTTTACTTTCTGCTATAAAATATATCCAATAATAATAATAAAAAAAACACAACATTTAAATTTTTTTTTTAGGCCAACATGTATTCTGCTACATTTATTTTTTATACTAGTAATGGCAGCGATCAGCGACTTATAGCAGGACAGCGATATTGCGGCAGACAATGACATTTTTTGGGAACTTGTAACACTAATACAGTGATCAACGCCAACAATTTGCACGGTCACTGTACTAATGACTGGCTGGGAAGGGGTTGAACATCTAGGGCAATCAAAGGGTTAAGTTAACTGTACCTAGCCAGTGTTTTTGGGTAAACTGTGTGCTACTTCTACTAAGGAAAGTGATAGATTTTATTCCCTGTTTACATAGGCAGAGCTCTGTTTCTCTGGCCGTTTATCAGCGGGTGCCAGTGGACAATCCATTGGCCGGCACCCGCTGATTGGCTTCTGCTGTGCTAGAGATAGATATATATATATATATATACATACATACAGTGCCTTGCGAAAGTATTCGGCCCCCTTGAACTTTTCATCCTTTTGCCACATTTCAGGCTTCAAACATAAAGATATAAAATTTAAATTTTTTGTGACGAATCACCAACAAGTGGGACACAATTGTGAAGTGGAACGAAATCTATTGGATTTTTGAAACTTTTTTAACTAAGAAAAAAATGAAAAGTGGGGCGTGCAAAATTATTCGGCCCCCTTGCGTTAATACTTTGTAGAGCCACCTTTTGCTGCGATTACAGCTGCAAGTCGCTTGGGGTATGTCTCTATCAGTTTTGCACATCGAGAGACTGAAATTCTTGCCCATTCTTCCTTGCAAAACAGCTCAAGCTCAGTGAGGTTGGATGGAGAGCGTTTGTGAACAGCAGTTTTCAGCTCTTTCCACAGATTCTCGATTGGATTCAGGTCTGGACTTTGACTTGGCCATTCTAACACCTGGATACGTTTATTTGTGAACCATTCCTTTGTAGATTTTGCTGTATGTTTGGGATCATTGTCTTGTTGGAAGATAAATCTCCATCCCAGTCTCAGGTCTTTTGCAGACGCCAACAGGTTTTCATCCAGAATGGTCCTGTATTTGGCTGCATCCATCTTCCCCTCAATTTTAACCATCTTCCCTGTCCCTGCTGAAGAAAAGCAGGCCCAAACCATGATGCTGCCACCACCATGTTTGACAGTGGGGATGGTGTGTTGAGGGTGATGAGCTGTGTTGCTTTTACGCCAAACATATCGTTTTGCATTGTGGCCAAAAAGTTCGATTTTGGTTTCATCGGACCAGAGCACCTTCTTCCACATGTTTGGTGTGTCTCCCAGGTGGCTTGTGGCAAACTTTAGACGAGACTTTTTATGGATATCTTTGAGAAATGGCTTTCTTCTTGCCACTCTTCCATAAAGGCCAGATTTGTGCAGTGTACGACTGATTGTTGTCCTGTGGACAGACTCTCCCACCTCAGCTGTAGTTCTCTGCAGTTCATCCAGAGTGATCATGGGCCTCTTGGCTGCATCTCTGATCAGTCTTCTCCTTGTCTGAGCTGAAAGTTTAGAGGGACAGCCAGGTCTTGGTAGATTTGCAGTGGTCTGATACTCCTTCCATTTCAAAATGATCGCTTGCACAGTGCTCCTTGGGATGTTTAAAGCTTGGGAAATCTTTTTGTATCCAAATCCGGCTTTAAACTTCTCCACAACAGTATTACGGACCTGCCTGGTGTGTTCCTTGGTCTTCATGATGCTCTCTGCGCTTTCAACAGAACCCTGAGACTATCACAGAGCAGGTGCATTTATACAGAGACTTGATTACACACAGGTGGATTCTATTTATCACCATCAGTCATTTAGGACAACATTGGATCATTAAGAGATCCTCGCTGAACTTCTGGAGTGAGTTTGCTGCACTGAAAGTAAAGGGGCCGAATAATTTTGCACGCACCACTTTTCAGTTTTTTATTTGCTAAAAAAGTTTAAAATATCCAATAGATTTCATTCCACTTCACAATTGTGTCCCACTTGTTGGTGATTCTTCACAAAAAATTAAAATTTTATATCTTTATGTTTGAAGCCTGAAATGTGGCAAAAGGACGAAAAGTTTAAGGGGGCCGAATACTTTCGCAAGGCACTGTGTGTATATATATATATATATATATATATATATATATATGTGATTCTGCACAGAAGAAACGCACTGTAGCAGTAAATCTGCTATGGGGAGGTCGTTAAATGGCTAAAGATCAGGAAAGGGCAACAAATTACAGTTCAGGAGCTAGACACTGCATTGTTGGAGCTAGCTGGGAATGTACAAAAAGAGATGCCTCTACCGATATGATTTCAGAAACCTATGCATACCATAAACTACTATGAACTTTCAATCACTTTTTATTGCTGTAAGATTAAGAGCCCTTTCACACTGGGGCGGTGGGGGCGTCGGCGGTAAAGCGCACTACTTTTAGCGGCACTTTACCGTCGTTTTAGCAGCGCTATTCGGCTGCTAGCAGGGCGCTTTTAACCCCCACTAGCGGCTGAAAAAGGGTTAAAACCGCCCGCAAAGCGCCGCTTTGCCGGCGGTGTTGCCCATTGATTTCAATGGGCAGGGGCGCTTTAGGAGCAGTGTATTCACCGCTCCTACAGCATCTCAAAGATGCAGCTAGCAGGACTTTTTTTGCCGTCCTGCCAGCGCACCGCTCCAGTGTGAAAGCCCTCTGGCTTTCACACTGGAGTGAATGGAGCCGCTTTTTCAGGGCGCTTTGCAGGCGCTATTTTTAGCGTTATAGCGCCTGTAAAGCGCCTCAGTATGAAAGGGGTCCTACGAAAAATGTGATAATAGGTTACAGTGCTTTAAAGAATTATTCATACCCCTTGAAATTTTCCACATTTTGTCAGGTTACAGCCAAAAACGTAAATGTATTTTATTTGTCTTTCATGTGATGGACCAACACAAAGTGGCACATAATTGTGAAGTGAAAGGAAAATGATAAATGGTTTTCCAGATTTTTTCCAAATAAATGTCTGAAAAGTGTGGCGTGCATTTGTATTCGGCCCCCCTGAGTCAATACTTTGTAGAACCACCTTTCGCTTCAATTACAGCTTCAAAACTTTTTTGGGGATGTCTCTACCAGCTTTGCACATCTAGAGAGTGACATTTTGCCCATTCTTCTATGAAAAATAGCTCAAGCTCTGTCAGATTGGATGGAGAGCGTCTGTGAACAGCAATTTTCAAGTCTTGCCACAGATTCTCAATTGGATTTAGGTCTGGACATTGACTGGGCCCTTCTAACACATAAATATGCTTTGATCTAAAATATTCCATTGTAGCTCTGGCTGTATGTTTAGGGTCGTTGTCCTGCTGGAAGGTGAACCTCTGCCCCAGTCTCAAGTCTTTTGCAGACTCTAACAGGTTTTCTTCTAAGATTGCCCTGTATTTGGCTCCATCCATCTTCCCATCAACTCTGATCAGTTCCCTGTCCCTGCTGAGGAAAGGCATCCCCACAACATGATGGTGTCACAACCATGTTTTACGGTGGAGATGGTGTGTTCAGGGTGATGTGCAGCGTGTTGGTTTTCTGCCACACATAGCGTTTTGCTTTTATGCCAAGAAGTAAAATTTTTGTCTCACCTGTCAGTTTAGGTGGACGGCCATGTCTTGGTAGGTTTGCAGTTGTGCCATACTCTTTCCATTTTTGGATGGTGGATTGAACAATGCTCTGTGAGATGTTCAAAGCTTGGGATATCTTTTTATAACCTAACCCTGCTTTAAACTTCTCCACAACTTTATCTCTAACCTGTCTGGTGTGTTCCTTGGCATTCTTGATGCCGTTTGTTTACTAATGCCTTGTACACACGATCGGATTTTCCGCCGGGATAAACACAGACAAATTTTTCAGACGGAATTCCATTCAAGCTGTCTTGCATACACATTGTCACATCACATTCCGACTGTCAAGAACACGGTGACGTACAACACTATGACGAGCCAAGAAAAATGAAGTTCAATGCTTCCGATAGAAAATTTTTCCGGCGGAAAAAAAGAGAACATGTTCTCTTTCTAAATTTTGATAGAAAAAGTCAGATAGGGCGCACACACGGTCGGAATATCCGATGAAAATATTCCGTCAGACTTTTTCCATTGGAAATTCTGATCGTGTGTACAAGGCATAAGGTTCTCTAACAAATCTCTGAGGACTTCACAGAACAGCTATGTATGCCGAGGTTAAAATTACACACAGGTGGGCTCTATTTACTAATTAGGTGACTTCTGAATGCAATTGGTTCCAATAGATTTTAGTTAGGAGTATCAGAGCAAAGGGGGCTGAATACAAATGCACGCCACACTTTTCAGATTTTGTTTTTAACTTGAAAACCATTTATCATTTTCCTTTCACCTCACAATTATGTGCCACTTTGTGTTGGTCCATCACATAAAATCCCAAAATAATACATTTAGGTTTTTGGTTGTAACGTGAAGTGTGGAAAATTTAAAGGGGTATGAATACTTTTTCAAGTCACTGTATATACCAATTAGTAGATTAGCTCCCTTATGTCGATTTTTTTTCCCAATACGACAATTGGCATTCTTGCTGAACAATTCCTGTAGTGGAGTGCAGTGTAAAGGTACAGTGGTTGCGGAAAGTATTCAGATCCCCTTAAATTTTTCACTCTTTGTTATATTGCAGCCATTTGCTAAAATTATTTAAGTTCATTTTTTTTCCTCATTAATGTACACACAGCACCCCATATTGACAGAAAAACACAGAATTGTTGACATTTTTGCAAATTTATTAAAAAAGAAAAACTGAAATAACACATGGCCCTAAGTATTCAGACCCTTTGCTCAGTATTTAGTAGAAGCACCCTTTTGATCTAATACAGCCCTGAGTCTTTTTGGAAAAGATGCAACAAGTTTCTCACACCTGGATTTGGGGATCCTCCGCCATTCCTCCTTGCAGATCCTCTCCAGTTCTGTCAGGTTGGATGGTAAACGTTGGTGGACAGCCATTTTTAGGTCTTTCCAGAGATGCTCAATTGGGTTGAAGTCAGGGCTCTGGCTGGGCCCTTCAAGAACAGTCACGGAGTTGTTGTGAAGCCACTCCATTATTTTAGCTGTGTGTTTAGGGTCATTGTCTTGTTGGAAAGTAAACTTTCGGCCCAGTCTGAGGTCCTGAGCACTCTGGAGAAGGTTTTCGTCCAGGATATCCCTGTACTTGGCCGCATTTATCTTTCCCTCGATTGCAACCAGTCGTCCTGTCCCTGCAGCTGAAAAACACCCCCACGGCATGCTTCACTGTTGGGACTGTATTGGACAGGCGATGAGCAGTGCCTGGTTTTCTCCACACATACCGCTTAGAATTAAGGCCAAAAAGTTGTATCTTGGTCTCATCAGACCAGAGAATCTTATTTCTCACCAGCTTGGAGTCCTTCAGGTGTTTTTTTTTTATAGCAAACTCCATGCAAGCTTTCGTGTGTCTTGCACTGAGGAGAGGCTTCCGTCTGGCCACTCTGCCATAAAGCCCCAATTGGTGGAGGGCTGCAGTGATGGTTGACTTTCTACAACTTTCTCCCATCTCCCGACTGCATCTCTGGAGCTCAGCCACAGTGATCTTTGGGTTCTTCTTTACCTCTCTCATCAAGGCTCTTCTCCCCCGATAGCTTAGTTTGGCCAGACAGCCAGCTCTAGGAAGGGTTCTGGTCGTCCCAAACGTCTTCCATTTAAGGATTATGGAGGCCACTGTGCTCTTAGGAACCTTAAGTGCAGCAGAAATTTTTTTGTAACCTTGGTCAGATCTGTGTCTTGCCACAATTCTGTCTCTGAGCTCTACAGGCAGTTCCTTTGACTTCATGATTCTCATTTGCTCTGACATGCACTGTGAACTGTAAGGTCTTATGTAGACAGGTGTGTGGCTTTCCTAATCAAGTCCAATCAGTATAATCGAACACAGCTGGACTCAAATGAAGGTGTAGAACCATCTCAAGGGTGATCAGAAGAAATGGACAGCACCTGAGTTACAGTGGGGCAAAAAAGTATTTAGTCAGCCACCAATTGTGCAAGTTCTCCCACTTAAAAAGATGAGAGAGGCCTGTAATTGTCATCATAGGTATACCTCAACTATGAGAGAAAAAATGTGGAAACAAAACCAGACAGACAATCACATTGTCTGATTTGGAAAGATTTTTTTTTGCAAATTATGGTGGAAAAATAGGATTTTTGTACTCACCGTAAAATCCTTTTCTCTGACATCCATGGACTGACACGGTGTCTCTTTACACTTTACACGTGGGTTATGTCCCTGCTTGCAGGAGAAGACCTAGGCAGAATGTGAGATGTTATACATACATTCTAAAAGCCAGAGCTGAACAGCCCCACCCAGGGGGCGGTCCCTCCGGACATAACCCTCCCGCTACAGTCAGCAGACTTCAGTTCGTAACAAAGCAGTACAAACTTAAAAAGGAAGGGTGGGTGCCGTGTCAGTCCATGGATGTCAGAGAAAAGGATTTTACGGTGAGTACAAAAAATCCTATTTTCTCTTACCATCCATGGACTGACACGGTGTCTCTTTACACTTTACACGTGGGACGTCCCAAAGCAGTGTCAAGAGGGATGGGAGCAGTATAAATGGAAAAACCAAAAACTTCACTCCAAGAAGGCAGAGCTCCTCAACGGAGGAGTCGCAACTTTAAACATCGGCCTGCAGCACCCTGCGGCCGAAGGAAGCATCCGGAGATGCAGCCACATTAACCTTATAAAACTTAAAAGGCATGAACAGACGACCAGGTCGCCGCCTTGCACACTTGTGCAACCGACGCTTGATGTCGGAAAACCCAGGAAGCACCAATTGCCCTGGTGGAATGCGCCGTAACCGGAAAGGGAGGCGCCCGCCCTTTGAGAGCATAGGCTTGAATGACGGTTTGTCTGATTCCCCTAGAAATGATGGCAGACGAAACCGCTTGGCCCTGTTATGGACCAGAGACAGTCACAAACAGTGAGTCGGACTTTCGAATAGAAGCAGTAGCAGACAGGTACACCCGTAAGGCTTGTACCACATCCAATATGTGCAGTGCAAACTCTCTGGGATGCGATGGGTGAGGACACAAGGAAGGGAGGACAATGTCCTCATGTAGGTGAAAGGTCGACACCACCTTTGGCAAAAAGGAAGGTCACGGATGCAACACCGCCTTATCCTTATGGATGACTAAATATGGCGACTTGCAGAACAAAGCCGCCAACTCAGACACCCGTCAAACTGAAGTGATTGCCACTAAAAGGCCACCTTCTGAGACAAGGCAAGAGGGGAATATCCCGGATATTCCCAAAAGGAGGTTCCTGGAGGACCGAGAGCACCAACTTCAGATCCCACGGTGGGAGAGGAGGCTTGACAGGAGGGAGCACATGGCGAACCCCCAACACAAGGTGCTAACCAAGAAATTACCCGCTAGAGGTCGCTGAAAGAAGATGGCCAAGGCCGAAATCTGATCCTTGATGGTACTCAAAGCAAGCTTTTGGGTCACTCCACACTGCAGAGGACGCAGGATTCTGGGGACGGAATACGTCCGAGGACGCCAGTCCAGCGCTTCGCATATGGCAATATAAGCTTTCCAGGCACGGTGATAGATCTGCTTGGAGGAAGACTTCCGTGTCCTTAACATGGTCAAAATGACCGAGTCCGAGAGACCTCGGTCCCTCAACACCTGGCTTTCAACAGCCCTGCCGTTAAAGCCAGAGACTGTAAGCCGGATGAAACATAGGACCTTGAGACTGAAGGTCCTCCCTCATCGGCAACCGTCAGGGAACGTCCGCGACGAGACGTACCAGATCAGCGTACCAGTGATGCTGAGGCCAATCCGGAACAATTAGGATCACCAGAGTTTATATCAGGTGATAAGGACCCTATGGGGCCACCAACGCATCCGAGGCATCGCCCAAGGATCCCTGGATCTGGCCACAACCTCGACCCTTGCGATTGAGTCGAGAGGCCATCAGGTCCACATCCGGCGTGCCCCACCGTCGGCAAAGGAGTTGAAATATGCAAGGACCACTCTTCTTGGTCCGGCGATTGGCGAATCAGATAGTCCGCCTGCCCATTGTCTATGCCCAGAATGTAAATGGCCTACAGAGCCGACACGTTTCTTCCGGCCCACTTCAGGATACGGACTACCTCGGAAGCCGCAGCTGAGCTCCGAGTCCCCCCTTGATGGTTTACATACGCCACCGCCGTGGCGTTGTCCGACTGGCTCCTGATGGAGCGACCCCGTACTCTCTCCGACCTGAGGAGAGACACAGTCCGATGGCCCGTATTTCCAGAACAGTGATTGGTAAACGGGCTCGTCCGGAGTCCAAGGCCTTGAGCCGACAGGACTCCCCAGACTCCACCCCAGCCCGTCAGGCTGGTGTCCGTCGTGAGTACCGTCCATTGGATGGGAGGGGAACGACTTTCCGGACCGAAGAGCCGAGGATCTCAACCACCATGTCAGGGGCGCCCTGACCAGGTGAATCACCTGGATCTGAAGATCCAAAGGACAACGGGGATTTGTCCCAGGTGGACAAGATCTCCTTCTGCAATGCCCTGGTGTGTGATTGGGCATACGGAACGGCCGCGAAGGAGGCCACCACGAGTCCCGGGACTCTCATGCAAAAAAACGGATTGACAACCATTTTCGGGATGTCAGCACCCGCACCGCAGACTGACGTGTCAGCAACTTCTCCAGAGGTAGGATACCTTTGCCTCCAAGGAGTCCAGAATCAGAACTAGATACTCCAGACACTGAGTCGGGACCAGGACTGACTCCTGAATGTTCAGGAACCACCCGAAGTCCCTGAGTGTCTAATTGACGATAGTCACCTTTCCTCTAAGTCTGAGCCACTTTCTGCTCTTAGCAGAAGATCGTCCAGATAGCCCACGACAGCAATACCTCACTGTAACAGAAGGCTAGAACCGGAGCAAGCACCTTGGTGAACACCGTTGGTGCTGAGGCTAGGCCGAAAGGAAGAGCCACAATCGATAGTGGACTTCGCTGATCGCAAGCGCAGAAACTTCTGGTGACTTGCGCAGATCGGAACATGCAAGTAGGCGTCCTTGAAGTCCAAGGACGCCAGAAGAAAATCCCTTTGGTGGAGTGTAACGATCACCGTGCGAATGGATTCCATGCGGAATTTCTGCACCTTCTCGAAGGCATTCAGGGCCTTGGAGGTCCAGGATAGGTCGAACCACGTCCTATTTTTGGGACGACAAACAGATTCGAGTAGAATCCCTGAAAACTCTCCTGTGACGGAACCGGCACAATCACTCCGGACCTGATCAAATCCTGTACAGCCCCCAAGAGGGCTGCCCGACAGGTAGGAAGGAGAGGAAGATTCGAGGGAAAGAATCTGTCTGGGGGCCAGGATCGGAATACTATCCTGTATCCTGAGGTGACCACCTCGCACACCCACCAGTCGGAGATTCGGGAGGACCACCGATTCGTGACCTGCGAAGTCGTCCCCCCACCCCAGAGTCGGGCGGAGGCAAGACTTCACGCGGAGGCGGGCTTGGGAGACGCTTGTTCGGCTTATGAACCCAGGGGCACTTGTGCCCACCAGCCGCACTGCCGTCAGTCTGAGAGGACCTACCCGTGGACTCTGACTGACGAAAAAACCCCGTTTTGCTGGAAAGGAAGGCCCCTGTTTGCGGCGGGCCTCCTCACTCTTGCTAGTCTAAGGAAGAAGAGTGCTTTTACCTCCCATGACATCCATGACGATGTCATCCAGAGCAGCACCGAAAGGTCTACCACCTTTAAATGGTAGATCCATCAGGAGCTTCCTAAGGCTAGGTCAGCAGACCAGCACTTCAACCAGATAAGATGACGCAATACCACCGCCGAGACAGAGGCCCTGGATATTAAAGGGGCCGCGTCCAACGTGGCGTCGCACACATAAACCAGGCCCTGAACCAGTTGGTGGGCCAGAGCAACTGTGTCTGGAGGAAGATTATGCTCCTGTACAACTAGGTGCAACATTTTTGCCCAACCTGTAAGTGTTTAAGACACAAGGGTCGCCACTACCACAGGCCGTAGGGCGGATCCCAACAAGGCAAACATGGCTCTGCTCACCACTTCTGACCTCCTGTCAGTGGGGTCCTCAAATGCAGGAGTCCCCTCCATCGGGAGAGTGATGGCCTTGTTCAACCGGGCGACTGGAGGGTCGACCCTGGGGGAGAAGCCCACTTTTTAAGTAGGGCATCTTCAAGGGGTATCTGATAGACAAACGCCGCGGGACCATAAAAAAATTGTTCTGCGGCTTTTCCCAGACCTTATCAATGAGCTGGTCAAAGAAAGTACATATGGAAAAACCTCTTTAGAAGGCCTGGCCTTAAAAGAACCAAAGGAGAGTGTATCCGCCTGAGGTTCTGCATCCGCAGCATTTTAGCTTGAGAGTGTCCCTCACCGCAGTCATGAGTACACTAACAAGCGCCCTGTCATTTACTGACTCAGAACTGGAGTTTTCCTCATAAGGAATGTCCTGTTCAAAACCATCCAATACATTCAGAACTAGGGTCCTGAGCGGTAGTGGCTAGGCCCATATCTGAATCAGCGCACTGCCCTCATGAAGTAAAGTGGGGAGAGGGCGCTTTTTTGCTCCCTTGCGCTTGCACACAGCTCCCATCCTGGTCAGAAATGATTCCAGGACTGCCCACAACTGGTCCCTAGGGACCGCAGGTGCTGAAGCACTGCCTGTTGTCCACTGACATTTAGGGGAAGCTGGTGACAGAGACTCCATATTGCCCCCCTCTGAGACTCCTCAGATAAAAAGTCCACCCACAGGCTGTGCTGACTGAGGAGGGGGCGCCCAGGGGACTCACCAAACCGGACCAGGGACCGCTCAGTTCCGCTGTCTGTACCGCGCTGGTGAGCTGTGAGGAGATTGTGAGGAGATTTGCGCTGTTACAGCAGCGCTAGAGGCCAAAACTAGTGCTGAAGAGCGCGCGGGCTACAAGAAAATGGCCGCCGCACTTCACTGAGGCGATCCGCGGCAAGATGGCCGCCATGACTCAGCAAAAGTGAAAAAAACAGCACACACACAGCGCCACTCGGCGCTCAGGCCCCAAAACACACAAAAAAAGGCCCCAAGCATATCTGCAGACCAGCATTAGCCCCTCCAAGAACAGTGTGACCCCCAGGCACCCCACACAGCACAGCGCCAGCAATGGTGACAGAGAGTGACAATGAAATACAGGGGGAGACAGGGAAAATCCCCCACAGAGAAACACACAGCTTTTTGTACTCACCTGCAGGCAGGAGAGACTACTTACCCGTCCCCTGAGGGACCCACTGGTGTGTTTCTGACAGAACTATCACAGTGCAGTACTGAGTAGCTGTCGGCCCGGTCCACCGCGAAAGATACAGTCAGTCAGGAACTGTTCAGTCTTGAGAGGACCGTGGGAGCATGAAAGCAAACCCGGCCACCCCTGGAGTCATGGGGCCTGTCGTGAACTGAGTCTCACGCACACAAGGCGAGGATCAGCACGCTCGATGGTTGGACAGGGAAGACTACGAGGATATCTTGCACCCAACCTGTTGCCCAGCCGACAGTTGATAGAAGATTCTCAAAAATAAAATAAAAAAGAATTCCAGAAAAGGAATAAAAATAGGTCAGGAGACTGGCTCCTGAGAGAGCCACGTCTTCTCCTTCTGCTAGGCAGAAAAAAACTGAAGTCTGCTGACTGTAGTGGGAGGGTTATGTCCGGAGGGACCGCCCCCTGGGTGGGGCTGTTCAGCTCTGGCTTTTAGAATGTATGTTTAACATCTCACATTCTGCCTAGGTCTTCTCCTGCAAGCAGGGACATAACCCACGTGTAAAGTGTAAAGAGACACCGTGTCAGTCCATGGATGGTAAGAGAAATAAGTATTTGATGACCTATAAACAAGCAAGATTTCTGGCTCACAGACCTGTATCTTCTTCTTTAAGAGGCTCCTCTGTCCTCCACTCATTACCTGTATTAATGGCACCTGTTTGAACTTGTTATCAGTATAAAAGACACCTGTCCACAACCTCAAACAGTCACACTCCAAACTCCACTATGGTCAAAGGACACCAGAAACAAAATTGTAGAACTGCACCAGGCTGGGAAGACGGAATCTGCAATAGGCAAGCAGCTTTGTGTGAAGAAATAAACTGTGGGAGCAATAATTAGAAAATGGAAGACATACAAGACCACTGATAATCTCCCTCGATCTGGGGCTCCATTCAAGATCTCACCCCGTGGGGTCAAAATGATCACTAGAACGGCAAGCAAAAATCCCAGAACCACACGGGGGGACAGAGTGAATGACCTGCAGAGAGCTGGGACCAACGTAACAAAGGCTACCATCAGTAACACACTACGCCGCCAGGGACTCAGATCCTGCAGTGCCAGACGTGTCCCCCTGCTTAAGCCAGTACATGTCCGGGCCCATCTGAGGTTTGCTAGAGAGCATTTGGGTGAACCAGAAGAGGATTGGGAGAATGTCATATGAAGGTCAGATGAAACAAAAGTAGAACTGTTTGGTAGAAACACAACTCGTCGTGTTTGGAGGAGAAAGAAAGCCGAGTTGCAACCAAAGAACACCATACCTACTGTGAAGCATGGGGGTTGCAACATCATGCTTTGGGGCTGTTTCTCTGCAAAGGGAACAGGACAACTGATCCGTGTACATGAAAGAATGAATGGGGCCATGTATCGTGAGATTTTGAGTGCAAACCTCCTCCCATCAGCAAGGGCATTGAAGATGAAACGTGGCTGGGTCTTTCAGCATGACAATGATCCCAAACACACCGCCCAGGCAACGAAGGAGTGGCTTCGTAAGAATCATTTCAAGGTCCTGGAGTGGCCTAGCCAGTCTCCAGATCTCAACCCCATAGAAAACCTTTGGAGGGAGTTGAAAGTCCGTGTTGCCCAGCGACAGCCCCAAAACATCACTGCTCTAGAGGAGATCTGCATGGAGGAATGGGCCAACATACCAGCAACAGTGTGTGACAACCTTGTGAAGACTTACAGAAAACGTTTGACCGCTGTCATTGCCAACAAAGGATATATAACAAACTATTGAGATGAACTTTTGATATTGACCAAATACTTATTTTCCACCATAATTTGCAAAAAAAAAATTATTTCCAAATCAGACAATGTGATTGTCTGGATTTGTTTCCACATTTTGTCTCTCATAGTTGAGGTATACCTTACAGGCCTCTCATCTTTTTAAGTGGGAGAACTTGCACAATTGGTGGCTGACAAAATACTTTTTTGCCCCACTGTAAAAATATGAGTGTCACAGCAAAGGGTCTGAATACTTAGGACCATGTGATATTTCAGTTTTTCTTTTTTTAATAAATCTGCAAAAATGTCAACAATTCTGTGTTTTTCTGTCAATATGGGGTGCTGTGTGTACATTAAATGAGGAAAAAAATGAACTTGAATGATTTTAGCAAATGACTGCAATATAACAAAGAGTGAAAAATTTAAGGGGGTCTGAATACTTTCCGTACCCACTGTAATTCTCTCAGGGGTTGTATTGTTTTCCATGCAGTGAACAGCCCAAGTTATAATAGATCTTCTCAATGAGGTGGGCTGATGAAATCACGACCTCCACCTCAGACAATAAGAGGAAGCTTTATATTCAATCACAGAATACAAAGTTGCCTATGAATGGCTAAGAGCCGCTCAGTCCCAGTCTGTTTTGTTCCGTGTGAGATGTGAAGTCTTTGTCTCACAGCCAGAAACCAGCGCTGTGTACCGTATTTAGCTGAAGCTATATACAGTGCATACAGCCGCTGCAGCAGCTGGTGAAGGAAAGAGTTTGTTTGGACCAGCTCAGTCCAAATAAACGATTTAAAGCGGTTGTATACCCGCTGCGTTTTTTTTTTTTCATACCTGTAAGGCAAAAGGCATAATGAGCTAGTATGCACCGCATACTAGCTCATTATGAAATACTTACCTTAGAACGAGGCATCGGGAACTTGACATCTCCCTCGGCGTGGAGCAGGTATCTTGCCTCGGCGTGTCTTCCGGGTATCGCCGCTCCAGCGCTGTGAGTGGCTGGAGCGGCGATGTCGTCACTCCCACGCGTCTGCAATTTCCGGCGGCTGCCGGCCTTTAGCCGAGAATCCCCGCTGCGCATGCGCCGCTGCATTCAGCAGCTCATTGCGAGGGGGAATATCTCCTAAACTGTACAGGTTTGGAGATATTCTTTTTACCTACAGGTGAGCCTTATTATAGGCTTACCTGTAGGTAAAAGTTAAAAATTTGGGTATACAACCGCTTTAAAAGAGACATGGAGATCAGCTTCCAATAAGTCTAAAACAAAAACAAAAATATTCACAGATGGGTTTGATCACTTGCAGGCTTATATCACTTGGCAGAACGTCTAGTGATGAGCATTCCCCATAGTAGTTTGTGTCTACTCACTCATCCCCAAATATGCAACAAAGGTGTCATGTCCCATGGTATCTGTTTATTCTGCATTAAAGAGGACCCATTTAGGGAGCACCTCACCAACATTCAGGTTTGTGATGGCCAAATGAGCTGGACAGACCAAAGATTATCTTATCACTGGATTTCCCAAAAGATTTAAACCAAAAATGCGATTCAACGTGTCAGCAACTATGCCATTTTTTTTTTGTAGGGGATAGAAGGGTCAATGTTTGGATCCAATATGTTCTCTGCATATTACTAGTGAACTGTGTCCAATAACATTTAACTGTTAGGCTTCATTCACATAGGGTGTACGTATTGGTACTAAAGGGCCATCTTCACCCGCACAGAATGCACAGATGTTCCATGCAGCCACATGTGGGCAGCCTGTTCAAATCAATGACAAGTGGGAGGCTGCATGGACCTGCAGATATCTCCAAGCGAATCCCCAATTGTACATCCCCGCGGGTCTGACGAACGGATTAAAACACAGACGGCTCTAGGCACTGGTTTACCGACTGGTATACCCGAGTGAATGAGGCCTTGATGCCATCAACACAAACTAAGTCATAGTAGGAACAGATGCAGTTCAATCGATTTTAACAGTTCAAACTGTTGACTATCTTTCAAGAATAGGCACTTGACTCTTTTCAGAACTGAATAACAATAATACAATTTTATATATAAAGTGACCGGATAGCCCACCCTTTCCAGTTTTTCAGGAACAAGTTCTTCTTTAGGCCCACTTGTTTCCTCCTCCTCTTCATCTCTCTTTTTCTTCTGATTCTTCTGCTGTCGTTCTCTCTCTGCATGTTTTCTCTCCTCTTCCAGTTTAGCCTTCTTTTGAGCTCTCCTCTGTTTACTTAAAACTTTTTTTAGTTCCTTGGCCGAGAGGTTTTCTGTACAAAAATGAACAGAAATGATTTTTACTTTTGTGTGCAGGACTTCCACAATCAGCTGCAGCCACTGATCAATGTAATCTGATATCAGTGGTACCTTGTAAGTGTGGATGGAAGAAAACTAAACCATGTGATGCCAGACAAAATGTTCAAAAGTTGGCTGCTTGCTGCAGATTCAACTATTCTTACTTTTGTGTGCAGCATTATTTGGTTTCTAAAGAAAGCATAAATGCATTAAATGGCAGAATTGTGCATCTGCTTGGAACTTTAAATAGGAAATGATCATGTATTTTTAGCGACTATCCAAGCATTGAAATGTTAACACGAAAGCATGTTTGTTTGCACTATTTCCATGATAAAATCTCATGCACCATATTGAAGGCTCCCTCTAGTGGCTATCTGGATGTCAGAAAAGACAGTATTCATAATTGTTTTAATTTAAAGTGGTTGTAAACCCCGATTTTTTTTTTTTTTAAAACCTGCAAGACAAAGCCATTATGAGCTAGTATGACTAGCATACTAGCTCATTATGCATTACTTACCTTAGATCGAAGCCCCTGAAGCCATCCTCCTCTCCCCCTCCGGCGTAAGGTTACTTCTGGGTATCGCCGCTCCAGCGCTGTGATTGGCTGGAGCGGCGAAAACGCCCCTCTGCGCGGGAGCCGTAAAAGCCGGCGTCATCGATTCATAAAACTGGCATTTACAGTGCGCCGATGTCTACGGCACGCATACACCGTACACATCGGTGTACTATTTTTGGCAAATATCTCGGTTTAGGAGATACTGCAAACACTTACAGGTAAGCCTTAAGCCCCGTACACACGGTCGGACTTTTGCCCAACAAAGTTAGTTTTAAGCAAGTTGGACCAACAATCCGACCGTATGTACGCTCCATCGGACAAACTTTTTTCGTTTGCTTTTGGATTTCATCGGACAAAAGTTGGGTCTGCAAACGGACAAACTTTTGCCCAACAAAAGTCTGATGAAGCAAAGTCCGACCGTGTGTACAGATAACCATCGGACTTTAGTCCGATGGACAAAACAACTAATGTTAAAATCAACCAACAATAGCAGAAGTTGACCAAAGGGTGGCAGTAAAAGATCAGAAAAGAGCAGAAAAAACACGCGATGTTGTAAGAAGTTTTAAGAAAGTTTGCAGAAAAGTCAGAGTGTGTGTATGCTATGGGTGTTCCCAACCAACTCCGTTCGGACAAAAATCCAAGGAAAAGTCAGATAGAAGTACGACCGTGTGTACGAGGCTTAAATCTAGGCTTACCTGTAGGTGCAACACCAGAGGGTTTACAGCCACTTTAAAGTGGTTGTAAACCCACTTTTTAAACAAAGACCTACAGGTAAGCCTAGATTAAGGCTTACCTGTAGGTGCATGAAATATCTCCTTAACCTACACGGTTAAGGAGATATTTGTATGTAAATGCGGCGACGCTGACGTCACCCCATTCACAAATTCGGCTAGGTCGCAACATTCGACGACGTAGCCGAATTCGACAGCTCACGCGCGAAGTCACGTCTTCGCCGCTGTGATTGGCTGCAGCGGCGATACCCGGAAGTAACATTCCGACTATCGCCGCAGCGATGGATGCAGCTAGAGGAGGGACACGGATGACTTCGGGGGCCCCGATCGAAGGTAAGTGGTACATAATGAGCTAGTATGCTAGTCATACTAGCTCATTATAGCTTTGTCTTGCAGGTTAGTAAAAAAAAATAGGATTTTTATAACAGCTTACCTGTAAAATCCTTTTCTTGGAGTACATCATGGGACACAGAGCGACATAGTCATTACTATGTGGGTTATATAGATACCTTCAGGTGCTGGCACTGGCAACTTCCAAAACCGGAAGTACCCTCCCCTATATAAGCCCCTCCCATCCGGGAGTACCTCAGTTTTGTAGCAAAGCAATACGTGTCCCCAAAAGAGGGGTGGGAGCTCTATGTCCCGTGATGTACTCCAAGAAAAGGATTTTACAGGTAAGCTGTTATAAAAATCCTATTTTCTTTCTCGTACATCACGGGACACAGAGCGACATAGTCATTACTATGTGGGATGTCCTAAAGCAATGCCCAATGAGGGGGGGGGATACACCATACATAAGCTGAGCGCTATCAGACATGAGGATCTTTTGCGGCCTGCAACACACTGCGCCCAAAGGCGACATCCTCCTGACTTCTAACGTCCACCTGGTAGAACCTAGTAAACGTGTGTACTGAAGACCATGTTGCGGCCTTACAGATTTGAGCCAGGGAGGCCTGGTGATGCACTGCCCATGAAGTTCCAACTGCTCTCGTGGAGTGCGCTCTAACTTTGAACGGAGGCGGTCTCCTTCTCAAGCCATAGGCTTGCATTATGACCTGTCGAATCCACTTGGCTAAAGTAGATTTTGACGCTGCCTGACCCTTTCTGGGGCCTTCCGGCAGAATAAACAAAGTATCCGTTCTGCGAATCTGAGCAGTGGCTTTTAGATAAGCTTTAACTGCTCTTACTACATCCAAAGAATGTAATAACTTTTCCTCTACTGAACTAGGTTTGGGAAAAAACGAAGGAAGAACCACATCTTGGTTCAAATGAAACCTCGATACCACCTTAGGAAGAAAGGCTGGATGAGGACGTAACACTACTCTGTCCTTATGGATAACCAGATATGGCTCCTTACAGGACATAGCTGCTAATTCTGACACTCTTTTAGCCGAACAAATGGCTACTAGAAAAATCAATTTCCTGGTGAGAAGAACCAGGGAAATATGCTGTAATGGTTCAAATGGTTGTTTCTGTAGAACCGACAGAACCAGGTTTAAGTCCCATGGACATATGGGAATATTAACCGGAGGGCTAATACGCATCACTCCTTGTATAAAGGCTTTGACTAGTGAATGCGAAGCCAAGGGCCTTTGAAAAAATATTGACAAGGCCGAAATCTGACCCTTGATAGTACTCAAGGCAAGCTTCCTATCGACAGCCCACTGTAGGAAGTCAAGAATCCTACCTATTACGTACTTACGTGGATGCCATTTCTTGGCCTCACATCAGGCGATGTACGCCTTCCAGATTCTATAGTAGATCTGCCTGGATACCGGTTTCCTGGCATTGATCATGGTAGATACCACAGGATTAGAGAGACCTCTCTTTTTTAGAATGTGGGCCTCAATAGCCAGGCCGTCAAACCTAGGGCTGGTAAGGAAGGGTGGTATATCGGTCCTTGCGAAAGCAGGTCCGGACGATGTGGGAGGGTCCAAGGACTCCCCACAGACATTTTTACAATCTCGGCGTACCACGCTCTTCGGGGCCACGCTGGAGCCACCAGAATCACTGGTTTCTTTTCTACCCTGATTCTGCGGAGTAATAGAGGTAACAATTGTGGCGGTGGGAATGCATATATCAGCTTGAACTGATCCCAAGGGAACACTAGGGCATCCGAGCCGCAAGCTAGGGGATCCCTTGTCCAAGAGACAAACCTGTCCACCTTTGCGTTGAATCTGGATGCTAGCAGATCTACATCCGGGGTTCCCCACCGCTGACATATTGTCCGAAAAACCTTGGGGTGAAGGGACCATTCCCCTGGGCATAATTGTTGGCGACTTAGAAAGTCCGCCTTCCAATTCTCCACTCCTGGAATGAATACCGCGGATATGGCTGGGACATATCTTTCTGCCCATTTCAGGATGCAATTTACTTCCCTCTGGGCTGCACGACTCCTGGTGCCACCCTGATGATTGATATATGCCACTGCCGTGGCATTGTCTGATTGTATTCTGACAGGGGACCCTTGGAGTTTGGATGTCCATGCTACTAGGGCATACCGGGCTGCTCGTATCTCTAAGAGATTGATGGGCAGGGCCTTTTCCGCATCCGACCGTCTGCCCTGGAGAGACCATTGCTCCAGTACTGCTCCCCAGCCTATAAGGCTGGCATCTGTAGTGACCACCTTCCAAGAAATCGGACTGAAGGATTTCCCTTTTTCCAGATTCTGGGGAACCAACCACCAACGGAGGCTTTTGCGAACGGAAGGGGACAAGGACATTGGTAAGTCTAGGGCCTGAACTCTTTTGTTCCAGGCTGACAGTATGGCCCTTTGCAAATTCTTTGAATGGAATTGACCGTAGGGTACTGCTTCGAATGATGCCACCATTTTTCCCAGCAGCCTCATGCACAGGCGTATGGACGGCTGTATTTTGTACCCACTAAGTGGATCAAATCTCTCAAAGCCGACACCTTTTTTCGAGGCAAGAATATTTTCCTCTGGCCTGAATCTAGCCTTAGCCCCAAGTATTCCAGACTTTTGACTGGTTTTAGGGCTGACTTGTCTCGGTTGATAATCCAACTGTGAGATTCCAGATACTTGATTGTCTTGTGAACGACCACTTCTAGTTTTTTCACTGAGTGGTCTATCAGCAACAAGTCGTCTAGATATGCCATTATCGTTACACCTTGCGTTCTTAGATTGGCCAATAATGGGGCCAGAATTTTTCTGAACACTCGTGGTGCTGTGGCCAGACCGAAGGGTAAGGCTCTGAACTGAAAATGGCGCCCTTCTACTGCAAAGCGTAGAAATTTTTGGTGGACTGGAAAGATGGGAATGTGCAAATAAGCATCTTTAATGTCGATCGAGGCTAACCATTCCTCCCCTTGTAGGGCAGTGGCCACCGATCGGATCGACTCCATCCGGAAAGTCCTGATATGCAGGAATTTGTTTAGCCCTTTTAGATTTAATATGGGCCTCACGTCCCCGTTTGGCTTCGGGACTGTAAAGAGGTTTGAGTAAAACCTGAACCCCCTTTCTTCCAGGGGAACCTCAATAATTACTCCTTGGAGCAATAGTTGTTCTAGTGCCAACAGGAGGGACTCTCTCTTCCGGGGATCCCTTGGCACGTTTGACCTCATAAAATGGGAAGGAGGAGAGTCTTTTAACTCCAATCTGTATCCCAGACTTACTGCGGAGAGCACCCATCTGTCTCTGATCGTGTCCCGCCAGGTCTCTGCGAACAACTGGAGTCTTCCCCCCACCCGATTGAGTGGGGGCAACCCTTCATGCATTTGACTTTGGGGGAGGTTTTGTACCTCTCCTAACCCAGGGTTTTTTATTACCCTGCGATTGTCCCTGATTTTGACCCCCGGGATTTGACCGAGGAGGCCGTCGGAACTGTTTCACAGCCGATGCAGGCCTCTTAAAAGAGGGACCTCTAACTCTGTTTTTAACCGGCAAGAGTGTACTTTTACCGTTGGAAATTTTCTGGATATATTTGTCCAGGTCTTCCCCAAATAAGCGTTCACCATGAAATGGGAAGCTAACCAGCAATTTTTTACAGGGAGCTTCAGCAGACCAGTTTTTGAGCCATAGAAGCCTGCGCATATGTACTACCGACAGCGTAAGGCGGGAGGCCTGATGGATTGAATCCTTTATGGCGTCAACCGCAAAGCATAAGGCTCTAGGTAGATCAGCTAGGGCAAGGGCCTGCTGATCTGGCAAGTCCCTTAAGACTTGTTTCAACTGATCCTTCACTGCTTGGCAGACCCCAATAGCTGCCACTGCTGGTTGTGTCACCAAGCCTGCTGTAGAAAAAGCAGATTTTAATAAGGACTCCAATTTTTTATCTATTGGGTCCTTGAACATTTGGACATTATCCACTGGACATGTCAGTGATTTATTCACACAAGAGATGGCTGCGTCCACTGTAGGGACCCTCCATTTTTTGATGAACTTATCCTCCATGGCAGTGTTTCTCAACCGGGGTTCCGCGAGAAGTCCCCAGGGGTTCCGCCGCGATTCAACATTGTGGCGGATGTATATCCGTCCAATGTTGTTTTCACTGTTCCCAATGCGCGCTGACAGTGAGAACAGTCAGCGCGCATTGATACCCGATGCTCTCTCTGTAGTTCCGGCTCAGAGAACTCAGAGAGCGGAAAGGCAGAGAGCGGGAGTTTTAAAATTCGGCGGGGAGCCGAGCAGTGGTGTTGCTGAGTGGGGGGTGCAGATCGCACCCGGGTGACGCCTGTGGGCAGCGGCATCACACGGTCCGCACACCCCTGCACTGATCTGTGTCTCTCACAGCGGAGCGGACTTAAGCCGCCTCCCCGAGTCCTCCCTCCTCTGTTTACATATACACAGGACAGGAGGAGGCAGTCTGAGGAGGGACACCCGCTATGTCTATGCTGCGCTGTTCTGAGGTCTGAATAGTGTATTTTATGGACATGTGCTGGGGGCGCTATGAGAGGGGAGAGGGGGGGACTACTAGCACAAGTGGAGGTATCTATGCTGATGGAGGGGGTCTGCACTGAGGGGGGCTTTGCTGATGGAGAGGGGTGTCTATGCTGATGGGGGTCTGCACTGAGGGGGGCTATGCTGATGGAAGGGGGTCTGCACTAGGGGGTATCTATGCTGATGGGGGTCTGCACTGAGGGGGGCTATGCTGATGGATGGGGGTGTCTATGCTGATGGGGGTCTGCACTGAGGGGGGCTATGCTGATGGAGGGGGGTGTCTATGCTGATGGGGGTCTGCACTGAGGGGGGCTATGCTGATGGAAGGGGGTCTGCACTAGGGGGTGTCTATGCTGATGGGGTCTGCACTGAGGGGGGCTATGCTGATGGAAGGGGGTCTGCATTAGGGGGTGTCTATGCTGATGAGGGTCTGCACTGAGTGGGGCTATGCTGATGGAGGGGGGTCTGCACTGGGGGTGTCTATGCTGAAGGGGGTCTGCACTGAGGGGGGCTATGCTGATGGAAGGGGGTCTGCACTGAGGGGGGCTATGCTGATGGAAGGGGGTCTGCACTAGGGGGTGTCTATGCTGATGGGGTCTGCACTGAGGGGGGCTATGCTGATGGAAGGGGGTCTGCACTAGGGGGTGTCTATGCTGATGAGGGTCTGCACTGAGGGGGGCTATGCTGATGGAGGGGGGTCTGCACTGGGGGTGTCTATGCTGATGGGGTGTGCACTGGGGGTCTATGCTGATGGAGGGGGGTCTACACTGGGGGGTGTCTATGCTGAAGGGGGTCTGCACTGAGGGCGGCTATGCTGATGGAGGTGGTCTGCACTTGGGGTGCCTATGTGGGGGGTCTATGCTGATGGAGGGGGGTCTTCTCTGAGGTGGTCTATGCTGATAGGGTTTCTGCACTTGGAGGGAGGTCTATACTGATGGAGGGGGGTTTGTACTTAATGGGGGGTCTGTACTGAAGAGGGACTATAGTGGGTGGAGGGGGGTTGACACCAATTTTTTTCACACCGGGTGACACCAACCCTAGTGACGCCACTGATGGAGAGCGGGGAGCCGGGCATGGAGAGCGGAGAGCCATGGGACCCGAGAATGAAGACTGGAGGCAGGGAGCACAGAGTGGGAGCCGTGAAGAGAGCCGAGAATGAGGACTATGGAGGCGGAAGCACCAGATCGGAAGGTGAGATCTGTCTCAATGGTAGCAGTAATGCACACTGTGGAGGGGGGGAGCAGAGAAAAGGAGCACATGGCTAGATTAGATAGAAGCTGAGTTCCTGTGTATGTCAGGGGTGAATGCAGACTGCTGGGGGAGGGAAGAGCAGAGAACAGGAGATGAGATCCTGTGTATAACAGCACTGATTGCAGACTGGGGGGGGGGGGGTCAGAGAGTTGAGGCACACAGGCTGAATGTAACAGGAGGTGAGATTATAATAGCTTTATTTTGCCATATTTGTACATAATCCTATTATGATTCAGTCTCATCCAGCCACAGGCCCCTGCAGTCTGCATTCAGTCACTACCATACACAGGATCTCACCTCCTGCAATATTCAGCCATGTGCTTCCACTGTCAGCACTCTTCCTGGTACCACCCTCACAGGTTCAGAGGACCTGGAACTATAGAGGAGGCACCAGGTATTAATGCGCATTGACAGTACTCGTTGTCAGTGCACATTGAAATCAACATTGGTATCATGTGCATATTTTTTCTGCACAGAAATATGCAACATGTATGCATTTCTCTGCAGAGAAAAATTCTCAAATGATACCAACATTGTGGTGTGAACAGGGCACATAGAAATCAGTTATTTTCTTTGTTCTAGCAGAGACCTACGTTAGGAAAGTGCATGTCTCTCTGCACATGACATGGACAAGACCAAAGTAGTCTATGCAGATCAAATCTGCACCATCAATTCTTATGCATGAATGTTGTGAACAAGTCCCAACTGTTCCCGTAGTCTGCTATCCTATTTATCAGTTACAATATTTGGGAGTTTTGTTCAAGTTCAGTAAGGCCTCGTTCACAGCATATGTGCAAAAAATGGAAAATGTGTACAAATTTGACTTGCTTAAAATATTTTGGGCTTCTTGTAACGCAGGTCTCTGCAGGGACATAAAGAAAACAATTGATTTCTATGTGCACTGTTCACACTATAATGTTGGTGTCAGGTGAGTTCTAATTTTTATTCCATTATTTAAAGCTATTTCTACAATAAACGTGGTTATATCTACAGCTTGCTGATCAGATACGCTGTTCCGAGAGCTGTAGATCTGAATTTTTTTTTTAGGGGTTCCCCGAGATCTCAGACTTTTTGCCAAGGGTTCCTCCACGGTAAAAAGGTTGAGAAACACTGCTCCATGGGATAGACCACCGGAAATCTCTTGGGGGGAGTAAATATTTTATCAGGATGTTCCCAATCCTGGTACATGAGCCCTTCCAATAAAGGGTGAAGTGGAAAAGAACAGACAGTCTGGGGAGCTTTTAGCGACCCCAGCGAGGAGACAGTAGTGGTTGATGGTTCCGCAAGGTGCATTTTAAATGCTGATCGGACCATGTTAGTCAAAGACTGAACCCATAATCTTTCAGCTTGAGATGCTGAGAAAGGTTCCTCCACTGTTGATTCCTCTATAACAGAATCAACCTCATCCTGATCCCCTTCAGGCAGGTCGATCCCTGTATGGGACTGTTGCTCCGCTAACAGGTACTCTGAAGGAGGAGACGGAGATCGGGCGTGCTTTCCCTGTGACAGGGAGGCAGCGATTAATGTTGACAATCTCTCTTCTAATCCTCCCAGAGCTGAGGAAAAAACCTCCTCTGTTACATACACAGGAGCAGGTGAACTGAGGACAGCCACAGTACCAGGTACTCCTGCAGGGTCTCTACGGTCACTAACCTCTGAATTTTCAGGGGAGACTGGTGCAGCAGAAGCATGCCCAAGATCCTCAGAGCCCGATGGAGACCCCTTTCGCTTCCTGGAAGATTCAGTTCCGGAGCTTCTGGACGGCATATTCCTAAGCCCAAAGCTGAGGTATTCCAGCCGTAATACACCCCTTTTACTGAGAATAGTCTAGCACAATTGCTGCTATATTTCTTTTTCGTACATCACGGGACACAGAGCGACATAGTCATTACTAATGGGTTATATAGTTACCGTCAGGTGCTGGCACTGGCAACTTCCAAAACCGGACGTACCCTCCCCTATATAAGCCCCTCCCATCCGGGAGCACCTCAGTTTTTTGCCAGTGTCTAAGGTGTTGGCCAAGAAGAAACATGTGTTTTTCACTGAGCTTGCGTACAGGTTCTTTTGGGCCTCAGTAAGCTATTCCGGATCCGACCAAAAAAGCTTCATAGCTAAACGGTCGGTACCCGGGCCTTGCAGAGAAGAGCAAGGTTCTGCCTGTAATGCTTCTCTTAGGAGAGCTGGACCCTGGGATCCAGAGCTCTGGTCATACCCACGACCAAGATGTTTTCTGTGCAGGGTGCTATACAGGTCCAGGGGAGTGGAATCCTTGGGAACCCGGTCCCTGAAGGTTTGATTACAATGCCTGCCGTGATAGGTGAAGTTTGGGCTTTTGTGGACCAAACAAAGTCCTGCGGCGGGGAACAGGTAAGTGGGGGCCCCCAGGAACTTGGTTCTATTGGGGGACCCCCAAGCCTAATTTGTCTTTCTGTCTGTTACCTAACGGTATTCCCGCTAATATCTGTGCATGCCTGTAACTACTAAAAAAAAATGTAATAATTTTTAATGGTGGTCAAGAAAAAAAAAAGGGAATGTTTTTTTATATATGTTTAGTATATTAAACTGCGGTACCTGTGTTTGTCCACTAGAGGCCGCTGTGGAATGTTTTTCTTGTCATATGGACTAGTTTCTTCTCAGAGAACAAAGTCCAGGCAGCTGGTGAGTTCTCCTACAGGAAACTGTTTCCTCTGCCATGTTGCAGTGTTCGTCTATCCCCCGGCCTGCGGCAAAGGGGGCCCTGGCTCCTGTCCCTGGTTTCCATGTTTGAAAATTAGCGCCGAGGCGCACGTGGCCGCGCGCGTGCGCGTGCACGCGCCTCTATATATAGAGGTGGCCGGAAAAAGGGGCGGGGCCTGGGGGATGACGCTCTGTGCGCGCCGCAGCGCTTCTGCGCATGTGCGGGCGTCCCAGCAGGTTTTTAAAAAGCCACATTATTGCAGTAAGCTGGCTATGAAGTACAGAGACAGAGCTGGCAACATTTAAAGGCATACAGCAAGCGGTTGATACAGGCATCCCCTAGAAAGGCACATTAGTAGACACCAACTGTTATATAGCAGCAATTGTGCTAGACTATTCTCAGTAAAAGTGGTGTATTACGGCTGGAATACCTCAGCTTTAGGCTTAGGAATATGCCGTCCAGTAGCTCCGGAACTGAATCTTCCAGGAAGCGAAGGGGGTCTCATCGGGCTCTGAGGATCTTGGGCATACTCCTGCTGCACCAGTCTCCCCTGAAGTTCAGAGGTAAGTGACCGTAGAGACCCCGCAGGGGTACTTGGTACTGTGGCTGTCCTCAGTCACCTGCTCCTGTGTATGTAACAGAGGAGGTTTTTTCCTCAGCTCTGGGAGGATTAGAGAGAGATTGTCAAAATTTATCGCTGCCTCCCTGTCAGGGAAAGCACGCCCGATCTCCGTCTCCTCCTTCAGAGTGCCTGTTAGCAGAGCAACAGTCCCATACAGGGATCGACCTGCCTGAAGGGGATCAGGATAAGGTTGATTCTGTTATAGAGGAATCAACAGTGGGGGAACCTTTTCTCAGCATCTCAAGCTGAAAGATTATGGGTTCAGTCTCTGACTAACATGGTCCGATCAGCATTTAAAAATGCACCTTGCGGAACCATCAACCACTACTGTATCCTCGTTGGGGTCGCTAGAAGCCCCCAGACTGTTTGTTCTTTTCCACTTCACCCTTTACTGAAAGGGCTCATTTACCAGGATTGGGAACGTCCTGAGAAAATATTTATTCCCCCAAGAGATTTCCGGTGGTCTATCCCATGGAGGATAAGTTCATCAGAAAAAAAAAAAAAAAAAAATGGAAGGTCCCTACAGTGGACGCAGCCATCTCTTGTATGTATAAATCACTGACATGTCCAGTGGATAATGTCCAAATGTTCAAGAACCCAATAGATAAAAGATTGGAGTCCTTATGAAAATCTGCTTGGTGATACAACCAGCAGTAGCAGCTATTGGGGTCTGCTAAGCAGTGAAGGATCAGTTGAAACAGGTCTTGAGGGACTTGACAGATCAGCAGGCTTTGCCCTAGCTGATCTACCTAGAGCCTTAGGCTTTGCGGTTGACGCCATAGAGGATTCAGTCCATCAGGCCTCCCGCCTTACGCTGTCTATAGTACATATGCGTAGGCTCCTATGGCTCAAAAACTGGTCTGCTGAAGCTCCCTGTAAAGAATGGCTGGTTAGCGTCCCATTTCATGGTGAACGCTTATTCAGGGAAAACCTGGACAAATATATCCAGAAAATTTCCAGCGGTAAAAATACGCTCTTGCCGGTTAAAAGCAGAGTTAGAGGTCCCTCTTTAAGAGGCCTGCTTCTCCAGTCCCTGGGGCATCGGCTGTGTAACAGTTCCGACGGCCTCCTCGGTTAAATCCCGGGGGTAAAAAACAGGGACAGTAGCAGGGTAATGAGAAACCCTGGGTCAGGGGAGGTACAAAACCTCCCCCAAAGTTAAATTCATTGAAGCCCCCACTCAGTCGGGTGGGGGGAGGACTCCAGTTGTTCGCAAGAGACCTGGCGGGACACGATCAAGACAGATAGGTGCTCTCCACAGTAGGTTTGGGATACAGTTTGGAGTTAAAAGACTCCCCTCCTTCCCATTTTGAGGTCAAACGTGCCAAGGGATCCCCGGAAGAGAGAGTCCCTCCTGTTGGCACTAGAACAACTATTGCTCCAAGGAGTAATTATGGAGGTTCCCCTGGAAGAATGAGGGTTCGGGTTTTACTCAAACCTCTTTACAGTCCCGAAGCAAACGCGGACGGGAGGCCCATATTAATTCTAAAAAGGGCTATACAAATTCCTGTATATCAGGACTTTCCGATGGAGTCGATCCGATCGGTGGCCACTGCCCTACAAGGGGAGGATTGGTTAGCCACGATCGACATCAAAAATGCTTATTTGCACATTCCCATCTTTCCAGTCCACCAAAAATTTCTACGCTTTGCAGTAGAAGGGCGCCATTTTCAGTTCAGAGCCTTACCCTTCGGTTTGGCCACAGCACCAAGAGTGTTCACAAAAATTCTGGCCCTTTATTGGCCAATCTAAGAACACAAGGTGTAATGATAATGGCATATCTGGATGACTTGTTGCTGATAGACCACTCAGTGAAAAAACTAGACGTGGTCGTTCACAAGACGATCAAGTATCTGGAATCTCACGGTTGGATTATCAACCGAGACAAGTCAGCCCTAAAAACCAGTCAAAAGTCTGGAATACTTGGGGCTAAGGTTGGATTCAGGCCAGAGAAAAATATTCTTGCCTCGAGGAAAGGTGTTGTCTTTGAAAGATTTGATCCACTTAGTGGGTACAAAAAAGACAGCCGTCCATACGCCTGTATATGAGGCTGCTGGGAAAAATGGTGGCATCATTCGAAGCAGTACCCTACGGTCAATTCCATTCAAGGAATTTGCAAGGGGCCATACTGTCAGCCTGGAACAAAAAAAGTTCAGGCCCTAGACTTACAATGTCCTTGTCCCCTTCCGTTCGCAAGAGCCTCCGTTGGTGGTTGGTTCCCCAGAATCTGGAAAAAAGGAAATCCTTCAGTCCGGTTTCTTGGAAGGTGGTCACTACAGATGCCAGCCTTATAGGCTGGGGAGCAGTACTGGAGCAATAGTCTCTCCAGGGCAGATGGTCGGATGCAGAAAAGGCCCTGCCCATCAATCTCTTAGAGATACGAGCAGCCCGGTATGCCCTAGTAGCATGGACATCCAAACTCCAAGGGTCCCCTGTCAGATTTCAATCAGACAATGCCACAGCAGTGGCATATATCAATCATCAGGGGGGCACCAGGAGTCGTGCAGCCCAGAGGGAAGTAAATTACATCCTGAAATGGGCAGAAGAATATGTCCCAGCCATATCTGCGGTATTCATTCCAGGAGTGGAGAATTGGAAGGCGGACTTTCTAAGTCGCCAGCAATTAGGCCCAGAGGAAGGGTCCCTTCACCCCGAGGTTTTCTGGACAATATGTCAGCGGTGGGGAACATCGGATGTAGATCTTCTAGCATCCAGATTCAACGCAAAGGGGGACAGGGTTGTCTCTCGGACAAGGGATCCCCTAGCTTGCGGCTCGGATGCCCTAGTGTTCCCTTGGGATCAGTTCAAGCTGATATATGCATTCACACCGCCAATGGTTACCTCGATTACTCCGCAGAATCAGGGTAGAAAAGAAACCAGTGATTCCGGTGGCTCCAGCGTGGCCCCGAAGAGCGTGGTACGCGGAGATTGTAAAATCTCAGTGGGGAGTCCTTGGACTCTCCCACGTCGTCCGGCTTTCGCAAGGACCGATGTGCCACCCTTCCTTACCAGCCCTAGGTTTGACGGCCTGGCTATTGAAGCCCACATTCTAAAAAAGAGAGGGCTCTCTAATGCTGTGGTATCTACCATGATCAATGCCAGGAAGCCGGTATCCAGGCAGATCTACTATAGAATCTGGAAGGCGTACATCGCGTGGTGTGAGGCCAAGAAATGGCATCCACATAAGTACGTAATAGGTAGGATTCTGGACTTCCTACAGTGGGCTGTAGATAGGAAGCTTGCCTTGAGTACTATCAAGGGTCAGATTTCGGCCTTGTCAATATTTTTTCAAAGGCCCTTGGCTTCGCATTCACTAGTCAAAGCCTTTATACAAGGAGTGATGCGTATTAGTCCTCCGGTTAATATTCCCATATGTCCATGGGATCTAAACTTGGTTCTGTCGGTTCTACAGAAACAACCACTTGAACCATTACAGCATATTTCCTTGGTACTTCTCACCAGGAAATTGATTTTTCTAGTAGCCATTTGTTCGGCTAAAAGAGTATCGGAATTAGCAGCTATGTCCTGTAGGGAGCCATATCTGGTTATCCATAAGGACAGAGTAGTGTTACGTCCTCATCCAGCCTTTCTTCCTAAGGTGGTATCGAGGTTTCATTTGAACCAAGATGTGGTTCTTCCTTCTTTTTTCCCCAAACCTACTTCGGTGGAGGAAAAGTTATTGCATTCTTTGGATGTAGTAAGAGCAGTTAAAGCTTATCTAAAAGCCACTGCTCAGATTCGCAGAACGGATACTTTGTTTATTCTGCCGGAAGGCCCCAGAAAGGGTCAGGCAGCGTCAAAATCTACTTTAGCCAAGTGGATTCGACAGGTCATTATGCAAGCTTATGGCTTGAGAAGGAGACCGCCTCCGTTCAAAGTTAGAGCGCACTCCACGAGAGCAGTTGGAACTTCATGGGCAGTGCATCACCAGGCCTCCCTGGCTCAAATCTGTAAGGCCGCAACGTGGTCTTCAGTTCACACGTTTACTAGGTTCTACCAGGTGGACGTTAGAAGTCAGGAGGATGTCGCCTTTGGGCGCAGTGTGTTGCAGGCCGCAAAAGATCCTCATGTCTGATAGCGCTCAGCTTATATATGGTGTATCCCCCCCCTCATTTGGCATTGCTTTAGGACATCCCATTAGTAATGACTATGTCGCTCTGTGTCCCGTGATGTACGAAAAAGAAAATAGGATTTTTATAACAGCTTACCTGTAAAATCCTTTTCTTGGAGTACATCACGGGACACAGAGCTCCCACCCCTCTTTTGGGGACACTTATTGCTTTGCTACAAAACTGAGGTACTCCCGGATGGGAGGGGCTTATATAGGGGAGGGTACTTCCGGTTTTGGAAGTTGCCAGTGCCAGCACCTGACGGTAACTATATAACCCATTAGTAATGACTATGTCGCTCTGTGTCCCGTGATGTACTCCAAGAAAAGGATTTTACAGGTAAGCTGTTATAAAAATCCTATTATCAGTTGGTGTCTACTAAAGTGCCTTTCTAGGGGATGCCTGCATCAACCGCCTCTGTGTGCCTTTTTACTGTTGCTAGCTCTGTTTGTGCACTTCAATAGCCAGCTTGATTGCCTTTAAACATGCTGGATGCCCGCACATGCGCAGTAGCGCCGCGGCGCACACCGAGCGTCATCCACCCGCTCCGCCCCTTTTTCCAGATCGCCTCTATATAGAGAGGCACGTGCGCCTTCGGCGCCTCTTTTGAAAAAACAAGGAGCTAGATGGGAGCCAGGGTCCCTGCCGCAGGGCCTGGGGATGGATGAGCGCAGCAACAGGGCAGAGGAGACAGCTTCCGAGCAGAGAACTTACCAACTGCCTGGATTTGACTTCGGAAGAAAAAAATCCACATTACAAGAAAAAAGAACCATAGCGGCCTCTAGTGTTTAACACAGGTACTGCGGTCTTACATTTTTATTTTTTATTTTTTCCTTGCCTACTATAAAAATGTTTACATTTTCTCAGTAGTAACAGGCATGCACAGAATATTTAGCGGGAATACCTTAGGTAACAGGCAGAAAGACAAAATAGGCTTGGGGGTCCCCCAATAGAACCAAGTTCCTGAGGGCCCCCACTTACCTTTTCCTCGCCGCAGGACTCTGTTTGGTCCACAGAAGCCCAAACTTCACCTATCACGGCAGGCATTGTAATCAAACCTTCAGGGACCGGGTTCCCAAGGATTCCACTCCCCTGGACCTGTATAGCACCCTGCACAGAAAACATCTTGGTCGTGGGTATGACCAGAGCTCTGGATCCCAGGGTCCAGCCCTCCTAAGAGAGGCATTACAGGCAAAACCCTGCTCTTCTCTGCAAGGCCCGGGTACCGACCGTTTAGCTATGAAGCTTTTTTGGTCGGATCCGGAATAGCTTACTGAGGCCCAAAAGAACCTGTACGCAAGCTCAGTGAAAAACACATGTTACTTCTTGGCCAACACCTTAGACACTGGCAAAAAACTGAGGTACTCCCGGATGGGAGGGGCTTATATAGGGGAGGGTACTTCCGGTTTTGGAAGTTGCCAGTGCCAGCACCTGAAGGTATCTATATAACCCACATAGTAATGACTATGTCGCTCTGTGTCCCGTGATGTACGAGAAAGAAAGTAACCACATGACTTCAGAAAAGGAGTGGGGATTAAAAAATAATGCCTGTCTAAAGCTAGTGCACGAGATATGTAAATAACCTGTCACTCAAAGCAAGGGGGCGGAACGGACAAAGGTTTTTCTCTGTTTGTCCGTTTTTATCTCGCTGAACAATAAAAGAGGATTGCTCAGAGCTGGATTAACTCTATGTGGCAAGACCTGGCACAAATGATAGGAAATCTTATACTCTACATTGTGACAGCAAAAAAAAAAAATCTAAATTTTTTTCGGGTTTACGTCCACTTTAAAGAAACCTGGCAGAACCAATATACAATTGCAATAAAAAGTATGTGAACCTTTTTGGAATGATATGGATTTCTGCACAAAGTGGTCATAAAATGTGATCTGATCTTCATCTAAGTCACTACAATAGACAATCACAGTCTTCTTAAACTAATAACACACAAAGAATTAAATGTTACCATGTTTTCATTGAACACACCATGTAAACATTCACAGTGCAGGTGGAAAAAGTATGTGAACCCTTGGATTTAATAACTGGTTGAACCGCCTTTGGCAGCAATAACTTCAACCAAACGTTTCCTGTAGTTGCAGATCAGACGTGCACAACGGTCAGGAGAAATTCTTGACCATTCCTCTTTACAGAACCGTTTCAGTTCAGCAAGATTCTTGGAATGTCTGGTGTGAATCGCTTTCTTGAGGTCATGACACAACCTCTCAATCGGGTTGAGGTCAGGAATCTGACTGGGCCACTCCAGAAGGCGTATTTTCTTCTGTTTAAGCCATTCTGTTGTTGATTTACTTCTATGCTTTGGGTCGTTGTCCTGTTGCAACACCCATCTTCTGTTGAGCTTCAGCTGGTGGACAGATGGCCTTAAGTTCTCCTGCAAAATGTCTTGATAAACTTGGGAATAAATTTTTCCTTCGATGATAGCAATCCGTCCAGGCCTTGACGCAGCAAAGCAGCCCCAAACCATGATGCCCCCACCACCATACTTCACAGTTGGGATGAGGTTTTGACGTTGGTGTGCTGTGCCTCTTTTTCTCCACACATAGTGTTGTGTGTTTCTTCCAAGCAACTCAACTTTGTTTCATCTGTCCACAGAATATTTTGCCAGTACTGCTGTGGAACATCCAGGTGCTCTTGTGCAAACTGTAAACATGCAGCAATGTTTTTTTTGGACAGCAGTGGCTTCCTCTGTGGTATCCTCCCATGAAATCCATTCTTGTTTAGTGTTTTACATATCGTAGATTCGCTAACAGGGATGTTGGCATATGCCAGAGACTTTTGTAAGTCTTTAGCTGACACTCTAGGATTCTTCTTCACCTCATTGAGCGGTCTGCGCTGTGCTCTTGCAGTCATCTTTACAGGACGCCCACTCCTAGGGAGAGTAGCAGCAGTGCTGAACTTTCTCCATTTATAGACAATTTGTCTTACCGTGGACTGATGAACAGCAAGGCTTTTGGAGATTCTTTTAAAACCCTTTCCAGCTTTATGCAGGTCAACAATTCTTAATCGTAGGTCTTCTGAGAGCTCTTTTGTGCGAGGCATCATTCACATCAGGCAATGCTTCCTGTGAAAAGCAAACCCAGAACTGGTGTGTGTTTTTTTTTATAGGGCAGGGCAGCTGTAACCAACACTTCCAATCTCATCGATTGGACTCCAGTTGGCTGACACCTCACTCCAATTAGCTCTTGGAGATCTCATTAGTCTAGGGGTTTACATACTTTTTCCACCTGCACTGTGAATGTTTACATGGTGTGTTCAATAAAAACATGGTAACATTTAATTCTTTGTGTGTTATTAGATTAAGCAGACTGTGATTGTCTATTGTTGTGACTTAGATGAAGATCAGATCACATTTTATGACCAATTTGTGCGGAAATCCATATAATTCCAAAAGGGTTCACATACTTTTTATTGCAACTGTATGAGAGCTGCCATTATTGACTTTTTTGTTTTTTGTGCAAGAACCAAGTAAGTAACTGGTCTATAACAAACATGGGCATAACAAATAACAGGCACTTCACTGGCTGCTCGCATGTAGCAAGTTGGTGACTGATGAGCAGTAAAGCAAGGACAAGCATGACAGTTCTGGTGCAGAAAGAAATAAAAAGATAAAAGGGTTTACAACCACTTTAAAGAGCATGTGCTTCAACTTCTCTTATTTGGTCCCTTTTGGTTTGTTATAAATATGCCATTGAAAGGGTTTTGTTATATCCCTTTGAGGAGGTCAAACAAATCACTGATCTTGTCAGAAACCTTGTCCGATCATAATTAAAAGGCAGACAGCATTGGAAGTTATCAGTTACATTTTATTAGCCATCTATGAGGACTACAGAAGCCCTTCCCTCTTTGTAACAAAGAAGAGATGGGGGAGAGGTTTGTTCTAGGAGGGACAAGGCCGCTTCTACATGGTACAGTGAGTGAATGTGGTCACCCTAGCACAGGAAGCATGCTACTCTTTTTGAGTTCAGATATGCACCAAAACATTTCGGCCAAAAATGGTGTTATCGGCATTTGGGCGATAAGAGAAAAAGGAGCCGATAATGGCATCGAAATTATCAGTGTTTTTCATAGGTCTTGTGACTCAAAAACCACATTAAAAACGCAACACGGGTGCATTACTGATGCGTTTTTGCTGCGTTTTCAATGCATTTCAACTGGGAGGTGCAGTTTTTTTTAACTGATCAAAAATGCACTAAGCTGGATTTTTAACACCACAACAGAAGCCCAACGGACCAGTGTGCAGACAGACATACATAGAATTTAAAGGGATCCATTTTTCTTGAGCTTTTATTGCGCTATGGGCCATTTCCCACTGCTGTGATGTCAGAATTTGCATGTGATTCGCACCGCACTGCTGTGCAAATCACATGCAATGTCTGTGCGATGCAAATTCAGCCATACAGATAGTATGGCTGAATTTGCATCGCATTCGGACCAAACTCGTGTATCATTAACTTTGTATTAACACTCCCAGCGGATCACATAGGGCAGTGTGAACTGCCTGCTGGAGACATGCGATGCAGGAACCCATACTGAATTCGCAGGGTTCCTGCACTGCTGCAGTGTGAACCGAGCCTAAAAAGGTGCCTATATTGGCTGGCAATAAATTCATATTCAGTTAAATTGATGATATTAATTAAAAAGTTGAATATAATAAAATTATATATAAAACATAAATATTTTTTTAAAACTGTAATTTTCAGTTTTTGGCTAAGTGCATCCTGCATTTTCAGTTTCGTCGCACCTCTACTTTAAAAGGATAGAGCAAATGAAAGATATGAGGCAACAATTCAGGTGATGATATATCCATTAGCAGCCCAAGCCAAATATATATGGAATTCCATAAAAGCTCACTACTGTGCCCATATAGAAATGAGAACAACAAATGTACAATGTGATTAGCAAAAGAATTTATATTATTCCCTAAACAGAGCTCTGTCTGTACAGGTTTACACTAAGCTTACACCTGTCCGCTTTTGCAGGCGACGTATTGAACTGTATTGCAATTGCACTGTCTGCACTTATGTTGTATAGCGCTGTGCAAACGGTTGGCGCCATTTAAATCCTGAATAATAATAAAAAACAGAAAGCACATCATGTACTGTATATATATATATATATATATATATATATATATATATATATATTGAACAAATATGGCTGTCCAATCTACATGTATAAACATTTGGTTATATATTAATCCAGGTTGATCCTTCTAATATATTGTCTGAATCACATATTCATATATGATGCAAACCCAGGACATTCTGCATCTTTATAGACAATCAATGTATATAGAAGATGAGCTTACCAGAATTGACTTCCTGCTCTTTGCTCTCATTCATTAAAGGATTTTCATGCAGCTTTAGATAGATTCCTATAGCAGCCTGAGCAGCTTTAAAATAGAAGACATGCTGCCGCAGTATATCTTCCAAGCGCAGGAGATCAACATATGCTCGCAAGGTCATCTTCCTCATACAGTATGTGTGGAAATCAAACTGATCATCAGTGATCTCAAAGAAGTGCTGAAAGACAAACAAGTTATTAAAAGATTTACAAAATATTACATTGGTTATCTTTATAAAAAACAGTAGACCCTGATTCAAACCCCTCCAGAGAAAAACACAGATGGTTACTCTCCTCCAGCAGTGGGGTTTTGGACTAACACCTACATCACTAGGCCGAAATCTGGCTAATGTGCTGCTATAGTGGAAAACATGGGCGATCATATAGCTTTTTACCATTTTCATGACTCTTGCATTAAAATATTATTTGCTTATCCCAGAGTTCAGCTTAGGCTGGGGTCACACAGATACTACACGACAGTCATACAACTTTCATCCTACTTTGCTCTGCGACATCAGTCCTACATTGGTCCGACATCCATCCGACTTTCATGAACAGGATACTACTTTGATCCGACTTTGTGATAGTCTGACTTGTCCTTTGACCAATCAAAACAATCCCAGTGTGAGATAAATTCCTTTTACTGCTGCTGTAATCACCATGTCAGATGTCACAAGTCGGATGGTTAGGACAAGGATCCTACTTTGATCCGACTTCAATGATAGTCAATGGGCTGAAGTCGGATCAAAGTCGGACCAAAGTAGTACAGGGAGCATTCTCAAAGTCGGACCGACTTGTGTCGGACCAGTTAAGACGGCTCCCATAGGGAAACATTGATTTTCACACGTCATGCGACATGAGCTCCCAATGTCGGAGCGTTTGTCGGACCAGTGTGAACCAAGCCGTCTTAACTGGTCCGACACAAGTCGGTCCGACTTTGAAAAGACATGATCAAGTTCAAACTCTGACAGCTTGTGCAGTTTTGGTCCTGAAGAAGGCAAAGCAAAATAGGTCTCAAAACTAATGGCAATACTGCAACAAAGGAGAAAGAACAATTTATCACAGACTTTATAAGAGCAGTAAAATTCCTGTCCAGTATTAAAATATTGCCTTAGCCTTTTTTTAATTACAGTTCAGGATATTCGTTACAAAAAATTATCCAGTCCATGACTGTTTTCTAACACTAGCTAAGGTGGAGAATCCTACAGCTTAACCCCTCTTACTGCAGAGTGCCCAATAATAAACTAATGGGGAAATCGGACATCCACTTTTATTTATACAGTCTATGAAATACAACTATTAATTGTCAAATCTTAATTAGGATTGGATTAATTTTAATTTTAAACTTGTTAAATAATTTGACTCTAATTTGTCTTGTTTTTTTGTAAACTAAAAAATGCATTTTTTAAATCATACAGTGTAATTAAAGCTGAATTCCACCCAAAAGTGGAACTTCCGCTCATCTGATTCCTTCCCCCCCACAATTGGCACCTTTCGGGGGTATGGGGGGACGGGGGGAGCGGATACCCATCTTCGACAGGTATACTTTACCACTTCCGGGAGTCCGGGCCGCGGCCCGTGAAGTCACTATGGGGCTCCCTCCTCCTCCCCCGGCCACCAAGCCAGTAGGAAAGAGGAGCGGGCCTCGCACATGCGCAGTAGGGTTCCCAGCGTGAAGCCAAAAGGCTACACTGCCGAGTTCCCTTACCCGCAATGGCGGCGGCAGCACCCGACAGCTGATGGGAACATCAGCTGCGGTGCCGGCATCGCTGAACTCTAGGACAGGTAAGTGTCCTATTATTAAAAGCCAGCAGCTGCAGTATGTGTAGCTGCTGGCTTTTAATTTTTTTGTTTTTGGGCGGAACACCGCTTTAAGATTTTTCATGCAGATTTTATTAAACTGCTTGTTCACCTTTGCACTTTCTACAAAACTTTATGGTATTTTTGCAAGGCTATGCCTAGAACTGAATAGGTGAGTTACACCAAGGCAACAACATCTTAACAATGCACGTTTTTATTTCCCTTATTATACTCAAGTATGCAGCCGTCACTTGGCACTGAGTAGTGTTGCTTAGCTTATTGATAAGTTTACTTTTCTAATAAGAACAAATGCAGTTTTTTGCAAGTAAAATAAAAATTAACATTTATTATTATTTTCTAAGGAGCCTGCAGAGCATTACACCCACAATCTGCAGATCACGGGCTCAATGTCCTGCTGGACCTCAGGATAGCTGTGTGTCCGCATCTCGTACAGGCAGAAAGTTACCTGAGAGCAGGAAGACCAACGGACTACAACGCTCACCAGCGCCCTCAAAAAACTCATTGAAAACTACAAGCCTTCAGCCGCTATGGCTAGTGGTATTTGTAAGTAATCATTCACAGGAAACGGTTTAGAAAAAGTGACAGCGAATGTGGGTAGAAGATCTCTGACTCGCTGAATATTCACAGAATTAATATTGCATTCCCTAGATTACCAAGGACAGGAGTTAAAGTACTGGGCCCAATGCTGACCTATGATGTATATTACCACCAAGTTTATCAATTTTCAACATGATCCGTTTACAACTTTTGTGTCTTGGTGGTTTTAAAAGGTTCTTTACCCATGTACAAATATTGCACCTTATCCTTGCATCCTCATTTCTACAGGTGCGTTTCAGAACAGAACATCATCAAAAAGTGATTTTAGTAATTCAATTCAAAAAGTAAAAAACTTATTATATAGATTCATTACACAGAGTGATATATTTCAAGCATTTCTTTATTTTAATGATTATGGCTTTCAGGTAGTGAAAACCCAAAATTCAGTATCTCAGAAAATTAGATTATTACATAAGACCAATAAAAAAAAAAAAAATAAAAAAAAAAAAAGGATTTTTAATACAGAAATGTTGGCTTACTGAAAAATATTCAGGGTCTTTCATCTTCCTCTTGATAATACCCCACAGATTCTCTATGGGGTTTCGGTCAGGCGAGTTGGCTGGCCAATAGAGCACAGCGATACTATGATCAATAAAACAGGTATTGGTACTTTTGGCAGTGTGGGCAGGTGCCAAGTCCTGCTGGAAAATGAAATCGGCATCTCCATAAAGCTGGTCAGCAGAGGGAAGCATGAAGTGCTCTATAATTTCCTGGTAGATGGCTGTGTTGACTTTGGACTTAATAAAATACAATGGACCAACACCAGCAAACGGCATGGCTCCCCAATTCATCACTGACTGTGGAAACCTCACACTGGAACTCATGCAACTTGGATTCTGTGCCTCTCCACTTTTCCTCCAGACTCTGGAACCTTGATTTCCAAATAGACTGTGGAAAATTTAGCATTTCATTTGGAAATCAAGGTCCCAAAGTCTGGAGGAAAAGTGGAGAGGCACAGAATCCAAGTTGCATGAGGTACAGTGTGAAGTTTCCACAGTCAGTAATGATTTGGGGAGCCACGTCATCTGCTGGTGTTGGTCCACTGTGTTTTATCAAGTCCAAAGTCAGCACAGCCCTCTACCAGGAAATTATAGAGCACTTCATGCTTCCCTCTGCTGACCAGTTTTATGGAGATGCCGATTTCATTTTCCAGCAGGACTTGGCACCTGCCCACACTGCCAAAAGTACCAATACCTGGTTTACTAATCATAGTATTACTGTGCTTGATAGGCCAGCCAACTCGCCTGACCTAAACCCTAAATACCCATCTGTGGGGTATTGTCAAGAGGAAGATGAGACACCAGACCCAACAATGCAGACGAGCTGAAAGGCCGCTATCAAAGCAACCTGGGTTTCCATAATACCTCATTAGTGCCACAGGCTGATCGCCTCCATGCCGCGCCGCATTGATGTAGTAATTCATGAAAACGGAGTCCCAACCAAGTTGAGTGCATACTATACTATACTATACATGAACATACTTTTCAGTAAGCCAACATTTCTGTATTAAAAATAATATTTTTTTATTGGGCTTATGTAATATTCTAATTTTCTGAGATACTGAATTCGGGGTTTTCAGTAGCTGTAAGCTACAATCATCAAAATCAAAAGAAAGAAATGCTTGAAATATATATCACTCTGTGTAACATATCTATATAAAATATAGGAGTTTCACTTTTTGAATTGAATTGCTGAAATAAACTTTTTGATGACATTCTAATTTTATGAGATGCACCTGTATACCAGACCATTAGATTGTTAAATTTGCTATAGCAATTGATAGTGCAAACAATAGTTCTATGTTGTATTAAACCTATGTTGATTCTTCACACTCTTTAAAACACAACTACACCATAAAAAAGATAAAGCACAGAGATTTCAAGTTATATCATATTTTGCATTTACCCTTTCTATTTCGTGGCATTTTTTTAATGCTTCCCCATATTTGCCCATTCTCTCATAGGCACTGCCACACGCCGTCTGGAACCACATGCACTGCATCTCATTCAGATTCTCCATGGCAGGTGTTCCTTCCTGAAAGAAAGGGTCTGATCATTAAAAACTGTAGTTATTATCTAATAACATTCAGTGAAAAGTCATGGGAAGCCCCTTATACTTTGTCCATCTCGACCCTTGTAACACATAAAATGACCTGCATTTTTGAGCTCTGAAAAGAAGAAGTTTGTCATATTAAAAATATCCGTTTCTTTAATGTAATCTAAATAAACATTTATCAGTTTTTACCCTTGTAAACTTTGAACACATCTCTTCTGCTTCTTGGATCATATTAGCTCGGAGCATGTATTTTGCGCACTTGGAGTTAATGAACCTGTCTGCAGTGTCCAATGACTGAGCTTCATCCATCCACTTGGCAGCTTCTTTGAAATTTCCTATATGCTGTGTTAAGAAAAGGAAAGGCATTAAAAAGTCTTGTACCAATCAAGTAGTATTCTGAAAAGGGGATATTGGCTGCATTGCAAATACATTTTCATGGAGTCCAGAAACACTCAGAGAAGGCTCTGTACCACAAGAAATCATTATAGACTAACAAAGAACAACTTTAGTATTTGACATGTACTAAAAACTTCTAAAAAGTATTAAACTCTGCAGATACACAGAAAACCCTTCCTTAACAAATGTATATTACTATAGCTTGTAAGGAAATGCAGAAAACGTTATACAGTAGCCCCTGGGATTTTTTTTTGGTCGCCATACAAAAATTGCCACAAATGTATAACTAGATACTTTATTATGGACAATGGTTAAAACCAACTTAAAAAGACAAAAAATCCACAAATACTAAAAAATTAAGAAATAAACCCAACATTATATATAATATATATAAATAAATAAAAAATAAAAAAAAGATAAAAATCAGTAGAATATCCTGATGACTGGTAAGCTTCTTCTCTCACCTCCCCCCTCCCCCATTTTTTTTTTCTTGGTTAGAATGTTGTTGTTTTTTTTAACTTTACCCACTTCAATACAGGGCATTTTCATCCCCTTCCTGCCCAGGCCAATTTTCAGCTTTCAGCGCTGTCACATTTTGAATGACAATTGTGCGGTCATGCACCGTTGTACCCAAATTAAATCTTGATAATTTTTTTCCCCCACAAATAAAGCTCTCTTTTGGTGGCATTTGATCACCTCTGCGTTTTTTATTTTTGCACTTTAAACAAAAAAACTGTGACAATTTAGAAAAAAAAAAACAAAAAACAATATTTTTAATTTTTGCTATAATAAATATCCCATTTTTTTTTAAAAACTATTTTTTTCCTCAATTTAGGCCGATATGTATTCTTCTATATATTTTTGGTAAAAAAAAATCAAAAAAAAAATCGCAGTAAGCGTATATTGATTGATTTGCGCAAAAGTTATAGCATCTACAAAATAGGGGATAGATTTATCCCATTTTTATGATTATTTATTTTTTTACTACTAATGGCGGCGATATGCGATTTTTATCGTGACTGACATTGCGGCGGACATATCGGACACTTTTGACCCTATTTTGGGACCATTCACAATTAAACATGGATCAGTGCTATAAAAATACACTAATTACTGTATAAATGTGACTGGCAGGGAAGGGGTTAACACTAGGGGCGGTCAAGGGTTTAATTGTGTGTCCTAGGGAGTGATTCTAACTGTGGGGGGAGGGAACTGATGAGAGGAGGTGACCGATCGTTGTTCCTATATACAAGGAACATACGATCAGTTCTCTCCCCTGACAGGACGTGGTTCTGTGCGTTTACACACAGATCCACATCCCTGCTTTGTGAAGAGCAATCGCGGCCACCGGGCACGCGCATCGGGACCACAGTGATGCGGCAGACGCGCACGCTCGCCACAATGCCGGGAAGAAAAGACGTCATATGACGTCCGCCCGGAGGGAGGGTTCCTGCCGCCGTCATTTCACAATACGGCGGTAGGCAAGTGGTTAAGACACCTGGCTGGTAACAGCAAACACCCAATGAAGTAAATGGCGTTTCACAAAAACACATAGAGATTATAATGTTCTTCAGTTTTTGGATGTAAACCGCCTAATCAAAATTACATGTTTGTATGGAGCAATTTGTACTGATGTAAGCAAAAGTCATATTCCTAGTGTACAGGTTTTGTATTGGTGCATTTTTGGCCTTTAACCACTTAAGGACCGCTGCACGCCGATGTACGTCGGTAGAATGGCACGGCTGGGCACAAGGGCGTACAGGTACGTCCCCTTTAAGATCCCAGCCGTGGGTCGCGAGTGTGCCGCCGGCAGCGCGCTCGTGACCCGGTCCTCTTCTCTGTGACTGTCCCCACGGGAACAGTGGACCTGATCGCCGCCGGTGTCCCGCGATCGGGTCACAGAGAGGAAGAACAAGGAGAGGCAAGTGTAAACAAACCTGTCCCCGTGCTTCCTAGTGAGCCTGTCACTGATCGTCTGTTCCCTGTCATAGGGAACGACGATCAGTGACGTCAAACGCTAAGCCACGCCCCCCACAGTAAGAAACACACATCAGGGCATACTTAACCCTTACAGCGCCCCCTCCTGGTTAACCCCTTCACTGCCAGTGTCATTTTTACAGCAACCAGTGCATTTTTATAGCACTGTTCACTGAAAAAATGACAATGGTCCCAAAATAGTGTCAAAAGTGTCCGATGTGTCCGCCATAATGTCACAGTCACAATAAAAATTGCTGATCGCCGCCATTACTAGAAAAAATTAAATTATTAATGAAAATGCAATAAAACTATCCCTTATTTGGTAGACGCTATAAATTTTGCGCAAACTAAACGCTTATCGGCTTAAACTGAGGGAAAAAAATGATTTTTTTTATATATATTTTGGGGATATTTATTATAGCAAAAAATTAAAAATATTGATTTTTTTTCAAAATTGTCGCTCTATTTTTGTTTATAGCGCAAATTTTTTTTTTTAAATCCCCCCCCCAAAAAAAAAATCGCAGAGGTGATCAAATACCACCAAAAGAAAGCTTTATTTGTGGGGGGAAAGAAAAGGACGCCAATTTTGTTTGGGAGCCACGTCGCTCGACCACGCAATTGTCATTTAAAGCGACGCACTGCCGAATCGCAAAAAGTGGCCAGGTGTTTAACCACCGCCCTCCGCCGAAAAACGGCGACAGGGTGGTTCCCTAACTCTGGGAGGGCGTTATATAACGTCCTCCCAGAATCCCAGCGCATCACGGTAAATCGCCGCTGATAGCGGCCGTTTACCACGTGATCGCTCCGTCAAATGACGGAGCGATCACTTGTAAACAGACCGGCGGTTCCTCTCTCCCCTCTCTGTACCGATCGGTACAGTGTGAGAGGAGAGGGGGAGAGAGCGGATGGCAGCAGCACTGTGGGCTGGATCTGTGACAATTGCCGTCACAGATCCAGCCATCCATCCACCCATGCTCAGCCATCCCTGCCAATACTATGCCATACCCTGCCCATACTGTGCAATACCCTGCCAATACTGTGCCCATACTGTGCAATACCCTGCCAATACTCTGCCCATACTGTGCAATACCCTGCCAATACTCTGCCCATACTGTGCAATACCCTGCAATAACCACTTCACGCCCCCGCCGGCCGTCATATGACGTCCTTGACTTTGTGCAGGGATATCTGAATGATGCCTGCAGCTACAGGCATCATTCAGATATCAGCTTTTTCAGCCGGCGATTCCCTACACCATAAGAACAATCATAGCGGCTGTTCCGCCGCTTAATCATTCTTACGGGAGGTGAGAGGGGATGTCCCCCCCCTCCCGCCGGTGCTTCTACCGACTCACCGCTACGATCGAAGCCAGGCTTGTTTTTTTTATTTTTATTTCAGGCTTCCCAGCCTAGGAGGTGAGATGTGGGGTCTTATTGACCCCATATCTCACTGTAATGAGGACCTGTCATGCCATGTTCCTATTACAATGGATGTTTACGTTCCTTGTAATAGGAATAAAAGTGATCAAAAAATTTATTTTTGCGGAAAAACGTGTCAAACTAAAATAAAGTAAAATGAACAATAAAATATATATATATATATTTTTTAAAGCTCCCCTGTCCCTGTGTGCTCGCATACAGAAGCGAAACGTACGTACGCAAGTCCCGCCCACATATGAAAACGATGTTCAAACCACACATGTGAGGTATCGCAGCGAACGTTAGAGCGAGAGCAATAATTTTGGCCCTAGACCTCCTCTGTAACTAAAATCATGTAACCAATAAAAATATTTAAAGCGTTGCCTATGGGGATTTTTAAGTAGCAAAGTTTGGCGCCATTCCACGAGCGTGTGCAATTTTTAAGGGTGACATGTTAGGTATCTATTTACTCGGCGTAACTTCATCTTTCACATTATGCAAAAACATTGGGCTAACTTTGCCGTTTTTTTTTTAAGCACAAAACAGTTTTTTTCTGTAAAAAACGCGTTAGAAAAATTGCTGCGCAAATACCGTGCGAGATAAAAAGTTGCAACGACCACCATTGTATTCTCTAAGATCTTTGCGAAAAAAAAATATATAATGTTTGGGGTTCTATGTAATTTTCTAGCAAACAAATGATGAATTTTACATGTAGGAGAGAAATGTCAGAATTGGCCTGGGTGCTCCAGAACGCCTGAAGGTGCTCCCGGCATGTTGAACCTCTGTATGTCGCCACGCTGTGTAAAAGTCTCACACTTGTGGTATCGCCATACTCTGGAGTAATAGCAGAATGTGTTTTGGGGTGTAATTTGTGGTATACATATGCTGTGTGTGAGAAATAAACTGCCAATATGACAATTTTGTGAAAGAAAAAAAAAATGATAAAAAAAAAAAAAAATAATCTTGATTTTGCAAAGAATTGTGGGAAAAAATGACAACTTCAAAAAACTCACCATGCCCGTTTCTAAATACCTTGGAATGTTTTCTTTCCAAAAAGGGGTCATTTGGGGGGTATTTGTACTTTTCTGGCATGTTAGGGTCTCAAGAAATGAGATAGGCCGTCAGTACTTCAGGTGTGATCAATTTTCAGATATTGGCACCATAGCTTGTGGACTCTATAACTTTCACAAAGACCAAAAAATATACACCAATTTGTACTTATTTTTACCAAAGATATGTAGCAGTATAAATTTTGGCCAAAATTTATGAAGAAAAATTACTACATTGCTAAATTTTATAACAGAAACAAAGAAAAGTTTGTTTTTTTTTACAAAAAAAATACCACCAAAAGAAAGCTCTATTTGTATGAAAAAAAGGACAAAAATTTCATATGGGTACAGTGTTGTATGACTGAGTAATTGTCATTCAAAATGTGAGAGCACCGAAAGCTGAAAATTGGTTTGGTTATTAAGGGGGTTTAAGTGCCCAGTGGTCAAGCTGCATAATGGTCCGGGTCTTAAGTGGTTAAAGTGGAGTTCCACCCTGAAATATATATTTTTTACCATAAATCTTAAAAAAACAGAAAAATAAATAAATAATTTTTTTACTTACCAGAAATAGCGGTTGCTATGCGGAAGTCCCTAATCTGCCTCTTCATCCTCATCCTACACTCGATGTCTTCTGGTGAATGGGGCGCGCTGCCTTCTGAGAACTGTGTGTATCCCAGAGAGCAGCCGGCCCATTCACAAAGCGCCGCCGCGACTCGTGCAAGCGCAGTAGGAAACGGGCAGTGCAGAAACTGACCGGAAACTGACTGCATGGTGTGAACTAGAGCCAACAAGAGCCATTGGAATACATGGAAAACACTGTGCATGCATTTTTAGTGCAGAAAAAATGCGCACAAAACTGTACGGAACTGCATCTGGTGTGAAATGGCCCTTAATGTATATTCTATGCCCGACAGAACAGGCACCAAGCTAGACACAATGGAGGAGCCCTTCTTAAATGTATGTATACTATAGAACCCTACAGAGCTAAAATAATTTTGACATATAAAATTACCACATACAACTGTGTTTCTTCTCATCATGTAACCTCTCACTGCTGTATGCTATTGAATAGGATTAAAGTGAGTTTTATTTTACCTTATAAATCTTGGCTTTCATATAGAATAGCTCAATTAACGTTGGAGTGCTTGCAATGGCAGAGTTGATATAGTCTAAGGCAACAGACCACTGACCAAGCTTATCAAAGTGCTGTGCTAAGAAATATCGAACCCAGAGAAGCGTTGTTGGTGGCTCCCGCTCTTCATTATCTGCAAAGATAAAAAACGGTAAAATCACCATATTCGATTTGATAACAAACCTAGTACAGTCTCCAGAAAGTGCAGCACTTGGCTTGGCTTCCGTATTCATATACTGGTAACATAATAAGGAAAGGGATGGTCGGACTTCCAAAAAATAGCATTCCTTTATTGAAAAGACATGTGCAGTGCTGTAAAAACAGCCTGGACGTTAGTCCTTAGTCATGGCTTATATACTGGAAAGACACTGCTTTTAAATGTGAAGCAGGCTACAGAAAAAAAATAAAAAATAAAAAATTATCTTAAAGCCCACAGCCAATCAACATCCAGCTGAAATTTCTACAGTGCAGGTTTAAAAATGAGTCAAGGATATTGATTGGGGGATATGAAAACACAACAAAATGTTTCCTATTTAAGTGACTCACCAATTCTTTTTTACAATCAAGCACATGTAAAAGAATAATAAAAATAAAAAAACCAACATGTCATAACATGTCTGAATCAGGATCAAAGAGAGGGGAAAAAAAAAAAAGCTCTCCAAGTTGCTATAGCCCTTCAGAAATGTTCGGCGGGACTTGATGCAGTCTATTCTCCAGAAAAAGAAACAAGTATATCAGCCCAGGTAACTTTATTTACCCAACAAAAGTAAAATATTACAAAATAGGTGTGCTATAGACTTTACTTAAAATAAGCATAATGTAGTGTTGGGGTAGGACGAAGATAAGATTTTTCAGGTGGCAAACACTAACGCTACTCTATGGCCCCATTCACACAGGGGCGGCACGACTTCTGGGGGCGACCTCGGCGGCGCGATCTCAAGACGACTTGAGACGCCCGCCGAGGCGATTTGCATAAAGACTTCTGTATAGAAGTCAATGCAGGTTGCCTTGGGTCGCCCCCAAAAGTAGTACAGGAACCTTTTTCTAAGTCGGAGCGACCTGAGTCGCTCCTATTAGAATGGTTCCATTGAACAGCGTGGGACGCGACCTGTGTGAACCGGGCCTATGGGTCTTTAAGGGCAACTTGGAAAACCACTAATACATTTGTATGAAAAACATACGGTATATACTCGAGTATAAGCCGAGGCACCTAATTTTACCACAAAAAATGGGAAAGCTTATTGACTCGAGTATAAGCCTAGGGTGTCTATCTGCATGCCTCACTTTGCCCATGTGCATGCCTCACTGTGCCCAATCTCCCTACCTGATCTCCTGCGCTGTGTGACTAGACTGACATTTAACATGGGAGTATATGGAAGGGGGTGCCCGGCTTTGAAAAATCGGTGCTCCCCAGCCGTAGGTTCCCTGGACAACAAACTTAGCACACTTGTAGATGAAGAGTAGGTCTACGTGTGTGCCAAGTTTGGGGTCCAGGGGACCTACGGCCAGCTGGTACCGGGTCCCCAAAATCACAGGAGAAATGACCGTTTAACATGGGAGTCTATGGAAGGGGTGCCCGGTTTTGAAAACTTTGCACACTTGTAGAGGAAGAGTGGGACTACATGTGTGCCAAGTTTGGGGTCCAGGGGACCTACGGCTGTCCAGAATCAGGCACGCAAAAGGTGAAGATGGACACAGACTCGCGTATAAGCCGAGGGGGGCATTTTCAGCACACAAAGAAATGTGCTGAAAAACTCGGCTTATACTCGAGTATATATGGTAGTTTTTATTACATCCATATAAAACTATAGAAATTACAATATAAATTGTTAAAAATAAGTCATCAAGCATTAACGGCTGAATTCTTTAGGCAACATACATATATAGGCGATACTGTTTGCACTACTTCCCAGACACATTTTAGGAAGACTTCAACCGTTTCTTTAGGGGTATTGGGGGGAAATCACACATTTTAATTTCATTCAAGATAAGCAGCATATCATACAGACATGGATAATATAAAAGCAAAATTCACTTTCGCCATATGTGGATGTTCCCAGGCACCCCCAAACAAACATGGGGCCCGAGTGGTCCACACTGAGCTCCCCCCACAACAATGACCAAAGAATTTATAAAGACTCTGAAACCTGATAGAGTTTGGTGTTTATGGGCAATTTATGTGGGTCCGGATTGACAGGGCAGAAGTTTCACTTGTTCCCCTGAAAAAATTATTGAAGTCATCCTAAAAACGCGTCGGGGAAGTAGAGAAGACAGTATCACCTATATATGTATATTGCCTAAACAATTCAGCTGTTCATTCTTAAAGACCTATTTTTAACGGTTTGTATTGCAATTTTTATAGTTTATATGAATATCATAATACCTAGGTTTTAAATACAAATGTATTAGTGGTTTCCAAGTTGCCCTAAAAAGTCCCATAGGGTACTTGGAGGTTACGATTTTTTCTTTCAAATTTGTACAATTAAATGACATAAAAAAAATATATATATATTTACCATCAGTACTAAACAAGCCACAGGCCTTCAATGAATTTTCATAACCAATAGCGAGTTCTTGGATTACTGAAAGCTGTAAATTAAAGCAAACATAATGCAAATGTAAAATGTCATTGCAGGGATCTCTTCCATTGTGTCCTCATATTCTTCATAAGTCAGAATACACAGATCAGATCAAGAAAGATGGCAAGCAGTTGAACAAAAAAAAAAGTTTATGGATGTATAATCAGTAAAAGAGGAAACATGGCTAGTTACTATTGGTTATTCACAGAAGCCTTTGTATTTAGCAAATGTATTCACATACCAAGGCTTCTGTGATTGGGCAAGAGGAGAGGAGGGGCAGGCATAGCACCTGCCGCGACTCTCCTGTTCAGGATGCATAGCTCAGAAGGATCAGTATTGCTCTACAGTGACATCCATCTTTCTGGAGTATTATAAAGCAGTCAGATTTACACAAAAAAGAGTTCAACCCATGAGGTGGCATGCACCTCGCTGGACTTAACTCATGATGCGCTTTCATTTTTTTACAAAGGAGCTGAATTCATGGAATTTAGCTTTAAATACAAAGTAACAAGTAACAAATACAATACAATACAAATACAAAGTAACAGGAAATTGAAGCCACATGAAGCAATGGCTTGCATGTCCACGGACAGTTGGAGACACCCGAGTTTACTGTTCCAGTGAATCCAGCAGCCAGTTAAGTTGGATTATTTTGGTCAGTCATCAATGGTTACCCTAAAGGTTAGCCAGCACTAGGTGTGCTAGACAGGTGCCTCCACCACCCTGCCAAACAGTAATGGGAGCAATCCAAGTATGCACAATAATAGAAGGAAAAACCTATTTCAGCCTGGGTTGGTTCACACTAGTGCAATATCAGAGATCGCATGTGATTCGCACCCGCAGTGCAGGTGCCAATCACATGCGATCTCTGAGTAACGCGAGTTCAGCCCTACAGTTGTATGGCTAAACTCGCAGTGGATTCGCACAGAAAATGGTGCAGGGATTTGTTTTTCCCCGCACTAGAATTGGATCACATGGGTGTTCTCATCTATGCGATCCGATTCCTGTGCAAGTTCACAGTTCATACTGCAATCTGTGAACTGAACTGGGGGTGTCATTAACTTTGCTAATGACAGCAACAGTGTTTCGCACAAGGCAGTGTGAACTGCCTGCGGGAAAGGAGCGATGCAGGAACTGGCGCTGGAATCGCGCTGGTTCCCGCATCGCACTAGTGTGAACCCAGGGTCAGGATTATTCTGGAGCACCAGAGCGTCATGATTTTCATGAAAAAACATGCATTTATATAATAATGCATAATATCTGTATTTCTATACAGATATTATACATCCTGAAGAAAGATGGTCTTTTGATAGCAATGAATTGGATTTTCCAATACATGCACAGAAACAAATGGCTAAACAGAGTTTACAGTGGCAGCAGGAGTGTAGGCAGGGGTGTACAAGACTGCGTGGGGGTAACCTAAAGGATAAATTATACATACATATATAGTTATTTAATGCAATCTGCTCTCTGTTACTGAATAATTCAATCATGACAACTCTCCTATAGGCAGAACTGAAAACAGTACAGCTCATAGGGGTAATATAGACTGTCAACACATCAGGTATACAAGCTTTATTACAGTGTTGTGCATTTACATACCAATACCAGGCTAACAATCAAAAGTGCTTCACCTTTTCTGATGAACTGAACAGTGATTTTAATGTAGTAAACAACGGAGGACAACCTTTGCTGAAGTTGATTCGTAAGAACTTATCCATTCTGTCTCTAAATTTGTTGCCTAAAGACATAAAAATGCAATTATTCAAACTCTTAATATTGACACATGCAAATATTAATAGGAAAGAGAATATTTTAGCCTTGTTTACAGAAATTTAAGGAAGGGGGGGGGGAAGGTACAGTAGGACACCCCTCAAAGCTATTTTAAGTTTTGGCTACTGTGCAAAAGTATTAGAAACGTTCATCTTTTTGTTGCTCTCAAATACAAAAGGGTCCTAACACTAGCATTTTAAATAAAATAAATACAGCACTCCCTGTCTGTATGACCTTAAATACTCCGGCATGCTGCAGGTCCCCCATCTGCCTTGAATGTCCTTTCCCTGCAATCCTACTTTCCCGCCGGGTTTGGAAAACCCACGTGCATTTCAGCATTGGTTAGACCAGCGTTTCTCAACCAGGGTGTCGTAGCAAAAGACTCGCACTGTGCTAACCCCAGTACATAGAGAGGAGAGAGAGCACAGCCCGGACCACCTCCTCCCAGCTCTCTATACTACCGTTGGCAACACAGAATGCAGTCCGAGCCACCAGGGAGTATAGATAGCGGCAGGGAGGAGGAGAGAGCCGGGATGAGAAGGTCCGGGCTCCTCTCTATATACTGGAGTGAGAATAGCTGCCGACTCCTAGGGCCGTCTAAAATATGCTGATTCAAAGCCAAATGAGTAGAGGCATCTCAGGGTGAAAAAACTCATCCACTCCAGTTTAGATTTGCAAAGCAGCTAAATAAAGCAGGTGGAAAATATGCAGAGCCTCGACAGATCAGGCTGTATGGGGTTTGGTTACCGCCTCCCTGTCTCCTCCCCATGCTGTGGGGGGCATGAAGAACAAAGTGGAAAACAAGTCCCGAAAACGAGACTTTTTTTATCCTCTGCTTTTTCCCCACTCCTCCCCACATATATCTCTCTTCACCCCTACACTCCTCCTTACCCCCTTTCTTCCCAATCCCAACTACTTCCACTCTTCCAGACCTCAATGGGTTCTTTTGTCCTCCCCTTTTCTCTTTTTTCATAGGATGTCACATAACACTATTGTTTTCTCCATACGGGTAGTAAAAGGTTCATGTTACAAACCTTTCTTGGTTGCTACATGCCTATGTTTCATGACATATTGCATCACCTTGTAAAATACTGAAATGGGGAAACAAAAGTCAGTTAGCGGGGTCACCAACCCCTTTTCTAGGGACAACCATCAAAGATGGGTCTTCCCCTTCATTTGGAGCAGTAGAACCATGTGATTGAGATGTTATTTTACCACCGCAAACTGCTCTCCTTTTAGCTGCCGAGGCAGCAGTGTCATTCACATGGTGGCTGGAAATAAACCCCCAGGTGAATAGGGCTGCGCTGCAACTATCCTGCAGCCACTTGCATTGTATGCGGTTGGGGCACAGTGATGCTGCATTTAGGGGGTTTAAACAGGTGGTGAGTTAGGCAACATATTGCTTGTTCACCGCCTGTAAAATGCCTCTGAAAAGCAATCTGAGCTTGAATCTCTTTTCAAAGCAGTGGCAGTCCTTGCCGCTATTATGAACGATTCATAAAAAAAAAAAAATCAGTTCTGATTGTACAGGATTAGGAGTCGAGATTAAAAGTAACATACATACACATGAGCGCGAGCGCACACACACACACACACACACACACACACACACAGCCTTTTTAAAAACTGCAGTACTGTAACCCTGCACTTGCACTGTTGGGTACTGCACTGTAGGGGGAGGCGGACAAGTCAGGATTTAGGAACACATCTCTCCCTTCCTCTGATCTGCACTCACTGTTCCGATTGAGCTCCTGCTGTGCTGATGTACAGTACAGCGGAGCGGGAGCTCAGGTGGATCTGAATGCCTTTCTCAATCAGGATGTCATGGCACACAGTTGAGAAAGGCTGCATTAGCGCCCAAGAACTTACGTTTGCATCCTCCTGCGAGGCAGAAGTTGCTCATCTGCCACAAGGGGGGGGGGGGGGCTGAGGAGACAGGAGTATAAAACATCTCCCAAGAATGAGCTTCGTCAGTGACGGACAAAAGGAAACTGGTTGGCAGCACATCTGATGAAATCACCTTTATTTGGATATTCTTAAAAAAGACACTCCACAAAAGACCATAGAGGTACAAAAAATAGCACAGCAGCTAAAGCTATTATTAAGCGCTAATGTTGGTGTGAAATGCATTAGCTGGTGTGCTATTTTTTGTACCTCCATGGTCTTTTGTGGAGTGTCTTTTTTAGGAAGTTCCAAATAAAGACGATTTTAATCGGATGTGCGGCATACCAGATTCCTTTTCTTTTGTCCATTATCAAGTCTGCAACAAACAGGGCCCGCACCTGATAGTGTGCAGTGGAAGCGGTTCAGGTGGAGACTGACCTTGAGCAGTGATTTCCTTCAGCTTCGTCAGTACTGCAGCAGAATGTAAAATTGTGCAATCTGTTCAAGTAAGGTACGGCAATTTTTGGTGCTGGAAGCAAAACTTGTAATTTAAGTCATGTAACAATTTGTAATATAACAAATTGTTTGATAGATTTGTAGCTACTACAGAATCCCTTAGGTCACAGGTGTCAAACACAAGGCCCGCGGGCCAAATCCGGGCCATTTCATGTGGCCCTCGCACCTCTCCTGCAGCTGCAGGAGAGCACCAGCCCTCCTCTGGTCCTCCTTAAGACCCTTACTTTCTGCTTTTAAGCAATGCATCCAGCACTGTGATGTAAGGGAGAGTGGGGGGCACAACTTCTGATGGTGGGGTGGCTCTTAACATCCAATGTAAAGGGGAGGGGATGCGCTGGACATCTAATCTTACAGATACAACCGGCCCTTTTGAGGGCAATCATAATGCGATGAAATTGAGTTTGACACCCCTGCCTTAGGTGGTCCAGTATGGAGCATAGAGTAACTACAGCATTTTGCTTCATAAGCCAATAATAGCAAATGGGATGCCAGTGAAGAATAAATGAATTAGGACAAAGAGTGGATGCCCGATAATGAATATGGCTTATAAACTGGGTTAGTTTTTTCCACTCAAAAGTGGAATAAAATTAAAAGTGCATTCTCATACAGAAAAGCACAGTAATGGCAACTTCTTATTGAAAGATCCTAAAGCAACTATAATAAAATTCACAAACGGTGACCCCCGCCATACAATACACACACGGACATTTAATGACATAACCCCGATACTTCACCTGTAATAAAATTTAACGTTAGTCTTCTTGGTGAAACTGCCCGTGGGTATCTTTTGCCAAGATCATCATAAATTTTAAGCCGTTCTTCAACAGTAGCTACAATTAAAAGAAATACAGTTATCTTGTGGTATGCCTAAGCTACAGACAACTTTGTTTTAAACCTGCATGCAGGAATGCAAAGAATACTAAAATTCATGTTTAGTTTTCCCAGATTCAGGAATTTATTTAGCAAGGTGTTAACAGGCCTCAGAGTAAACCTCCTAAAACGCTCAAGTAGTATCCACTTCTGAAGCATCCACCCCATATGTTTGCTTAGAGTAAAGATTCCCTGTGAATGAACGTACTGCGATAATTGCTGCTTATAACAGATAAGCCTTCTGAATGTGTGATTGATTCCTCTCTGTCCTGAGTACATGGACCAAATATGTCTAAATAGATTTCTGTGAGAATAGAACTATGGAAACCGATTTGTTGTTAGATGTTGCAGGCTCCAGGGCTGACACTCCTGGCTTTACTAACTAATCATGGACCTGGAATACGCATGCTACCAGTAAAGACTAAAAAGTCGCAACTTTCCCCCAGCGTGCTTGTACCAGGGTCTATAACTCACTAAGCCAGGATCAGGTGCATACTTGCTCCTTCCACTAAACAGAAAAAGGTAATTTAGTGGGTAGCTCTTTTTATTTGAAACTAATGTTAATGACGCCTGTAAGGCCTTTTTCACACATGCAGACCGTTGGTCCGTTTTTTTCATCCATCGACGGATGAAAAATGGACATCGATGCATCTCTATGGAAAAACTGATGTAAATGGATGATCATCCGTTTACATCTGCTTCTGTCAAACATCCGTTTATTTTTGAAATGGATCAAAGACCTATTTTTCTTTTTTGTTAAAAAAATGAATTGAATGAAAAATGGATGTAAAACGGACAAATAGTCAATTTTACGTGAAAAAAATGGCTCTGTAGTTAAGGACTCTAGTTGGTGGATGTAAAAAACTGGTGTAAAAACTAATGAAAAACAGATGAGAAACTGATGTAAACTTCATTTTTTTTTTCCCTTTGAAAAAAACGTGACTGAACTGATAAAATAAAAAGGTCTGCATGTGCGAAAGGGGCCTTAAAGATGTCCAATCAGAAGTATATGTAAAAGGATTATTACAATATTTGCTGTTTAATACTACTGTATGTTGTGGGTTTTTCTTCCTTTTTCCCCCCTGCAAAGTAAAAGCATAATGTGCATCGCATACTAGCACATTATGTGACACGTACCTGAAAACGAAGCCCGCGCTGTCCCCGCTGCAGGTCGCATACACGTTCCCCCCTCTTTCTTCCGGGGCCGCGGACTCCAGCTCTGTGACTGGCCGGAGTCACGGTAGCCACCGGTCATGGCACTTGCTATTGCAAAAACGACACTGCGCTGATTGCTATTGCAAAAATGACACTGCGCTGATGATGTCTTCACAGCGCATGCGCCGATGACATCAGCGCAGTGTACAGCAAATATCTCCTAAACGAAATATCTCCTAAACGGTGCACGTTTAGCAGATATGTACAGTACCTATAGGTAAGCCTTACCAATGGAAGTTTACAACCTCTAACTCTGTGTTCTCGCAGTGCACAGCCTGTATATCCTTTTTTTTTTAAAACAATGTACCGACTATAAATAGAGAGGTTATATATACCGTATTATAGAACTAAAACTTAATTTTAGGAAAAAACATACATACAGATTGAGTTAACCGAAAGCACCTTTTATACACTGATAACTTTCAACAACATTCCTTTGTTTAGAGCAGTGGTTCTCAACCTGGGGGTCGAATGATGATTTGCCAGGGGTCACCAAATCCTGGGCCGTTGCTGAATCCCGCACTGCTCTCCCAGCCTTTTTGCGGCCTCCCAGCAGGGCGTTCCCTGGAGCCTGTGGCCGCCCACTCAGCCTCTTCGCAGCCGCCAATTCAGTTGACGGCATGGCTGGGGGGCAGAGACTAGAGGTCAGCTGACTGGTGAGAAATGTGAAGTTGGAGGAGACCCTATCTTTTTATTTTGGCTTATGTGTCACTGCTTCGAGACACCACAAAGCCGGAGACACAGTGAGTAACACTACCTGTGATTATAGTTGCCATTAAAAGTCCCCACTACAGTCCTCAGATGAGCAGATGACCTTGATCAAGAGCACCTAAGTTGCCACTCATCCCAACTCCCCCCACCAACGAGTAAGAGAAGGAATAAAAATAGAGAATACATGGAAAAGAGGGGGGAGGAACGAAGAAAAAGGGAGAGAAAGAATAAAAGAAAAAACAAAGATGGCTAGAGAGAGGGATAGGGGGAAAAAAAAACAAGAATTTAGGATAGAGAGAGTTAAAAGGCAAAGAAAAGAGAACAAAGATGATATGGGAAGTTTCCCCCGCTAAGGGTTTTCAAAGGCAGCAGAAAAGAGAACAAAGAGTGGTACATCCTAAAATATACCATAAGGAGTTTTAATACTGTATGAGTAGAGGACTCGGGGAGTGCCAAATGTCCCTGGGTTAGGGGGAGCAAATTACTTGCCTTGCCTGCCGACAACCCATGCTACGAAAATATTTTTTCTGTTGGGGGTCCCCACAACCTGAGAAATTTTATCAAGGGGCCACGGCACAAGGAAGGTTGAGAACCACTGGTTTAGAGGGTTGTGTGTCTTACCAGGTTTCAATGCTTTCTCCAGATTTTCATAGTATTTCCAGTTTTCAGGATTACGGTCAATAAGTTCTCTATAGACTTCAGCAGCCTCTTTTAATCTTCCTAGATTTAACAATACTTCCCCTTTAAAACAATAAAATTACCAAAACAAATTCAGGCATAAAATCATAAAACATGACTAATAATTTTAAACAAATCTATATGCTATATATATATATATATATATATATATATATATATATATATATATATATATATTAAAAATTGTTAACACACACTATATATATATATATATATATATATATATATATATATATATATATATATATATATATACCGTATTTATCGGCGTATAACACGCACTTTTTTCCCCTTAAAATCAGGGGAAAATCGTGGGTGCGTGTTATACGCCGATACTCCGTCGAATTCCCCTGCTGAAAACGAGCGAGAGGAGCGAGCGGAGCCGAAGCCGAAGTACAATCGGCTTTACTCGGCTCCTCTCGCAGTCCCGCCCATCTCTGACTGCGCCGCTGACGGAGAAAGCCGAGTGTACTTCGCCTAGTCTCGGCTCCTCTCGCAGTCCTGCCTGTGACTGTGAGCAGACACGAGTCTAGGCGAAGTACACTCGGCTTTCTCCGTCAGCGGCGCAGTCAGTGGAGATGGGCGGAACTGCGAGAGGAGCCGAGTCCAGCCGAAGTACACTCGGCCCCGCTCGCTCCTCTCCACAGAAATCGGCGCCAAATTTTAAAAACCGCCGGGACTGACACGATCGCAAAGGCACTGGGCACGGCTGCAGATGGACAGATGAACACTGGGCACGGCTGCAGATGGACAGATGGACACTGGGCACGGCTGCAGATGGACAGATGGACACTGGGCAAGGCTACAGATGGACACTGGGCACGGCTGCAGATGGACACTGGGCACGGCTGCAGATGGACAGATGGACACTGGGCAAGGCTGCAGATGGACAGATGGACACTGGGCACGGCTGCAGATGGACAGATGGACACTGGGCAAGGCTGCATGCTGCATTTAAATGTAAGTTTTTTTTCCTTGAATTTCCCTCCTAAAAGTTTTTTTCCTTAAAATTCCCTCCTAAACTTGGGGTGCGTGTTATACGCCGGTGCGTGTTATACGCCGATAAATACGGTATATACATATATATACACATACACACACACATACATATACATACATATACACACACACACACAATATTTTCTGTACTCTGCTGTGGGCCCCTAACAACTAACACGCCACTTGGTTTATCCGAAAATTCATAGAAATCTCTGGGCCCTTTCAGGAGCTTGTATAGTGTCATGGAACAGTAGGGAATTCAACCATTCTTGTAAAGCCAGGAGTTCCCCATGAGTAGACACTCTAGGGTTGAGATACGTGTATAATGAGTATGACATTGAAGGACGTTGCTTCTTAAAGAGGAAGTAAACCCTTGTATATTTTTTATTTATTTTTTAAATAACCTGCAAGAGAAAGGCATAATGAGCTAGTATGCACAGCATACTAGCTCATTATGCGTCAATTACCTGAGATCGAAGCCCCGGAAGTCTGCCTCGGTCCCGTCCGTCACCATGTCCCCTCGTTGCTAGTTCCTGTTTTCGACGCTCCGGCGCTGTGATTGGCCGGAGTGGCGATGACGTCACTCCCGCACATGCACGCGGGAGCCGTCAAATCCGTCATTGCCGGATTTATGAATGGAAGCTCTCAGTGAGCCTGCACCGTTATCTACGGCGCGCATGCGCCATGGACAACGGTGCATTCTTAATGACAAATATCTCCTAAACCATGTAGGTTTAGGAGATATTGCAAACACCTACAGGTAAGCCTTAATCTAGGCGTTTGTTGTCAAAGTGGGTTTACAACCACTTTAATGCGAGCTCCGTGTTTTATAAAAATGCCTCTTACCAGTCATTCATGGGCCTCCCAAAGAGTGGGAGAGGTTACTTCCTCAGTGTTATTGGTGTGAAAATACGATTGTATTTCCCTGGTAACTTCCAGGATAGTGTCCTGGTCCTGTAGAAATGTTTCATTCAAGTGGCAGTTAGGTAGTGGTGTGTGGTGGGGGGGAAGGCGGAAGGTAATGGTGAGTTAGATGTATAGGGTCATGACTTCCTTCTGAAAATGAAGGTTGCCCGGTGTGCAGATCAGGGAAAATCAGTCTAAGAGCTCCTACTCTGTATTTATGTTCTGAGTAAATCCAGCCGGTTTGGCAGGGACTGGCCAAATATCCATGTATGGGCAAAAAAGTTGTCCAGAAGCCAATCTGCCGATCAAAAGGGAGGATTCCCCCATTCCACATCCGAGCGTGTGGGATGGAGAAAACGAGGCAGTGGGTTAAACTGGGCTGCCTTAGTGACTGAGAAAGCAATGAAGCCACTAGATCAGAAAGACAGTATGGGAACTAGCCTTCTCAGAAGAAAAGCCACCACTGGCAGTTTTCAAATCTTCTTAGTAGAGGTTTACTTAATGCCTTGTACACACTATCAGTTTTTCCGACAGGAAAACAGTGTTTTTTTTTCAGCAGGAAAACTGCTCAAACTTGTCTTGCATACACACGGTCACACAAATCTTGTCTTAAATTCCGACCGTCAATAACGCGGTGACGTACAACACGTACGACGAGCCGAGATCAATTAAGTTCAATAGGCAGTTCGGCTCTTCTGCTTGATTCCGAGCATGCGTGGTTTATTTCGTGTCGTAATTGCATACAGACGATCGCGATTCCTGATAGGAATTTTTCCTGTCACGAAAATAGAGAACCTGCTCTTAATCTTTTCTTGGCAGGAATTCTCACAAAAAAAGTGTGATGGAGCATACACACGGTCAGAGTTCCTGACAAAAAGCTCACATCGCACTTTTCTTGTCAGGAAAACTGATCGTGTTTACGAGGCATTAGGCTGGGTTTACACTGAGGAACGGAGCAGGAGTCCAGTGTGTCTCCATTCACCGTTTCAGGTCCAATTTCAGCCTGAAATTTTTGTCTGAATTCGGACCTGAAAACGGACCAAAAGATGCACAGGACTCTTGTGCAATTTGCACCGGAGCCGCCGCGGAGATGTGTGAACTGGCTCCATAGAGAGCCAGTCACGATCTCCTGCTATGCGAATTGGATGTGGGGAAGACCACATCCATTTCGCAATAGTGTGAACCCAGCCTATAGCTCTGAGAAGTTAGATTTAATAATCAGTGTTCTAATCAGCTTACAAGTCTCAAAACACTCAACCTTGTGCAGATCACTTTTACTGCCCTTATTTTCAGAATAACATTGGCACTATTCTCAGAATAAAATCTGGCTCTACCACAACCTAACCTTCTTGAGTTGCTATAATAAAGCAAAAGCAGTGTGGAGGCAAACTGGACCAGTGGATGTCATCTGCTGGACCTCCAAAAAGCTTTTCCCTTTGCAGAGAGAAGATAGAAGATTACTTGTTCAATGCCTAACTACAACACAAGGGGATAGATAGCGGAGAGGGCACATCCAATGTCCCTAGACAGTGCTAAATGTAGCTTAAAAAAAGAAGGAGGAACTTCACATCCCCTGCCCTTTAAACCCGTCTACCTTTTTCGCTGGGTTATAGTAAAATATCATACTCATGAACCCAGTGAATCCAACATTGTCCTCCTGTGACTCACTGACACACGCTGGGTCCAGCATTGCCTTCTTCTTTCCTTATGCCATTGGGACCCAACTCTTTCTTATTGGTTTTTGCAGATGACTCCCTGATGCAATGCCAGGTCTGCCCTTCTCTTGCCACTGTCAGGGAGTATGATGTCAGCTGGAATATCGGCCTTGAACATCCCAGGAGGCTGCTAAAGAAGAATACATGTCATTCTTGTCAGGGGCAGCTGGAAGCCTTCAGCTACCATCTCCCTTCCTTCACATAACCTGATGACGTAAGAGAAATCAGAACTGGAAAACCCAACCAAGGCACAGCTGTATCACGTTGTGTGAGTAAGGATGAGCTCTGGCGTGTTTGCATAGTACATGTGCAGAGCCCGCCAGGAAGTCGGCACCGCGCTGTGCTAATCACAGCCAGGGAGACATTGTCCAGATGCACGGCTGCAGAGATCAGGAAATGTCTCCCTGGCTCTGATTAGCGCAGCGCGTGCCAAATTTCTGGCGGGCTCTGCACGTGTACTATGCGAACACGCCAGAGCTCATCCTTAATTGTGAGCAGGGACCTAGCCACTCCTGTTGATCTGTGGTTTCTATTTACAGCAGCTCCTGCTCTGGAAATAGATCTCATTGAAGGAGAGAGAGTACTGTGGGGGTTCCATGCAAGCTCTGAGGAATCTACCGTAGTTGGGGTAGACTGGAGGGGAATGCCAACCATTACTATTGCTAATATTTGACAATTAAAGATACATGGCTAGGTTTACTTCTGCTTTAAGCACCACCTGCTGGTCACATTGGGTATCACAGCACCTCAAGTCAGATACAGTATATTGCGGTTTTCCAAATGTAAAAAAGACCCGTGTACACAAGCAGAGTTACAGTGTTACATCCACAGCACTGATATTGGCATGTACAGGACACACTGCACACTCACCTATACGGTGCAGAAGCAAGTGCTGAAGAACATAAAAAGAATCAAAATTTTTTATTTATCCTGGAATATTAAGCAAAAATTTTTATTTTTTGACGGATTATGCAAAAATTCCTTCTCTACAGAAACTGTCCAGGACAACACGTGAGGTGCCCATAAGCTCCTTTCATGAACAGGACAGGGAGACCAACAATTTACCTTTAATCTCCTCTATCTGAAGCTTGTCACATATTTGTTTCTCATAGGCTTCAATATGATCCAGGGACTCTTGAAAGAGACTGGCTTCCCTCATTACTTGATTCTGGTACAGGATTAGCTCACTATATTCATAGTCAATCTTATTTGGAGGTACCTGCAAGCACATGGCAATAATATAACTGGCCTGGCAATAAAATGTACGGAAAGATAATAATAAATGCACTGAATATTACATTTTATCAAACTAGACCGATTTTACCTCTGCAGTCTTCTTTAGTATGTGAACAGGGTTTAATTTTTACAATAAGTAATATACATAAATGATAGACCTAGTTTCAAAGAAAAACTCATGTATTTAATCAGTAAACATTAAAATTAATCCTATAAAATCCCCACTAAAATAATACAGTTGCTGCCATCTAGAACCCCTTAACAGTCTAGATCAAAAATCATTATGCAAGTCTACTGGATGATGATTTTACACTAGATTGTTAGAGAATCCAGGCAGCATCAACTAAAAGAAAGGATTGTGTGTTTTTAAGTACATCTATGTGTGTAACTAACAATCAAAAAAAGTGCTTCTAATTGTTGTATTTAAAGCGGAGCTCCGCCGTCCAAAAAAATATTAAAAAGCCAGCAGCTACAAATACTGCAGCTGCTGACTTTTAATAAATGGACACTTACCTGTCCTGGAGTCCAGTGATGTCGGCAGCAGAAGACGAGCAATTGCTCGTCACTCTGCTGCCCCCACCGCCATCCTCGGTGAGGGAACCAGGAAGTGAAGCACTGCAGCTTCACTGCCCGGTTCCCAACGACGCATGCCCGAGTCGCGCTGCGCCATGCTCATTGGTCCCCGCTGTGTTCTGGGAGCCGTGTGTTTCCCAGAACACAACGGGCGGGGGCGGGAAGTGACGCACTACCCACAGAACCCCGCAGGGTGGACTCCCGGAAGTAAAGAAAGGTGCCAAATGTGACACCAGAAGGGGGGAGGGTTCCGATGAGCGGAAGTTCCACTTAAGGGTGGAGCTCCGCTTTAAGGATTTCACTACAATACTATTCTGCCAATCTTCTAATGTTTTACTGAAAAAATAGGACCACGGATACATGGGAAAAAATAAATTCATGTGTTTCTCCAAAACCCCAGGTACTCCATTATTCTAACCACCAACTAAAGTATGCAGCTGCATAGCAAAACAACCAGGGCGCTCTAAAATATTTAGGACAACCTACAGCCAATTGTAGGTGCCAGGCAGCTATCAATGAATGCTGCCAATTTATTTGAGGGAAAACAAGTTGACTTTAATACAAAAACCCTATGACCCCTTTCACACTGGAGCGTTTTTCAGGCGCTCTTGGGCTAAAAATAGCGCCTGTAAAGCGCCTCCCCTGCAGCCCCAATGTGAAAGCCAGAGTGCCTTTACACTGGGGCGGTGCGCTTGCAGGACGTTAGGAAAAGTCCTCCACCGCCCCTGCCATTGGAATCAATGGGCATCGCTGCCGAATATCGCCTGAAAAGCACGTCTGCAGCAGCACTTTGTGGGTGCTTTTAACCCTTTATTTGGCACTTCACCCCCAACGCCCCCCCCCCCCCCCCCGCACCAGTGTAAAAGTAGCCTAAGGGTAGAAAATACGGCAGCTATAAAGTTTAAATTAGTGCTGTACCTGCTGAGTCTTCCTGAATTCCTCAAGCAATTTTAAGGCGATTTCATAGTCTTTCAATAAATGATATGCTATGGCATAGCCAATCCATGATGCCCTCTGCATTGGCCGCAACTGAAGGAGTTGATATCTGGTTTCCTATTACAAAAAAAATATTTACAACATGCTGGATACTTATATAACAAAAATAGGATTTTTATAACAGCTTACCTGTAAAATCCTTTTCTTGGAGTACATCACGGGACACAGAGCGACATAGTCATTACTAATGGGTTATATAGATACCGTCAGGTGCTGGCACTGGCAACTTCCAAAACCGGAAGTACCCTCCCCTATATAAGCCCCTCCCATCCGGGAGCACCTCAGTTTTGTAGCAAAGCAATAAGTGTCCCCAAAGAGGGGCGGGAGCTCTGTGTCCCGTGATGTACTCCAAGAAAAGGATTTTACAGGTAAGCTGTTATAAAAATCCTATTTTCTTTCTCGTACATCACGGGACACAGAGCGACATAGTCATTACTAATGGGATGTCCTAAAGCAATGCCAAATGAGGGGGGGGATACACCATATATAAGCTGAGCGCTATCAGACATGAGGATCTTTTGCGGCCTGCAACACACTGCGCCCAAAGGCGACATCCTCCTGACTTCTAACGTCCACCTGGTAGAACCTAGTAAACGTGTGAACTGAAGACCATGTTGCGGCCTTACAGATTTGAGCCAGGGAGGCCTGGTGATGCACTGCCCATGAAGTTCCAACTGCTCTCGTGGAGTGCGCTCTAACTTTGAACGGAGGCGGTCTCCTTCTCAAGCCATAGGCTTGTATTATGACCTGTCGAATCCACCTGGCTAAAGTAGATTTTGACGCTGCCTGACCCTTTCTGGGGCCTTCCGGCAGAATAAACAAAGTATCCGTTCTGCGAATCTGAGCAGTGGCTTTTAGATAAGCTTTAACTGCTCTTACTACATCCAAAGAATGCAATAACTTTTCCTCTACCGAAGTAGGTCTGGGGAAAAAAGAAGGAAGAACCACATCTTGGTTCAAATGAAACCTCGATACCACCTTAGGAAGAAAGGCTGGCTGAGGACGTAATACTACTCTGTCCTTATGGATAACCAGATATGGCTCTTTACAGGACATAGCTGCTAATTCCGACACTCTTTTAGCCAAACAAATGGCTACTAGAAAAATCAATTTCCTGGTGAGAAGCACCAAGGAAATATGCTGTAATGGTTCAAATGGTTGTTTCTGTAAAACCGACAGAACCAAGTTTAGATCCCATGGACATATGGGAATATTAACCGGAGGACTAATACGCATCACTCCTTGTATAAAGGCTTTGACTAGTGAATGCGAAGCCAAGGGCCTTTGAAAAAATATTGACAAGGCCGAAATCTGACCCTTGATAGTACTCAAGGCAAGCTTCCTATCTACAGCCCATTGTAGGAAGTCCAGAATCCTACCTATTACGTATTTACGTGGATGCCATTTCTTGGCCTCACACCAGGCGATGTACGCCTTCCAGATTCTATAGTAGATCTGCCTGGATACCGGCTTACTGGCATTGATCATGGTAGATACCACAGCATTAGAGAGCCCTCTCTTTTTTAGAATGTGGGCTTCAATAGCCAGGCCGTCAAACCTAGGGCTGGTAAGGAAGGGTGGTATATCGGTCCTTGCGAAAGCAGGTCCGGACGATGTGGGAGGGTCCAAGGACTCCCCACAGACATTTTTACAATCTCCGCGTACCATGCTCTTCGGGGCCACGCTGGAGCCACCAGAATCACTGGTTTCTTTTCTACCCTGATTCTGCGGAGTAATCGAGGTAACAATTGTGGCGGTGGGAATGCATATATCAGCTTGAACTGATCCCAAGGGAACACTAGGGCATCCGAGCCGCAAGCTAGGGGATCCCTTGTCCAAGAGACAAACCTGTCCACTTTTGTGTTGAATCTGGATGCTAGCAGATCTACATCCGGTGTTCCCCACCGCTGACATATTGTCCGGAAAACCTCGGGATGAAGGGACCATTCCCCTGGGCATAATTGTTGGCGACTTAGAAAGTCCGCCTTCCAATTCTCCACTCCTGGAATGAATACCGCAGATATGGCTGGGACATATCTTTCTGCCCATCTCAGGATGTAATTTACTTCCCTTTGGGCTGCACGACTCCTGGTGCCCCCCTGACGATTGATATATGCCACTGCTGTGGCATTGTCTGATTGAATTCTGACAGGGGACCCTTGGAGTTTGGATGTCCATGCTACTAGGGCATACCGGGCTGCTCGTATCTCTAAGAGATTGATGGGCAGGGCCTTTTCCGCATCCGACCATCTGCCCTGGAGAGACCATTGCTCCAGTACTGCTCCCCAGCCTATAAGGCTGGCATCTGTAGTGACCACCTTCCAGGAAATCGGACTGAAGGATTTCCCTCTTTCCAGATTCTGGGGAACCAACCACCAGCGGAGGCTCTTGCGAACGGAAGGGGACAAGGACATTGGTAAGTCCAGAGCCTGAACTTTTTTGTTCCAGGCTGACAGTATGGCCCTTTGCAACTTCCTTGAATGGAATTGACCGTAGGGTACTGCTTCGAATGATGCCACCATTTCTCCCAGCAGCCTCATGCACAGGCGTATGGATGGCTCTCTTTTTGAACCCACTAAGTGGATCAAATCTCTCAAAGACGACCCCTTTTCTTGAGGCAAGAAAATTTTTCTCTGGTCTGAATCCAGCCTTAGCCCCAAGTATTCCAGACTTTTGACTGGTTTTAGGGCTGACTTGTCTCGGTTGATAATCCAACCGTGATATTCCAGATACTTGATTGTCTCGTGAACAACCACTTCTAGTTTTTCCACTGAGTGGTCTATCAGCAACAAGTCGTCTAGATATGCCATTATCGTTACACCTCGTGTTCTTAGATTGGCCAATAATGGGGCCAGAATTTTTGTGAACACTCTTGGTGCTGTGGCCAGACCGAAGGGTAAGGCTCTGAACTGAAAATGGCGCCCTTCTACCGCAAAGCGTAGAAATTTTTGGTGGGCTGGAAAGATGGGAATGTGTAAATAAGCATCTTTGATATCGATCGAGGCTAACCATTCCTCCCCTTGTAGGGCAGTGGCTACCGACTGGATCGACTCCATCCGGAAAGTCCTGATATGTAGGAATTTGTTTAGCCCTTTTAGATTTAATATGGGCCTCACGTCCCCGTTTGGCTTCGGGACTGTAAAGAGGTTTGAGTAAAACCCGAACCCCCATTCTTCCAGGGGAACCTCTATAATTACTGCTTGGAGCAATAATTGTTCTAGTGCCAACAGGAGGGATCCTCTCTTCTGGGGATCCCTTGGCACGTTTGACCTTATAAAGCGGGAAGGAGGGGAGTTTTTTAACTCCAATTTGTATCCCAGATCTACTGCGGAGAGCACCCATCTGTCTCGGATCGTGTCCCGCCAGGTCTCTGTGAACAACTGAAGTCTTCCCCCCACCCGATTGGGTGGGGGCAACCCTTCATGCATTTGACTTTGGGGGAGGTTTTGTACCTCTCCTGCTCCAGGGCTTCTTGTTACCCTGCAATTGTCCCTGATTTTTACCTCCGGGATTTGACCGAGGAGGCCGTCGGAACTGTTTCACAGCCGATGTCCTAGGGACTGGAGAAGCAGGCCTCTTAAAAGAGGGACCTCTAACTCTATTTTTAACCGGCAAAAGTGTACTTTTACCGCTGGAAATTCTCTGGATATATTTGTCCAGGTCTTCCCCGAATAAGCGTTCACCATGAAATGGGAAGCTGACCAGCAATTTTTTACAGGGAGCTTCAGCAGACCAGTTTTTGAGCCATAGAAGCCTGCGCATATGTACTACAGACAGCGTAAGGCGGGAGGCCTGATGGATTGAATCCTTTATAGCGTCCACCGCAAAGCATAAGGCTCTAGGTAGATCAGCTAGGGCAAGAGCCTGCTGATCTGGCAAGTCTCTTAAGACCTGTTTCAACTGATCCTTCACTGCTTGGCAGACCCCAATAGCTGCCACTGCTGGTTGTGTCACCAATCCTGCTGTAGAAAAAGCAGATTTTAATAAGGACTCCAATTTTTTTATCTATTGGGTCCTTGAACATTTGGACATTATCCACCGGACATGTCAGTGATTTATTCACACAAGAGATGGCTGCGTCCACTGTAGGGACCCTCCATTTTCTGATGAACTTATCCTCCATGGGATAGACCACCGGAAATCTCTTGGGGGGAGTAAATATTTTGTCAGGATGCTCCCAATCCTGGTAAATGAGCCCTTCCAGTAAAGGATGGATCGGAAAGGAACAAACAGTCTGGGGAGCTTTTAGCGACCCCAACGAGGAGACAGAAGTGGATGATGGCTCCGCAAGTGGCATTTTAAATGCTGATCGGACCATATTAGTCAGGGACTGAACCCATAACCTTTCAGCATGTGATGCTGAGAACGGCTCTTCCACTGTTGATTCCTCTACAACCGAATCGACCTCATCCTGATCCCCTTCAGGTAGGTCGATCCCTGTATGGGACTGTTGCTCTGTTAACAGGCACTCTGAGGGAGGAGACGGAGATCGGGCGCTTTTCTCCTGTGACAGGGAAGCCGCGATCACTCATAGCCAGCTCACCACACAAAATTGTGGTTTTTAACATGCTGGGACGCCCGCACATGCGCAGAAGCGCTGCGGCGCGCACAGAGCGTCATCCCCCAGGCTCCGCCCCCTTTCCCGGCTCACCTCTATATATAGAGGCGCGTGCACGCGCACGCGCGCGGGCCGCAGGCCGGGGGATGGACGAGCATTGCAACATGGCAGAGGAAGCAGTTTCCCATAAGAGAACTCACCATCTGCCTGGACTTGCTCTGATGAAAAGAAACTAGTCCACATGACAAGAAACGTTCCACAGCGGCCTCTAGTGGACAAACACAGGTACCGCAGTCTAATATATTAAATATATATAAAAAAAATATATTTTTTTTTCTTGACCACCATTAAAAAATTTTACATTTTTTTAGTAGTTACAGGCATGCACAGAATTTTGCGGGAATACCATTAGGTAACAGACAGAAAGACAAATTAGGCTTGGGGGTCCCCCAATAGAACCAAGTTCCTGGGGGCCCCCACTTACCTGTTCCCCGCCGCAGGACTTTGTTTGGTCCACAAAAGCCCAAACTTCACCTATCACGGCAGGCATTGTAATCAAACCTTCAGGGACCGGGTTCCCAATGATTCCACTCCCCTGGACCTGTATAGCACCCTGCACAGAAAACATCTTGGTCGTGGGTATGACCAGAGCTCTGGATCCCAGGGTCCAGCTCTCCTAAGAGAAGCATTACAGGCAAAACCTTGCTCTTCTCTGCAAGGCCCGGGTACCGACCGTTTAGCTATGAAGCTTTTTTGGTCGGATCCGGAATAGCTTACTGAGGCCCAAAAGAACCTGTACGCAAGCTCAGTGAAAAACACATGTTTCTTCTTGGCCAACACCTTAGACACTGGCAAAAAACTGAGGTGCTCCCGGATGGGAGGGGCTTATGTAGGGGAGGGTACTTCCGGTTTTGGAAGTTGCCAGTGCCAGCACCTGACGGTATCTATATAACCTATATATACTATATACTATACAGGTCCTTCTCAAAAAATTAGCATATTGTGATAAAGTTCATTATTTTCTGTAATGTACTGATAAACATTAGACTTTCATATATTTTAGATTCATTACACACAACTGAAGTAGTTCAAGCCTTTTCTTGTTTTAATATTGATGATTTTGGCATACAGCTCATGAAAACCCAAAATTCCTATCTCAAAAAATTAGCATATTTCATCCGACCAATAAAAGAAAAGTGTTTTTAATACAAAAAAAGTCAACCTTGAAATAATTATGTTCAGTTATGCACTCAATACTTGGTCGGGAATCCTTTTGCAGAAATGACTGCTTCAATGCGGCGTGGCATGGAGGCAACCAGCCTGTGGCACTGCTGAGGTGTTATGGAGGCCCAGGATGCTTCGATAGCGGCCTTAAGCTCATCCAGAGTGTTGGGTCTTGCGTCTCTCAACTTTCTCTTCCCAATATCCCACAGATTCTCTATGGGGTTCAGGTCAGGAGAGTTGGCAGGCCAATTGAGCACAGTAATACCATGGTCAGTAAACCATTTACCAGTGGTTTTGGCACTGTGAGCAGGTGCCAGGTCGTGCTGAAAAATGAAATCTTCATCTCCATAAAGCTTTTCAGCAGATGGAAGCATGAAGTGCTCCAAAATCTCCTGATAGCTAGCTGCATTGACCCTGCCCTTGATAAAACACAGTGGACCAACACCAGCAGCTGACATGGCACCCCAGACCATCACTGACTGTGGGTACTTGACACTGGACTTCAGGCATTTTGGCATTTCCCTCTCCCCAGTCTTCCTCCAGACTCTGGCACCTTGATTTTCGAATGACATGCAAAATTTGCTTTCATCCGAAAAAAGTACTTTGGACCACTGAGCAACAGTCCAGTGCTGCTTCTCTGTAGCCCAGGTCAGGCGCTTCTGCCGCTGTTTCTGGTTCAAAAGTGGCTTGACCTGGGGAATGCGGCACCTGTAGCCCATTTCCTGCACACGCCTGTTCACGGTGGCTCTGGATGTTTCTACTCCAGACTCAGTCCACTGCTTCCGCAGGTCCTCCAAGGTCTGGAATCGGTCCTTCTCCACAATCTTCTTCAGGGTCTGGTCACTTCTTCTCGTTGTGCAGCATTTTCTGCCACACTTTTTCCTTCCCACAGACTTCCCACTGAGGTGCCTTGATACAGCACTCTGGGAACAGCCTATTCGTTCAGAAATTTCTTTCTGTGTCTTACCCTCTTGCTTGAGGGTGTCAATGATGGCCTTCTGGACAGCAGTCAGGTCGGCAGTCTTACCCATGATTGCGGTTTTGAGTAATGAACCAGGCTGGGAGTTTTTAAAAGCCTCAGGAATCTTTTGCAGGTGTTTAGAGTTAATTAGTTGATTCAGATGATTAGGTTAATAGCTCGTTTAGAGAACCTTTTCATGATATGCTAATTTTTTGAGATAGGATTTTTGGGTTTTCATGAGCTGTATGCCAAAATCATCAATATTAAAACAAGAAAAGGCTTGAACTACTTCAGTTGTGTGTAATGAATCTAAAATATATGAAAGTCTAATGTTTATCAGTACATTACAGAAAATAATGAACTTTATCACAATATGCTAATTTTTTGAGAAGGACCTGTATATAGTAATGACTATGTCGCTCTGTGTCCCGTGATGTACGAGAAAGAAATGTCTATATCAACAACAAGCCCACATTACCCAATGTATTCATTGCTAAAGAATATATTTAGTGAACACATAATATGAAAGAATTTCGGATAGAGTAAAGGGGGATTAGAACACCCGTCATGTTTTTATTACGATTTGTGCCCTGGGGAATTCACACTCTCCATTTGTCCTGTTTACCGTTCTCATTAAAAATGAAAAAAAAAAAAATTGGGTTGTCCCCAGACAGTAATAGAAAGGAAATCTTCAAATAGGGACACCCAACAAGCCAGGGTTTCCCTCACTTTGTAGGGAATGCGAAGGACACAGATGAAAAAATAAAAAAGTTTTGTCCTTAAAAGAAAAAGTTCTGTAAGCCACCAATAAATGCCCTGAATCTCAGAATACTAAAATAACTACCCAAATCAAACTAAATTCTATGGGTGTGAGAAGGGGGTCCTTTGTAAGTTTTTTTATTTTTTTTTCGAAAACAGAAGGTTAACGCTGCGCTTGAAATAAGTATAAAACACTAAAAATGAATAACGTGTGAAAGAGCTGCCAGCACCGAAAGTCTCAAATACAAAAAACTCAAAAGATAGCATTAGGATATGGGTGCAGCGCTAGACGTGATAAATTCCCAATTAATAAAAAGGGAAAAATAATAATCAAATGAATTGGTGAAAAAAATCTGAAGGAAAACTGAAGGCAAAGTTCAAACATGTGTGATAAGAAAAACTTCAACCAAATAGGATGGAAAACACTTGTGATGTGTTAGCCAATGAGTGCTAAAAAATGAAATAAAATATAAATTAATATACTACTACAAATGTAGAAATAAGTAAATGCGCAATCAAGGTTAACTGGTGAAGGTGATCCCAATAAAATCGTGAAATATAAAAATACCGAACATATAAAAATAATACAATGAATATCAATTCTCAAATGCATTTGATGAAAAACATCTAAAAAGAAAGACTAAAGCAGAGTCCCAAGAATGAAATTGAAACACTGGAGAAAAGTCCCAAATTAAAATCCGTGTAATGAAGGGTTAACCAATAAGTTCTCATACAGGTGCAAGAATAAGGTGGCAAGGAAAATTTGTAAAGAGAAATCCTTCATCCAGATTGATTTTACACCCAAGTGTGTATATATACTCCTTACCGACTTGAATGACCACTAGAAAGCGGTCTCACCAGGCACAGGGAATTGGGTCTCCCAAAAACCTATGTGGATGTCTGGATCTGCTAGGTCCGTGTCAAGTATGGAGTACTTTCTTCCTTTTGTCTTAGATATTTGTCACTTTCTACTCACATCCCGGAAAAAAAAAGCAATCTATCCCATGAAAGAGTAGAGCAGTGCACTTGGTATTCCAAATTCAGACTGACTTCTCTGTGATTCTATTAATCACAGCGATTACACTGTGTGTGGTCATAAATGGTAAGGTATGAATCCAATACATTTCCTTAAAGCGGAGCTCCACCCTAAAGTGGAACTTCCGCTCATTGGAACCCTCCCCCCCTCCGATGTCACATTTGACACCTTTCAGGGGGGGAGGGGGTTGTGTTGTGGGAGACACTCGGCTCCCAGAACACAACGGGGACCAGTGAGAATGGCGCAGCGTGACTCACGCATGCACCGGAGGGAACCGGGCAGTGAAGCCGCAAGACTTCTATTCCTGGTTCCCTCACCGAGGATGGCAGTGGGGGAAGCTGAGTGACGAGCGATTGCTCGTCTTCTGCTGCGGACGTGGCTGGACTCCAGGACAGGCAAGTGTCCATATATTAAAAGTCAGCAGCTGCTGTATTTGTAGCTGCTGGCTTTTAATATTTATTTTTTTTTCGGCGGAGCTCCGCTGTAAAAGGTCTGTTTAAGATTTAAAAACAATTAAACTGCCATTAAAACCCTCACACAAATATATTTTTCTTAGGTAGGTAATCTAGGCTCAATATCTAAATGCATTAAAAAGCTAGAAGTGCAGTGATTTCATTTATTAAGGCCATGCACTTCTGAACAACCTGCAAAAATAAAATAGAAGACTTTAGAAAGTTAGCCTTGCTCTTCCTATATTTTTCCTGGTGTGATGTATGGGAAATAAGCACAAATGAGTATTTGCAAGAGTGCAGAGGAATCATCAGTAAGTTCACCTTAGGCCGCTTTCACACCGAGGCGTCGGCGGTAAAGCACTGCTACTTTTAGCAGCGCTTTGCAGTCGTATTTGTGGAGGTATTCGGCCGCTACCGGGGTGCTTTTAACCCCGCTAGTGGCCGAAAAAGGGCTAAAACCACCCGCAAAGCGCTGCTTTGCCGGCGGTATAGCCGCGGTGCCCCATTGATTTCAATGGGCAGGAGCAGTGGAGGAGCGGTATACGCACACTTCTCCTTCACCGTTTCAAAGATGCTGCTAGCAGGACTTTTTTAGCATCCTGCCAGTGCACCGTTCCAGTGTGAAAGCCCTTGGGGCTTTCACATTGGAGAGACAGGAGCTGCTCTTTCAGGGCGCTTTGCAGGCGCCATTTTTAGCGCTGTAGAGCCTGCAACGCGCCCCAGTGTAAAAGGGGTCTTACAGATTTTTCTGTAAAGGTGAACTTACCCTTTAAAGAAGAAGTTGATATTAATTTTTTAAATGGAAGCATCTCAACAACAGATATGCCCCCAAACAATAAATATTTTAATATTTTCCATCAGCAAAAACCCAGGCTGTATAGTCTGTGCTGGATTTACATCCTGTGGCACAAAGGATACAGTGTTTTGGGGCATGTAGCATACTCCAGGAGGAAGACGGGAGAAGGTTGAAGGTCATCCTAGCTTAAGGTGAATAATGGACAACCCAACATCAACCTCTGTCCCCCTTCTTCCCCTAAGTGTACTGCCCACCCCACTCATTGTCTCAGGAGCATTGGAGAAAGTAAATACTACACCAGTCCCATATTTGAAGAGGAGATTTTGCTGACACAAGCTATTTGTTTATATTTCAAGTCTGGGAACAAATCATCATTGGGATTTTCCAATTTCACACACTCTTTAATGCCCTTCTGTAAATGTTTTGTGGGATCTAGTTAGAAGTTTGGTTCTGTAGGCAAAACAATAGCCTTATAACCAATTAAATAAGGAGGATAATAGAATTACGTAAGAATGAAAATAGAAGTATTTCACGTTTTCATTTGGTAGTTCTAGAAATTGAGAAAGATAAATGCAGACATACATACCCGATAGCCTTCCAAGTCTCTCATCTGTATCTGTAATAACGAGAGGTCCCGGAGTATCTGCAAATTGTCCTTGTCCAGTTTAAGTGCATTTCTATAACACTTGATTGCTTCATCGTACTTCTTGTCAGACCTCTGTAAAAGGCCATACACATGCCAACCTGTCTAATGTTGAGGAAAACAGATGAAAAACCATTGCACACTATTCACTTAATGGTGAAGTAATGAGTTGTCCCAAGGGCCATTTTTATTTTGTATATCAGAAATGCAAGAATAAAATGACAGAAACAAGCCTGCACAGTTTGGCCCTAGTGATTATGGCAATCTAAACGAAAAGCGTACTTGGCCAAGCACAAATTTACGTGTAAATTATTTATCTGCATATCTGAACAGTACTATTAGTAAAAAAGGATAAGGACGAACAGATTGATGAAAGAATTTTTTTTTTTTTATCAAAAACTGCACAATGGAAATAGGCAACCTCTAAAGATTTGTATCCTATGGCCACAGCTACTCTCTAGAAATGACAGCATTCATGCTGGAAATCACACACAGTGCTCTCTGTCTTGCTCTGTGACTGATAGTTCTGGTACAGTGAAAGATCGTGTCATTCACCCTCCCTTCATCCCTTACCAAAAAACCTAATCTCAGCGCTGTGAAAAAAAGCAATGAGTGTAGTTTCCGACATAAATTAACCTATAATTTGTACAGTACAGAGCAGCACTGTGGGCATAGGATACTAATTATTAGAGTTAAATTATTTCTATTTTGAAAAAATATTTATTTTTACCTGGAACTCCACTTAAAAGTAGGACTATAGGAAAAACAATTTCCCCCCCCATTTTGCATAGAGTAGAGAGGGGGGGGGGGGTTTATAACCTCTGTCAGATTTCTTTTTTTTTTACCATCTGTGTCGTATTGCAGAGATTTCCCTTCACTTCCTGTCCCATAGCCAAACAGGAAGTGAGAGGAAATTTCTGCAAACTAAGGGAATTTCTTGGGGACCACCAGGTCATCAGAACTAGAGTCCCTATTGAAAAATTTCTCCTCTATTACTTTTCTGGAGACAACGCAAAATTTGGGTTTTCCTTTTTTCACTTTCAATGATAATTGTAAACAGGACAAATAGAGAGGGTAAATCTCAATAATAATAATAATAATAATATTGTGCCTTTAGTTATACTTAATTATGTAATCATTATCAACATTTAGAAATTTTCTTAGTCAGAACTTGTGGTTCTAAAAGGCTGAAGTTTTTTTTTTTACCTTAAAAGCAGAGTTCCACTCAAAAATGGAACTTCCGCTTTTCTGGTTCCTCCTTTCAGGTGTCACATTTGGCACCTTTCAGGGGGGAGCAGATACCTGTCTAATACAAGGCTTCACTTCCTGATTCTCTTACTAAGGATGCTGGCGCCTGCACCCGGAAGCCGAGGGACAGATCGGCTTCGGTGAGGACATTGCGGGCACCCTGGACAGGTAAGTGTCCTAATATTAAAAGTCAGCAGCTGCAGTATTTGTAGCTGCTGAATTTTGAAAAAAATAAAAATTTCGGCAGAACTCCGTTTTAATTTAACTATTTAATTTAACAAGGTTTGGGATCTTTGGATTAATTCAAACACTACGACGGCAAACAATGTTGCTCCCTCAGCTTCTTAAATTGTGTTATCATTGCCCAGTGAGCAATAAGGGGCTACTTTTCTATCTATGGGCTGAGTCTTCTCAGTGCTACATGTTGATTTACCTCCTCCACGGCAACGATTTGTGAATTGAGGGAATGGGAGGATCCCCTTTTGGCTCCTGAATTTTGAAGTCTGGAAGCAGAATCGATTACTCTACTATGCAATTCTCCTTTATGTAGGAACTGAGCACCGGTTGTTCTTTATTACTGGTTGTTTCTGTTGTTTTTGTATTTGAAGTTGAAATTACTAAAGGGGCCCCCTCAAGGGATATTACATTAAAGACTTCCCATAATCCCTTAAGGACCCACTATCAGAAAGAAGTTGATTCAAAAAATCCTGGTTGAAACATGGGGTTCAAGATTATAGAAACTAATGCTACATAGGAAGAAATCAATTTGCCAGAGTTTTTCACACTGTTCCAAATCTGTAACTAATAGTGGATGATTGTTGTTGAATCGCCCGAATCATCTGCAAACACATTACAAACCCAGTGTCTCCACTGAGATAGGATCAAGTTCCACATCCTCCAAGGACACCCATAGTGGAAGTCCAGTCCCCAGAAAATAGGCTGATAATTGGGCAAAACAGAACACTGTGTTGGGCTCTTTACATACACACTCCCTTTACATCTCTGCTCAGGGGATGTGCAAACCCTTTTGCCCTGGAGGAGATCTTTGCTTGTGGAACCATCTGGCGTTATTCAATCTGTGAAGGGATTGTATGGCCAATGGTCTGGTCCTGAGCGACCCATTATATTCAGATATGAGTGAACACACTAGTCGATTTGTGATCACGGTAGGTTCTACGTTAATAGATATATAAAATTTTGTCTGATACCAGCAAGACGGTGCATTATTGACGGTCTCCCCTTAGCTTGAACACACCTGATGAATTGTCTAGAGATTTTTGGAGTCAGACTCTTGGAATGAAGCCCTGAAGAAGCGGCCTATGTGCCGTGAAACATGTTGGCAAGCTCCATATTTGAAGTTATGTCTGACCACCCATCGTGTACATGTGATTTAACATATTTATGGGCTTTTGTCTTCCCATTTTTTTCTGTGTATGTTTGTCCCTTATAATTGAATAAATGCTTTAACCACTTCAGCCCGGAAGTATTTACCCCCTTCCTGACCAGAGCACTTTTTGCAATACGGCACTGCGTCACTTTGACAATAGCGCGGATGAGCGACTTTGCACCCAAACAAAATTGACGTCCTTCTTTTCCCACAAATAGAGCTTTCTTTTGGCGGTATTTGATCATCTCTGCGGTTTTTATTTTTTGCACTATAAACAAAAAAAGAGTGACAATTTTGAAAAAAAAGCAACATGTTTTACTTTTTGCTATAATAAATATCCCCAAAAAATATATTAAAAAAAAACAAATTTTTTCCTCAGTTTAGGCCGATATGTATTCTACATATTTTTGGTAAAAAAAAAACAAAAAAAAAAAACCGCAATAAGCGTATATTGATTGATTTGCGCAAAAGTTATAGCGTCTACAAAATAGGGGATAGATTTCATAATTTTTTTTCTTTAACTAGTAATGGCGACGATCTGCGATTTTTATCGTGACTGCGACATTGTGGCGGACACATCGAACACTTTTGACACCATTGTCATTTATACAACGATCAGTGCTATAAAAATGCACTGATTACTGTGTAAATGACACTGGCAGGGAAGGGGTTAAACACTAGGGGGCAATGAAGTCACGGAGTACGCGGTGGGTGCGCGCACGCCTACAATGCCGCGATTTAAAGGGGACTTGCCTGTACGTCCATTTGCGCAACCGTGCCATTGTGTCGAAGTATATCGTCGTGCGCTGGTCGGTTAATGGATACATTTGTATATTTTATCACCAGGGAACTACCATTTAACGCCCACCTTTTTCATTTACCTTTATGTACTACCAGATATAAAAATGTCCCTTAAAAAATACCATGCAAAGGATACAGACATGACTTTTAACATCATTGCGTAGCCCTTTTCGCACAAACTCATAGGCTTCTTCTTTCTTTCCCAGGCAGTTCAGTGTCAGTCCTTTCATAGCCAATGTTTCTGTAATAAATTAAAAGAGCTTCTAGTTAGATACTAGATCATTTATTGATATAACAATTTGACCCTAGATTAGCTTTTGTTAGGCTAGTTACATGAATTTGCAACTGGATGCTTTTTATATTACAAGATAGATAGATAGATAGAGATAGATATATATCTATGGAACAGAGAATTAAGTACAACAAATGTTTATTTGATCAAATGAAGAATGTCATCAATAAAATCAAAAATGTATCAAGTAACCGTGCCACCACTGACTCATTTTTTGTTGAAAAATAAATAAAATAATCCCATCTGATTGATTATCTACCCTTTTCTGTTAGAAACTGCTTTTTCACTATATTATTTCTAGACGAATGAGGAAAGCTGTGGGTTTTCATCTCTTTATAGGTAGTTAAAGTAGAACTATAGGCAAAAAATTTATTTTTTCCCCATTTTTGATAGAGCAAGGGAGGGTCATAACCCGTGTCAGATTTTTGTTTTGCAATCTGTGTCCCATTATGGAGATTTCCCTTCACTTCCTGTTCCACAGCCAAACAGGAAGCTAGAGGAAATCCCTGCAAATTAAGGGAATCTCTTGGGGACCCCCAGAACTAGTATCCCTATTGGAAGATTTCCCCTCTATTACTTTTCTGGGGACAATCCAAAATGTGGGATTTTCTTTTCTCTTTCATGATAATAGTAAACAGGACAAATAAAGAGAGTAAAGCCCCATACACACTATCAGTTTTCCTGCAGGTTTTTCTCTTCAGGTTTACCAAAACCATGTAGTGCAAGGGCCTGCTTGATTGCATACAAATTGAAACTCTTGAGGTTTGACCTCATATTAGATGGTTTTGGTAAACCTGAAGAAAAAAACCTGCAGGAAAACTGATAGTGTGTATGGGGCTTGAATCTCCCTAACGGGGGCACAGACCACAATAAAAACTGACAGGTGTTCTAATCCCTATCCACTCTACCCAAAACTAAAAAAAAGTTTTGCCTTTAATTATACTTTAACCCTTAAAAAGTATCTCACCAAATATGAAATGCCTATTGCAAGAGCTGCAGAAGTTCCACGTTTGGGGCATACATTCCTAAAACTTAAGATCCACTCATAACAGGGTACAGTCACTGCATATTTCAGCTTGTCATTGATTTTACCAGGGCTGCTGGTAGTGGGCCGCAGGCTGCACCTGTACCTCCCGGGCGCCACAATATGCCTGGTTTTGATACGGTGCATGAGCCCTAGTAAAAGCAGCGTTATTTTTTTACTCAGTCCCATGTTTGCTTGTATCTAGTAATAACATCTAAATGGAAATACCATGAAGAAAATGACTGCATGAGAAACACAGGGGTTGATTTACTAAAACTGGAGTGCACAAAATCTGGTGCAGCTGTGCATGGTAGCCAATCAGCTTCTAAGAACCCATTCACACAGGGGCGGCACGACTTGTCCCGCGACTCTGCCGGGCGATCCTAACACGACTTCAAAGGTGACTTGCAAAATGACTTCTGTATTGAAGTCATCTTGAAGCAGTACAGGAACCTTTTTCTAAGTCGGAGCGACTTGAGTCCATTGTACGCCCGGACAAGTCGCCCCTGTGTGAATGAGGTCTTACTTCACCTTTTTAAGTTAAGCTTTGACAAAAAAAAAAAAAAAAAAAAACACACACCTTGTAAGCTGAATGTCCCAGATTTTGCAATCTCCAGTTTTAGTAAATCCACCCCACAGTTTGCTCAACCTCCACAAAATCTTACCTCCATGTTCAGCAAATTTTGGGTTGGACAAGATCATCTTACAAAATTTAAGCCCATTTTTATACTGCTTTTGTTCATAGCATTTCTAGAAAAAAAAAAGAAATTTTTTTTTTTTGTTATTTCAAGCAGATAATATAAAATCGAAAACATTTTAAAAGTGTATGTAGATAATTATGTGGTCCCTCATCATGCCATGCTATACTGCCTCACTATTGCCCCGCTTTTGATGAGCTGTATACTATGGAGTTGGGTGAGAGGTTTGGGATTTTGCAGAAAGAGTAGTTACGGTGAGAGGTCTAAAGAGCTGATCACAGAGTAGTGAGGTGAGCTACGTAGCTACAAAATGAACAGCAGAAAAGGGAGGTTTGACAAGCTACACAAACTAGCAGCGTGAGAGGTCTGGGGTGCTGCACTCAGAGGGGATGGTTAAGAGGTCCAAGGAGCTACACAGAGGAAAGGTTTAGTTAGCTGCACACAAAGCAAAGATTTGAAAGGTCTGAGGAGCAATACAGAGTAGAGGTTTAGAGGTCTGAGGAGCTAGACACAGAGATCAGGTTTAACTAGCTGCACACAAAAGCAGAGGCTTGATGGTTAGAGGAGCTATACAAAAGTAGTGGGGTGAGAGGTCTAAGGAGCTATATAGAGGAATGGGTGAGGGGTCTAAGGAGCTATGCAGAAGATTGGGGCAAGAGGTCTTAGTAGTTGTACACAGAGAGGTATGAGGTCTGAGAAGCTGTACAGAGTAGCTGGGTGAGAAACTTGAGAAGCTGTGCAGAAAGGCTGTACAGAGTAGTGGGGTGAAAGGCCCGAGGAGCTGTACAGAGTAGTGGGGTGAAAGGCCCGAGGAGCTGTACAGAGTAGTGGGGTGAAAGGCCCGAGGAGCTGTACAGAGTAGTGGGGTGAAAGGCCCGAGGAGCTGTACAGAGTAGTGGGGTGAAAGGCCCGAGGAGCTGTACAGAGTAGTGGGGTGAAAGGCCCGAGGAGCTGTACAGAGTAGTGGGGTGAAAGGTCAGAGCAGCTGTACAGAGTAGTGGGGTGAAAGGCCAGAGGAGTTGTACAGAGTAGTGGGGTGAAAGGCCAGAGGAGCTGTACAGAGTAGTGGGGTGAAAGGTCCGAGGAGCTGTACAGAGTAGTGGGGTGAAAGGCCCGAGGAGCTGTACAGAGTAGTGGGGTGAAAGGTCCGAGGAGCTGTACAGAGTAGTGGGGTGAAAGGCCCGAGGAGCTGTACAGAGTAGTGGGGTGAAAGGTCAGAGAAGCTGTACAGAGTAGTGGGGTGAAAGGCCAGAGGAGTTGTACAGAGTAGTGGGGTGAAAGGCCAGAGGAGTTGTACAGAGTAGTGGGGTGAAAGGTCCGAGGAGCTGTACAGAGTAGTGGGGTGAAAGGCCCAAAGAGCTGTACAGAGTAGTGGGGTGAAAGGTCAGAGAAGCTGTACAGAGTAGTGGGGTGAAAGGCCAGAGGAGTTGTACAGAGTAGTGGGGTGAAAGGCCAGAGGAGTTGTACAGAGTAGTGGGGTGAAAGGCCCGAGGAGCTGTACAGAGTAGTGGGGTGAAAGGTCAGAGAAGCTGTACAGAGTAGTGGGGTGAAAGGCCAGAGGAGTTGTACAGAGTAGTGGGGTGAAAGGCCCGAGGAGCTGTACAGAGTAGGGGGGTGAAAGGCCCGAGGAGTTGTACAGAGTAGTGGGGTGAAAGGCCAGAGGAGTTGTACAGAGTAGTGGGGTGAAAGGCCCGAGGAGCTGTACAGAGTAGGGGGGTGAAAGGCCCGAGGAGCTGTACAGAGTAGTGGGGTGAAAGGTCAGAGAAGCTGTACAGAGTAGTGGGGTGAAAGGCCAGAGGAGTTGTACAGAGTAGTGGGGTGAAAGGCCAGAGGAGTTGTACAGAGTAGTGGGGTGAAAGGTCCGAGGAGCTGTACAGAGTAGTGGGGTGAAAGGCCCAAAGAGCTGTACAGAGTAGTGGGGTGAAAGGTCAGAGAAGCTGTACAGAGTAGTGGGGTGAAAGGCCAGGAGGAGTTGTACAGAGTAGTGGGGTGAAAGGCCAGAGGAGTTGTACAGAGTAGTGGGGTGAAAGGTCCGAGGAGCTGTACAGAGTAGTGGGGTGAAAGGCCCAAAGAGCTGTACAGAGTAGTGGGGTGAAAGGTCAGAGAAGCTGTACAGAGTAGTGGGGTGAAAGGCCAGAGGAGTTGTACAGAGTAGTGGGGTGAAAGGCCAGAGGAGTTGTACAGAGTAGTGGGGTGAAAGGCCAGAGGAGTTGTACAGAGTAGTGGGGTGAAAGGCCCAAAGAGCTGTACAGAGTAGTGGGGTGAAAGGCCAGAGGAGTTGTACAGAGTAGTGGGGTGAAAGGTCCGAGGAGCTGTACAGAGTAGTGGGGTGAAAGGCCCAAAGAGCTGTACAGAGTAGTGGGGTGAAAGGTCAGAGAAGCTGTACAGAGTAGTGGGGTGAAAGGTCCGAGGAGCTGTACAGAGTAGTGGGGTGAAAGGTCAGAGGAGTTGTACAGAGTAGTGGGGTGAAAGGTCCGAGGAGCTGTACAGAGTAGTGGGGTGAAAGGCCCAAAGAGCTGTACAGAGTAGTGGGGTGAAAGGTCAGAGAAGCTGTACAGAGTAGTGGGGTGAAAGGCCAGAGGAGTTGTACAGAGTAGTGGGGTGAAAGGCCAGAGGAGTTGTACAGAGTAGTGGGGTGAAAGGCCAGAGGAGTTGTACAGAGTAGTGGGGTGAAAGGCCCAAAGAGCTGTACAGAGTAGTGGGGTGAAAGGCCAGAGGAGTTGTACAGAGTAGTGGGGTGAAAGGTCCGAGGAGCTGTACAGAGTAGTGGGGTGAAAGGCCCAAAGAGCTGTACAGAGTAGTGGGGTGAAAGGTCAGAGAAGCTGTACAGAGTAGTGGGGTGAAAGGTCCGAGGAGCTGTACAGAGTAGTGGGGTGAAAGGCCCAAAGAGCTGTACAGAGTAGTGGGGTGAAAGGTCAGAGAAGCTGTACAGAGTAGTGGGGTGAAAGGCCAGAGGAGTTGTACAGAGTAGTGGGGTGAAAGGCCAGAGGAGTTGTACAGAGTAGTGGGGTGAAAGGCCAGAGGAGTTGTACAGAGTAGTGGGGTGAAAGGCCCAAAGAGCTGTACAGAGTAGTGGGGTGAAAGGCCAGAGGAGTTGTACAGAGTAGTGGGGTGAAAGGTCCGAGGAGCTGTACAGAGTAGTGGGGTGAAAGGCCCAAAGAGCTGTACAGAGTAGTGGGGTGAAAGGTCAGAGAAGCTGTACAGAGTAGTGGGGTGAAAGGTCCGAGGAGCTGTACAGAGTAGTGGGGTGAAAGGCCCAAAGAGCTGTACAGAGTAGTGGGGTGAAAGGTCAGAGAAGCTGTACAGAGTAGTGGGGTGAAAGGCCCGAGGAGCTGTACAGAGTAGTGGGGTGAAAGGCCCGAGGAGCTGTACAGAGTAGTGGGGTGAAAGGCCCAAAGAGCTGTACAGAGTAGTGGGGTGAAAGGTCAGAGAAGCTGTACAGAGTAGTGGGGTGAAAGGCCCGAGGAGCTGTACAGAGTAGTGGGGTGAAAGGCCCGAGGAGCTGTACAGAGTAGTGGGGTGAAAGGCCCGAGGAGCTGTACAGAGTAGTGGGGTGAAAGGCCCGAGAAGCTGTACAGAGTAGTGGGGTGAAAGGCCAGAGGAGTTGTACAGAGTAGTGGGGTGAAAGGCCAGAGGAGTTGTACAGAGTAGTGGGGTGAAAGGCCAGAGGAGTTGTACAGAGAGGTAAGAAGTCTGAGGACCTGCACAGAGTTGTTGTTAGGTGAGAGGTCTGAGAATCTGTACCTGTGGAAGGAGGTACAGCCAGAACTGAGACCGGTCCCCTAAGATGACTGTTCTTTTACTCTCATCAATGAAAAATTAGGGCTGCCCTGGCAGGACGGATTCCAACTGGACCAAAGGCTACATGCACTTGATCCCCATAAAGGACTAAATAATAATACGTTTTAGAAGTCTAGTGAGACAACTTCCTTAAAGCCCACAACCAGCAATAATGCTTATTTTAAAGATTTGGATAAAAGGATGAAGGGTGTGGAGTGTTAGTTGCAGTCTCCCCTCACTTCCTCTCTATATGACAGTTGTTAGCACAAGAATTGGGAGGAAACAGGTGTCCGAGAAAGAAGGGAGAGGAAATCTCACAAACAGCAACATAAACTTTTGTTGTTTTGCATATGTAGGGAGAGGAAGAGTTAGAAAATCTGTGTTTTTTTATTTTAACTGTGTCCATTTTGGGAGGCCCACCTCACTTTCTGTCAAAGTTACAGGTATCTGACAGCGCAACAAGCAGGGGGGTGTTCCCAAAAGCATTTTAAACTAAAACAGACATTCTAAAGCTAGCCGTACACTGAAAGGTGTTTGTACAAATGTTCATAAAAAAATGTCATCAGTACATGCAATAATGCCATCAGAGACTTGACAAATGCTTTACGAAAGGAATTTAAAATTCAGTTTTTAACATTCAATTTTGCAATGAATGGAATTTCCCGAATGAAAACCACATTCGCATTTAGAATTTAATTAATTCAAGAACATTTTTCCAACCGACTCCTTAAATTTTTTTCATCACTACAGTAAAAAAGGACCCCTCTAACTATCAGAAAATCAAACTAATGTTCTAAAAAAAGAGAAATTTCATACAAAATGCTATTGGTGGGGTGGGGTGCGGTCCAGGTACCTAGTTATGATACATACCTGCTTCCACTTCCGCTCAGATCGCTGAGCGGAAGTTCTCCTCTCCCCCTCCCTTACTGCAGTCTTCTGGGACACGTCCCAGAAGACTGCCAGACCATTCACGATGTGCAGCACAAGTTTTACAGCCGGGTGCCCACAGTTGCGATGTCGATGCAGGGGAGAGAAGATGGGTGGAAGGGACGGCTCGGGTGAGCACATCACTGGATTGTGGAAAAGATGCGTGTTTATGAAAAGTCAGTAGCTACAGTTTTTGTAGCTGCCGACTTTTAATAAACACATAAAAAAACAAAAACACTGGAGCTCTGCTTTAAGCGCCAAGAACAATACTCTACACCAGACTTTGTTTTCATAGTAAAGGAAGCCACAGAAACTGTGGAACTCATGTGTATCCCATATAAAAGGGATGACAGGACCTGCTTCAAGTTATTTTAGTACTGCTATCCAGTGCTCATAGCTGTCTGGCAGCCAAGACCCTGGTCAGCGATAAAAGGGGACTTACCAGGACAGAGATATGTGAAGTGACATTTCTTCTGAAGGTACAAGCACCAGAACTGTTTTGCTTGTCCTTGCTTTACTGCTCATCAGTCACCAACCTGCTACATGCGAGCAGCCAGTGAAGTGCCTGTTATTTGTTATGCCCATGTTTGTTATAGACCAGTTACTTACTTGGTTCTTGCACAAAAAAGTCAATAATGGCAGCTCTCATACAGTTGCAATAAAAAGTATGTGAACCCTTTTGGAATTATATGGATTTCCGCACAAATTGGTCATAAAATGTGATCTGATCTTCATCTAAGTCACAACAATAGACAATCACAGTCTGCTTAATCTAATAACACACAAAGAATTAAATGTTACCATGTTTTTATTGAACACACCATGTAAACATTCACAGTGCAGGTGGAAAAAATAGGATTTTTATAACAGCTTACCTGTAAAATCCTTTTCTTGGAGTACACCACGGGACACAGAGCTAGTCATTACATAATGGGTTAAGGGTCACCAGCGGTGATTGGACACTGGCACAACCAATGGAAGACAGTTCCCCTCCATATAACCCCTCCCATCAGGGAAGTACCTCAGTTTTGTAGCAAAGCAGTAAGGTTCCCATAAGAAGGGTGGGACCTCTGTGTCCCGTGGTGTACTCCAAGAAAAGGATTTTACAGGTAAGCTGTTATAAAAATCCTATTTTCTTTATCGTACACCACGGGACACAGAGCTAGTCATTACATAATGGGACGTCCCAGAGCAATGCTCATATGAAGGGGGGGAGACACAGATCAACACAGGCCGCTTGCGGACCAGAAGCCCTATACTGCTGCCTGCAGCACACTTCGCCCAAAGGCGGAATCCTCATGTCCTTTCACATCTATTTGATAGAATTTGGAAAATGTATGGACTGAAGACCAAGTTGCAGCTTTACAGATCTGAGCCATCGAAGCCTGGTGGTGCACTGCCCATGAAGCACCTATCGCCCTGGTAGAGTGCGCCTTAACAGGAAAAGGAGGAGTCCTGTTCTTTAAACCACAAGCTTGAATAATTACTTGTCTAATCCACCTGGAAATGGTGGATTTTGATACCGCTTGGCCCTTCTTGGGCCCATCTGGTAAAATAAACAAAACATCTGTTTTACGTATCTGAGCGGTTGCTTGCAGATACACCTTTACCGCTCTCAGTAGATCTAGAGAGTGTAATAATTTTTCCCCCGCCGTCCGCGGGTTTGGAAAAAAGGAAGGCAGAACAATGTCTTGATTCAAGTGAAAAGCCGACACCACCTTAGGCAGAAAAGCCGGATGGGGTCGTAGTACGATTTTGTCCTTGTGACAAATTAGATAAGGCTCTTTACAAGAAAGAGCTGCTAGCTCTGATACTCTCCTAGCAGAAGCTATAGCAATCAGAAAGGCCAACTTCCTACTCAATATAATTAAAGGAATATGGCGAATAGGTTCAAAAGGTTGCTTTTGCAACACTGACAATACCAAATTCAAATCCCATGGACACAAGGGAGTCCTAACTGGAGGATTTATCCTCAGTACCCCCTTAATGAATGTCCGAACTAGGGAGTGAGATGCCAATGGTCTCTGAAAGAAGACTGATAGAGCCGATATTTGCCCTTTGATGGTGCTAAGGGCTAAATTCATATCCACTCCTAAGTGGCAAAAAGCAAGAATCCTACTTATTTCATACTTCTGAGGATTCCAACATCTGGATTCACACCAGGAAACGTATGCTCTCCAGACTCTCTGATAGATGAGTCTGGAGGCTGGCTTTCTAGCATTAATGAGCGTAGAAAGAGCCGGACCAGAGACCCCTCTCTTTTTAAAAATGTGGGTCTCAGCAGCCAGGCCGTCAACTTTAGCCTTTGTAAGGAAGGGTGGAATACTGGACCCTGTGACAGCAGGTCGTGTCGAAGTGGAAACTTCCAGGGCCTTCCTATCGCCATTTTTACAATCTCGGCGTACCAAGGCCTCCTGGGCCAGTTTGGGGCCACTAGGATTACTGGTATTCCCTCCTCCTTGATCCTGCGAAGCAGTCTTTGTAGAAGAGGGATCGGAGGGAATGCATAGATCAGTGAGAACTGATTCCATGGAGTTATTAGAGCGTCTGTATTATTAGAGCGTCTGTCCCGTAGGCTAGAGGATCTCTCGTTCTGGACACAAAGTTGTCCAATTTCTTGTTGAACCTGGCAGCTAGCAGGTCTACATCTGGGTTTCCCCATCTCAGACATATGACCTGAAAGATCTCGGGGTGAAGAGACCACTCTCCCGGTAGCAGCTGCTGACGACTCAGGTAGTCTGCTTGCCAATTTTCTATCCCTGGAATGAAGATTGCAGAAAGGCAAGGTACATGCTCTTCTGCCCATGCCAGGATCCGGTTCACCTCTCTTTGGGCTGCCCGACTGCGGGTGCCTCCTTGGTGATTGATGTAAGCTACTGCAGTAGCATTGTCGGATTGAACCCGAACTGGGTAGCCCTGTAACCTGTATGTCCAGGTTTTGAGGGCTAGATATACCGCCCGGATCTCTAGCACATTGATGGGCAGGATCCCCTGAGTCTTGGCCCAGGTTCCCTGGGTAGAAGCCTCCTCGAATACTGCACCCCAGCCCGATAGGCTGGCATCCCTAGATACCACCTTCCAGGCCACTGGGAGGAAGGACTTTCCCTTCCGTAAATTCCTGGCTTCTAGCCACCAATCGAAGCTGTGGCGTACTTGTGAGGACAGGCGCATGGGTATATCCAGAGCTTGGCTCTTCCTGTTCCAGGAAGCTAAAATATTGCCTTGAAGTAGTCTCGAATGAAACTGGGCGTAAGGGACCGCCTCGAAGGAGGCTACCATCTTTCCCAATAGTCTCATGCAAAGGCGAATAGACGGCCTCTTGTTTGCTTTGACCTTGTGGATCAGGTCTTTCAGAGACTGTATCTTCGGTTCTGGCAGGTATACCCCGTTTTGGGCTGTATCTATGATCATGCCCAGGTACACTATCCTTCTTTGGGCCTGGAGAGAGGATTTTTGTAAATTTATAATCCATCCTAAATGCTCCAGGTATCCTACTGTAGTGTGTACAGCGTGACCCAATCCCTCCTTTGACTGATCTATTACTAGTAGATCGTCCAGATAGGCTGTTACCGCAATGCCCCGTGTTCTTAGGTTTGCTAACAGAGGAGCTAGCACCTTTGTGAATACTATGGGCGCGGTGGCTACACCAAACGGCAGAGCCACAAATTGAAAGTGGCGATCTTCTACCGCAAACCTTAGGAATCTTTGGTGAGCGGGGAGGATGGGTATGTGTAAATGTGCGTCCTTGATATCTATGGGCGCCATGAATTTTCCGCCCTTTAAAGTGGCGGCCACGGATCGGATCGTTTCCATTCGAAAATGGCGATCGTTCAGGAACCGATTTAGGGATTTTAGATCCAGGATGGGTCTGACATCTCCATTTGGCTTTGGAATCACAAAGAGGTTTGAGTAAAAACCTGAACCTCGCTCTTTTTGGGGTACGTCTGTAACTACCCCTTGAGCCATTAAGTGATTCAAACCTTTGAAGAAGGATTCTCTTTTTTGTGGATCCTTGGAGAGTCTTGAACCTCGGAATTGAGAAGGTGGGATCTCTCGAAATTCCAGTTTGTACCCTGAGGATATTGTGGATACTACCCAATTGTCCTGGATTTCTGACCACCAAGTCGCTCAGAACTGACAAAGCCTTCCTCCCATTTCTCGGCCGAGCGGGGGCGCCCCTTCACTGAGAGGCTTTGGGGGCTTGCTTATTAGCTCTTGCACCCCACGGCTTCTTGTTCTTCTGAGCTTGCCCCTTGGCTTTTGTGGGCGGCTAAAACAGGCCGCCGCCACTGGTTGGAGTCAGATTTCCCTGGAGCTGGGGAGAGAGAGCGTTTAAAACAAGATCTCTTGTTTTTCTTTCTCTCAGGTAAAAGTCGTTTTACCACTTGATATCTTCTGTATATATTTTTCTAAATCTTCCCCAAATAGGCGTTCGCCATGGAACGGGAACTTGCCAACAGCTTTTTGCATGGGGTTTCCGCTGACCAATGCTTAAGCCAAAGTACTCTGCGCATCTGTACCAGCTGGAGTGTAAGGCGTGATGCCTGTATGATAGAATCTCTCATGGCATCCACTGTGAAGCATAAGGCTTTAGGCAAATTTTCCCAATTTCTAGCCTGCTCTGAAGGCAGTTCCTTCAGCCCCTGCTTTACCTGTTGGCTGATGACCTGACACATACCGACTGCTGCTACTGCAGGTTGGGTAATTGAGCCGGCCAAAAGGAAGGAGGATTTCAACTTCCTCTCAGAAGGATCTTTTAAACCCTTGTACATTATCCACCGGACATGTCAGGTTTTTATTTACACAAGAAATAGCCGCAACTACCGCAGGCAGGCTCCATTTCTTTAAAAAAAATTTCCCCCATAGGATAAAGAATGTTAAACCTTTTTGGAGGTGAGAAACGCTTATCTGGATGTTGCCAGTTTGCGTATATTAGATCCTCTAGTAACGGATGAACCGGGAAGGAGCATGCACCTTGCAGGGATCTTAATGACCCTAGGGAGGAGACAGGTAATTCCGTTACCTCCGCAGAGGTTAACTTAAATGCACTGCTATAGCATTGTACCTGTGACCTTAAAATCTGGCTCCTCATCCTCTGCTGATGTAGCCTCCTCCTCATCCTCCTCCCTCAGGTACTTCTGAAGGGAGGTCCAATACTGGAAGAGACCTGCTTCGCTTATTGTCCCTTTTTAGAGGACTTAGCGATTAAGGTAGCAATTTTTTCCTCCAGATTATTTAGGGCAGCTGATAAAGTGTCCTCAGTGACATATACAGGCCCAGGCTTCACTCGGGAAGCCGCCATACCTGACAGAGGTAATGGCTCATCCTGAACAGGTGCATTTAGCAACACAGGAGAGAAAGGTACCGAGTCAGCACAGTTAGAGCCTCCTCTCAGGCGGTGGTGCTTTCTTATCTCTTTTTGTCCGTATTACTTCCCCTGGAAGGCTTACTGTTTAGACAAAATACAAGGTACCTAAATGCATATACTACCGTGTTCAGTTTAGCAAATACATTAAGTATGCAACTTTTAACACATAACTATGCATAACATGGATGTCTTCTAGGAAGTACCCAATCCAACCACATGGAGTCTTACGTCCCTGTATAGCTGCTGTGTTTCTCTGCCAGGAACAAGAGAACTAACGAGCTTGCTTGCTGCTGCAGTGCTTCTCACACTGACAGTCTTTTAAATTTGGCGCCGTTTCTGTGCCTGCGCGCGCCACGTGCCCGCGCACGCCTTCGCCCCCCCCTCCGATAAAGCGCGCTCCTGCGCGCGCGCGCGCGCGGCCCTTAGCGCTATGGCGGTGGCCATAGTGAGAGAGGACTCTCATCAGCCCTTGTTCCCACTTACCTGCATCTGCAGGTGTCTGGTCGGCCACCGAAAGGAGGATCGGGGTGCCCCAGCAAGCTCAGCAGCGGAGGTGACGAGCAGTGTACTTCGCCGAAGCCGACACTGAACAGAGTGAGGTGAGTATATTCAGCTCTTTACTCCCCCCAGTGGTGGAAAAAAAGAAGACATCCACTTCTTGAAAAAGGTCCCAACCTAGTTATGGACCTTCTAATCTCACCTTATCCACGCCGCAGGTTTTTCTGCTGAAAGATTTCAGACAGATACCAAACTTCACCCTTCACGGTGGGCTATGTGTGCCAACCTTCAGGGATATGGGTTCCTATTTAAAGGATACCTCTCCCCTGGGCCTTGTACAAGACTCTTACCAGGACTTTATAGCGAAATAGCGAAAGTGCTGGATCTTAGAGCCCAGTCCTCCGAAGAGAGACATTACAGGCGACGCCTCATGGATGAGGCCCGGATCCCATCCAGATTCAGCTCATTTGTAGGCGTCTTGGATGGATCCGAAAGCATAGCTCTTTTACCCTAAGAGGGTCTCTTTGGTAGAGCTTTCCTTTAGCACCTCCTAACGCGTCCAACACCTTTCGACACTGGCGAAAAAACTGAGGTACTTCCCTGATGGGAGGGGTTATATGGAGGGGAACTGTCTTCCATTGGTTGTGCCAGTGTCCAATCACCGCTGGTGACCCTTAACCCATTATGTAATGACTAGCTCTGTGTCCCGTGGTGTACGATAAAGAAAGTATGTAAACCCCTAGACTAATGAGATCTCCAAGAGCTAATTGGAGTGAGGTGTCAGCCAACTGGAGTCCAATCGATGAGATTGGAAGTGTTGGTTACAGCTGCCCTGCCCTATAAAAAAAAAAAAAAAAAACACACACACCAGTTCTGGGTTTGCTTTTCACAGGAAGCATTGCCTGATGTGAATGATGCCTCGCACAAAAGAGCTCTCAGAAGACCTACGATTAAGAATTGTTGACCTGCATAAAGCTGGAAAGGGTTTTAAAAGAATCTCCAAAAGCCTTGCTGTTCATCAGTCCACGGTAAGACAAATTGTCTATAAATGGAGAAAGTTCAGCACTGCTGCTACTCTCCCTAGGAGTGGGCGTCCTGTAAAGATGACTGCAAGAGCACAGCGCAGACCGCTCAATGAGGTGAAGAAGAATCCTAGAGTGTCAGCTAAAGACTTACAAAAGTCTCTGGCATATGCCAACATCCCTGTTAGCGAATCTACGATATGTAAAACACTAAACAAGAATGGATTTCATGGGAGGATACCACAGAGGAAGCCACTGCTGTCCAAAAAAAACATTGCTGCATGTTTACAGTTTGCACAAGAGCACCTGGATGTTCCACAGCAGTACTGGCAAAATATTCTGTGGACAGATGAAACAAAGTTGAGTTGCTTGGAAGAAACACACAACACTATGTGTGGAGAAAAAGAGGCACAGCACACCAACGTCAAAACCTCATCCCAACTGTGAAGTATGGTGGTGGGGGCATCATGGTTTGGGGCTGCTTTGCTGCGTCAAGGCCTGGACGGATTGCTATCATCGAAGGAAAAATTTATTCCCAAGTTTATCAAGACATTTTGCAGGAGAACTTAAGGCCATCTGTCCACCAGCTGAAGCTCAACAGAAGATGGGTGTTGCAACAGGACAACGACCCAAAGCATAGAAGTAAATCAACAACAGAATGGCTTAAACAGAAGAAAATACGCCTTCTGGAGTGGCCCAGTCAGATTCCTGACCTCAACCCGATTGAGAGGTTGTGTCATGACCTCAAGAAAGCGATTCACACCAGACATTCCAAGAATCTTGCTGAACTGAAACGGTTCTGTAAAGAGGAATGGTCAAGAATTTCTCCTGACCGTTGTGCACGTCTGATCTGCAACTACAGGAAACGTTTGGTTGAAGTTATTGCTGCCAAAGGCGGTTCAACCAGTTATTAAATCCAAGGGTTCACATACTTTTTCCACCTGCACTGTGAATGTTTACATGGTGTGTTCAATAAAAACATGGTAACATTTAATTCTTTGTGTGTTATTAGTTTAAGAAGACTGTGATTGTCTATTGTAGTGACTTAGATGAAGATCAGATCACATTTTATGACCACTTTGTGCAGAAATCCATATCATTCCAAAAAGGTTCACATACTTTTTATTGCAATTGTATATTGGTTCTGCCAGGTTTCTTTAAAGTGGACGTAAACCCGAAAAAAATTTAGATTTTTTTTTTTTGCTGTCACAATGTAGAGTATAAGATTTCCTATCATTTGTGCCAGGTCTTGCCACATAGAGTTAATCCAGCTCTGAGCAATCCTCTTTTATTGTTCAGCGAGATAAAAACGGACAAACAGAGAAAAACCTTTGTCCGTTCCGCCCCCTTGCTTTGAGTGACAGGTTATTTACATATCTCGTGCACTAGCTTTAGACAGGCATTATTTTTTAATCCCCACTCCTTTTCTGAAGTCATGTGGTTACTTTCTTTCTCGTACATCACGGGACACAGAGCGACATAGTCATTACTATGTGGGTTATATAGATACCTTCAGGTGCTGGCACTGGCAACTTCCAAAACCGGAAGTACCCTCCCCTATATAAGCCCCTCCCATCCGGGAGTACCTCAGTTTTTTGCCAGTGTCTAAGGTGTTGGCCAAGAAGTAACATGTGTTTTTCACTGAGCTTGCGTACAGGTTCTTTTGGGCCTCAGTAAGCTATTCCGGATCCGACCAAAAAAGCTTCATAGCTAAACGGTCGGTACCTGGGCCTTGCAAGAGAAGAGCAAGGTTTTGCCTGTAATGCCTCTCTTAGGAGGGCTGGACCCTGGGATCCAGAGCTCTGGTCATACCCACGACCAAGATGTTTTCTGTGCAGGGTGCTATACAGGTCCAGGGGAGTGGAATCCTTGGGAACCCGGTCCCTGAAGGTTTGATTACAATGCCTGCCGTGATAGGTGAAGTTTGGGCTTCTGTGGACCAAACAGAGTCCTGCGGCGAGGAAAAGGTAAGTGGGGGCCCTCAGGAACTTGGTTCTATTGGGGGACCCCCAAGCCTATTTTGTCTTTCTGCCTGTTACCTAAGGTATTCCCGCTAAATATTCTGTGCATGCCTGTTACTACTGAGAAAATGTAAATTTTTTTATAGTAGGCAAGAAAAAAAAAAAGAAAAGAAAATTAAGACCGCGGTACCTGTGTTAAACACTAGAGGCCGCTATGGTTCTTTTTTCTTGTAATGTGGATTTTTTTCTTCCGAAGTCAAATCCAGGCAGTTGGTAAGTTCTCTGCTGGGAAGCTGTCTCCTCTGCCCTGTTGCTGCGCTCATCCATCCCCGGGCCCTGCGGCAGGGACCCTGGCTCCCATCTAGCTCCTTGTTTTTTCAAAAAAGGCGCCAAAGGCGCACGTGCGCGTGCACGCGCCTCTCTATATAGAGGTGATCTGGAAAAAGGGGCGGAGCGGGTGGATGACGCTCGGTGTGCGCCGCGGCGCTACTGCGCATGTGCGGGCGTCCAGCATGTTTAAAGGCAATCAAGCTGGCTATTGAAGTGCACAAACAGAGCTAGCAACAGTAAAAAGGCACACAGAGGCGGTTGATGCAGGCATCCCCTAGAAAGGCACTTTAGTAGACACCAACTGATATATAGCAGCAATTGTGCTAGACTATTCTCAGTAAAAGTGGTGTATTACGGCTGGAATACCTCAGCTTTGGGCTTAGGAATATGCCGTCCAGAAGCTCCGGAACTAAATCTTCCAGGAAGCGAAAGGGGTCTCCATCGGGCTCTGAGGATCTTGGGCATGCTTCTGCTGCACCAGTCTCCCCTGAAAATTCTGAGGTTAGTGACCGTAGAGACCCCGCAGGAATACCTGGTACTGTGGCTGTCCTCAGTTCACCTGCTCCTGTGTATGTAACAGAGGAGGTTTTTTCCTCAGCTCTGGGAGGATTAGAAGAGAGATTGTCAACATTAATCGCTGCCTCCCTGTCACAGGGAAAGCACGCCCGATCTCCGTCTCCTCCTTCAGAGTACCTGTTAGCGGAGCAACAGTCCCATACAGGGATCGACCTGCCTGAAGGGGATCAGGAGGAGGTTGATTCTGTTATAGAGGAATCAACTGTGGAGGAACCTTTCTCAGCATCTCAAGCTGAAAGATTATGGGTTCAGTCTTTGACTAACATGGTCCGATCAGCATTTAAAATGCACCTTGCGGAACCATCAACCACTACTGTCTCCTTGCTGGGGTCGCTAAAAGCTCCCCAGACTGTCTGTTCCTTTCCACTTCACCCTTTATTAGAAGGGCTCATGTACCAGGATTGGGAACATCCTGATAAAATATTTACTCCCCCCAAGAGATTTCCGGTGGTCTATCCCATGGAGGATAAGTTCATCAAAAAATGGAGGGTCCCTACAGTGGACGCAGCCATCTCTTGTGTGAATAAATCACTGACATGTCCAGTGGATAATGTCCAAATGTTCAAGGACCCAATAGATAAAAAATTGGAGTCCTTATTAAAATCTGCTTTTTCTACAGCAGGCTTGGTGACACAACCAGCAGTGGCAGCTATTGGGGTCTGCCAAGCAGTGAAGGATCAGTTGAAACAAGTCTTAAGGGACTTGCCAGATCAGCAGGCCCTTGCCCTAGCTGATCTACCTAGAGCCTTATGCTTTGCGGTTGACGCCATAAAGGATTCAATCCATCAGGCCTCCCGCCTTACGCTGTCTGTAGTACATATGCGCAGGCTTCTATGGCTCAAAAACTGGTCTGCTGAAGCTCCCTGTAAAAAATTGCTGGTTAGCTTCCCATTTCATGGTGAACGCTTATTTGGGGAAGACCTGTACAAATATATCCAGAAAATTTCCAACGGTAAAAGTACACTCTTGCCGGTTAAAAACAGAGTTAGAGGTCCCTCTTTTAAGAGGCCTGCTTCTCCAGTCCCTGGGGCATCGGCTGTGAAACAGTTCCGACGGCCTCCTCGGTCAAATCCCGGGGGTAAAAATCAGGGATAATCGTGGGTAATAAAAAACCCTGGGTCAGGAGAGGTACAAAACCTCCCCCAAAGTCAAATGCATGAAGGGTTGCCCCACTCAATCGGGTGGGGGGAAGACTCCAGTTGTTCGCAGAGACCTGGCGGGACACGATCAGAGACAGATGGGTGCTCTCCGCAGTAAGTCTGGGATACAGATTGGAGTTAAAAGACTCTCCTCCTTCCCATTTTATGAGGTCAAACGTGCCAAGGGATCCCCGGAAGAGAGAGTCCCTCCTGTTGGCACTAGAACAACTATTGCTCCAAGGAGTAATTATGGAGGTTCCCCTGGAAGAATGGGGGTTCGGGTTTTACTCAAACCTCTTTACAGTCCCAAAGCCAAACGGGGACGTGAGGCCCATATTAAATCTGAAAGGGCTAAACAAATTCCTGCATATCAGGACTTTCCGGATGGAGTCGATCCGATCGGTGGCCACTGCCCTACAAGGGGAGGAATGGTTAGCCTCGATCGACATTAAAGATGCTTATTTGCACATTCCCATCTTTCCAGTCCACCAAAAATGTCTACGCTTTGCAGTAGAAGGGCGCCATTTTCAGTTCAGAGCCTTACCCTTCGGTCTGGCCACAGCACCACGAGTGTTTACAAAAATTCTGGCCCCATTATTGGCCAATCTAAGAACGCAAGGTGTAACGATAATGGCATATCTAGACGACTTGTTGCTGATAGACCACTCAGTGAAAAAACTAGAAGTGGTCGTTCACAAGACAATCAAGTATCTGGAATCTCACGGTTGGATTATCAACCGAGACAAGTCGGCCCTAAAACCAGTCAAAAGTCTGGAATACTTGGGGCTAAGGCTAGATTCAGGCCAGAAGAAAATATTCTTGCCTCGAAAAAAGGTGTTGTCTTTGAGAGATTTGATCCACTTAGTGGGTACAAAAAGACAGCCGTCCATACGCCTGTGTATGAGGCTGCTGGGAAAAATGGTGGCATCATTCGAAGCAGTACCCTACGGTCAATTCCATTCAAGGAATTTGCAAAGGGCCATACTGTCAGCCTGGAACAAGAAAGTTCAGGCCCTAGACTTACCAATGTCCTTGTCCCCTTCCGTTCGCAAGAGCCTCCGTTGGTGATTGGTTCCCCAGAATCTGGAAAAAGGGAAATCCTTCAGTCCGATTTCTTGGAAGGTGGTCACTACAGATGCCAGCCTTATAGGCTGGGGAGCAGTACTGGAGCAATGGTCTCTCCAGGGCAGATGGTCGGATGCGGAAAAGGCCCTGCCCATCAATCTCTTAGAGATACAAGCAGCCCGGTATGCCCTAGTAGCATGGACATCCAAACTCCAAGGGTCCCCTGTCAGAATTCAATCAGACAATGCCACGGCAGTGGCATACATCAATCATCAGGGTGGCACCAGGAGTCGTGCAGCCCAGAGGGAAGTAAATTCATCCTGAAATGGGCAGAAAGATATGTCCCAGCCATATCCGCGGTATTCATTCCAGGAGTGGAGAATTGGAAGGCGGACTTTCTAAGTCGCCAACAATTATGCCCAGGGGAATGGTCCCTTCACCCCGAGGTTTTTCGGACAATATGTCAGCGGTGGGGAACACCGGATGTAGATCTGCAAGCATCCAGATTCAACGCAAAGGTGGACAGGTTTGTCTCTTGGACAAGGGATCCCCTAGCTTGCGGCTCGGATGCCCTAGTGTTCCCTTGGGATCAGTTCAAGCTGATATATGCATTCCCACCGCCACAATTGTTACCTCGATTACTCCGCAGAATCAGGGTAGAAAAGAAACCAGTGATTCTGGTGGCTCCAGCGTGGCCCCGAAGAGCATGGTACGCGGAGATTGTAAAAATGTCAGTGGGGAGTCCTTGGACTCTCCCACATCGTCCGGACCTGCTTTCGCAAGGACCGATATACCACCCTTCCTTACCAGCCCTAGGTTTGACGGCCTGGCTATTGAAGCCCACATTCTAAAAAAGAGAGGGCTCTCTAATCCTGTGGTATCTACCATGATCAATGCCAGGAAGCCGGTATCCAGGCAGATCTACTATAGAATCTGGAAGGCGTACATTGCCTGGTGTGAGGCCAAGAAATGGCATCCACGTAAGTACGTAATAGGTAGGATTCTGGACTTCCTACAGTGGGCTGTAGATAGGAAGCTTGCCTTGAGTACTATCAAGGGTCAGATTTCGGCCTTGTCAATATTTTTTCAGAGGCCCTTGGCTTCGCATTCACTAGTCAAAGCCTTTATACAAGGAGTGATGCGTATTAGCCCTCCGGTTAATATTCCCATATGTCCATGGGACTTAAACCTGGTTCTGTCGGTTCTACAGAAACAACCATTTGAACCATTACAGCATATTTCCCTGGTTCTTCTCACCAGGAAATTGATTTTTCTAGTAGCCATTTGTTCGGCTAAAAGAGTGTTGGAATTAGCAGCTATGTCCTGTAAGGAGCCATATCTGGTTATCCATAAGGACAGAGTAGTGTTACGTCCTCATCCAGCCTTTCTTCCTAAGGTGGTATCGAGGTTTCATTTGAACCAAGATGTGGTTCTTCCTTCGTTTTTTCCCAAACCTAGTTCGGTAGAGGAAAAGTTATTACATTCTTTGGATGTAGTAAGAGCAGTTAAAGCTTATCTAAAAGCCACTGCTCAGATTCGCAGAACGGATACTTTGTTTATTCTGCCGGAAGGCCCCAGAAAGGGTCAGGCAGCGTCAAAATCTACTTTAGCCAAGTGGATTCGACAGGTCATAATGCAAGCCTATGGCTTGAGAAGGAGACCGCCTCCATTCAAAGTTAGAGCGCACTCCACGAGAGCAGTTGGAACTTCATGGGCAGTGCATCACCAGGCCTCCCTGGCTCAAATCTGTAAGGCCGCAACATGGTCTTCAGTACACACGTTTACTAGGTTCTACCAGGTGGACGTTAGAAGTCAGGAGGATGTCGCCTTTGGGCGCAGTGTGTTGCAGGCTGCAAAAGATCCTCATGTCTGATAGCGCTCAGCTTATGTATGGTGTATCCCCCCCCTCATTGGGCATTGCTTTAGGACATCCCACATAGTAATGACTATGTCGCTCTGTGTCCCGTGATGTACGAGAAAGAAAATAGGATTTTTATAACAGCTTACCTGTAAAATCCTTTTCTTGGAGTACATCACGGGACACAGAGCTCCCACCCCTCTTTTGGGGACACTTATTGCTTTGCTACAAAACTGAGGTACTCCCGGATGGGAGGGGCTTATATAGGGGAGGGTACTTCCGGTTTTGGAAGTTGCCAGTGCCAGCACCTGAAGGTATCTATATAACCCACATAGTAATGACTATGTCGCTCTGTGTCCCGTGATGTACTCCAAGAAAAGGATTTTACAGGTAAGCTGTTATAAAAATCCTATTTTTCTGGATTTTGACTGGATGTTAGTGATCATAGCAGAAGGAATACACAGGAGAAAATGCATGTTGACAAGGGGAGTGTAGAGGTGGGTGGGGAGTCTACTGACATCACGACTCCACCCACCGAGCTCCAGACAAAAGATCCACCCACAGAATCTGCAGTTTTTCAGTTCTTATAACAGACAGAGGAGAGACATTTAACAGGTAAGGATACATGCAGGAGGCATCTATATCCTTATAGATCAGCACTATGGCAGTAGGTTAGAAAGCAAGAGAGTGGGTTTACATCCACTTTAACTGCAAGAGTGAACAACTACTTTATTTATGTCACTTTAAGACCCCTTTCACACTGGGGCGGGCAGGTGCGGTGGCGGTATAGCAGCGCGATTTTCAGCGCTGCTATACTGTCGTTCTTACCGCGGTATGCGGTCGCTATGGGGGTTAATTTAACCCCCGCTAGCGGCCGAAAAAGGGTTAATACCGCCCGCAAATCGCGGCTATTGCCGCGGTTTGCGGGCGGTATTACCGCGCTGTCCCATTGATTTCAATGGGAGACCGCGGTAAAGGAGCGGTGAACACACCGCTCCTTTACCGCTGTAAAGAAGCGGCTAGCAGGACTTTTGGGGCGGTCCTGCTAGCGCACCGCTTCAGTGTGAAAGCCTTCGGGCTTTCACATTGAAGACACAGGGCAGAATTTTTTCATGCGGTATAACAGCGCTATTATTAGCGCTAAACAGCATGAAAAACGCCCCAGTGTGAAAGGGGCCTAAGTTTTAGCTTTTGAATGTGTAGTTTACAGCATTTTAACATAAAAGCCAAATTTGTGTAAGCCCAGGTTCACACTGGGCTGCGAGAGTGAAGCCGTGCGAATTCAGCTGAACTCGCACGATTTCACTCCCGCTGGTCAGTCCCAATTTTGGCCGCGATTACAGAGACATCTGTACAGGTTTCTGCACAGATGTCAATGTAAATCGCCGGCCAAAATCGCAAAAAGTAGTACAGAAACTACTTTTTGAAATCTGTGCAGTGCCGCAGATGCGGCATCGCATCGATTAGGACGGTGCCATTGCCGGCAATTTGTGGCAAATACCGCCGTTTTGACATGCCAAATCGCATGTCAAAACACACCAGTGTAAACCAGGGCTAAAGCGGGGTGCATATTTATAAAGCTGTGAATTTGATATTTGTTAAACATTCACTGTAACCAACTAAGTGCCAGGAGCCATTTTAAAATGGCACAGTAATAGCAACAAGGGCTATTTGTCCGAGCACCGTTTCAAAACGGCACCTGGACTCTGAGGCTCTTGTGGGTCCCAGTCAGCATTGTAGGTGGGAACTGCTGGCATCTGGCACAAAGCCCAGGAGCTGAGCTGACAAGATCATGGGTGTCTGAACTTGCTACACAGCGCTTCATAGAAGTGCTTGTAGCAGATCACTGTATACGTAATGCTTTCACATGAAGGGGGGTCTATTTCAGGTCTCCCCTGACCAGATCCAGACCTCCCTATTAACCATTTCAGGACCAAGCCCATTTTTTACACTTGTTGTTTACAATTTAAAACCTCTTTTTTTTTTTAGCTAAAAAATTACTTAGAACCCCCAAACATTACATCTTTTTTTCAGACCTCCTAAAGCAGTGGCGGCAAACCTTGGCACCCCAGATGTTTTGGAACTACATTTCCCATGATGTTCAACTACACTGCAGAGTGCATGAGCATCATGGGAAATGTAGTTCCAAAACATCTGGGGTGCCGAGGTTCACCATCACTGCCCCAGACTAAAATGGCAGTTGTTGCAATACTTTATGTCACACCGTATTTACGCAGCGGTCTTACAAATGCAATTTTTTTAGAAAAAAATACACTTTTTTTAAATAAAACATAAGAAATCAGTAAAGTTAGCCCAATTGTTTTCTACATTGTGAAAGATAATGTTACGTCGAGTAAATTGATATCCAACATGTCATGCTTCAAAATTGCGCCCGCTCATGGAATGGAGACAAATTTTGACACTTAGAAATCTCCATAGGTGACATTTACAAATTTCTACAGGTTACCAGTTTTAAGTTACAGAGGAGGCATTTTGCTAGAATTATTGCTCTCGCTCCAACGATACCTCGCATGTGTGGTTAAAACACCGTTTACATAAGTAGGAGCAAATTACGTATGCGTTCGCTTCTGCACACGAGCACGGAGGGACAGGGCACTTTAAAAAAATATATATATTTTTTACACTGTCCCTTTAAAAAAAAAAAAAATTTGAATCACTTTTTTTTACTATTACAAGGAATGTAAACATCCTAAATGTGAGATCCGGGATCAAAAAGACCTCACATTTGCACTTAAAAGCAATAAAAATAAATAAAAAATTGTCCCTTTAAGGCCATTGGGCGCACCAATCCCCCCCCCCCCCACCATGTTAAGGGCATCTGGCCTGGTATGGTTCAGGAGGGGGTTCCCCTTTCCTGACCTGCCGGGCTGCGTGCTCGGATAAGGGTCTGGTATGGATTTTGGGGGGGTGGGACACTGTTTTTTTGGCGTGGGGGTTCCCTTTAAAATCCATACCAGACCGAAGGATCCGATATTGTATGGTCTTGGAGGGGGAACCCAATGCCATTTAAAAAAAAATAAAAAATTATTTGCCGTGGAGTATCTCCTAATTCATACCGGAATCAAAGGTCCTGGTATTGTTGGGATCAAAGTGGGCTTCCGTTCATTGAAGTTGGACTTCAAGTCACAGGGCAAAGTTGGATCCACAGTCGTATGACTGTCGTGTCGTGTCGTACCGGTGTGAACCCAGCCTAAGGCCTCATGTCCACGGACGTTTTTACAGCCGCGTTTTTGAGCTTTTTTTACAGCTTAAAAACGCCTGTCCATGTTAGTCTATAGCTTCATGCCCACCTAGGCGTTTTTGAGCTGCAAATAGCATAGACGTTTTTAAGCTGTAAAAAAAACCCAGGACCAGTGCGTTCCGCGGCGTTAGGCATACAAAAACGCGAAGCGTTAAAAAACACGAAAAAACGTCACAACAGGTGAACCACTATATCACAAAACTAGAATGCATTTGTGAAATAACGCATGTATTTTTTAGTGAATTGCCTACATTTGAGATAAATGACACACAAGTTTTGTGCAAAAAAAAAAAAAGAAGCAGCATGGAGAGTAAAGTCGTTAAAACATTTGAACCAAAAAGATACCCCTGCAGTGAATGTCACATTCACAGCTTTATAAAGATACCCGCCAGTATGGTTTTAAATCAGCACCAAGAGAAGAGAACTGAATCTAAAACTTCACAGCAATGTAAACTTTATATAATGGTTCAACCAGTTTTGAAAGTCAGGAAGCATTTCCCGCTCATGCAAATTACCGGGAAGTCATTGCAATGGCAGCTATATAGAAACACACAAAGCTGTGATCACCAGTACAGACAGATCACTGGATGTGTGTTCCTGGGCAGTGCAAAGTAAACTCTGCAGATGGGGGGACCAGGGCCAGCAAAAGATACACAGAAGGTGGTGATCATCGTAAGGCTAGGTTCACACTGCTACAATCCAATGTTCAGTGTGTAGTAGAGCTGCATGATTAATCATTGAAGAATCAGATCGCGATCCCCCCCGCGATCTGAAAGCATTTTCCCGATTCTATGCAGAGTTCTCTACTGACAGCTGACTAGAAAGAAAAAAAAATAGGATTTTTATAACAGCTTACCTGTAAAATCCTTTTCTTGGAGTACATCACGGGACACAGAGCGACATAGTCATTACTAATGGGTTATATAGTTACCGTCAGGTGCTGGCACTGGCAACTTCCAAAACCGGAAGTACCCTCCCCTATATAAGCCCCTCCCATCCGGGAGCACCTCAGTTTTGTAGCAAAGCAATAAGTGTCCCCAAAGAGGGGCGGGAGCTCTGTGTCCCGTGATGTACTCCAAGAAAAGGATTTTACAGGTAAGCTGTTATAAAAATCCTATTTTCTTTCTCGTACATCACGGGACACAGAGCGACATAGTCATTACTAATGGGATGTCCTAAAGCAATGCCAAATGAGGGGGGGGATACACCATATATAAGCTGAGCGCTATCAGACATGAGGATCTTTTGCGGCCTGCAACACACTGCGCCCAAAGGCGACATCCTCCTGACTTCTAACGTCCACCTGGTAGAACCTAGTAAACGTGTGTACTGAAGACCATGTTGCGGCCTTACAGACTTGAGCCAGGGAGGCCTGGTGATGCACTGCCCATGAAGTTCCAACTGCTCTCGTGGAGTGCGCCCTAACTTTGAACGGAGGCGGTCTACTTCTCAAGCTATAGGCTTGTATTATGACCTGTCGAATCCACTTGGCTAAAGTAGATTTTGACGCTGCCTGACCCTTTCTGGGGCCTTCCGGCAGAATAAACAAAGTATCCGTTCTGCGAATCTGAGCAGTGGCTTTTAGATAAGCTTTAACTGCTCTTACTACATCCAAAGAATGCAATAACTTTTCCTCTACCGAAGTAGGCTTGGGGAAAAAAGAAGGAAGAACCACATCTTGGTTCAAATGAAAACTCGATACCACCTTAGGAAGAAAGGCTGGATGAGGACGTAACACTACTCTGTCCTTATGGATAACCAGATATGGCTCCCTACAGGACATAGCTGCTAATTCCGATACTCTTTTAGCCGAACAAATGGCTACTAGAAAAATCAATTTCCTGGTGAGAAGCACTAAGGAAATATGCTGTAATGGTTCAAATGGTTGTTTCTGTAGAACCGACAGAACCAAGTTTAGATCCCATGGACATATGGGAATATTAACCGGAGGACTAATACGCATCACTCCTTGTATAAAGGCTTTGACTAGAGAATGCGAAGCCAAGGGCCTTTGAAAAAATATTGACAAGGCCGAAATCTGACCTTTGATAGTACTCAAGGCAAGCTTCCTATCTACAGCCCATTGTAGGAAGTCCAGAATTCTACCTATTACATATTTACGTGGATGCCATTTCCTGGCCTCACACCAGGCGATGTACGCCTTCCAGATTCTATAGTAGATCTGCCTGGATACCGGTTTCCTGGCATTGATCATGGTAGACACCACAGCATTAGAGAGCCCTCTCCTTTTTAGAATGTGGGCTTCAATAGCCAGGCCGTCAAACCTAGGGCTGGTAAGGAAGGGTGGTATATCGGTCCCTGCGAAAGCAGGTCCGGACGATGTGGGAGGGTCCAAGGACTCCCCACAGACATTTTTACAATCTCCGCGTACCATGCTCTTCGGGGCCACGCTGGAGCCACCAGAATCACTGGTTTCTTTTCTACCCTGATTCTGCGGAGTAATCGAGGTAACAATTGTGGCGGTGGGAATGCATATATCAGCTTGAACTGATCCCAAGGGAACACTAGGGCATCCGAGCCGCACGCTAGGGGATCCCTTGTCCAAGAGACAAACCTGTCCACTTTCGTGTTGAACCTGGATGCTAGCAGATCTACATCCGGTGTTCCCCACCGCTGACATATTGTCCGGAAAACCTCGGGATGAAGGGACCATTCCCCTGGGCATAATTGTTGGCAACTTAGAAAGTCCGCCTTCCAATTCTCCACTCCTGGAATGAATACCGCAGATATGGCTGGGACATATTTTTCTGCCCATTTCAGGATGTAATTTACTTCCCTCTGGGCTGCACGACTCCTGGTGCCCCCCTGATGATTGATATATGCCACTGCTGTGGCATTGTCTGATTGCATTCTGACAGGGGACCCTTGGAGTTTGGATGTCCATGCTACTAGGGCATACCGGGCTGCTCGTATCTCTAAGAGATTGATGGGCAGGGCCTTTTCTGCATCCGACCATCTGCCCTGGAGAGACTATTGCTCCAGTACTGCTCCCCAGCCTATAAGGCTGGCATCTGTAGTGACCACCTTCCAAGAAATCGGACTGAAGGATTTCCTTTTTTCCAGATTCTGGGGAACCAACCACCAACGGAGGCTCTTGCGAACGGAAGGGGACAAGGACATTGTAAGTCTAGGGCCTGAACTTTTTTGTTCCAGGCTGACAGTATGGCCCCTTGCAAATTCCTTGAATGGAATTGACCGTAGGGTACTGCTTCGAATGATGCCACCATTTTTCCCAGCAGCCTCATATACAGGCGTATGGACGGCTGTCTTTTTTGTACCCACTAAGTGGATCAAATCTTTCAAAGACAACATCTTTCCTCGAGGCAAGAATATTTTTCTGTGGCCTGAATCCAACCTTAGCCCCAAGTATTCCAGACTTTTGACTGGTTTTTAGGGCTGACTTGTCTCGGTTGATAATCCAACCGTGAGATTCCAGATACTTGATCGTCTTGTGAACGACCACGTCTAGTTTTTTCACTGAGTGGTCTATCAGCAACAAGTCATCCAGATATGCCATTATCATTACACCTTGTGTTCTTAGATTGGCCAATAAAGGGCCAGAATTTTTGTAAACACTCGTGGTGCTGTGGCCAAACCGAAGGGTAAGGCTCTGAACTGAAAATGGCGCCCTTCTACTGCAAAGCGTAGAAATTTTTGGTGGACTGGAAAGATGGGAATGTGCAAATAAGCATCTTTGATGTCGATCGTGGCTAACCAATCCTCCCCTTGTAGGGCAGTGGCCACCGATCGGATCGACTCCATCGGAAAGTCCTGATATACAGGAATTTGTATAGCCCTTTTAGAATTAATATGGGCCTCCCGTCCGCGTTTGCTTCGGGACTGTAAAGAGGTTTGAGTAAAACCCGAACCCTCATTCTTCCAGGGGAACCTCCATAATTACTCCTTGGAGCAATAGTTGTTCTAGTGCCAACAGGAGGGACTCTCTCTTCCGGGGATCCCTTGGCACGTTTGACCTCAAAAATGGGAAGGAGGAGAGTCTTTTAACTCCAAACTGTATCCCAAACCTACTGCGGAGAGCACCTATCTGTCTTGATCGTGTCCCGCCAGGTCTCTTGCGAACAACTGGAGTCCTCCCCCCACCCGACTGAGTGGGGGCTTCATGAATTTAACTTTGGGGGAGGTTTTGTACCTCCCCTAACCCAGGGTTTCTCATTACCCTGCTACTGTCCCTGTTTTTTACCCCCGGGATTTGACCGAGGAGGCCGTCGGAACTGTTACACAGCCGATGCCCCAGGGACTGGAGAAGCAGGCCTCTTAAAGAGGGACCTCTAACTCTGCTTTTAACCGGCAAGAGCGTATTTTTACCGCTGGAAATTTTCTGGATATATTTGTCCAGGTTTTCCCTGAATAAGCGTTCACCATGAAATGGGACGCTAACCAGCCATTCTTTACAGGGAGCTTCAGCAGACCAGTTTTTGAGCCATAGGCGCCTACGCATATGTACTATAGACAGCGTAAGGCGGGAGGCCTGATGGACTGAATCCTCTATGGCATCAACCGCAAAGCCTAAGGCTCTAGGTAGATCAGCTAGGGCAAAGCCTGCTGATCTGTCAAGTCCCTCAAGACCTGTTTCAACTGATCCTTCACTGCTTAGCAGACCCCAATAGCTGCTACTGCTGGTTGTATCACCAAGCAGATTTTCATAAGGACTCCAATCTTTTATCTATTGGGTTCTTGAACATTTGGACATTATCCACTGGACATGTCAGTGATTTATACATACAAGAGATGGCTGCGTCCATTGTAGGGACCTTCCATTTTTTTTTTTTTTTTGATGAACTTATCCTCCATGGGATAGACCACCGGAAATCTCTTGGGGGAATAAATATTTTCTCAGGACGTTCCCAATCCTGGTAAATGAGCCCTTTCAGTAAAGGGTGAAGTGGAAAAGAACAAACAGTCTGGGGGCTTCTAGCGACCCCAACGAGGATACAGTAGTGGTTGATGGTTCCGCAAGGTGCATTTTTAAATGCTGATCGGACCATGTTAGTCAGAGACTGAACCCATAATCTTTCAGCTTGAGATGCTGAGAAAAGGTTCCCCCACTGTTGATTCCTCTATAACAGAATCAACCTTATCCTGATCCCCTTCAGGCAGGTCGATCCCTGTATGGGACTGTTGCTCTGCTAACAGGCACTCTGAAGGAGGAGACGGAGATCGGGCGTGCTTTCCCTGACAGGGAGGCAGCGATAAATTTTGACAATCTCTCTCTAATCCTCCCAGAGCTGAGGAAAAAACCTCCTCTGTTACATACACAGGAGCAGGTGACTGAGGACAGCCACAGTACCAAGTACCCCTGCGGGGTCTCTACGGTCACTTACCTCTGAACTTCAGGGGAGACTGGTGCAGCAGGAGTATGCCCAAGATCCTCAGAGCCCGATGAGACCCCCTTCGCTTCCTGGAAGATTCAGTTCCGGAGCTACTGGACGGCATATTCCTAAGCCTAAAGCTGAGGTATTCCAGCCGTAATACACCACTTTTACTGAGAATAGTCTAGCACAATTGCTGCTATATCACAGTTGGTGTCTACTAATGTGCCTTTCTAGGGGATGCCTGTATCAACCGCTTGCTGTATGCCTTTAAATGTTGCCAGCTCTGTCTCTGTACTTCATAGCCAGCTTACTGCAATAATGTGGCTTTTTTAAAAACCTGCTGGGACGCCCGCACATGCGCAGAAGCGCTGCGGCGCGCACAGAGCGTCATCCCCCAGGCCCCGCCCCTTTTTCCGGCCACCTCTATATATAGAGGCGCGTGCACGCGCACGCGCGCGGCCACGTGCGCCTCGGCGCTAATTTTCAAACATGGAAACCAGGGACAGGAGCCAGGGCCCCCTTTGCCGCAGGCCGGGGGATAGACGAACACTGCAACATGGCAGAGGAAACAGTTTCCTGTAGGAGAACTCACCAGCTGCCTGGACTTTGCTCTCTGAGAAGAAACTAGTCCATATGACAAGAAAAACATTCCACAGCGGCCTCTAGTGGACAAACACAGGTACCGCAGTTTAATATACTAAACATATATAGAAAAAACATTCTTTTTTTTTTTTTTTTTTTTTTCTTGACCACCATTAAAAATTATTACATTTTTTTTAGTAGTTACAGGCATGCACAGATATTAGCGGGAATACCGTTAGGTAACAGACAGAAAGACAAATTAGGCTTGGGGGTCCCCCAATAGAACCAAGTTCCTGGGGGCCCCCACTTACCTGTTCCCCGCCGCAGGACTTTGTTTGGTCCACAAAAGCCCAAACTTCACCTATCACGGCAGGCATTGTAATCAAACCTTCAGGGACCGGGTTCCCAAGGATTCCACTCCCCTGGACCTGTATAGCACCCTGCACAGAAAACATCTTGGTTGTGGGTATGACCAGAGCTCTGGATCCCAGGGTCCAGCTCTCCTAAGAGAAGCATTACAGGCAAAACCTTGCTCTTCTCTGCAAGGCCCGGGTACCGACCGTTTAGCTATGAAGCTTTTTTGGTCGGATCCGGAATAGCTTACTGAGGCCCAAAAGAACCTGTACGCAAGCTCAGTGAAAAACACATGTTTCTTCTTGGCCAACACCTTAGACACTGGCAAAAAACTGAGGTGCTCCCGGATGGGAGGGGCTTATATAGGGGAGGGTACTTCCGGTTTTGGAAGTTGCCAGTGCCAGCACCTGACGGTAACTATATAACCCATTAGTAATGACTATGTCGCTCTGTGTCCCGTGATGTACGAGAAAGAAAGGCAGCCTGCCAAGTTTATGACAACATTGCTTAGATGGAGATAAGGAGAAACATTGTGACACTTCGTCCTTTTAGATCACAGGGGATGAACTTCGGTCTGTAAATGAGGGAAGTTTAACCAAAGACTAAACCTTTTTCAGACACTTGTTTACAAGTTAAAATCAGTATTTTTTGCTAGAAATTTACTTACAACCCCCAAACATTATACTTTTTTTTTTTTAAGCAGAGAACCTAGAGAATAAAATGGTAGTTGTTGCAATATTTTATGTCACACTGTATTTGCGCAGCTGTCTTTCAAACGCAATTTTATTTGGAAAAAACACACTTAAATTAATTCAAATGGTTGTAAACCCTTACAGACCACTTTATGCTACAGGTGAGCCTATAAGGCTTACCTGTAGCTACCCAGGATATCTCCTAAACCTGCACAGTTTAGGAGATATCCCCTGTCCCCTGCATGTGCCGATGTCATTGGCACATGCACACTGGGGCAAACTGAAGCGACGGCAAGTATGTGCCGTTGCTTCAGTCTGTGTGCCGCTACCAGCGGCTCCCGTGCGTATGCGCGGGAGTGGCGTCATCGCGGTCCTGGCCAATCACAGCGCCGGAGCCGCGATACCCGGAAGTAACCCCCCCGAGAGAGATGACGGCTGCCGGAGTGGTGTACGAGGACGGCTGTGGGGGCTTCGATCTCAGGTAAGTAATTCATAATGAGCTAGTATGCTATGCATACTAGCTCATTATGCCTTCGTCTTGCAGGGTTTTTTTTTTCCAAGGGTTTATAACTACTTTAATTAAAGAACGAAACAATAAAGTTAGCCCAATGTTTTTGTTTTTTTTACAACGTGAAAGATGATGTTATGCCACGAGAATCGTGATCTTTATTCTAAGCAAAAAAAATCATGATTCTCATTTTGGTTTGAATCGTGCAGCTCTAGTGTATAGTGGAACATGGATGTGGTTTGCATATTTTATGTACCCAAGTTTGCACACAACTCACTACCAAAGTAGTACAGGAACCGTTTCCAAAATTGTGCCACATGACTTTGCACCGATGAACAAACACCACTGAAAACAATGCAATTTCCATTGTCATGCGATTCAAGTCACATCTGAAATCACACTAGTGTGAATGATGCCTAGCTGACAGCTCACTGGGTATGGGTCACTAGGCAGGGTATGTACACCCTGCAAATGGGGGACCAGTGTCAACAGTAGGTACACAACAGGCTGTGATCAGCAGCACCGTTAAATCAGAGGGTGGGTCTCTGGGCAGGTAATGTGCACCATGCTGATGGGAGACCAGTATAGGAAGATGGTAGACAGCTATACAAAGAAGGCTGGGATCACGATTACAGTCAGATCATGAGGTGTGGGTCTCTGAGCAGGTCATGTGCACCCTACAGATAGCAGACTAGGGTCAGCAGTAGGTACACATGAGGCTGTGATCAGTGGCACATAGAGATCACTGGTGTGGGTCTCTGGGCTCGTAAGGTGCACCCTACAGATAGGGGACTAGAGTCATCAGAAGATACACAAAGGGCTGTAATCAGCCATACAGGCAGATCGGTGGGTGTGGGCCTCTGGACAGGTGATGTGCACCCTGTAGATGGGAGATCAGTATAAGAAGATGGTATACAGCAATAAAGGCTGAGATCTGGTCTCTGGACAGGTAGTGTGCACCCTGTAGATGGGAGATCAATATAAGATGGTACACAGAGATCTGGTCTCTGGACAGGTAGTGTGCATCCTGTAGATGGGGGATCAGTATAACATGGTACACATAGATCTGGACAGGTAGTGTGCACCCTGAAGATGGGGGATCAGCATAACATGGTACACAGAGATCTGGACAGGTAGTGTGCACCCTGTAGATGGGGGATCAGTATAACATGGTACACAGAGATCTGGACAGGTAGTGTGCACCCTGTAGATGGGGGATCAGTATAACATGGTACACAGAGATCTGGACAGGTAGTGTGCACCCTGTAGATGGGGGATCAGTATAACATGGTACACAGAGATCTGGACAGGTAGTGTGCACCCTGTAGATGGGGGATCAGTATAACATGGTACACAGAGATCTGGACAGGTAGTGTGCACCCTGTAGATGGGGGATCAGTATAACATGGTACACAGAGATCTGGACAGGTAGTGTGCACCCTGTAGATGGGGGATCAGCATAACATGGTACACAGAGATCTGGACAGGTAGTGTGCACCCTGTAGATGGGGGATCAGCATAACATGGTACACAGAGATCTGGACAGGTAGTGTGCACCCTGTAGATGGGGGGATCAGTATAACATGGTACACAGAGATCTGGACAGGTAGTGTGCACCCTGTAGATGGGGGATCAGCATAACATGGTACACAGAGATCTGGACAGGTAGTGTGCACCCTGTAGATGGGGGATCAGCATAACATGGTACACAGAGATCTGGACAGGTAGTGTGCACCCAGTAGATGGGGGATCAGTATAACATGGTACACAGAGATCTGGACAGGTAGTGTGCACCCTGTAGATGGGGGATCAGTATAACATGGTACACAGAGATCTGGACAGGTAGTGTGCACCCTGTAGATGGGGGATCAGTATAACATGGTACACAGAGATCTGGACAGGTAGTGTGCACCCTGTAGATGGGGGATCAGTATAACATGGTACACAGAGATCTGGACAGGTAGTGTGCACCCTGTAGATGGGGGATCAGCATAACATGGTACACAGAGATCTGGACAGGTAGTGTGCACCCTGTAGATGGGGGATCAGTATAACATGGTACACAGAGATCTGGACAGGTAGTGTGCACCCAGTAGATGGGGGATCAGTATAACATGGTACACAGAGATCTGGACAGGTAGTGTGCACCCTGTAGATGGGGGATCAGTATAACATGGTACACAGAGATCTGGACAGGTAGTGTGCACCCTGTAGATGGGGGATCAGTATAACATGGTACACAGAGATCTGGACAGGTAGTGTGCACCCTGTAGATGGGGGATCAGCATAACATGGTACACAGAGATCTGGACAGGTAGTGTGCACCCTGTAGATGGGGGATCAGCATAACATGGTACACAGAGATCTGGACAGGTAGTGTGCACCCTGTAGATGGGGGATCAGCATAACATGGTACACAGAGATCTGGACAGGTAGTGTGCACCCAGTAGATGGGGGATCAGTATAACATGGTACACAGAGATCTGGACAGGTAGTGTGCACCCTGTAGATGGGGGATCAGTATAACATGGTACACAGAGATCTGGACAGGTAGTGTGCACCCTGTAGATGGGGGATCAGTATAACATGGTACACAGAGATCTGGACAGGTAGTGTGCACCCTGTAGATGGGGGATCAGTATAACATGGTACACAGAGATCTGGACAGGTAGTGTGCACCCTGTAGATGGGGGATCAGCATAACATGGTACACAGAGATCTGGACAGGTAGTGTGCACCCTGTAGATGGGGGATCAGTATAACATGGTACACAGAGATCTGGACAGGTAGTGTGCACCCTGTAGATGGGGGATCAGTATAACATGGTACACAGAGATCTGGACAGGTAGTGTGCACCCTGTAGATGGGGGATCAGTATAACATGGTACACAGAGATCTGGACAGGTAGTGTGCACCCTGTAGATGGGGGATCAGTATAACATGGTACACAGAGATCTGGACAGGTAGTGTGCACCCTGTAGATGGGGGATCAGTATAACATGGTACACAGAGATCTGGACAGGTAGTGTGCACCCTGTAGATGGGGGATCAGTATAACATGGTACACAGAGATCTGGACAGGTAGTGTGCACCCTGTAGATGGGGGATCAGTATAACATGGTACACAGAGATCTGGACAGGTAGTGTGCACCCTGTAGATGGGGGATCAGTATAACATGGTACACAGAGATCTGGACAGGTAGTGTGCACCCTGTAGATGGGGGATCAGTATAACATGGTACACAGAGATCTGGACAGGTAGTGTGCACCCTGTAGATGGGGGATCAGTATAACATGGTACACAGAGATCTGGACAGGTAGTGTGCACCCTGTAGATGGGGGATCAGTATAACATGGTACACAGAGATCTGGACAGGTAGTGTGCACCCTGTAGATGGGGGATCAGTATAACATGGTACACAGAGATCTGGACAGGTAGTGTGCACCCTGTAGATGGGGGATCAGTATAACATGGTACACAGAGATCTGGACAGGTAGTGTGCACCCTGTAGATGGGGGATCAGTATAACATGGTACACAGAGATCTGGACAGGTAGTGTGCACCCTGTAGATGGGGGATCAGTATAACATGGTACACAGAGATCTGGACAGGTAGTGTGCACCCTGTAGATGGGGGATCAGTATAACATGGTACACAGAGATCTGGACAGGTAGTGTGCACCCTGTAGATGGGGGATCAGCATAACATGGTACACAGAGATCTGGACAGGTAGTGTGCACCCTGTAGCTGGGGGATCAGAAGGCCTTGGTGAGCAGTAGAACCAACTCGCTGGGTGTAGGTGTGTGGGGAGTGTATTGTGCACCCTGATGACGGGGGACCAGTGTCAGCACGAGGATGACAGGTCGCACTGAGTCATTATTAGAGTGTGTGCTCTGTGGCCCAGGTAACCAGGCTCTCACCAGGATCCTCTTGAAGAGGTTGTTCTCCTTTGGGGGGAGGGTGACACCCGGCATGATGTCTCCGTGTTCTGCCCACCCCTCGCGGGGGTCCAGAGGAAGAAGCCACCTTTCTCAGAGGCCGCACTACAAGATGGGGACTGCGCCTGCGCACACAGCTCCTCGCGTCTTCTGTGAGAACGCACATTGATGACGTCATTCTCGCTTCCTGTCCCCCCGGGTGGCTGTAGAACGGTGTCGGTGTCTATGGAATGGTAGGGTCATGTCATGTGTGAGAGTTATTCCGTCATGATAGTTTTAGTGCAGTGAGGCCTTGTTCACGGAAATGCAGCCATGTGACTTGTACAGGGAAGTTTGGTACTCAATACTTTCCGTAGACTGGGAGTGTGTCCCTGTGCATCATGGGAGTTGTAGTCTTTATGTCCTGACCTCAGAGTTTGCTGGCTGTAAGGTGAGTGCTGTGCTGGGAGGACAGACAAGGGCTGACATACACGAGACTCTGTGCTCTTCTTACATTGAATTATGACTCAGAGGGTAATGGCTGCACACTGACCCCATACCTGGTCTATGGGACACAAAGCACAGCACCCATGTGCTAAGGCTCTGATGGAAGCAGCTCTTTTTGCATACAAGCTCTGGGGAAGGGAGAAGCCCCAGGACTCTTCTGTGATATATAAGAGCCCCATTCACAATATGACACCAGGTGTTGCGCATATGTGTTTTGTCACACTATGCGGAGAGAGAAGCCCATTCATTTCAGTAGGAGGCTGTCCTACGTCCCACAAACATGGCACTTGATTTTTGTGCTTTCTACACTTTTTAAGCTTACATCGCTTAACAATAAAAAGCACTGCAAGTGTGACACAGGTTTGTGGATTTCACAAGTTTGTGTGATTTTGCGCACCTTCATGTGCTGATTATAGAGTGAATGTAGCTGAAGTCAGGGAATGCTCTCCCTTTATGTACAAGAATTTGTTTAGGGACTCGTTCCCTTTAAACCATTTTAAAGGGGAGAAGAATGGAGGCTACCATTGATGATGGTTGCCGTGGTATTCAATCAAACCCCCTAACGTGCATACATTATTATCATGGGCGATTTATATCACTCCATCCCTTTGCACAGTACTTTATAAAATGAAGACCGTTACATTACAATTCATCATGAGGAATCAGGTGGCCCTGCTCATTAGAGCTTCCAATTATACAAAAGCTGATATAGAGTCACTAGCCTGAAACAAGTATCAAGATGAGGATTTGAAGCCAGTGGGAGAGAGAATTTTTTTTTTATTCCTGGCCCTACCTCACGTCAGCACAGGACCCATTGGGGTTGATTTACTAAAGGCAAATCCACTGTGCACTGGAAGTGCAGTCCATGTAGATCAGAGGGGGACGTGCAAGGGAAATAAAAATCCAGTATTTTTGCTTGCACATGATTGGATGATAAAATCAGCAGAGCGTCCCCCCTTCTGTTTCAAGAGCTTCCCCTTAGAGCTTCCCCCTCCTGTTTCAAGAGATTCCCCCTCTGATCTAAAGCGACTGCACTTCCAAGTGCATTTGCAGTGCAGAGTGGATTTGCCTTTAGTAACTCACCCCCACTGTGTGTTGATGTGAGGATAGGCTAGGAAAGGAAAATTGGGGTAAGTATCTGATAAGATTTTTCAGTTTTCCTGGCCCTACCTCACATCAGCACACAAGTCCTGTGCTGATGTGAGGATAGGCCAGGAAAGGAAAATAACAGTAAGTATCTGATAACCATTTTCTATTTTTTAGAATGACATCAGCAGTGGCTGTAATTTTCTCATAACAGTGATCGGTCATGTTAAAGGGACCCTGTCTGTCTCTAATCCTGTCTGAAGCCCCTTGCAGTAGAAAAGCTATTCTACTCACCTCTCTGTCATCCCACACATCCTACTTTCCCTCTATTCCAACAGTGTAAGGACTCTTTCACACAGGGCGGATCCGTTTTGATGGACTCTGTTTTGCTCAGCGGGGGATCGATCCACTGATCCCCACTGAGCAGGCAGATGACAGGTCTGTCTCCGCTTACTGTGCAGAGGTGGACCTGTCAGAGTCCCGCTCTTCTATATGGGGAGAATGGATGAAAACGGACCGCCTGTCGAGTTTCATCTGATCCAATCCGATCCGCCAGACGGATGGAAAATAGGGTCGCCATCCATCTGGATTTGGCTGACAGGATCGGATAGCGGCGGATGTCACCACTGACATCCGCTGCTCTATAGGGGTGAATGCAGTGGCGGCCCGTCCATAGGGGGCGCATGGGCGCCGCCCCCCCCCCCCCCTCCCAGGCAGTCACAAAAAAAAAGAATAAAAAAAAAAATTTTTTTAAACATGGCCCTTTAAGAAAAAAAAAATTGAAAAAAAAGTTCTTAAGTGCACTTTGCCCGAGCGCCGGACACAGTGCGGTATGGAAAACGCCACATCAGTGCAATCACAAGATTGCAGACAAGGCGTTTCATTTGCAGGCTTTAAATCTGCTTTGCGGCGCTTTCCATTGCGCTAAACAGTATCCGGTCCGGTCCCTGGGTGCTTTGCATACTAGTAAGGACATCACTTCCGGTTTTTACTGCCAGGGATACCCAGAAGTGACGTCATCAGCTCCTTGGAACGCACGGCCGAGCGGAGCTATGTGGAGTGTGGATTCTGGAGACAGGACCCTGTGTCAGGCAGGGAGGGAGCGGATCACTAATGGGGTGGATGGGCACGGAGCTGACTGTCAGTGCTGAACCTGAGCCTGAAGGTGAGTGTGGGGATCGGGGGTTCTCTCTGTCTCCAGCTGAGAGAGAGTTCATTTCTCCTGTCATGTCACTCTCTTGCAGTCTGACTTGGATGACTCCATTTGTTCTGTTCACCCCTCTCCCCCCTCCCTCCAGATTGTTGTCCACTCGCTCTCCCTGTCATATCTCCCCTCTGTCTACAAAGCTGCTCAGATGTTCTTATCTTCTCAGTCCCAATGAGTTAGTCTCCCTGCAGCCTTTTTCTCCTGTATTTCCCCTCTTATCAGACCATTTTATCTCTCTGAGGATCCCAGCACTCCAACTGCTCAGCCTAATATTTATTATCTGCTCTCTCCCCCCCAACACAGGCACAGCTGATCAGCTACATTCCAATGGCATGTACAATTAACTCTACACTGTCCAGCAGCTGCCTTTTTATCTTGTGCCCTATATAATATGCTCCGCACCCCTCCCCATGTAATGTGCCCTGCACCCCTCTCCTACATGTACCGCCATACACACTGCACCCCTCTCCTACATGTACCGCCATACACACTGCACCCCTCTCCTACATGTACCGCCATACACACTGCACCCCTCTCCTACATGTACCGCCATACACTCTGCACCCCTCTCCTACATGTACCGCCATACACTCTGCACCCCTCTCCTACATGTACCGCCATACACTCTGCACCCCTCTCCTACATGTACCGCCATACTCTCTGCACCCCTCTCCTACATGTACCGCCATACACACTGCACCCCTCTCCTACATGTACCGCCATACACACTGCACCCCTCTCCTACATGTACCGCCATACACACTGCACCCCTCTCCTACATGTACCGCCATACACACTGCACCCCTCTCCTACATGTACCGCCATACACTCTGCACCCCTCTCCTACATGTACCGCCATACACTCTGCACCCCTCTCCTACATGTGCCGCCATACACTCTGCACCCCTCTCCTACATGTACCGCCATACACTCTGCACCCCTCTCCTACATGTACCGCCATACACTCTGCACCCCTCTCCTACATGTACCGCCATACACACTGCAGCCCTCTCCTACATGTACCGCCATACACACTGCACCCCTCTCCTACATGTACCGCCATACACACTGCACCCCTCTCCTACATGTACCGCCATACACTCTGCACCCCTCTCCTACATGTACCGCCATACACTCTGCACCCCTCTCCTACATGTACCGCCATACACTCTGCACCCCTCTCCTACATGTACCGCCATACACACTGCACCCCTCTCCTATATGTACCGCCATACTCTCTGCACCCCTCTCCTATATGTACCGCCATACTCTCTGCACCCCTCTCCTACATGTACCGCCATACTCTCTGCACCCCTCTCCTACATGTACCGCCATACACACTGCACCCCTCTCCTACATGTACCGCCATACACACTGCACCCCTCTCCTACATGTACCGCCATACACACTGCACCCCTCTCCTACATGTACCGCCATACACACTGCACCCCTCTCCTACATGTACCGCCATACACACTGCACCCCTCTCCTACATGTACCGCCATACACACTGCACCCCTCTCCTACATGTACCGCCATACACACTGCACCCCTCTCCTACATGTACCGCCATACACACTGCACCCCTCTCTTACATGTACCGCCATACACACTGCACCCCTCTCCTACATGTACCGCCATACACACTGCACCCCTCTCCTACATGTACCGCCATACACTCTGCACCCCTCTCCTACATGTACCACTTACCGCCATACATTACTGTTAACAATGAATATATGGGCATTTAAAGGAGCACCTACAATATGTAATGCATAATTTTATACCAAAAGAATGAAAGGCGCTTATTGATTAGTTGCTATGGGCTACAGTATTTTGCACATTGCTGTTTGTATTATGAAACTCCACTTGTTTCCTAACCAAATGGATTTAATTTAATTTGAATTACTTTATATTAAATTTTGATTTTAAAATATTTTAAAATTCTTCTTTAATTTGAGTATGATATGTTTTATAGTGAAATTTTTATTTGCAGTCTTTGATTCTGTCACGTATGCTGTTAGGTCATGGTATTGTAAAGCTGCTAAATACGCCTGACACTATGGGTGGAAGATAGTGGAATACAGGGGGGGAGTGGGTGTATTATATAAGGGGTGGGGCTTATGAGAAGTGGGAGGGGTCAACAAGGAGGGGCGGAGCCTGGCGCCCCCCCATCCTAAAACTTCACCAGCCGCCACTGGGTGAATGGAGCATCCGATCAGGTCCGCCTGAAAAACTGACAGGCGAATCTGATCGGAAAGCTCATGTAAAAGGGACCTTGGGCTTCGTGCAGTTGGGGGGTGGCAAAAATATGCGATTGAGACATGTTTTTGCCAGCCGCCAACCACCACCCTCCTTAAGTTGCAATAGGCAAAAGACTGGGGTGTTTACATGCCGCAATGCTTTGCTTCATGCCCACTGCAAAGTTCACACGACTTATGGCAGACGGGCAGCCTGCCAGACGCTACACTATTAAGTAGATGGAGAAGCGTCGCAAACGTGTGCAATGTGTTTAAAAAGATTTGGAGATCACATTTTTGTAAATACCAGAATTAAAGTGGTTGTAAACCCACTTTTTCAACTTGCACCTACAGGTAAGCCTAGATTAAGGCTTACCTGTAGGTGCAAGAAATATCTCCTAAACCTACACGGTTTAGGAGATATTTAGTAAAAATGACATTGCTCCGTGTCTACGGCGCATGGGCGCCGTAGAGAACGGTGCATTCATGGGGTTAATCCCATCCACAAAATCGGCTACTTCCCAGCAATAGCATGCGCAGAGTGACGTCACCGCCGCTCCGGCCAATCACAGCGCCGGAGCGGCGCTGTGATTGGCTGCAGCGGCGATACCCGGAAGTAACCTTCCGGCTATCGCCGCAGCGATGGATGCGGCTAGATGGAGGAACGCGGACAGCTTCGGGGGCCCCGATCTAAGGTAAGTGGTACATAATGAGCTAATATGCTAGTCATACTAGCTCATTATGCCTAGTCATACTAATATGCTAGTCATACTAGCTCTTTATGCCTTTCTCTTACAGGTGGGGGAAAAAAAAAAAACTAAATGTGGGTTTACAACTGATGTGCTCCTTTTTGAAAAGGTTACTTTCCGTATAACCCCTTTTTTTTTTTTTTTTTTCTTTTTAACATTGCAAACTATGGAGTAATGCGCACAGTGTGAATGAACCCTTAGCCTAGGTTCACACTGATGTGGTGCAATTTGAAGCTGTTTTGTAGTGCGATTTTTAGGGAACAGCTGTGGTGTGAGTTCCCTTTTTCATGTGATTTGGATACAGCAGCTTTTTATGTCCTGGGGGGTCTCTCTCCACAAACAGTACTAGAAAACTTGCTGGAATTGTGTTACTTTAGGACAGATAAGTGATTTGCCTGCAGTTTTTATTGAAGTCTACAGAGCTCAAAATCACACAGCACTTCACTAAACACAGGACCCTTTTTCAAATCGCATCAGAATCGCACAGCAGATATGTGAATAGCCTTTTTCATGCGATTCCATTGGTTCTGGAACGCATACAAAATCACATCAGTGCGAGCCAAGGTTTAAAACTTGCCTCTAAATCTGGCTATATCTTTATTAAAAATAGAATTCTCACTTAATCAGAATGCTATTTTACTGGCAATAATTATCATACAATGTTACTAAACCCAGGACTCTGCATTCACTATATCTGGTCTCCCAAAGTACGCAGAACATGGAAATTCAATTATTTTAGGAAATATAAACTGCTAAATACCTTTTCTCATCAGCAGTATAAAGCAGCCTTGTGAATTCTATCAATGTCTGGTTAAAGCTTGTAGGAGAAGTTTTTCATTTTCCTTTGACTGTTCTATGAGGCTGCATGGCTCCTGACCCGCTGATTGGCCCTGTGCTGATCACATGCACTCTCCCCCAAAAAAAGAAAAAAAATTGCTCTAGCAATACACATGAGCGTTCGCTGAATTTTTTTCAGGGGGGGGCATCATTTTAAGGTCATCCATGCTCGGTCCCTTTTTGACAATGTCATGAAGGGGAGGGGCTTAGTCATTATCACATAAAGCACAGGCATGCAAAGGTTTGAGAAACCTGATGCAACTATCAAGCAACTAGCAACTTTGAATAACAATATCATAAAAAATTGAGTTCCCCCCAAGGAAATAACAACCCCCAGGATCAGTGCCAGTTTCTGCAATAACAATTCCCAGCTTTGCTGTCAGTTTCCGCAATAAAAATTGCCAGCATTGGTGTCAGTAGCAACAATAATAACCCCCCACATCGGTGCAGATTTCTAGAATAAAAACTTCAGCATCTGTACCAGTGTACATAATAATGACCCTCAGCACTGGTGTCAGTTTCCGCACTAAAAACTCCCAGCATTTGGTGTAATTTTCTGCAATAATTGCCCCCAGCATAGATGGGAGGATATCAGGTTAGACGCGTCCTAATGGCTCAGTCCCTAGGAACAGTAATGGATAATGGCCAACAGGCCCTCTTACCAGACCTGGTGAAACCGCAACAGTGATCCCTCTGGCTGGACGTTCGCTCACTCTGGGTTGCCCGGGGTGACTCTAGTCAGTAGTGTAGCATGCCTGTACCCAGGCAGTGGCTTGGTCTTTCTCCCTCTCTGGTGGTGCGGGTACAGCGTGGCTCCCTCTCTGGTGGTGCGGGTACAGCGTGGCTCCCTCTCTGGTGGTGCGGGTACAGCGTGGCTCCCTCTCTGGTGGTGCGGGTACAGCGTGGCTCCCTCTCTGGCTTCCCCCCAGCACAGTATTCTCTTTTCTCCTCTTGTAACACCCCCCCCCCCAGCAGAGTGCTTGCATGCTGGGGGCTGTAGCATGGTGTCTGCTGGGGCCGCCACTCTTCAGGGACTACATTTCCCATGATGCCCCCAGTCCCCAGAGTCTTCTGATTGGCCCTCTGCTGTGGCCGATCATGGGGAGGAAAACAGCGGGCAGGAAGTGGGGCGGCGGCACGGCGAATCCAATTAGAGCTGCTCTCTCTCTTCTAGCTTCAGCTGACAGAAAGGGGGAGGGGGAGATATACAGACAGCCTGCATCTCTCCTCTCCCTGTCACAGCACCGCTGCTCCATTTACCAGAGAACTCGGCAGCAGCGCCGTGACAGGGAGAGGAGAGCTGCGGGCTGTCTGTATATCGCCCCCGGCTCTAATTGAGCCGGCGGCGCGGCTCTAATTGAATTCGCTGCGCCGCCGCCTTGCTTCCTACCCGCTGTTTTCCTCCCCGAGAATCACGGCACTGAATTTCAGGGGGGGCAAACGCCCTCCCTTGCCCTATGGAGCGAACGCCCATGGCAATACATATCAAACTGAGCACGTGCAGAGTGCCCCAAGGCTCTGTACTGACAGCAGATGGATTGAAGACAGTAAAAGAAGGGGAGGATCAGAGAAGACAGGATCAAACAGCTTTTGTACAAAATGCAGAGGATTAACCCCTTAGATTCCACAGTGAGTATATCAAGCATGCTTTACTGCATTTACAGACTGACTTTACTGTTGTGGGTTTAGTAACACTTTAAATACATTGAGTTACTGACTAAATACACCTATGCAGACCAGGATTCTTACCTTTACCCAAATTTTGCACTATGCCTGTCTAGGGTCTCTTACTCAGTATGTATTAGAACTAGAACCAGCCAGGCAAATATTTTAGAAGTCTGTCAGCAATTGTAGCCTATGTTATTCTCTCAGTACAGGCTTTAACTGCAGATCTGTTTATTTAATAGCTACTTAAAATATATGATATTTAACCTCTATGAATTTTTGTCAGCAGGAATACGGGATGTCACAATGAAACGTCTGCAGGGAATTGCATTGTGGAGGAGTTGTAGTCGTTTTCATTCGTCTACTTTTGACCAGCCATCTCGCAGACTATGTACAAAGTTTTTTATAAAGCAACTTCTTGGATCACATTTACAAACTAGAAGTCCTTCTTATGGTGTGGTCGTTTATGGGTTTCAGCCAAGAAGAAGCTGTTCTCATGGCATTGGAGCTCTCTGGCCAAATGATACCTTGCAGAATTACTTGCAGTCCTTAGTCAAGGAGCATGGACGAATAGGGGAAATGTTAAACCATACATTAAAAGAAGAGGAACGCAAAGCTCTAAATGTTCAGCATGCTGTACTGTCTCCTATTTGTTCTTTGCTGTGCCAAATACAAGAGTCAGAAATAGAAGGCAAAGAGTTGGAGGCCATGTGTGCTGGTAGGTAATGGACAAGCTTGCTGTAAACCCAGACATAAACCTTAACCATGTTAACATCTTCAGGCCTGTGATCTGCATCTTGTCTTACTGTAGATTGCTGGATGAGCCCATGTGTATTGTTGCTGCTTTAATTTTCCTGCCAAAAGGACTTGCCTTGTGTTCATAGTGGCCGTTCTATTTAGTCCTTTTTGCCTTCTTTCTTTCCACCACCACTTTTACTTCCTTGTGGCATAATACTGCTAACTCTCTGAACATTTAATAAAGGCTTCTAAACAATATCAGGGCTGTTGCACCAAATTTTAGAATATAACATCTGCCAAAAACTGTAAAAGTAATGAAACTGGTCTTTAGTGTTTTGGCATGCAACTGGTCCTATACAGTTTTTGATGTCCTTGTTAACAGCATAGTACCACACTACTCCTGTACTTTGACAACAAAAAAATGTAACAATAGAAAGTAAGTATTAAAGCGGATCTCCACCCAAAAAGGGAAGCTTTGCTTATTTGCCCCCTCTGCTGCCACATTTGGCACCTTTTCGGGGGGGGGGGGGGAGGAGCGGGTACCTGGTTTTGACAGATACCTGCTCCCACTTCCGGCTGACTTCGCCACGGCGAGCTCAACTCGAAGTTTGGCCCCATTCCTCCTTACCCTACCGCTGGGCCATTTGTCACTTTGCGCATACGCAGTGGGGAACTGGCTGTGAAGCTGCACCCGAGAGCCAATTGAAAAATCGACTCGGGTGAAGACGCGGCTGGAATTAGTGGACAGGTAAGTGTCCCAATATTAAAAGTCAACAGCTACAGTATTTGTAGCTGCTGACTTACTTTTTTTCTGAAGGAGCCTGGAGCTCCACTTTAAGGACTTTTCCTTAATGATTTGTTAAGCTCTGTTTTGACCCCAACATACCAGGGGTATTTTAGGCTTTTGTGAATTAAAGTAAAACTAAACGCACCCTGTTTAATTTACATTATCCCTTCTCTTTCTGTATGTGGATGATGGTACTTTTAGATTATTTTTAATGAAAATAATTAGTTTTTTTTTTTCCTAATTGATATACAGCTATCACATGACTAGATCTTTTCCAGCCTGTCTGCAGGGAAACGGTGGCAGGATGAGCTTCTAGTCCTCTGCTGCTGGTCACATGTTCAGAATAAAAAAAATACCCTTTAGAATACAGAGTAAAAATAAAAATTGAATATCAATAAACTGCTTTAAGTTTTTTCTGCAAAAACATAGTGTGGGTGGATTTCTGCCAGTCACAGGCATTGTCGCACCCCTCCAGCCTGTGTCTTATAATTAAAGGGAGGTGAAGCCTCCATCAATCTAAATGTAATATCCCGCTCCCATTGTGTTTAGCTGGTTAGTGGGCATAGAGGAAGGGAGTGGGCTGTCGTTTACCTCTGTGAATATGCCCACATGTGTGTCTCTATAGCAGGGCTTGACAAATTTGCTTGGAATCTAGGAGCCAGCTAAATAAGTTAAGAGCCAGGTTTTTTTTTTTTTACGACCAGTGCGTGCGGAAGCGAACGCATACGTGAGTAGCGCCCGCATATGAAAGCAGTGTTTAAACTACACATGTGAGGTATCGCCGCGATCGGTAGAGCGAGAGCAATAATTCTAGCCCTAGACATCCTCTAACTCAAAACATGCAACCTGTAGAATTTTTTAAATGTCGCCTATGGAGATTTTAAAGGGTAAAAGTTTGTCGCCATTCGCAATTTTGAAGCGTGACATGTTGGGTATCAAATTTACTCAGCGTAACATTATCTTTCACAATATAAAAAAAAATTTGGCTAACTTTACTGTTGTCTTATTTTTTAATTTAAAAAAGTGTATTTTTTTTCCTCAAAAAAGTGCGCTTGTAAGACCGCTGCGCAAATACGGTGTGACAGAATTTTAACGACCGCCATTTTATTCTCTAGGGTGTTAGAATAAAAAATATATATAATGTTTGGGGGGTTAACTTCTAAGTAAAGGGAAGGAGATGGGCGGGCAGTGAAACAGGCAAGCATTGCTGGTTGTCTTGTCATACCAACGGCCACCACAAGATGGCGCCAGGTTACAGAATGAAGCCTAGGCCTGCAGAAGGCCGCAAAGCCGCGGCCTAAATTACCGGCCGGCGCGGCCCGACGAGATCACGCGATCGCTGGGGGGGGGGGGGCGCACGGAGATACAGGAAACCTCAGCTGTGCTGCCCCAGGCGCCAGGTCGCTAATTCTAGTCGCATTTGCGACCTGGCGCCCGGGGATTGTCGAGCCCTGCTCTATAGTCATATGAGCTGCTCAGATGTGATAGGAAGGAAATGCTCAGGATAGAATTACACTGAAAACTGAGTATGTGCAGAGCTGCCAACACTGCTAAATCCCTAGCTACAGAGGGGGAGACAGACAACAGCAGGATCAACCAGGTTTTTTTGCCAAATACAGAAAATGAATCTCATAGTAACTGAGTGAGTATGAACAGCATGTAATACAGCATTTATTGATTAGTTTTTAAATTAATTTGTAAGTTTTTATTAAAAGTCAGCAGCTACAAAAAGTGTAGCTTCTGACTTTTAATAAACAGACACTCACCTGTCCCACGGTCCAGCGATGCGACCACCCGATGCCTCGATCCTCTCCGGTGCTGGCATTGCAAGTGTGGGTACCCGGCTGTGACAGCTTGCGGCTTCGCAGCCTGCACATGCGCGAGTCGCACTGCGCTCTCTTAGTAGGCAGGCAATCTTCTCCAGAAGATTGCAGAGAGGGAGAGAGGAGGAGTCGCCTAGGTGGTGAGGTGACAAGAGCATGAAGTGGGAGCTGGGTACCTACTATCAAAACTAGGTACCCGCTCTCCCGAACCCCCAAAATATGGCTTGTCAGGGGGCAAGGAGTGCTTAAACCGGAAGTTCCAAATTATGTGTGGAACTCGGCTTTAATGATGCGAGTTTAGTGACACTTTAACTGCTTGGCCTCTTTTTTGCTTTTAAGAAGGTTTTGTGCTTTCCCCCCCCCCCCCCCCCCCCCCCATAGTGAAATAAGAAAGAACTTTACACAGACTGTCATTTTGGGCTTCTTCATTTTCATGGTTAAGTGGTTCTTAAAGTGATTGTAAACCTCAGATATGTAATATGAACAAATCATTTCCCTCTATAGTGTGTACCTGTCTCAATTAAAAGAACCAAGTGTAATTTCTGTCTGCTGCTTTGTTCCTCTGCTATCAGCATCAATCACTTCTGACGAGTTTTCCTGACACCAAGAGAAAAAATGTGAGGGGAGGAACCTTCAGCTGTTTAACAGCTCTGTTGCTGTGTGAAGGGGGGGGTGTCTCTCTTCCCTCCAATCAGCTCTCAGAGCTCTCCTCACTGAGCACAATGGAGTGTGACTTCTTCAGGTCTCTGCCCCCTTCTTTCTAAACTCTCAGACAAGGTTATACATTTATCACTTTGAACTGATGTAGAGAAGACTGCAGATAAATTGGTACAACTTATGCAGGAGGATTTATTTCATCTCTGATCATTCTCTCATCTCTCCTTAGGATAGTCCCTTCACTGGATATATGTAAGAGTTTACAACCACTTTAAGGGCTAACTTTTTAGTGAATAAGCATTTGAGAATCTCTTATTATTAAAGTGTATCTAAACCCAAGAAAATGTGGTGGGCTTCATTAGTTTAGTTAGATTAATTTTTTTCCTTTAAATTTTCACCTGTTGATTCTGCCAGTAAAAGTTTCTGTCCTAGAATAACAATGTTTACATCATGCTTTATCTATAAAAGAACGGTGTTAGCTACAGAAGCCCCCCACTCTCTCCTGTTCTGTAGTCCTCATGGATAGCTGGGAGCAATAGAACCAATATGAATGCAGCACAGGCAGAGATCGCAGGAAGTTATCAGCTCACAAGATTTCTGTCAGGATCAACAGATATCTTTTGCACTTACCGAACAGATGTAACCAACTACTTGAATTCTTTATTTAACAGGCCAACAAGTGAAGTTCATACCTTTGAAAATAATATGCTGACCTTTTACACAACAGTTTTCACTTTAAACCAGCTCTTTATTGCAAAAAGGTCAGGACAACATACCATCATCTGTTTCTATAGAAATAGTGAAATGTTCAAAACTGTGAATGGTAGGGTGACTTGGACCATGCTAGAAACCTGTTGTGTATACCACCAGTCTTGGGGTGCATCAAAGGAACCACAGAAAGATCAGTTATATAGGTTTAAAGCTGAGATAACCATTACTATCCTGTTTATGAACTGTAAATAATTGTTGTCCATTAACTGCAATACTTACTGGATTTTTTAGATCTCACATCCAAAGAAGAGGAGCAGTTACTGAGCCTTGCATTGGAAGAAAGGGATGCTATAAATCATAACATCATTCAGTTGCGTACAAAGGTGAGATATAGTTTGATAAATATATTGTTTAAACCATTCACTAAATTTTAATTTGCAGAGCCAGTGAAGTGGATTTTTTTTTCTGTGAACACTAATGCACATTGGGGAGAATGCCTGCCTAAAGCAGCTCCAACAACAAGACTGGATTCTTAAAGGAAATGTATTATTAAAAAAAAAAAAGAAGTGTGTGTGTGTGTATATGTATATGTGTGTGTGTGTGTGTGTGTGTGTATATATATATATATATATATATATATATATATATATATATAATATTGGGGCCAAATCATCTAATCGATTATGAAATTAATCGATTACAATTTTCATAATCGATTAAACGGCCAGTAACAATGGGGTTAAAAAATAAATAAAAATTAGCCCTTTATAGTACAAAAAGAGCAAATTGCTACTGTAACTATTACTTTCACTGTCCCACAGTAAAACATTAACCCCTTACAGTAGCGATTATTTTCTCTTTGTACTAATTTTAGTTTTTTTAACCCCATTATGTTACTAAACATCTCAGGTCTGGGTCACACCTCCGTGTTTTTTGGTGCTTTTTGCAGAAACACACTACAGTTCATTTACATGGTTTTCTATGGGACACGTTCACATCCATGCTTTTTTCAGCTGCTGCGTATTTGGAAAGGGCAAGGACTTTTTTTAATGCAAAACGGTGCTATTTTGGTTTTTTGGTTCAATATACTTCAATGGAGAAGCTGCAGAAAAGCATGTAATGCATTTTTGCAGCAATTTATGTTTTTTAATCTGCTCAACAACAAATTGGTCAAAAAAATGTAAAAATGCAAATCACCGCAAAATCACTTTTTTTTTGGTTAGGGTTATTAACCGATTAATCGAAACAATAATTGCAGCTGTCTAAATACCCGAATGGTGACTGCATCTGAAAGGATGCAGTCACTGTTCGGCTGACAATTTTCACCTCGCTTCTTCCCTTTTTCTGGTCTGTTTGTCAATCCAGGTAGTACTGACAGGGCCACCCACGACTTGGATTTCAATTGATTCATCAGGAATCGAAGTTCAATATGCGTATGGCTAGCCTAAAACTGAGTCACTGAAAGCAGGGACCAACATGTGTGAATATCTTTATGATCGTGGTAGCTGTGGTAGAGGAAGCATGTAAAAATGCAAGTCGCAAAAAAATACAAATCTAATATTAAAGCCCTGTACACACGGCCGGGAATCCCATCTGTTTGAAAACCGTTGGTTTTCCCGACGGGATTCCTGCCAAGCTTGCCTTGAAAAGCCATGTATACACACGGCCACACAAAAGACCCGCCGTTCTTTTGAATGGCAAGAACGCGGTGACGTCATTGACTACGACAAGCCGGCTAAATTACGCTCTATGCTACCGCGAATGCGTCGAATTGTTATCGAGCATGCGCAGTTTATTTCCCCTTCAGGTAAGCATAAAGACGACCGGTTTTCTCGGCAGGAAACACTCTGCCGGGCATCCCGTCGGGAAAATAGAGAGCAGGTTCTCTATTTTTTTTCCAGCAGTTTTCCTGTCGGGAAAACTGCTAGGGAGCATACACAGGGCTGGATTCCCGGCCAAAAGCTCTCCTGGCAGTTTTCCTGCCGGGAAAACTGGCCGTGTGTACAGGGCTTAACTCAAAATATGTGCTCACTGAAAATACACGAAACTTTCTTCTGCTGTGTGACACTTGGCACAGTCTATTTCTGATGTTTCAGTGCATCTCTAGAACGGACCATTGTGAAGACATACATAGAATTTAAAGGGATACATTGTTCTCAAGCTTTTCTTGTGCTAAAGGTGCAGATAATGGCTGGAAATAAATTCATACTAATTTTAAATTCATGAGTTTAATTAAATAGTTGAATATGATACAATGCTATATAAAAATTAAACTCTTTTTCGGCCAAGTGCATCCTGAATTTTTAGTTTCCGTTTTGGCACAAAAATTTCCATTCGGTGCACCTCCTAATTTTATCAAAACCGTTATGTTCATTATATTACTAGGCTTAGGATGAGCAATATCTACCGTTACTTCTCAGGTAATGCACTGTTTTTTTTGTTTTGTTTTTTTAGATGGTTTTTATTTACCATATTTATCGGCGTATAACACGCACCCTAACTTTAAGAGGGAAGTTTCAGGAAAAAAAACTTTCCACAGCCCCCTGCATATAACACGCAGGCACAGTTTACCCTCTATTTTCAGGGTAAAAAAGTGAGTGTTATATGCCAATAAAGACAGTACTTTTTGTGGCCCTTTTTCTGGGAAGAAATTTTTGGATGACTGCACTTTTATTGCCCCGATGATCTAATGCACCATAATTAGCATAGTCAAAAATAATGCCACATAAGTAGCCTAGGCATATTTTATATTGTGTTTGGTAGTCCAATAGCAGATTAGTCATCTTCTAAGCAATTCTTAAAACACAGCTGAGCTACATAGCTCCTGATGAGAGACTTACAGGGGAGAATAGTGGGATAGACTCAGATATTCTGGTCGGTGAGTGACAGAAATCCTACAGCAGTGTGGTTAATATGGCATTCAGTGACTGGTGATGTGTATCCCTGACAATCAATTCAAGTTGAAATAAATAGATTTTATTTTATTTTTTTCCAGCTATTAAAGCTTCTGGTGCCTCAGGAAAAATATGATGAGAAAGATGCAATACTAGAGGTAGTATCTGGCAGAACTACTGGAGGTTAGTTTTTCATATATTTAATGTTGTACAATAAATGAAAATCGCTAGCCATACATAGTGCATGGTTGTGGACATAACATAACTACAGGTTTGTGGAATGAGACTATGCACTTCCACATGCTGATATGCAAGTTTTAATTGACTGTTATGTATTCCTAAAACCCAAGTGAACCTGTAACATGACTAACCAGCTTTGTGCTCGCTGGCTCCACTCCTTCTCATTTCATCTGCCTTTCTATTAGCCCATTGTTATGATGGACAGCCTTACTAACCAATAAAGCAGATGAGGCAAAGGCAGTTCCAGCGTGTGATTTGGACGTTCTGCAAGAGTTATTTTATGAGGCCAGTTTGCAAAATGCAAGTTTTTTTTTTTTGCTTACTGTGGTTATTCATTTTGGATGATAATGGGCAAAGTGACTTGACTAAAAGGTCACATATACAGGAAAATTACAATTCTGCTTATCTGTTTTTAGCAGACAGTTTTCCTACTTCTGACTCTGGTGCTTGATGTTGGCCCTACTCATACCTGAGCACATGTTGAGTCACATTGTATAAAAGCAGCTCACTCACTTTGAATGAAATCTTTACCACATATAATAATACATCTGTACTCAGGGCCGCCATCAGGGGGGTACAGGCAGTACACCTGTAAGGGGCCCGGAGGTCCCCATGGGCCCGGATGCCCCCCCCATTTTTTATTTTTTTTGGAAGGGGCCCAGAGGTTCCCAGGAGCCCGGAGTTCCCCAGGGCCCCGAATGTCAACTTTTTTTTTTATTATTATTTATTTATGTTATTTTTTTTTATTTTTTTGTAAGGGGCCCAGAGGCCCGGTGGTCCCCATGGCCCCGGATGGCAACCTCCTCTTAATTTTTATAAAAAAAAAAAAGGGGGGGAGGTTGCCATCCGGGGCCCTGGGGACCTCTGGGCCCCTTACAAAAAAAATAATAAAAAGACATATTTTTTTTTCTATTTATTATTCTTCTGTAAGGTGCCCAGAGGCCTGGAGGTCCCCAGGGCCCCCAGATGGCAACCCCTCCCCCTTTTTTTTTTCTTTTCTTTTGTGTTCTTCAGCACCCAAAGCCCCCCCCAACAATTCACGGCGGCGCCCCCCATTCGTGTTTCGTGTCACCCCCCCCGCTTCTCAATTCGTGTCACCCCCCCCGCTTCTCAATTCGTGTCACCCCCCCGCTTCTCAATTCGTGTCACCCCCCCGCTTCTCAATTCGTGTCACCTCCCCCCGCTTCTCAATTCGTGTCACCTCCCCCCGCTTCTCAATTCGTGTCACCTCCCCCCCGCTTCTTTCTCAATTCGTGTCACCCCCCCCCCCGCTTCTCAATTCGTGTCACCCCCCCGCTTCCCAATTCGTGTCACCCCCCCCCGCTTCCCAATTCGTGTCACCCCCCCTTCTCAATTCGTGTCACCCCCCCCCTTCTCGCTTCTCAATTCGTGTCACCCCCCCGCTTCTCAATTCGTGTCACCCCCCGCTTCTCAATTCGTGTCACCCCCCGCTTCTCAATTCGTGTCACCCCCCGCTTCTCAATTCGTGTCACCCCCCCCGCTTCTCAATTCGTGTCACCCCCCCCCCCGCTTCTCAATTCGTGTCACCCCCCCCCCCCCGCTTCTCAATTCGTGTCACCCCCCCCCCCCCGCTTCTCAATTCGTGTCACCCCCCCACTTCTCAATTCGTGTCACCCCCCCCCGCTTCTCAATTCGTGTCACCCCCCCCCCCACTTCTCAATTTGCGGCGCAGCACCCCCGCCTCTCAAATCAAAATTCCTTATGGCGGCCCTGCCTGTACTAATACTGAGCAGAGCAGCGCAGTGTACAAGACACAAAGCATTTACGTCATTGTGTTCTAGTGCACTGAAGTGGAGGTGCATTTGTTTATACTACATATGGGGTGCCTTTTTACAATAATGCACATCACAGTTGGGTTAATTTACTAAAACTGGAGAGTGCAAAATCTGTTGCAGCTCTGCATAGAAACCAATCAGCTTTCAGGTTTTATTGTCAAAGCTTAATTGAAAAAGCTGAAGCTAGAAGCTGATTGGCTACCATGCACAGCTGCACCAGATTTTCCAGTTTTAGTAAATCTCCCCCAGTGTGTGCTAGTGTCATTTTAACCTTATTAAAGGTTAACCACTTGACAACTGGGCACTAAACCCCCTTCGTGCCCGGACCAATTTTTAGCTTTCAGTGCTGACGCACTTTGAATGACAATTGCGCGGTCATACAACGCTGTACCCAAATGATATTTTTATAATTTTTTCCCCACAAATAGAGCTTTCTTTTGGTGGTATTTGATCACCTCTGCGGTTTTTATTTTTTGCGCTATAAACAAAAAAAAGACAGAAAATTTTGAAAAAAAACACAATTTTTTTACTTTTTGTTATAATAATATCCCAATTTTTTAAAAAAAACTATTTTTTTCTCAGTTTAGGCCGATACGCATTCTTCTATATTTTTTTGGTAAAAAAATTGCAATAAGCGTATAGTGATTGGTTTGCGAAAAAGTTATAGCGCCTACAAAATAGGGGATAGAATTATGACATTTTTATTATATATTTTTTTTTTACTAGTAATGGCGGAGATCTGCGATTTTTGTCAGGCCTGCAATATTGCGGCGGACATATCGGACACTTTTGACACTATTTTGGGACCATTCACATTTATACAGCGAACAGTGCTATAAAAATGCACTGATTACTGTATAAATGTGACTGGCATGGAAGGGGTTAACACTAGGGGGCGAGGAAGGGGTTAACTATGTTCCCTATTTGTGATTCTTACTGTGGGGGGAGGGGACTGACAGGGGGAGGAGACCGATCTGTGTCCCTATGTACAAGGGACACAGCATCGGTCTCCTCTCTCCCTGACAGGTCATGGATCTCTGTGTTTACACACAGAGATCCACGTCCTGCCTCTGTCACAGCCGATCGCGGGTGCCTGGCGGACATCGTGGCCGCCAGGCACGCGCATCGGCATCACGTGACCGCGGCGGGCACAGCTTTTCCCCCGCCGCGCGCCCTCGGCGGCGCGCAGGGGGAAAGAAACAGCAGGACGTCCATAGACGTCCACTCAGCACTTGAGAGCCGCGCTGCAGACGTCTTTTGTCTATAGTGCGGGTCTCAAGTGGTTAATACACGCAAAACGAATATTTCAGCAGGGTCTTTTTTGTTCTATTCAGCACTCTAGGGTCAAATCTTAGTTTCTTTCTCAGATCTGCCTGCAGTAAAGTCTCACACTTCCTACTGCAGCCACAGAGCATCACATCCCGAGTATATCGAAAGGCAAAACTTTTTTTTGTTGGACAAATCAGGGAAGTTTTAGAACCCCTGTCAGATTTTTATTGCAATTTGTGTTTATGTTGGGAAGATTTAGCTTTATATTTGTCCTGTTGACTGCTGTCACCAGGACTAAAGTTGCCGGAAAATTCTACAATTTGAGTTGTCACCAAAACTGGAATAGGGAAGAAATGTTTCAAAGAAGACAACTGTTTGCTGTCTACAAGGGAAGTTTCTCTCACTTCCAGTTGTGTTTACAGGACAAGAAGTGACAGAAACTTTCTTCATAGTGCACAAATGACAAAAAACTGACACCGTTTAACCATCACCTACTCTACCCAAAATGAAAAATAATATTTTAGCTTTAGATATACTTGAACTGCCACATTCCACATCTAATATCGGGTAACATGCACATTGCTCTAAAGGTGGAGATGTACCTCTTCTTTACGCTGCATATTATTGTTCGGTTATTCCTATTATGCATGATATGTTTGTAACTTTTATAATTTAGCCTGTGTACATGTGTGTATTTACTGTTTGTATGTGAATGCAGCTTGTGCCAGTAATATATAAATGTGTAGCTGCTTGTTGTCTTTTTAGTAGTGTCTGTAAAGTATCTGTGAGAGGTTTAGTAACGTCATTCTTTTTCAGGTGATATTTGCCAGCAGTTTACTAGAGAGATTTTTGACATGTACCAAAACTATGCACACTACAAGTCTTGGACATTTGAGATCTTGAATTACACACCGGAAGGCAGTGGTAATATTTTTTACACTATTTGTTTTACATTTACCAATTTTCATTCCTTTTGTGTCAAAGAAGCCAAGGCTTGCTAACTGAACGTAAACCATTGTACTCGAGGCAAAACTCCAGAAAGATCCTAACCAAAACCCCATCTAATCCAGTCATGTTTAAACAAAAGCATATTTAAATGTATTTTAAAGCATGGCTGTTGTAGGTACGTAAGACTCTTTTTATTACCTTGAAACAGTATTAAACGCAAACATATGTAGTATTTCATTGCAGCTTACAAATTTTTAGATGTGATGGCTGCTTTACTTTCTCTTTTTTATGGCTTTTCTCTGTTTTTCATCTGGTGATCCAGCCATTAAGTCTGCTGTTTTTCCATAGAAAAGCTCTCTTGCAGGGATGAGACAAGCCATTTACCACTGACGAGGTTGCTTACAGTGATGCTGCTGTCCAAGTGTGCTCATTCATCTAGAGCAGGGGTCTCCAAACTTTCTAAACAAAGGGCTAGTTAACTGTCCTTCACACTTTAGGGGGGCCGGACTGTGGCTATTGGGAGTGGAAAAGGTCCCGAAGTCGGTGATAAAAAATAATGCCCCATCTTTCTTTCTCGTACATCACGGGACACAGAGCGGCATAGTCATTACTATGTGGGTTATATAGTTTACCTTCAGGTGCTGGCACTGGCAACTTCCAAACCGGAAGTACCCTCCCCTATATAAGCCCCTCCCATCCGGGAGTACCTCAGTTTTTTGCCAGTGTCTAAGGTGTTGGCCAAGAAGTAACATGTGTTTTTCACTGAGCTTGCGTACAGGTTCTTTTGGGCCTCAGTAAGCTATTCCGGATCTGACCAAAAAAGCTTCATAGCTAAACGGTCGGTACCCGGGCCTTGTAGAGAAGAGCAAGGTTTTGCCTGTAATGCTCCTCTTAGGAGGGCTGGACCCTGGGATCCAGAGCTCTGGTCATACCCACGACCAAGATGTTTTCTGTGCAGGGTGCTATACAGGTCCAGGGGAGTGGAATCCTTGGGAACCCGGTCCCTGAAGGTTTAATTACAATGCCTGCCGTGATAGGTGAAGTTTGGGCTTCTGTGGACCAAACAGAGTCCTGCCGCGGGGAAAAGGTAAGTGGGGGCCCCTCAGGAACTTGGTTCTATTGAGGGGACCCCCAACCCTAATATGTCTTTCTGCCTGTTACCTAACGGTATTCCCGCTAAATATCTGTGCATGCCTGTAACTATTAAAAAATGTAATAATTTTAATAGTGGTCAAGAAAAAAAAAAAATATATAGACTGCGGTACCTGTGTTAATCCACTAGAGGCCGCTGTGGAACGTTTCTTGTCATGTGGACTGTTTTCTTTTCATCAGAGCAAGTCCAGGCAGATGGTGAGTTCTCTTGTGGGAAACTGCTTCCTCTGCCATGTTGCAATGCTCGTCCATCCCCCAGCCTGCGGCAAAAGGGCCCTGTCTCCTGTCCCTAGTTTCCCTTTTCAAAAAAGAGTGCCGAAGGCGCACGTGCGCGTGCACGCGCCTCTATATATAGAGGTGAGCTGGAAGGGGGCGGAGCTTGGGGGATGACGCTCTGTGCGCGCCGCAGCGCTTCTGCGCATGTGCGGGCGTCCCAGCATGTTAAAAGGCACAATTATGTGTATGTGAGCTGGCTATGGAGTGCAGAGACAGAGCTGGCAACATTTAAAAAAGGCATACAGCAAGCGGTTGATGCAGGCATCCCCATAGAAAGGCACATTAGTAGACACCAACTGTTTTTATAGCAGCAATTGTGCTAGACTATTGTCAGTAAGTGGTGTATTTCGGCTGGAATACCTCAGCTTTGGGCTTAGGAATATGCCGTCTAAAAACTCCGGGACTAAAAATCCCAGGAAGCATAGGGGGTCTCCATCGGGCTCTGAGGATCTTGGGCATGCTTCGGCTGCACCAATCTCCCCTGAAGAATCAGAGGTTAGTGACCGTAGAGCACCCTCAGGAGTACCTGGTACTGTGGCTGTCCTCAGTTCACCTGCTCCTGTGTATGTAACAGAGGAGGTTTTTTCCTCAGCTCTGGGAGGACTAGAAGAGAGATTGACAACATTGATCGCTGCTTCCCTGTCACAGGGAAAGAGCGCCCGATCTCCGTCTCCTCCCTCAGAGTACCTGTTAGCAGAGCAACAGTCCCATACAGGGATCGACCTACCTGAAGGGGATCAGGATGAGGTTGATTCTGTTATAGAGGAATCAACAGTGGAAGAGCCATTCTCAGCATCACATGCTGAAAGATTATGGGTTCAGTCCCTGACTAACATGGTCCGATCAGCATTTAAAATGCCCCTTGCGGAGCCATCATCCACTTCTGTCTCCTCGTTGGGGTCGCTAAAAGCTCCCCAGACTGTTTGTTCCTTTCCAATCCATCCTTTACTGGAAGGGCTCATTTACCAGGATTGGGAGCATCCTGATAAAATATTTACTCCTCCCAAGAGATTTCAGGTGGTCTATCCCATGAAGGATAAGTTCATCAAAAAATGGAAGGTCCCTACAGTGGACGCAGCCATCTCTTGTGTGAATAAATCACTGACATGTCCAGTGGATAATGTCCAAATGTTCAAGGACCCAATAGATAAAAAATTGGAGTCCTTATTAAAATCTGCTTTTGCTACAGCAGGCTTGGTGACACAACCAGCAGTGGCAGCTATTGGGGTCTGCCAAGCAGTGAAGGATCAGTTGAAACGGGTCTTAAGGGACTTGCCAGATCAGCAGGCCCTTGCCCTAGCTGATCTACCTAGAGCCTTATGCTTTGCGGTTGACGCTATAAAGGATTCAATCCATCAGGCCTCCCGCCTTACGCTGTCTGTAGTACATATGCGCAGGCTTCTATGGCTCAAAAACTGGTCTGCTGAAGCCCCCTGTAAAAAATTGCTGGTCAGCTTCCCATTTCATGGTGAACGCTTATTCGGGGAAGACCTGGACAGATATATCCAGAAAATTTCCAGCGGTAAAAGTACACTCTTGCTGGTTAAAAACAGAGTTAGAGGTCCCTCTTTTAAGAGGCCTGCTTCTCCAGTCCCTAGGACATCGGCTGTGAAACAGTTCCGACGGCCTCCTCGGTCAAATCCCGGGGGTAAAAATCAGGGACAATCGCAGGGTAACAAGAAGCTCTGGGTCAGGAGAGGTACAAAACCTCCCCCAAAGTCAAATGCGTGAAGGGTTGCCCCCACTCAATCGGGTGGGGGGAAGACTTCAATTGTTCGCAGAGACCTGGCGGGACACGATCAGAGACAGATGGGTGCTCTCCGCAGTAAGTCTGGGATACAAATTGGAGTTAAAAGACTCCCCTCCTTCCCATTTTATAAGGTCGAACGTGCCAAGGGATCCCCGGAAGAGAGGATCTCTCCTGTTGGCACTAGAACAACTATTGCCCCAAGCAGTAATTATGGAGGTCCCCCTAGAAGAATGGGGGTTCGGGTTTTACGCAAACCTCTTTACAGTCCCGAAGCCAAACGGGGACGTGAGGCCCATATTAAATCTAAAAGGGCTAAACAAATTCCTACATATCAGGACTTTCCGGATGGAGTCGATCCGATCGGTGGCCACTGCCCTACAAGGGGAGGAATGGTTAGCCTCGATCGACATCAAAGATGCTTATTTGCACATTACCATCTTTCCAGGCCACCAAAAATTTCTACGCTTTGCAGTAGAAGGGCGCTATTTTCAGTTCAGAGCCTTGCCCTTCGGTCTGGCCACAGCACCACGCGTGTTCACAAAAATTCTGGCCCCATTATTGGCCAATCTAAGAACACGAGGTGTAACGATAATGGCATATCTAGACGACTTGTTGCTGATAGACCACTCAGTGGAAAAACTAGAAGTGGTTGTTCACGAGACAATCGAGTATCTGGAATCTCACGGTTGGATTATCAACCGAGACAAGTCAGCCCTAAAACCAGTTAAAAGTCTGGAATACTTGGGGCTAAGGCTGGATTCAGACCAGAGAAAAATTTTCTTGCCTCAAGAAAAGGGGTCGTCTTTGAGAGATTTGATCCACCTAGTGGGTACAAAAAGACAGCCATCCATACGCCTGTGCATGAGGCTGCTGGGAAAAATGGTGGCATCATTCGAAGCAGTACCCTACGGTCAATTCCATTCAAGGAATTTGCAAAGGGCTATACTGTCAGCCTGGAACAAAAAAGTTCAGGCCCTAGACTTACCAATGTCCTTGTCCCCTTCCGTTCGCAAGAGCCTCCGTTGGTGGTTGGTTCCCCAGAATCTGGAAAAAAGGAAATCCTTCAGTCCGATTTCTTGGAAGGTGGTCACTACAGATGCCAGCCTTATAGGCTGGGGAGCAGTACTGGAGCAATGGTCTCTCCAGGGCAGATGGTCGGATGCAGAAAAGGCCCTGCCCATCAATCTCTTAGAGATACGAGCAGCCCGGTATGCCCTAGTAGCATGGACATCCAAACTCCAAGGGTCCCCTGTCAGAATTCAATCGGACAATGCCACGGCAGTGGCATATATCAATCATCAGGGTGGCACCAGGAGTCGTGCAGCCCAGAGGGAAGTGAATTGCATCCTGAAATGGGCAGAAAAATATGTCCCAGCCATATCCGCGGTATTCATTCCAGGAGTGGAGAATTGGAAGGCGGACTTTCTAAGTCGCCAACAATTATACCCAGGGGAATGGTCCCTTCACCCTGAGGTTTTCCGGACAATATGTCAGCGGTGGGGAACACCGGATGTAGATCTGCTAGCATCCAGATTCAACGCAAAGCTGGACAGGTTTGTCTCTTGGACAAGGGATACCCTAGCTTGCGGCTCGGATGCCCTAGTGTTCCCTTGGGATCAGTTCAAGCTGATATATGCATTCCCACCGCCGCAATTGTTACCTCGATTACTCCGCAGAATCACGGTAGAAAAGAAACCAGTGATTCTGGTGGCTCCAGCGTGGCCCCGAAGAGCATGGTACGCGGAGATTGTAAAAATGTCTGTGGGGAGTCCTTGGACCCTCCCACATCGTCCGGACCTGCTTTCGCAAGGACCGATATACCACCCTTCCTTACCAGCCCTAGGTTTGACGGCCTGGCTATTGAAGCCCACATTCTAAAAAAGAGAGGGCTCTCTAATTCTGTGGTATCTACCATGATCAATGCCAGGAAGCCGGTATCCAGGCAGATCTACTATAGAATCTGGAAGGCGTACATCGCCTGGTGTGAGGCCAAGAAATGGCATCCACGTAAGTACGTAATAGGTAGGATTCTGGACTTCCTACAGTGGGCTGTAGATAGGAAGCTTGCCTTGAGTACTATCAAGGGTCAGATTTCGGCCTTGTCAATATTTTTTCAGAGGCCCTTGGCTTCGCATTCACTAGTCAAAGCCTTTATACAAGGAGTGATGCGTATTAGCCCTCCGGTTAATATTCCCATATGTCCATGGGATTTAAACCTGGTTCTGTCGGTTCTACAGAAACAACCATTTGAACCATTACAGCATGTTTCCCTGGTTCTTCTCACCAGGAAATTGATTTTTCTAGTAGCCATTTGTTCGGCTAAAAGAGTGTCGGAATTAGCCGCTATGTCCTGTAGGGAGCCATATCTGGTTATCCATAAGGACAGAGTAGTGTTACGTCCTCATTCAGCCTTTCTTCCTAAGGTGGTATCGAGGTTTCATTTGAACCAAGATGTGGTTCTTCCGTCCTTTTTCCCCAAACCTAGTTCAGTAGAGGTAAAGTTATTACATTCTTTGGATGTAGTAAGATCAGTTAAAGCTTATCTAAAAGCCACTGCTCAGATTCGCAGAACGGATACTTTGTTTATTCTGCCGGAAGGCCCCAGAAAGGGTCAGGCAGCGTCAAAATCTACTTTAGCCAAGTGGATTCGACAGGTCATTATGCAAGCCTATGGCTTGAGAAGGAGACTGCCTCCGTTCAAAGTTAGGGCGCACTCCACGAGAGCAGTTGGAACTTCATAGGCGGTGCATCACCAGGCCTCCCTGGCTCAAATCTGTAAGGCCGCAACATGGTCTTCAGTACACACGTTTACTAGGTTCTACCAGGTGGACGTTAGAAGTCAGGAGGATGTCGCCTTTGGGTGCAGTGTGTTGCAGGCCGCAAAAGATCCTCATGTCTGATAGCGCTCAGCTTATGTATGGTGTACCCCCCCCCTCATTGGGCATTGCTTTAGGACATCCCACATAGTAATGACTATGCCGCTCTGTGTCCCGTGATGTAAGAGAAAGAAAATAGGATTTTTATAACAGCTTATCTGTAAAATCCTTTTCTTTCTCGTACATCACGGGACACAGAGCGACATAGTCATTACTAATGGGTTATATAGATACCTTCAGGTGCTGGCACTGGCAACTTCCAAAACCGGAAGTACCCTCCCCTATATAAGCCCCTCCCATCCGGGAGCACCTCAGTTTTTTGCCAGTGTCTAAGGTGTTGGCCAAGAAGTAACATGTGTTTTTCACTGAGCTTGCGTACAGGTTCTTTTGGGCCTCAGTAAGCTATTCCGGATCCGACCAAAAAAGCTTCATAGCTAAACGGTCGGTACCCGGGCCTTGCAGAGAAGAGCAAGGTTTTGCCTGTAATGCCTCTCTTAGGAGAGCTGGACCCTGGGATCCAGAGCTCTGGTCATACCCACGACCAAGATGTTTTCTGTGCAGGGTGCTATACAGGTCCAGGGGAGTGGAATCCTTGGGAACCCGGTCCCTGAAGGTTTGATTACAATGCCTGCCGTGATAGGTGAAGTTTGGGCTTCTGTGGACCAAACAGAGTCCTGCGGTGAGGAAAAGGTAAGTGGGGGCCCTCGGGAACTTGGTTCTATTGAGGGACCCCCCAAGCCTATTTTGTCTTTCTGCCTGTTACCTAAGGTATTCCCGCTAATATTCTGTGTATGCCTGTTACTACTGAGAAAATGTAAAAAAATTTAATAGTAGGCAAGAAAAAAAAATGTAAGACCGCGGTACCTGTGTTAGACACTAGAGGCCGCTATGGTTCTTTTTCTTGTAATGTGGATTTTTTTCTTCCAGAATCAAATCCAGGCAGTTGGAATGTTCTCTGCTGGGAAGCTGTCTCCTCTGCCCTGTTGCTGCGCTCATCCATCCCCGGGCCCTGCGGCAAAGGGACCCTGGCTCCCATCTAGCTCCTTATTGTTTTCAAAAAAGGCGCCGAAGGCGCACGTGCCCGTGCGCGTGCACGCGCCTCTATATATAGAGGCGATCTGGAAAAAGGGGCGGAGCGGGTGGATGACGCTCAGGTGTGCGCCGCGGCGCTACTGCGCATGTGCGGGCGTCCAGCGTGTTTTAAAGCACATTATAGCTGGCTATTGAAGTGCACAGACAGAGCTAGCAACAGTATAAAGGCACACAGAGGCGGTTGATGCAGGCATCCCCTAGAAAGGCACTTTAGTAGACACCAACTGTGATATAGCAGCAATTGTGCTAGACTATGCTCAGTAAAAGTGGTGTATTACGGCTGGAATACCTCAGCTTTAGGCTTAGGAATATGCCGTCCAGAAGCTCCGGAACTGAATCTTCCAGGAAGCGAAGGGGGTCTCATCGGGCTCTGAGGATCTGGGGCATTCTTCTGCTGCACCAGTCTCCCCTGAAGTTCAGAGGTAAGTGACCGTAGAGACCCCGCAGGGGTACTTGGTACTGTGGCTGTCCTCAGTTCACCTGCTCCTGTGTATGTAACAGAGGAGGTTTTTTCCTCAGCTCTGGGAGGATTAGAGAGAGATTGTCAACATTGATCGCTGCCTCCCTGTCAGGGAAAGCACGCCCGATCTCCGTCTCCTCCTTCAGAGTGCCTGTTAGCAGAGCAACAGTCCCATACAGGGATCGACCTGCCTGAAGGGGATCAGGATAAGGTTGATTCTGTTATAGAGGAATCAACAGTGGGGGAACCTTTTCTCAGCATCTCAAGCTGAAAGATTATGGGTTCAGTCTCTGACTAACATGGTCCGATCAGCATTTAAAAATGCACCTTGCGGAACCATCAACCACTACTGTATCCGCGTTGGGGTCGCTAGAAGCCCCCAGATTGTCTGTTCTTTTCCACTTCACCCTTTACGGAAAGGGCTCATTTACCAGGATTGGGAACGTCCTGAGAAAATATTTATTCCCCCAAGAGATTTCCGGTGGTCTATCCCATGGAGGATAAGTTCATCAAAAAATGGAAGGTCCCTACAGTGGACACAGCCATCTCTTGTATGTATAAATCACTGACATGTCCAATGGATAATGTCCAAATGTTCAAGAACCCAATAGATAAAAGATTGGAGTCCTTATGAAAGTCTGCTTCTTTCTACAGCAAGCTTGGTGACACAACCAGCAGTGAGGTCTGCTAAGCAGTGAAGGATCAGTTGAAACAGGTCTTGAGGGACTTGACAGATCAGCAGGCCTTGCCCTAGCTGATCTACCTAGAGCCTTAGGCTTTGCGGTTGATGCCATAAAGGATTCAATCCATCAGGCCTCCCGCCTTACGCTGTCTGTAGTACATATGCGTACGCTTCTATGGCTCAAAAACTGGTCTGCTGAAGCTCCCTGTAAAGAATGGCTGCATAGCGTCCCATTTCATGGTGAACGCTTATTCAGGGAAAACCTGGACAAATATATCCAGAAAATTTCCAGCGGTAAAAATACGCTCTTGCCGGTTAAAAACAGAGTTAGAGGTCCCTCTTTAAGAGGCCTGCTTCTCCAGTCCCTGGGGCATCGGCTGTGTAACAGTTCCGACGGCCTCCTCGGTCAATTCCCATGGGTAAAAAAACAGGGACAATAGCAGGGTAATGAGAAACCCTGGGTCAGGGGGAGATACAAAACCTCCCCCAAAGTTAAATTCATTGAAGGGTTGCCCCCACTCAGTCGGGTGGGGGGAGGACTCCAGTTGTTCGCAAGAGACCTGGCGGGACACGATCAAGACAGATAGGTGCTCTCCGCAGTATGTTTGGGATACAGTTTGGAGTTAAAAGACTCTCCTCCTTCCCATTTTTGAGGTCAAACGTGCCAAGGGATCCCCGGAAGAGAGAGTCCCTCCTGTTGGCACTAGAACAACTATTGCTCCAAGGAGTAATTATGGAGGTTCCCCTGGAAGAATGAGGGTTCGGGTTTTACTCAAACCTCTTTACAGTCCCGAAGCGGACGGGAGGCCCATATTAATTCTAAAAGGGCTATACAAATTCCGGTATATCAGGACTTTCCGATGGAGTCGATACGATCGGTGGCCACTGCCCTACAAGGGGAGGATTGGTTAGCCGCGATCGACATCAAAGATGCTTATTTGCACATTCCCATCTTTCCAGTCCACCAAAAATTTCTACGCTTTGCAGTAGAAGGGCGCCATTTTCAGTTCAGAGCCTTACCCTTCGGTTTGGCCACAGCACCACGAGTGTTTACAAAAATTCTAGCCCTTTATTGGCCAATCTAAGAACACAAGGTGTAATGATAATGGCATATCTGGATGACTTGTTGCTGATAGACCACTCAGTGAAAAAACTAGACGTGGTCGTTCACAAGACAATCAAGTATCTGGAATCTCACGGTTGGATTATCAACCGAGACAAGTCAGCCCTAAAAACCAGTCAAAAGTCTGGAATACTTGGGGCTAAGGTTGGATTCAGGCCAGAGAAAAATATTCTTGCCTCGAGGAAAGGTGTTGTCTTTGAAAGATTTGATCCACTTAGTGGGTACAAAAAAGACAGCCGTCCATACGCCTGTGCATGAGGCTGCTGGGAAAAATGGTGGCATCATTCGAAGCAGTACCCTACGGTCAATTCCATTCAAGGAATTTGCAAGGGGCCATACTGTCAGCCTGGAACAAAAAAGTTCAGGCCCTAGACTTACAATGTCCTTGTCCCCTTCCGTTCGCAAGAGCCTCCGTTGGTGGTTGGTTCCCCAGAATCTGGAAAAAGGGAAATCCTTCAGTCCGATTTCTTGGAAGGTGGTCACTACAGATGCCAGCCTTATAGGCTGGGGAGCAGTACTGGAGCAATAGTCTCTCCAGGGCAGATGGTCGGATGCAGAAAAGGCCCTGCCCATCAATCTCTTAGAGATACGAGCAGCCCGGTATGCCCTAGTAGCATGGACATCCAAACTCCAAGGGTCCCCTGTCAGAATTCAATCAGACAATGCCACAGCAGTGGCATATATCAATCATCAGGGGGGCACCAGGAGTCGTGCAGCCCAGAGGGAAGTAAATTACATCCTGAAATGGGCAGACAGATATGTCCCAGCCATATCTGCGGTATTCATTCCAGGAGTGGAGAATTGGAAGGCGGACTTTCTAAGTCGCCAGCAATTATGCCCAGAGGAAGGGTCCCTTCACCCCGAGGTTTTCTGGACAATATGTCAGCGGTGGGGAACATCGGATGTAGATCTTCTAGCATCCAGATTCAACGCAAAGGTGGACAGGTTTGTCTCTCGGACAAGGGATCCCCTAGCTTGCGGCTCGGATGCCCTAGTGTTCCCTTGGGATCAGTTCAAGCTGATATATGCATTCACACCGCCACAATGGTTACCTCGATTACTCCGCAGAATCAGGGTAGAAAAGAAACCAGTGATTCTGGTGGCCCCGAAGAGCGTGGTACGTGGAGATTGAAAAATGTCAGTGGGGAGTCCTTGGACTCTCCCACGTCGTCCGGACCTGCTTTCGCAAGGACCGATATACCACCCTTCCTTACCAGCCCTAGGTTTGACGGCCTGGCTATTGAAGCCCACATTCTAAAAAAGAGAGGGCTCTCTAATTCTGTGGTATCTACCATGATCAATGCCAGGAAGCCGGTATCCAGGCAGATCTACTATAGAATCTGGAAGGCGTACATCGCCTGGTGTGAGGCCAAGAAATGGCATCCACGTACATACGTAATAGGTAGGATTCTGGACTTCCTACAATGGGCTGTAGATAGGAAGCTTGCCTTGAGTACTATCAAGGGTCAGATTTCGGCCTTGTCAATATTTTTTCAAAGGCCCTTGGCTTCGCATTCACTAGTCAAAGCCTTTATACAAGGAGTGATGCGTATTAGCCCTCCGGTTAATATTCCCATATGTCCATGGGACTTAAACCTGGTTCTGTCGGTTCTACAGAAACAACCATTTGAACCATTACAGCATATTTCCCTGGTTCTTCTCACCAGGAAATTGATTTTTCTAGTAGCCATTTGTTCGGCTAAAAGAGTATCGGAATTAGCCGCTATGTCCTGTAGGGAGCCATATCTGGTTATCCATAAGGACAGAGTAGTGTTACGTCCTCATCCAACCTTTCTTCCGAAGGTGGTATCGAGGTTTCATTTGAACCAAGATGTGGTTCTTCCTTCTTTTTTCCCCAAACCTAGTTCGGTAGAGGAAAAGTTATTGCATTCTTTGGACGTAGTAAGAGCAGTTAAAGCTTATCTAAAAGCCACTGCTCAGATTCGCAGAACGGATACTTTGTTTATTCTGCCGGAAGGCCCCAGAAGGGGTCAGGCAGCGTCAAAATCTACTTTAGCCAAGTGGATTCGACAGGTCATAATGCAAGCCTATGGCTTGAGAAGGAGACCGCCTCCGTTCAAAGTTAGAGCGCACTCCACGAGAGCAGTTGGAACTTCATGGGCAGTGCATCACCAGGCCTCCCTGGCTCAAATCTGTAAGGCCGCAACATGGTCTTCAGTACACACGTTTACTAGGTTCTACCAGGTGGACGTTAGAAGTCAGGAGGATGTCGCCTTTGGGCGCAGTGTGTTGCAGGCCGCAAAAGATCCTCATGTCTGATAGCGCTCAGCTTATGTATGGTGTATCCCCCCCCTCGTTGGGCATTGCTTTAGGACATCCCATTAGTAATGACTATGTCGCTCTGTGTCCCGTGATGTACGAGAAGGAAAATAGGATTTTTATAACAGCTTACCTGTAAAATCCTTTTCTTGGAGTACATCACGGGACACAGAGCTCCCACCCATCTTTAGGGACACTTATTGCTTTGCTACAAAACTGAGGTGCTCCCGGATGGGAGGGGCTTATATAGGGGAGGGTACTTCCGGTTTTGGAAGTTGCCAGTGCCAGCACCTGAAGGTATCTATATAACCCATTAGTAATGACTATGTCGCTCTGTGTCCCGTGATGTACTCCAAGAAAAGGATTTTACAGGTAAGCTGTTATAAAAATCCTATTTTTTGTTTCAGTGGGAATAATTGTGCCGATCATTGGTGTCAGTGGGAAGAATTGTACTCCATCATTGGTGTCATTGAGAGAAGTTGTGCCCCATTATTGTTGGTATCTGTGGATGAAATAGTGCCCCAAGGGCCAGATAAAAGCAAGCAAAGGGCCGCAGTTTGGAAACCACTGATCCAGAGTAGTGTCTGTATAATACAGGAAGTATGTTACTGGCCAGACCACCAGGTGAAAACAGAGGGTAAAAAAGTCCAGAAAAAAAAAGAAAAATAATGCAGCCATCACCTCTGATTGGTAAGCTGCAATATATTACATATTTGGTTTGGGGTTTAATACCGCTTTAGCCCTGGTTCACAAAAAGTAGTTTCTGTACTACTTTTGGCGATTTCAATAGACATCTGTGCAGGAAACCGCGCAGATGTCTATGAAATCGTCGGACTAACATGCAGGAATGAAATTCAGCTGAACTCGCATGATTCCAATCCCGCATCAATGTCAACCTAAATGCTGTCGCCTGTACAGCAACATCTAGACAGTGAGCAGAATTGTTAGCACTCTGGGCCAGCCAGGTCTTTATTGCTTTGCATTGTGCATTCAGAAAGTTTTACATGATTTCATCAGTGTGCTATTGCTACATTGTCCCTCCATTTGTGAACTTACAGCACAGCAGTGAGCTCATCAATATGTTGCAGCTCCTACAATGTACAATGTCCCTCCATTTTGTGAGCATTCTTACAAGAGGTGGAACACGGAGGTGACCTCATTAATGTGTTACTGCTCCTACATTGTCCTACAGCAGGCTAGAGATGGAGAAGGGATCACAAATGCAAAACATCAGAAATTGTTTCCCCATGTTCACTAGTCAGATAGGTGAGTATTATTACTATGAGTTCAGGGAGAGAAAGGTGTTGAACTGTGCACATGGGGGACATTTGCAGGTATAAGAGTAAAGTAGATTGCATACATGGAGGTAAAAATGAGACCCAGAGATTGATTTTTGCCTGGTATTCTTCTTTAATATTTTTCAGGTTATTTGCCCGTAAAAATATGCTCCCATAATATACAAAGCAAAAAGACAGACATGTCTGTATGTCTGTATATTGATTCTCTCTGCGGAGAACTGAGAGGCCAGTAATCATGGGATGTAGTTGGCATTTGCTGCCAAAGTGCTTTCCTAAATATATATATATATATATATATATATATATATATATATATATATATATATATATATAATTAGAGCTGCAACTAACGATTATTTTGTCTGTCGACTAATCTATCGATTTATTTCTTCGATTAGTCAACGACTATAACGATTATTTTTATTTAATTTTTTTACTTAATCTAGTGTGTTCTTTTTGTGATTAGCTAATTAATCCTTTGGATAACTTTACAAAAAATGATAAGTACAACTTCTTATATAATATTTCAACTTTTATTCAATTTTTTCCCAAAAATACTTCAATGTGGTTGAAGTTTTTACAGTATACAAAATAAAGTGCCAAAAATAAAATGTAAACAACACTTTAGCATCAGGCATGAAAATGCCATATAAATTCTGCCTAACACTTTGCAAAAGAGGCATCCACGTCATCTCCCCCACTGTAATATCCACGTCATCTCCCCCACTGTAATATCCACGTCATCTCCCCCACTGTAATATCCACGTCATCTCCCCCACTGTAATATCCACGTCATCTCCCCCACTGTAATATCCACGTCATCTCCCCCACTGTAATATCCACGTCATCTCCCCCACTGTAATATCCACGTCATCTCCCCCACTGTAATATCCACGTCATCTCCCCCACTGTAATATCCACGTCATCTCCCCCACTGTAATATCCACGTCATCTCCCCCACTGTAATATCCACGTCATCTCCCCCACTGTAATATCCACGTCATCTCCCCCACTCACTGTAATGTTCGCAATCTCCCCCACTCACTGTAATGTTCGCAATCTCCCCCACTCACTGTAATGTTCGCAATCTCCCCCACTCACTGTAATGTTCGCAATCTCCCCCACTCACTGTAATGTTCGCAATCTCCCCCACTCACTGTAATGTTCGCAATCTCCCCCACTCACTGTAATGTTCGCAATCTCCCCCACTCACTGTAATGTTCGCAATCTCCCCCACTCACTGTAATGTTCGCAATCTCCCCCACTCACTGTAATGTTCGCAATCTCCCCCACTCACTGTAATGTTCGCAATCTCCCCCACTCACTGTAATATCCACAATGATTGTGGATATTACAGTGAGTGGGAGAGCTTGTGGATATTATAGTGAGGGGTGCAGGGGATGCCTGTACTGTATATGGTGAGGGGTGCAGGGGATGCCTGTACTGTATATGGTGAGGGGTGCAGGGGATGCCTGTACTGTATATGGTGAGGGGAGCAGGGGATGCCTGTACTGTATATGGTGAGGGGTGCAGGGGATGCCAGTGAGGGGTGATGACGTCAGCGCGCATCTAGGCAGCCGCCGCTGCCGGATGTACCAAGATGGGCGCCGCTCCGGAGCTAGGCCAAAGCCGCGGCCTTTCCTAAGGCCGAGGCCGCAGAGCGAGTAGTCGACGGTTTTCACGCACGTCGGTCAATTTTTGTAGTCGATGCGTCGTGGCAGCTCTAATATATATATAAAAAAAGTGTGTGTGTGTGTGTGTATATGTGTGTATATACGCACGCGCGCGCGTGTGTGTGTGTATGTGTGTATGTATATATGTATATATATATATATATATATATGTGTATATATGTGTATATATACACACATACACATACACATACACACACACACTTTTTTTTTAAAATCTACTGAGGAACTGTTTATAATCTGCTTGTGTATAGGGACGCTTGCATTAAGGCTGCAGAAGAAAATGTTACTGGTGTACACTGATTTGCATAGAAACGCGTGTAGGGCTTTCTCATTTCTTAAAGGGGGGTTAAAAAAAACAGCCTCCTTTAGGAAACAAGTAGAAAGCCCTTCACACGTTTACTTACAAATTGGTGTACACCAGTAACATTTTCTTCTGCAGCCCTAAAGCAAGTGTCCCTATACACAAGCAGATTTAAAAAAAAGTTTTCCAGCTAAACAAAACACATGTAGAAGGTTTATTAAGAAATGCAAAAAGTACAGTTGCCAAAGCAGCATAACATGGCTCAACGAGTGTCAACATACCGCATCTTAAGTTGGCCATAGATGCAGCAGGGACCAGATCTATGGGCAGGCTGACTTTGTACCCTGTACGCAAGTCAATAGTGTACCCTGTACGCAAGTCAATAATAACCTTAGTTCTATGCAATTTGTTTGAAAATGTGCTAAGCCAAAAGCTGCAATAAAAAATGTTTGTATTGCCAAACACTGCATTGCATCGAAAAACAAAATGCTAAATTGGGCATACAGCTGCTTGTAGGAAGTTTTAAGGCCATACATTTTGTAACAACATTTGGGAGGGTTATCCCAGGAGGAAATAAGATGCCTGGAACTTTCTCCAGCTTTGCTACTTTTTGTCCTCCCTCTCAGAAATTATATTTACAGGGCCCTCACCATTTTTGAGGACATCTGCAGAACCATTATGGGACTCGGTTTCCTCTCTTTACAGAGACTTTATTACTCACCCCTACCTCCATTCGCAATGCCAGCAACACTTATTGCTTTTCGGCCTTGTCCATTACAGAGATTCCTCCAGGTTCTTGGAATCTTTTCATATTGTGCACTGTATATGAGGATATATTTCAAGTCTTTGCAGTTTTATGTTGGGGAACATTATTCTGAAGTTTTCAATTTTTAGGTGTAGCTTTTTACAGATTGGTGAACCTCTGCCTATCTTTACTTCTGAGAGACTGACTCTAAGATGCTCTTATTATACCCAGTCATGTTACTGACCTTTTGCCAGTTAACCAAATTAATTGCAAAATGTTCTTCCAGCCTTTCCTTGTTAAGTATAATTTACTTTGCCAGCCTTTTGTTGCCCAGTCCCAACTTTTTTGAGACGTGTTGCTGCCATCAATTTCCAAATTTCCATTCTTAAAATGGTACATTTTCTCAGTTTAAGCATTTGATATCAATATATGAGTGCAGTGCTGAATCATGAACTATAAACAATAATCAAAAATCATTGAATCAAACAACATATAAAGTGCATAATTGAATGTCCGTACAATAAAGTGCCAAAAAAATCCATATTAAAACAGTGAAAATTCCACAAATGGATGTTGATTGATGAACAACTAAATGTTGTGAAATCACATGTATAAAGCTTCCAGACCACCAACGAAATTGTATATTAATTTCTGTGCATATGGGGATGTGATCAGTGCTAGAAGCTGGTCTTTTGAATACACACACTTGCTGTGTTTCTAGTACATATATAGTTACTTTTGGGTAGCTCGCAAGACTCTATCACATATTTACACATTTGATATGTTTTCTATTGTGAATAAAATATGGATTTATGAGGTGTACAGATCATTGCATTCTGTTTTTATGTAGATTTTACGTGGCGTCCCAACCTAATTGGAGTTGTATGTACAATATTGGTTTTGTTTTTTGGTTGTACCTAATGAAAGGCCCTTTAATCTTGTTACAGGAGGGCTGCACCATGCGGCTGCACGTATTGCGGGAGAAGGGGTGTACAAATGTTTGAAATATGAAGGTGGAGTTCATAGAGTTCAGCGCATTCCAGAGGTGGGTCTTTCCTCTAGGATGCAGAGGATTCACACAGGAACCATGACTGTAATCGTCCTTCCACAGCCAGATGAGGTAAAGCACATGAATTTATCAGCTGGGTATGGTGGTTGTCTTATGTTTAATTTATAGAAATTAAGTAGTTTTTATGTCCTGAACAGGTTGATATTAAAATTGATCCAAAGGACTTGAGAATTGATACTTTCAGAGCTAAAGGGGCTGGAGGTCAACATGTTAATACGACAGACAGTGCAGTGAGGATTGTTCATCTACCTACAGGTACTGTATAATATCAATCTTTTACAATCCATGCAATGCTGTAATGGTCGTTTAACCACAAAGGGGTTAATATGGATTCTACTACTGTTCCAAATTGTAAAGGTTAGATAACATTGCATGCATGCTGAAAGCAAAACATCCGTGCAGATCCGTTACTTCCGTATCTAGTGATTTATTACAGGCAGTACTAAACTTTTTACACATAGCATGATACGTCACTATTATGTTAATGTAAGACTGCAAACCACATCTGATTGGCTGAAAGACAAAAAGAGTACAGAAACGTGATGATTAAGCTGGGCTGTCCTCTGGTCCTATCTTCATATCCGCATTCCAAAGATGTGTGGGAGAAGGGGGTATCAGCCATTTTCTGTCTTCTCCAGTCTTTTCGGTGGGAGGGGGTGTTGTTAGAAATTGATTTGAGTAAGGAAGAATTACAGCAGTGGTGTACATAAAAAAGCAATATAGACTTTATAGTATAGTGAAGATGCATAGAGAATAGACATTTTCTAGTTTAACATTATGCTCTTCACATTCCTTCACACTGCCAGTAAAGGAACCTGAACTCCAGGCAAACAGTAAATACACAGATAAAATACGTATATTGCATATACAGTATGTACAATGTAAAGCATGTTACCTGTCAAATGTTTAGCATTTATCCCCTTCCACTCCTGTTATTTATACAGCCAGGCAGTACACTTAAGACAGGAATACAGTAGTCTCCTTTTCTCTTTTCATCCATGGACGGACACAGCTCCTTAATTCTTGACTTGTGGGTTATGTTCCTTCTATTAGGAGAGGACTAGGCAGACATGTTAGTTATCTAAATACATTTAACTTCAACGGAGTTGAACAGCCCCGCCCAGCGGGCGGTCCCTCCGGTCATAACCCCTCACCCTGCAGTTAGCAGCTCAGTTTTTTTTCTGCCTAGTAGAAGAGAAGGACCTGGCTCCCCCTTGGGCCCAGAGTCCTATGGAAATTTTTACTTTTTCTTGTTTTATTATTTTATATTTTGATCCTGAGATCTTCTATCAATTGCCGGCTGGGCAACAAGCTGGATAAAGATAGATCCTGGTAGTCTCCCCAGCCCGGCCATTGAGCGTGAGCAGACCTTAGCTAAGCGCTGGGTTGGCCACGACAAGCCCCGTTGGCTCCAGGGGTGGCCGGTGAGTTTTTACTCCGGGGTCCACATATGACTAGGCTACTTTTGTCTCAGTCACAGTGGACCATGGCCGACAGCCACTCCTTACTGTCCGGCGGTGAGACTGTCTGGAACGCACCAACAAGTCCACGCATGGACGGGTAAGTACAGTTCCTCCTGTTTTGGGCATTTTGGAACAGCTGGGCTTCCTGGAGGGTCATTAGGGGGTCTCCTGTCCTCCCTTTCCCTCCTTCTGTCCCCCACTCTTTCCTCCTCCCCATTGCGGGGCCTACTGTGTCGGCGGGGTATACCTGGAGGGGGCCTCCGTATCCCGGTTGGGAGTTGTGGGGGTGCCCGGGTCCGCTCTCTGTGGGGGGTGTCTGTCTTTTAGGAGCCTCCGCTTGGCGTCCCTGCGGCCTTCTCGTCCACCTCAGTGTGCTCAGCTGCCATTTTGGGTAGCGCTGGCGCCATTTTCTAGTGTTTTTTTTCTGTATGAAAATTCCCATTGGCTGCCATTTTGTCGTGGCCGCGCTGTGGCGCAGGTCTTCATTGCGGGCGGCCATTTTCTTGTAGCCCCCACCCTTTTTTCCCTGAGGAGTCTGGCCATTTTACAGTGTTTTTTTCACTGTATGGCTTGGCCTCTAGCGCTGGAGGCTTCCTGAACGGCGCGAATAGCGTAAATCGCCTCACAGAACACCTCAGTCACACGTTGTGTGTGAGGCAGAACGGACAACGGCGCTGAGCAGTCTCTGGCTGGGTGGTGAGTCCCTGGGTAACCCCCCCGGTCAGCGCAGCTAGGAGGGTGGACATTTGTTATTACAAGTGCCTTGACTTAGTCCCTAAGGACTGCCAGTGGGTCAGACTGGAGTCTGAAGCTGGCGTTTCTTCCCCAGACATTCCAGAGGCAGCAACTGGTGCCCCTGCACCTGCGGTTCCCATGGACACTTTGTCGGAAGTCCTGGAGTCATTTGTTGCCAGGGTGGAAGCTGCAGACTCGGGCCTGGCTGCAGCTCAGAACCCCTGTTCTGGGATGTCATCGGATGCGGACCAGGACTGTCCCGGCACTGAGGAGGACTCCTCGTCCGGGTCAACGCAGGACAGAGCACTTGTGGGAGCACTTATGAACGCAGTAAGGGACACCCTTAAGCTAGAAGATACAGCTGGGACATCCACTGAGGTGTCAGTCCCTTTTGGGTCTTACAAACTGACCCGCTCTTTTAAGGTTTTTCCTTATGTAGATTTCTTTGTCAAATTCATAGATAAGGAATGGGAACGGCCGCAGAGGTCCTTTGTGGTTCCTCAGCGCATTGCGGTCCGTTACCCATTTGAAGAGAGCCTTTTGAAAAAATGGGCTTCTCCACCTGTCGTTGACCCCCCGGTCTCAAGGTTGAACAAGGTAACCACTATCCCGGTAGAGGGGACCCCTGCTTTTAAGGACCCTACTGATAGGAGGTCCGAAGCGGTGAGTCAGACCGTGTTCACCATGCTGGGGTCAGCATTGCGGCCGATAATGGCTGCGACTTTGGTGTCTCAGACACTCGCTGAATGGGCTAAACTTTTGCACCAGGCAGTGGAGGAGCATTAGCTCCCACAGGAAATCTTGACACTGGCCGACCAGCTGGTTCAGGGTCTTGTGTACGTCCTGTGATGCAACACTGGATGCGGCCCCTTTAATCTCCAGGGCCTCTGTATCCGTGGTGGTCTTGCGCAGCCTGATATGGCTAAAATGCTGGTCCGCGGACCAAGCTCCTAAGAAAGCTCTGACCGATTTGTCTTTCAAAGGTAGGAGGCTCTTTGGTGCCTCACTGGACGACATTATTAAGGATGTCACTGGAGGTAAGAGCACACTTCTTCCTCAGTCCACTAAAGGTAAGGAGCCGAGCCGTAAGGCGGGGCCCTCCTTTCCGCACAAAAGCGGTATTTTCATCAGTCAGGGCCCGCTAGCAGACCCTCTGATGAGGCTTCAACTGGGGGACAGAAGCGTCCCTGGGTGCGCAAGCAATCCAAGTCCGCAAACAAGCCCGCTTCAGCATGAAGTCTTGCCCCCACCCGATTCTTGGGTGGGGGGCCGTCTTCGTGAGTTCGCAGCTCGGTGGACCTCCCTGCTTTCCAACCAGTGGGTTTGCGAAGTGATTACTTCAGGGTACAAGATCGAGTTTCTTTCTTGTCCACCAAACAGATTCTTTCCCTCAAATCTTCCTCTCCTTCCATCTCGTCGGACTGCCCTGACTGGGGCAGTACAAGACTTGTTGAGGTGTGGGGTGATCATACCCGTACCGCCGCAGGACAGGTTTCAGGGATTCTACTCAAATCTGTTTGTGATCCCAAAGAGGGACAGAGTTCATCCAATCATAGATCTCAATGCCCTCAATGCCTTTGTGAAGGTTCGGAAATTGAGGATGGAATAGATTGGCTCGGTGGTAGCTGCGCTCCATCCGGGGGACTTTCTGGTGTCCTTGGACATCAAGGACGCATACTTGCATGTCCCCATCTGCGTCAGGCATCAGAGGTTCCTGCGTTTTGCGGTCAGGGAAGACCACTATCAATTTGTGGCTCTCCCCTTTGGCCTATCATTGGCACCAAGAGTTTTCACCAAGGTGCTCGCCCCGATTCTGGCTTTACTGAGACAGCGAGGCATTGCTGTCGTGGGCTACTTAGACGATCTCCTTCTGAGAGCTTCTTCGCGCTCAGAATTAGAGGACGACGTGTCTATAGCCAGTCAGACTCTCTGAGAATTTGGTTGGGTACTGAACCTCCAGAAGTCGGTGTTAGTACTGACTCAGCGCCTGGAATACCTGGGGCTGATTCTGGACTCCTCGGAGTCAAGAGTTTTTCTTCCTCCAGAGAAGTTGCAGACGCTTCAGGCTGTGGTGAGATTAACATCCCGCAAATGGTCGTCTCTCCGTTTCTGCATGAGAGTCCTGGGCCTCATGGTGGCCTCCTTCGAGGCAGTACCGTATGCCCAACCCCACACAAGTTTGCAGAAGGAGATTCTGTCCAAATGGAACAAATCCCCCATTGTCTCTGGATCATCGGATTCAGGTGTGTCGCCTTGTCAGGGCCTCTCTGACTTGGTGGCTGACATCACCGGCACTTCAGTCCGGGAAGTCGTTTCTTCCTTTCCACTAGACTGTGATCACGATGGATGCCAGCCTGACAGGTTGGGGGGGGAGTCTGGGGGGTTCAGTCGGTCCAGGGCCGCTGGACTCCAGAAGAATCTCTCCTGCCGATCAATGTCCTCGAGCTTCGAGCGATCAGGCTATGCCTCTCCAAGTGGTCACAGAGACTTCAAGGGCGTCCAGTCAGGATCCAGTCGGACAATGCCACAGCAGTGGCTTATGTCAACCATCAGGGAGGAACAAAGAGCTTGGCCGCAGCGTTGGAGGTCGCTCACATCCTAAGGTGGGCCGAAAGGAGCGTACCGGTTCTATCGGCTGTTTACATTCCGGGCGTAGAAAACTGGCAGGCGGACTATCTAAGTCGCCAGATGCTGGACCAAGGGGAATAGTCGCTACACCCGGAGGTGCTTTCAACTCCTTTTTTAGAAATGGGGCACACCAGATGTGGATCTCCTGGCCTCTCGAACTCAATCGCAAGGTGTCGAGGTTTATGGCCAGGTCTAGAGATCCCTGGGCAGACGCGTTAGTGGCTCCATGGGGTCAGTATTGGCTAATTTATGCCTTTCCCCCACTGAAGTTGCTTCCTCGTCTGCTCTGCAGAGTGGAGGCCGAGGGGATTCCGGTGATTCTAATTGCCCCAGGCTGGCCCGGCGTCCCTGGTACGCCGACCTTGTGTGCCTGGTGGCGGACGCTCCCTAGCGTCTGCCAATGCGGAACGACCTTCTGTCTCAAGGTCCCATACTTCATCCTGCTTTACAGTCGCTGGCTTTAACGGCATGGCTACTGAAAGCCAGGTACTAAGGGACCGTGGTCTGTCAGACTTGGTAATCTCCACCATGTTGAGGGCTCGGAAGTCATTTTCCTGGAAGATCTACCATAGCACTTGGAAGACCTACATCTCTATGTGTGAAGAGATGGATTGGCGCCCACGGGCATATTCGGTTTCTCGGATCCTGCTGTTCTTACAGCGTGGAGTGGATCAGAAACTGGCCTTAAGCACTATTAAGGGGCAGATTTCAACCTTAGCTGTTTTCTTCCAACGACCCCTGGCGGCTCATTCACTGGTAAGCACGTTTGTGCAGGGGGTCCGACGCGTGATTCCCCAGATTAGACCACCGCTCCCTCCCTGGGACCTGAATCTGGTGCTCTCGGTACTTCAGGAATATCCTTTTGAGAACATCAGGGAGATTCCTCTCGACACTTTCTCAGAAAGTTGCCTTCCTCGTAGCCATTACATCGGTCAGAAGGGTTTCTGAATTGGCGGCCTTGTCCTGCAAATCGCCTTACTTGGTCCTCCATAAGGATAAAGCGGTGCTACGCCCGCAACCCTCATTCCTTGCTAAGGTAGTTTCGGCTTTTCACCTAAACGAGGACATTGTACTTCCATCCTTGTGTCCTCGGCCGTTGCATCCCAAGGAGGCTGCGCTACATACTTTGGACGTGGTACATGCCCTACGGGTGTACCTGTCTGCTACTGCTCCGTTCCGGACATCTGACTCACTGTTCGTGTCGGTGTCTGGTCCAAAGAAGGGCCTGGCGGTCTCGTCGGCCACCATTTCTCGGTGGATCAGACAGACCGTGATCCAGGCCTATGCCCTTAAGGGGTGGGCGCCTCCTTTTCCCGTCACAGGGCATTAGACCAGGGCAATTGGTGCCTCCTGGGCCTTCCGACATCAAGCGTCTGTCTCACAGGTGTGTAAGGCGGCGACCTGGTCGTCCGTTCACACTTTCTCCACATTTTATAAGGTTGATGTGAGTGCATCTTTGGATGCTTCTTTTGCCCGCAAGGTTTTACAGGCGGCTGTTTGAGGTTGCAACTCATCCGTTGAGGAGCTCAGCTGTTTGGTGTGAAGTTAGTTTTTTGATTGCTGTTCCCACCCCTCGTTTTTTCTGACACTGCTTGGGGACGTCCCACAAGTCAAGACTTAAGGAGCTGTGTCCTTCCATGGACGAAAAGAGAAAATAGGATTTTTGTATTCGCCGTAAAATCCTTTTTTCTGTCGTCCATGGACGGACACAGCACCCACCCCTCCTTTTGAAGTTTGTACTGTTTTTTGACGAACTGAGCTGCTAGCTGCAGGGTGAGGGGTTATGACCGGAGGGACCGACCCCTGGGCGGGGCTGTTCAACTCTGTTAAAGTTACATGTATTTAGATAACTAACATGTCTGCCTAGTCCTCTCCTAATAGACGGAACATAACCCACAAGTCAAGAATTAAGGAGCTGTGTCCGTCCATGGACGACAGAGAAAAGGATTTTACGGTGAGTACAAAAAAATCTAATTTTCCACCCTGGTACACACTATCCAAATTTTTATTTTTATTTTCCGTTCAACCCAGCGGGCTGAACTAAAAAAAAAAGAGGAGCTCGCTGTACTAACTATGCAATGTTAGTACAGCAATCTCCCCGCTGAGCTATTGTGTTCTGACAGGGACACCCCCCCAGCCAGAACACACCAATTAGCGCTGTCAGACATTTGCTGCCAGTGCTGATCACATGCTGGTATTCCAGAATGCCTGGCTTCTGTTAGACAGGCTGATGTACACACAGGTCGAATGTTGGAGAGTTTCTGTTGAACCGGTTGACAATCGGCCCGTGCATATTAGGCACTAGTCTGCTATCTGGACATTGAAAGAGCAGCCACAAGCTACTGAGCTTATCCATCTGTTCACTTCCCTCCTATCAGCATGCTCCTTGTCAAAACTTTTGCATACAGCTCACTTGATTGGCTTCTAGTCTTGTTCCTTCCTTCTGTTTCATAGTCAGAGCTCCATTGATTGCAGGAAGTTGAAGTCAAGTCAAATTCAGGTGCATTAAAAAAAATGTAATAATGAAAACAAAGCTGCACTAATTTGTGCATTCTATATTTGCCTGGAGTTCTTCTTTAGATATAAAGTCTACAGACATGTTCTTTTCCCCTCCCTCCACTCCGTACCTCCACTGTTTGTTTGACTACCATTTAGATTTTGTTTATCTAGCCACTGCTATTTGTAGTTTCTTTTATACTTCAATTTTGCCTATTATTTTCGTTGTTCTCCTGTAGGAATGTCAGTGGAATGCCAAGAAGGACGTTCTCAAATTATGAATAAGGAAACTGCCATAAAGATGTTAAGGGCTAAACTCTTTGAACAGACGGTAAATCTGGAGCTGTCCCAAAGGCAAAGTTCCAGGAAACTGCAGGTGGGTTAAATACATATACACTACATTAACTTCCACCTAACTATGACCCTTTGCATGCTGTTAACTGGCCTCTGCAAGGTGAAGGCCCTGCATGCACAGCTTACTCTTTACAAAACATGGAAACCATGGGTGCTGTGTGCTGAAGTGCAGAGGATTCCAGCACCCAGCAATTATTTACATGTCATATTCAATGAAAATAACTTCTGCCAGCTGTGACATCACAAGAAGAAGTGATGGAAGACATGGAGCCCACAGGGAGGTGAATGCCACTGACACCAATGCTACAGGGGCTCTTTTATTATTCCCAATAACACCAGTGCATTAGGTTCACTGACACCAATGAATTATAAGGCACATTTAAAGTGGTAGTAAAGGCTTTCTTTAAATTTATACCTACATGTAAGCCTATAATAAGGCTTACCTGTCGGCACAGTAAAGATCTCCTAAACGTGCACCGTGGATGGCGTCCATAGAGAAAGCCGTGCCAAGATGGTGACTCTCGCGCGGTTCGGCCAATTGAACAGCAGCTGCCCGCGAACCCAGAAAAAAGACCGGGTGAAGATGGAAGCTGTGTCAGCGGTGACAGCACACTGCTGGAGGGCTTTGTTATCACATAAGTCTTTCATATTACTTTATTATGCCCACGGACACCAATATCTGGGGGAGGCTCCTTTATTTAGCCCACTGACACAATGCCTGAGGGGGGGGGGCTTTTTATTATGCCCATTGACAACAAATCTGTGGGTTTCTTTTATTATGGCAACTGACACCAGTGCCTAAAGGGACGCTTATTATGCCCCCTGACACTAATGCCTAGGGGTCTTTGTTTTACTACACTGATTGACACCAATACCTGGAGGGTACCTCTTATTATGCCAATTGACACCAATGCCTAAAGGGCTTTTTTGTTATACCCACTGACAACAATTCTGGGGCGCCATTTTGATCACTGATGCAAATATATTTTTTTACTCCTACTGACCACTAGCATAGAGGCATTTCTTAATCATATCTTACAGGACACAGATGTATGCAGTAACATTGGGTTATACTTCTCTCTTCAGGAGATTGGACACTGGCAAAGCTATAAGGACAGCCCAGTATAACCCCTGTTATTGTTCGTAACAGAACGGACATTTCTCTGCTCTGAGAGAAGCAGATCGTTTATCTTTCCACATGATGCAACGCATTGAATTGGCCGCAGGGTGGTCTACAGGTTCAGGACCATGGTACATCCACCAAGTGGAACCCTTTTCCTGAAAACTCCTAAGGAAGTCTGCCTACTGGCAGGGTGAAGACTGCAAAATAAGGGCTTGTCCCTAGCAGCCTATCTGTCTGCTCAGTGGGAATTGTAGAATGATCACTGTGTTAGGTCAGGGTTTTGTGCTATTGTGTCGAAGGGCTGGAAACACTATTTGGCGAAAATCCCAAATTCGTCTGCTTTAAGTGCATATGCAGAAGACCTTTTGGCTAAAATGTTGGTCTGCGGAGAGAAGCATCTCTATGCCATCCGCTTTGCCCTGAAGATGTCAGTAGAGGAAATGCGTTGGTAAGAGCTTTTTGGCAATGACCTCAACACGCACGGCCGTGGATCTAAGCATCGTGCGAGTTGTGTTTGTGGTTATCGCTCTGTCGGTTAATACTTCTAAGTACATGTCTTTTAATAAAGCATCTTTAATGCTCTGGTAATGCACTATAACGTGCTTTATTCTATTCTATATTGGATTACTTAATATGATTGCTGTACCTGGTGGAATGGCAAGGAGCTGCCACATTGAGAGAGTTGCTACTGTATATGAAGTGGATACTCTTAACCCTTGATTTTTCTGGGTGAAGTGGCGGTTATCACCCGTTTGATCATAAGCACATATAGACCTCTTAAAACATGAGGTTTATCATTCTGGTAAGCAGATGGTCTGATAATTTCCTTGATTAAGGTCCACTGAAGTTGGTGTAAATAGCCTTCAGCAGATCCGCATTCTCTTGTCATCACATATGGCACGTTTTCGATGGACTTTTTATGAAATTTGTGTTTTTAAGGCATTATTTATTGCACTGGCACTTTATTGTTCATGCATGATAGTGTATTGGATAGCTTCTTTTTTTTTAAGCTTTATTTCTCTTAACATTTTGTTTTGATGCATTTTATTGCACTTTCATGAGTGTTTTGTTTTAATGAGCCTTTTTTACTTTTTTCCCCTTTGAACATGTTTGTTTATCGGATGCACTTTAGTCATATATTTGTCATTTTAAAGGGATAGCGCGCCTAATTTAGATTTTTGGTGGTTTTGTATTCAGGCACTCTTTAGTGTGCAGCTTTCCCTTTTTGTTGAATTTTTTTTTTTCACTAGGATTTAGGTTTTTGTTTTTCCATACACTAAGCGCAATGGTACAGTAATTTTAAATATATACAGTATCTCACAAAAGTGAGTACACCCCTCACATTTCTGTAAATATTTTATTATATCCTTTCATGTGACAACACTGAATAAATGACACTTTGCTACAATGTAAAGTATTGAGTGTACAGCTTGTATAACAGTGTAAATTTGCTGTCCCCTCAAATTAACTCAAAACACAGCCATTAATGTCTAAACCACTGGCAACAAAAATGAGCACACCCCTAAGTAAAAATGTCCAAATTGGGCCCAAATAGCCATTTTTCAAACTATCTGAAGAACTGTGGCCCTTTGATTAAAATGTTTGAGGACTCCCACACTCTGTGATGCATGATATTTAATGCTTTAGTTCTAGATACGTTAGAACAAGTTTCACCCATTTCATGATATTTCATCATCTACGTTAAAATTGTACATGTTGTTTACTTTGTTTTTTTTATACATGCCATGCTCTAGAATAATTGTATAGTAGTGAAAGTCATCTTTTTGAAGGCCATTATACTGATTTCTTTAAACATTTGATGAGTGTTGGGGTATGGTATTATTTCCTCAACAGGTTGGTACAAGAGACCAGTCTGACCGAATACGTACCTACAACTTTACACAGGACAGACTTACTGACCACCGGATATCCTTTGACTCTCGAAATTTAAAGGCAAGTATTTTTTTTAACAACAAAATGTTCCTTTATTGAGGCAGAAAAAGACAAGCATTATACACAGAAGTCCAGAATGGACCAAGTCATACACCGAGATAAAAGGGAAAGTACAGTACATAGAAAGCCATATAAACGAGTACATAAGAAGGGCATTTCGTAAACCATCCAAAAATAGCGTCACTTATACAGTTGAATAGAATCATACCCCAGTTGAACCAGAACTCGTAGCAGTACCCCATCCCCACCCCCCAGTGTCCAGGGTCGGAAGGCCACTCCCTCCTATTCCGTCCAAGGGTGCCAGATCTCATCGAACTTTTGTGGGCAGTTCCTGCACATGTAAGTCAACTTGTATAGTGGCAGCACAGTACTAATAGATTTCTCCCAAGACTCCACTGTTGGGGGGAGGGGACATTCCAGCGCAAAACAATCTCCCTCCTTTAAAGGCAAGTATTTAATCTCGTGAGATTTAAAATGCCCATTTTACCAAAACAGTAATTACCCATAAGAATTATTATTGTTTGCTGGGATTACTCCATTGTGGAATCTATCTTTCATTATAATCAACGGGTTTCTGCATGTTTGGCACCTTCACCTCCTCTAATGAGCTGCTTAGGCAGAAATCTATAGCACAATGGGGTTGATTTACTAAAACTTGTGCAATCAGAAACTGGTGCAGTTGTGCATAGTACCCAATCGGCTTCTAGTTTAAGCTTTGACTAAAAACCCTGGAAGCTGATTGGTTTCTATGCAGAGCTACCCCAGTCCTGCGACTTGGGACTGCAAAGTCGCATGCCAAGTCGTGACCCATGATTTCCAATGAGTACCATTCATATGTGCGCAACTTCAAAGTAGTCCCTGCACTACTTTGGTCCAACTTTGATGCGACTTGACGTTCATAGACCTCATGAGTACACAGGCATTGGTTCAAGTCGTATCAAATTTACGTGACTTTCAGGTTGCACAAGTGTGAAAGGGGACTAAATCGACCTCAATGTTTTTTTGTAAATTGTTGGCACCTGAAGTGCAGCCACATTTGACAGTGCCCTGATGTAAAAACTGGAAATATATCATATGCAAACAGTTATGTTCAGCCCTTGTAGCAGCTAAATTTCAGTAATCCTGATTGTAGAATTTTCTATGAAAATCAGTTAAGTTGCACCTGTACTATGAAAGCTGTGTTCCAAAATGTCAGCAGATGGCAATAGACTAGTCACCAGTATTGTCTGTGGGCTTCCTACAGTTCATCTTTTCCCATTGATGACTTACCATACCTTGTTTCACAGGGGGTTATTTACTAAAGGTAAATCCACTCTGCACTACAAGTGCACTTGGAAGTACAGTCGCTGTAGATCTGAGGGGAAGATCTGAAATGAGGGGAAGCTCTGCTGATTTTATTATCCAATCATGTGCAAGCTAAAATGCTGCTTTTTATTTTTCTTGCATGTCCCCCTCAGATCCAAGTACACTTGTAGTGCAAAGTGGATTTGCCTTTAGTAAATAACCCCCACAGTGTTTCTCTGCTTGGAGGTGGCAAGAAGAACGGTAAGCGGCATCAGGGCCAGATTAAGAGCATCATGGGCCTGCTGCTGAGGAATTTGGCGGGCCTTTTTCCCCCAGTCGTCTTCCAAGTCAGCCCTTGAGAGATGGAGCTCCTCCTCATAATCAAGAAACACATTGCCATTAATTTTTCCCTCCCTTTAGGAGGCGGTCCCTCAGGTCCCTGGTCAGTCTTAGTGTTTCCTCCGTCCGGAGGAGACATGTTGCCAAAAGGACCTGAGGGGGGGCTCTATCTCCCATGGGCTGACCGGGACAGGTGTCTGCGGGTGCAGCAGTGGGTGTCAGCAGGGCTGACTGTGTGGAGTCTCTGTGCGGCAGGGGGTCAGTGGACCTTACCGGAGCCGCATCACTGGCGTGGAGGAGGACGGTTCTTTGACCACGGGCAACCCTCCTTAGGCTTGTGGGCAGGAGGTGTCCCGGGTTCGAATTTCCTCTGTGCCCAGGTGAGGAGAAAGGCGCCATTGCTGCGTTCCCTTGGCGGTGTCAGCGGGGGGGGGGTGTGTACCCACGTCTGAACGCCGCTTGACCTGGAAGACGCGGGGCGTCACTTCCGGGTAGGAATGACGCAATCGGCGTGCGCCGGGGAAGCTGGTCCAATCCCTTTAAAGGCGCGGGAAATTCGAATGGTCGGCTGGTGCTAGTAGCGTGGACGCGGCTGCAGACGGCAGTATCGAACGCCACAGCAAGCCAGGATGCTGGAAGAGGATGAGATTCCATCGGCCCAGGCTCCAGAAGGCAAAAGCACCAGCAGGATGCAGGTAAGCACCAGTGGGTGACCTTTGTATCCTTTGTATTGGGACAGCAGCTAGGTGGTGATGGTGCACTAGCAAGCTGGGGCCAGGGGGTTACTAATGTCACTGGGTGTGAACTTTAGTATTGTTTGGTGCAGTGTGTATTTTTTTCTCACCGCCATGGGTCCCCCTGTGTTTATCTTTTGGCAGGTGAAACCACCTAAAGAGCCAAAGCCCACTCCCAAGAAGCGGTGTGCAAAGTGTAATACCAAGATGCTCTTGGAAAACACAGAACCGCTATGCAAAACATGCATTGACAAACTGATTGAAAAACAGTCAGATGCAGTTTATGCGAAGATTTTTGGATCCGTAAGAGATGATATGGCTAACACCTTTAAGGATCTCAAAAAGTTTATCGCAGAAGTTAAACCTCCAGCAGTTCCTACTGGAGTTTCCTCTCCCATGGCCTCACCCAGATCAGAAGTCGCCTCAGGGTCGCACGAGTCGGTGAGAGAGCGAGCGGGCAGCAGCACAGCTAGTGTTATGGCTACCGATAGCTCAGATCCAGAGCAGGAAGATGGGAGAGAAGAAAGAAAGGGACCCAAATAAAAGTTATCTCTAGAAGACGTGGATGATTTGCTTGGGGCCATTTACAAAACTTTGGAAACTTTGGAACTTTGAGCAGGAAAAAGAACTACCTTCCAAACATGACCTAATGTACCAGGGTCTGAGGAAGAAAAAATCCAAAGTATTCCCAGTTCATCCGGTAATGTCAGATACCGTGAAAAACGAATGGGCAGACCCAGAAAGGAAACCTTTTTTTGCGGCCAGTCACAAAAAGCGATTTCCTTTTAGTGAAGATCCAAAAGAAGTTTGGAATAAAAATCCCAAATTGGATGCGCCACTTTCTAAGGTCTCAAAAAATTCTTCATTGGCATTTGAAGACATGGGACACATAAAAGATGGCATGGATAAAAAGGGCGACATTATCCTAAAAAGAGCTTGGGAGACAAGTGTCGCTAGTCTGAAGCCAGCCCTAGCCACCACTTGCGTGGTAAGAAACTTAGAGTTTTGGCTCTCACAGCTGCAAGACCATATTAAAAATGGTACGCCTAGGGAGGAGATTCTGAATACACTTCCAGTTCTCTCCAAAGCGGTTGGTTATATTGCGGATGCATCCGCAGAATCAGTCAAGCTAGCAGCAAGGTCAGGTGGACTAGCAGTTGCAGCAAGACGTGCGATTTGGATGAAGACCTGGACAGGCGATGCGGCATCCAAAACAAGGCTGTGCAATCTCCCATTTACTGGGGATTTGCTTTTTGGTTCCGGCCTGGACGAGGCCTTGGAAAGAACAGCGGACAGGAAGAAAGCCTTTCCGGCTGAAAAACGAAAACCTCCACAAAAGAGGTTTTTCGTGGGCGAAGAGATCGTCCCCAAGAAGAAAAGAAAGAGTACCCTAAGAAAAACTGGACAGGTCACAAGGGGAAACCAAAGAGTAATGTCCTCTTTGGCTCTTCTAACCAAGCTGCCAAACGATGACAACAGAGTGCCAGTAGGGGGAAGACTGGCTACCTTCCTACCTCAATAGCAGAAGGCGACAGCCAATCAATTTATTTTGGACATTATCGCAAGGGGCTACTCTCTGGAATTTAATTGTCATCCTCCAGAGAGATTTCTAGTAACGAGACTTCCCAGGGATCCAGAGAAAGCCAAGGCTCTTCCACTGTTGCTAGGGGAGATGGTGGACCAGAAGGTCCTTACTCCAGTCCCAGAGAAGGAAAAAAGAAGGGGTTTTTACTCTCACATTTTTGTGATCAAAAAACCTTCCGGGAAGTTTCGGTTAATACTAAACTTAAAACCGTTAAACCAAGCGATTCAATACAAAAAATTTCGCATGGAGTCCATATTTTCGGTCAAAAACATTCTACAACCAGAAACCTTCATGGCGACCATGGATCTCCGAGATGCATATCTCCACATTCCCATCCGACAGGAGTCGCAGAAATATCTGAGGTTAGCAGTGGAGATAGAGGGAAAGGAATATCATTTCCAGAGCAGAGCTCTCCCTTTCGGGTTATCCTCATCCCCAAGGATATTCACCAAAGTGTTAGCAGAAGCTCTGGCCCCTCTAAGGTTAAAAAAGATGACCGTAATACCATACTTAGACGATCTACTATTTGCAGCGCCTTCGAAAGCACAGCTGACAAAAGACCTCACAGAAGCTCAACTGTGGTTAAAGTCACTAGGCTGGATTCTAAATGTAGAAAAGTCCAATCTGTGTCCCACTCAGAACATTCGGTTCCTGGGATATCTGCTCAACTCCATAGAACAGAAGACTTCCCTACCGGAGGAGAAAATCCAAAACCTTATCAAGAGGGTGAGTTTAATACAGAACAACCTCCCAATATCTATCAGGGAGCTGATGTCGGTTCTGGGTCTGATGACATCATCGATACCAGCAGTCCAGTGGGCAAAATACCATCTAAGGTCACTTCAAGTATTTCTCTTAAAAAACCAAAGAGAAGATCTGGACATGTCAGTTTTACTCCCGACATCCGTAAAAAGGTCGCTGTGGTGGTGGAGGATCCACACGAACCTAAATCAGGGTCTGGCTTGGTCATTTCCGACCTCACAGAAATTGACCACAGACGCAAGCAGTTGGGGTTGGGGTTGGGGAGCTCACCTAGCAGGGCAACCTGCTCAGGGGAGATGGTCCCCAGAAGAAGCCAAGGCATCTTCGAACTGGAGAGAACTTATGGCGATAGCCAAGGCCATGGAATTTTTCCAAAACCAACTCAGAAGTCGTCACATTCTGATTCTTTCGGACAATGCCACAGCAGTGGCTTATGTGAACAAGCAAGGGGGCACAAGAAGCCCTTCCCTAAGCCACATCTCCAACCAAATTTGCAGGTGGGCAGAAGGGAATCTGCTATCACTAGGAGCAGTCCATCTAAAAGGGGAAGACAACCAAGTAGCGGACTTCCTCAGCCGCCAGGAGATCTCCCAAGAGGAATGGGTATTACACCCGGAGGTGTTCAGGGAAATTACAGCCCGCTGGGGAATGCCAAACATAGACCTGTTTGCCTCTCGGAAGAATGCTCAGGTGAAACATTTCTTCTCGCTAACCCAGCAAGATCAGCCTCTTGGGATAGACGCTCTACAAAACCCTTGGAACTTCAAGCTATGCTATGCCTTCCCTCCGGTTCATCTGATACCGCGGGTGGTAAAGAAGTTTCTACAAGAACAGACGAAACTGATACTGATCGCACCATACTGGCCCAAGAGAACCTGGTTCTCTCAACTCCTCAGTCTCTCAGCAGCAGAGCTGTGGCTTCTACCTCACAGGGAAGACCTGATGTGTCAGGGACCCCTGACAGGCCTAAAACAAGAGAGTTTCAAATGGGCGGCCTGGTTACTGAGGAGGACCTCTTGAGATCTAAAGGACTCTCAGATAAGGTGGTGACAACGCTTCTGAGCATTAGGAAACCAAACACCAGAGCCATCTACAGAAAGACCTGGAGAAAATTTAACAGTTGGTGCACTGAAAATAAAAGACAAAAAATGGATACACCCACCATCCTTGAATTTTTACAACAGGGAGTTGATAAAGGGTTAACGCTCAGTACTGTGAAAGTACAAATTGCAGCGCTATCGGTGTATCTAGAAAGAACACTACAAGAGGACCCTTTGGTCTCTCGTTTTTGCAGGGCATTGGCAAAATACAAAAAGCCCAAGATACAAAAATGTCCCACTTGGGATTTGTCAGTGGACCTCAGGGGAATCATTAAACCTCCCTTCGAGCCACTACAAGATGCATCTTTAAGATTATTGACTCTTAAAACAGTTTTCCTAGTAGCCATCACAACGGCACGTAGGATAGGGGAAATACAGGCTCTCTATCCGTTAGAGAACCTTTTTTGAAGATTCACGACGATCGAATCGTCCTTCAAACAGATCCGGGATTTACTCCAAAAGTGACGTCAACTTTTCACAAATCCCAGGATATAGTCTTCCCTTCATTTTGCAGTTCACCCAATAACAGCAAAGAGCAGGAACAAAGTCTTCTTGATGTCAGAAGGTGTCTACTTCAATATTTAGAAGTCACTAATGAATTTAGAACATCAGATGCCCTATTTGTCTTATACGCAGGCCAACTAAAGGGTAAACAAGCGTCCAAAAAGACAATAGCTAGATGGATCAAGACAGCCATATTAGAGTGCTATAGTGTCATGGAAATTACACCACCTAAAGAACTTAAAGCTCATTCAACAAGGGCTTCAGCAGCCTCATGGGCAGAAAGGGCAGGAGCCACTCCAGAACAAATCTGCAGGGCTGCAACCTGGTCAAGATTCTCGACCTTTGTTCAGCATTACAGACTGGATCTGATTTCCAGCCAGGATCAGGCTTTTGGTAGGAAAGTCCTCCAAGCCGTTGTCCCACCCTAGATTTGGTGAGTTCTTGGTTATCCTCTCAAGGGCTGACTTGGAAGACTGGGGGAAAAGCAGAGTTAGTTTCTTACCGGTAACTCTGTTTCCAGTAGTCTTCCAAGGCTGGGGGGTTGTGTTGTGTATTATATCATTTCAGATTCCGGCCTTCGGTTCTCGTGGATGACTGACCAGGGACCTGAGGGACCGCCTCTTAAAGGGAGGGAAAAATTAATGGCAATGTGTTTCCTGATTGTGAGGAGGAGCTCCATCTCTCAAGGGCTGCCTTGGAAGACTACTGGAAACAGAGTTACCGGTAAGAAACTAACTCTGCTTTTTGGGAATAAATAAAATGAAAACCAACAAATTTTGTTGAAATAAGTTCTTAAAACAAATTCAATTAAATAGAGATGGGGTAAGGGCGGATGAGAGAGGGGGGGGTGAGAAAGAGGGTGCCTTTGGGCTGCCAAAATGTGAAACGCGGATAAACATGCCTAAATACTAGAGGTACGTTCCTGCATTAATGCATTCTAATGGGCAGAATAAAGTAGTAACCTGGCCAATGGAATGCATTACCAAACATAAATGTGGGCTTTTAAGCAGCAGGAGAAAAGACGTTCAGAGGAGCGGAGCGAACGCTCAGTGTGCATGAGGCCTGGGTTGTTCTGAACATTGCCATGGTTGCAAAGAATGAGAATTAGAATTGTCAGTTTCAAAAAATCATAGATTGCTGCATATTAACCACTTCTATCCTGGAAAGTTTTCCCAAAAGTGGAACTTCTGCTTTCAGGCCTCCTCCCCACCTCCTGTTTGTGAAACTAAGCTTTTGAGGAGGAGGGGGGGTTGGGGGACGAGCAGGTACCCGAATTTGACAGGTACCTGTTTCCACTTCCGTTACGGTCGCCTAGGCGACCAGAAGCGGAAGCTCTCCCTCCCGAATTCTTCTGGGACATATGACAGGTCCTAGAATACTTAGGGGCCAGTCACAGACCGCAGTGGCCACCCAGCTGTGAAGCCACAAGCTGCATAGCCGGGTCCCCATAGGGGAGGACATGGCTGCAGTGAGTACACTGCTGGACCATAGGACACTTTTTTTTGTAGCTGCTGACTTGTAATAAACAAACAAATGACTGGAACTTTGCTTTAATGACCAGGCCATCTTTTGCGATACGGCACTGCGTTACTTTAACTGACCATTGCGTGGTCGTGCGACGCTGTACCCAAATAAAATTTAGGTCCTTTTTTTTTTCACAAATAGAGCTTTCTTTTGGTGTTATTTGACCTGCGTGTTTTTTTTTTTTTTTTGCGCGCTTTAAACAAATGATGAGCGACAATTTTGAAAAAAAAAAACTTTTCTGCTATAAAACGCACCCAATAAAAGAAATCTGATTTCTTTATCAATTTAGGCCAATGTGTTTTACTTTTACATATTTTTGGTAAAAAAAAATCCCAATAAGCATATATTGATTGGTTTGCACAAAAGTTATAGCGTCGATAAACTATGGGATATTTTTATGGCGTTTTTATTTAGTAGTAATGGTGGCGATCAGTGATTTTTAGCGGGACTGCGACATTGTGGCAGGCAAATCTGACACCTGACACTTTTTTGGGAACCAGTGACATTACAGTGATCAGTACTAAAAATATGCACTCTGAAGCCCTGTACACATGATCGGATTTCCTATGGTTTTTAAACCGATGGATTTTTCCGATAAAGCTGACTTCCATCCGTCTTGCCTACACACCATCAGTCCAAAAACCGACCGTTCCAAACGCGGTGACGTAAAACACTCCGATGAGCCGAGAAAAGTGAAGTTCAATGCTTCTGAGCATGCGTCGACTTGATTCTGAGCATGCGTGGGTTTTTTAACCAATGGACTTGCCCATAGACGATCGGAATTTGCTATCGGTTTTTTATCCATCGGAAAAATTTAAAACATGTTCTATTTTTTGACACCGATGGAAAAAAGACTGATGGGGCCCATACACGATCGGTTTGTCCGATGAAAAAAATCCATCGGACTGTTTTTTCATCGGTAAAACCGATCGTGTGTACGCGGCTTTACTGTAATAATGACACTGGTAATGAAGGGGATAACAAGGGCGATCAAAAGGTTAAGTGTGTCCCTAGGAGGTGCTTGCGAACTGTGTGGAGGTTGGACTGACTGGGTGAACACAGAGATCCGTGTACCTGCTTAGCAGGAACAGAAGATCACTGTGTTCTCCCCTGTCAGAACGGCGATCTGTCTTGTTTACATAGGCAGATCACCATTCTGCCTCTCTGGAACGATTGCAAGTAGCCGGTGGACATTGGGTCTCATTGGCTTCCCCTCTGTCCAATGGGCACACTCCCACAGTATCTATTGCACAAAATGACGTACAGGTACGTCATTTCGTGCAATAGAGCCGCCCTGCCGCAGTATATATGTGGTGGGCGGTTTTTGAGTGGTCTTTAAATGTAATTTTAATAACATGGCATTTAATATAGGTAATGTAGCAATCATATTTTGTTAATCTTTTTAAAATGAAAGCAAAGTTTGCTCCTTGATATATAAAAATAAGTGTAAACTTTTCGCCTTTTGTGAAGAAAGTGCTGATGTTTAGTTTTTCTCTTTCAGGAATTCATAAACGGAGAAGACCTTTTGGATGACTTAATAGAAAGGTTACAGCAGTCAGCAGATGCAGAGGCTCTTCTTGAGGTCATGGAAAACAATTCCTTAAAGCTAAACGGGTAAAGGGCTCTGGGCTTGTGATGGCATTCACTGCTTGGCCCCTGTACCCTTGCCTGGTCTGTTCTTCTAAGCCTTGCCTTGTCATCTGTAAATTTTCTTGTTATGGCCTAACCCAGCACATTTTAGAAAGTGGCTGAATTCCTGAAGTTCAGCTTTAAAGCGGAGCTCCACCCGCAATTTTTTTTTTTTTCAAAGTGAGCAGCTACTAACACTGTAGCTGCTGACTTTTAATAAGGACACTTACCTGTCCTAGGCTCCTGCGATTTCGGGCCCCCGATGGCGATCGCTCGGTCCTGGCAGGTCCCGGCGCCTCCATCCTGACTAAGGGAAACAGGCAGTGAAGCCTTGCGGCTTCACTGCCCGTTTCCTACTGCGCATGCGCGACTTGCACGTCGCTTTGTGAATAGGCGGCTGCTCTCTGGGATTACACACAGTTCCCAGAAGGCAGCGCGCCCCATTCACAAGAAGAGGAAGTGGAAGGAGACTCACTGAGGCAAAGGGAGAGGCAGATTAGGGGACTTCGACATAGCAACGGTTATTTTGGGTGAGTATAAACATTTTTTATTTTTTTTTCTATTAAATTTTTTTTATGATTTTTAGTGCAAAAAAAAATTCTGGGTGGACCTCCGCTTTAAGTTTGAGACAATGTTAACTGATAGAGCAACCCCCCCAATCAGGAAGCCAACTTTTTTTTGGGGGCTTCAGAAGGATTTTATTTTTTGTTTAGATCTTGGGAAGTACTGTACAGCAGATAATTCTAATGTATGTATTAAAGGGTAATTTTTAGTGTCGCAAGTGGAATTACCGGTAATACTTGTGCTGAGTAGTAGATTGCATCACCCCCTCTGTAGTGAAATTAGTCTCCGCATCTTCCTCCTCTGTTGAGTCCTGCGTTTGTTAATGTATACTGTATATAGGCTGGAGACATGGAAATATTGTGCTTGGATTTAGGAAGTCAATCGTACATGCTGAACAAAGACTGGGTGCTTTCTTAGATGTAAATATTGTAAATACAGCAATATATGTGTATAATTTATATATTTTGAAATAAAATATTTATTATTTAAATTTTTGTTATTATATAAATATTTATTTCACCATGTTTCTTTTATTACAAAACAACCGAGAAAGAGGTCCAGCCCAGCTATAATTTTCATAGGTTTTTTTTTTGTAAAAAAGTCAAACTTGCATCACCCTCCCCCAGTACCCCTTGGCACCTTTTATGGAGAAGAAGCTTCTTCAAACATGGTGAGTTAGCAATTCCATAGAAAATATCTATGGAAAAAAGGATTGTTCCAAATAAAATGACCCATCTGACATGGACTTCTACTAAACACTGTGTAAACAAGCATGTATTAGACAATAGAGACATGTCAGATGGGCAGTCAGGTCACAGCTTGATACCTTGCCAAGGAAGACATGGTTACTTTGTATAGAACTGCTAACTCACTAATTATCAGAGATTAGTAGTTCAATGATGAAGTTTGAGCAGCATTACAGTGTCAATCTCAACAGCAACAATCATTCTGCATTCACCTCTATGACTTAGCTACAAAATGCTGAAGGAGAGTGGTTTGTAGCAGAGCACACTATTGGAATGCTGTAGCACTAGTTTAACCTATAGCAGCAACAATCCGTTTCTTTGTCACAAATCTGTTTATTGTTGGCATTTAGTGATTTAATCGCTGCTATAAAATCATCCGTCTGACTTGGCCCATTGCTCTGCTGCTTGACTATGCAGCCTGTGCAATCCTACCCCACACAAGGCTGATATCAGAGCGGAAATTCTGGCCCTATAGGTAAATCCCCAGCAGCAGATCACCCATCTGACATCAGCTTTATGTGAGGTGGAATTGCACAGGCTGCATAGTCAAGCAGCAGGGCAATGCGCCAAGTCAGATGGGTGACTTTGTACAGGTGATGGCTAAGAGTTCTGCCTGTGTGTCACTATGAAAGCACTCCCTCTATAACCAGATGCAGCAATAACAGTCACTAGTGACAGGAGAGACACCTCCGCTACAGGAAGGAGTGATGACATAGGAGACAGCAGCTTCTTGGCCATCCTGACACAATTTCAACAGGTTGTCAGGAGCACCTGTCTAACACCAGCCGCCGCCACTCTAGGTTGGAGGCTCATTAAATGGAACTAAACTCTCTCTCAATAAACTATTTTTAATTGTTATTTTGTTAGTCGTAGTAATTAGATAGAAAGGTGTATTCTATTTTCTTGTTTAAACCCCTTTTTTTTTTTTTTTTCTTTTTTTTTTTTTTTACATTTCTTCAGTTGTTTACTGGTTTCTGGCCTAAGCCAACATGAATTCATACATCCCAAAGGTCATGGGCATTTTTTTTCCTTTCCTTTCATCTGGAGGAGGGTCTTTCTCAGCTAAGCACACCTTCCTACCTGCATGCATGAGCTAAAGGCAGATGGACACCAGGAAGTAAATGCTACAATAATTATCTGTCATTATTCCAGATGGCCTTGGCTAGAAATGCTAGGGGGTGTTTTTCAAAGTGATCTTACAACAAAATAAAGCATGAAAACATAGATGGATGGACAAGTTTGCTTTTAACCACTTGCTTACTGGGCACTTAAACACCCCTCCTGCCCAGACCAATTTTCAGCTTTCAGTGCTGTCACACTTTGAATGACAATTACTCAGTCATGCAACACTGTACCCAAATGATTTTTTTGTTCTTTTTTTTCATACAAATAGAGCTTTCTTTTGGTGGTATTTGATCACCTCCTGGGTTTTTTATTTTTTGCGCTATAAATTAAAAAAAACAAATTTTTCTTCGTTTCTGTGATAAAATTTTGCAAATTATTCATTTTTCTTCATAAATTTTGGCCACAATTTATACTGCTACATATCTTTGATAGAAATAACCCAAAATTTTTGGAAATTATTTGGTCTGTGTGAAAGTTTTAGAGTCTACAAGCTATAGTGCAAATCATAAAAAATGTATCACATCTGATGTACTGGCGGCCTATCTCATTTCTTGAGACCCTAACAAGCCAGGAAATGGCCCCCAAATAACCCCTTTTTGGAAAGTAGACAATACATTCCAAGGTATTTAGTAAGAGGCATGGTGAGTTATTTGAAGTTGTAATTTTTTCCCACGATTCTTTGCAAAATTCCGAATTTTTTTTTTTTTTTTCCTCAAAATTGTCATTGTAATAACTTATTTCTCTCACATGGCATGTGCATACCACAAATGACACCCCGAAATACATTCTGCTACTCCTGAGTATTACGATACCACTTGTGGGACTTTTTTACTGCCTGGCCACATACAGAGGCCCAACATGCAGGGAGCACCATTAGGTGTTCTAGGAGCATAAATTGCACATCTAACTAGTTGACTACCTATTACATTTTGAAGGCCCTGGAGCACCAGGACAATGGAAACACCCACAAAATGACCCAATTTTGGAAAGCTAACACCCCAACGTATAATCTGAGGCATAATGAGTCTTTTGAACGGTTCATTTTTTTCCAGAAGTTTTTGGAAAATGTGGAAAAAAAATGAAAACGCATTTTTTTTACACACAGTTGTCAGTTTATAAGATATCTCCAACACATAGCATTTACATAGCAAAAATGACACCCCAAAATACATTCTGCTACTCCTCCTGAGTATGGCGATACCAAATGTGTGGGACTTTTACACAGAATTTCCACATACAGAGGCCCAACATGCAAGGAACACCATCAGATGTTCTAGGGACACATAGCATGCACATACCAAGCATTACACCCCAAAATACATTATGCTGAGCAAAGCGTAAACAAAAGATTACCTGTGGTTTTAGTAGTGCAGTTCTACACAGCAGGATAGCACTGGTCCAGGCAGCAGGCAGGGACTTCGTCAGCAATGGCATACACAATTGTCCAGGCAGCAGGCAGGGATACTGTCCATAAACAGTCCAGGGTCAGTGCAGGCAGAGATATTGTCAGCAGTGCCAAAAATATTAGTCCTGGTAGTAGGCAGGTCCATGTGGAGTGGTCAGTTCATGCGACAGGCAGAGGCATGATGGCATAGGTCCTACAGGCAGCAGGCAGAAGTAGGGCCTTGTTCAGGACAGAATGGGGACAGGGGTAGAGGCTTCTCCCACCCAAATCTCTTTGAAGCCTCCGAGTCTCCAGACCCTAATCTAGGATGAGAAAGCAAAAAAAAATAGTTTTCTTCATCCAGAAAAACTTTTCTGGAGCCTCTCACATATGTGAGACCCCTGTGCTGAATCCCACTAGTCCAGTAGCAGGGTACAAGATCAATCCAAGAGGCAGGCAAAAAGCATGGTCAAACAGTCCAAGGTCAGTTCCAGATCAGGCAGAGGTAGTACAGAATCGTTAGGCAGAAGCGTGGTCGAATAACAAGCCAGGGTCAGTTACAGAGCAGGCAGTAGCATAAGGGGTGTGAAGGCAGGCAATGAGGATTACGTTTATAATTTAGTGAAGTATGGTAACGGCGAAAGCAGTCAATTACACAGAGGCCTGGTTGGGAAGGACACTGGGCACAATAATAAACTGTGTCTCGTCTGACTCCTCCACTGGCACACACCTTACATTTTATTTTACCTCATCGGCCTGTTGCTGTGGGAGGGACTTTATCGGGAAAGTGACGTTCGGAGAGTCGACTTAGAACATCTGATCGGATGTTTTGGGGTGGGCCATTCTGGAATATCAGGGCAGTGGTGATTTCCTCCTGGTAGCCAAGGAAGGCTAGGGGGTTTTGGGTGGACTTGCGGTAAATAATATAGGAGTTATATATGGCCAAATGAAAAAAATAAATTGCTACTTTTTTGTACCAATGGTTTGTCCGTCTTGTGGCAAGATAGGGTTCCAGCATTTGGTCGTTAAAGTCGACTCCCCCCATGAACGAATTGTAGTCCTGGATGCATGTGGGCTTTTGAATGGTGGCACCATTCCTTCTGGGGATTTCCACGAAGGTATAGTTGTGGATGGAATATAACATGTATACATCCCTTCTGTCCTTCCACTTTACTGCCAGAACCTCCTGGTTTCGCAGACGTACCGACTCTCCTCTTCTCAACTTCTTATGTACAAGACTTTGAGGAAAGCCCTTCCGGTTCTTTCTGATCGTGCCACATGCTGACGTCTTCTTCAGGTGAAGGTTGCGAAACAGGGGAAGAGATGTATAAAAGTTATCTACGTATAAATGGTAGCCTTTGTCCAGTAGAGTGTTGATGAGTTGCCAAACCACTTTCCCGCTTGATCCCAAGTAGTCTGGGCAATTGGGGGGATGCAGCTGGGTGTCCTTCCCTTCGTACACTAAGAAGGCATACAGGTACCCTGTGACTCAGTCACATAGCTTGTACACCTTCACCCCATAGCGGGCCCTTTTGCTGGGGATAAATTGCTTTATTTTAAGCCTGCCACTAAATTTAACAAGGGACTCATCCACACATATGTGTTGGTCCAGGGTATATAACTGGGGGAATACTTCTGAAAAATAATTTAGTAAGGGCCGAATTTTGAAAAGCCTGTCATAATTTGGGTGATTTCGGGGACGGCACTGGGTATTATCGTTGAAGTGGAGAAACCTCATGATCATGAGGGGCCTGGTTCTGGGCATTGCCGTGGAGAAGATTGGCATGTGGTAGATAGGGCATTTGGACCAAAAGGAACAAAAAGTGTTTTTTGGGTTGAATCCCATGCAAAATGTGAGGCCTAAAAAAAACTTCAACTCCTCCACCGTTAGGTCTCTCCACTCGAAGGGACGGGCATAATATGATGTAGGATTACTTGCAATAAATTGCTGGGCATATAGGTTGCACTGGGTCACAATGTTGGATAGGATGTCCTCGGTAAAAATTTGATTGAAAAAATGTATTGGGGAAAAATTGTCCGTGTTCACCTGGACTCCTGGCTGGGCAGTGAAAGGGGGAATGTTGGCTTCTCCTGAATTAGGAGGAAGCCACAAGGGGTTCTGGAGGGCATAGGGAAGGCCAGCATAGGTCCTTGGCCTTTCTTGCCGAGGCACTGCGGTGCTGGTGGATGCTACTGCTGCCTCACCAGAGCGCCTTCTTTTGGCGGGCCGACTATCTTCCTCCTCTGAGCCTGTCTCTGTTCCACTACTGAAGACTGGCTCATAGTTTACGTCCGACTCAGAACCTGAATCGGAATCCGAAAAAGAGAGCTCCCCCTTGCTCTCGTCAGGCGTGGAAAGAATTTGGTATGCCTCCTCGGCGGTAAAACACCTTTTTGACATCTTTTGGTTGCTGGCGGTGGTGATGCGACTTCACAGGTGTGTGTCACAGATGGGCCCTGATTGATTGCACAGATGGGCACTAATGAGGCGGCACAGATGGGCACTAATGAGGCGGCACAGATGGGTACTGAGATGGTGGCACAGATGGGTACTGAGGTGGTGGAACAGATGTACACTGATGAGGCAGCGCATATGTGCACTTATTGATTGCAAAGATGGCACTGAGGCGACACAGATGGCACTAATGAGGCGGCACAGATGAGGTGGCACAGATGGATATTGATGAGGTGGAACAGATTGCACTGGTGGCACAGGTGGACACTGATGAGCACTTATTGCACAGATGTGCACTGAGGCAGCACAGATGGGCACTAATCACAGGTGGGCACAGATGGCACAGGTGGGCACTGTGTTTTTACTGTATGTCACTGGGCACTGATTGGCACAGAAAGAAGCTGTGTAACTTACTTACACTCACAGATCGCTCTCCCTCCTCACACACGGTGTCTGTGTGAGGAGGGAGAGCCGGCAATGAGAGATGATCTCATATGTTTACATTTGAGATCATCTCTCATTGGGCACGCCGATCGCGCTGTAAATAGCCGCTGTGATTGGCTATTTACAGCGATCTGTGATTGGCTGTGTCCAAGGGACATGGCCAGCACAGAAGTTCCCCGATGCGCGCTCGGGGAACGAGGAAAGGGGAGGCCGTATAATGACGGCCTCCCGGAATTGTAGCGCCACATTGTGGCCGCTTAAAGTCGGATGCTGGGCACGAAGTAGGTAAACATTAAAAATTAATTAAGGTTTTTGGTTTGTGGTGCTCAGATACAGTTTTAATCCTGCTTTAAAGTGGAATTTTACGAAGGGGAAAAAAATAAGTTTGATCAAGAGGGCTTTTTAACACAGAAAATATATACTATATCTCGTGAAGGGGTTAAACAGCATAGGTACTTGCATAAAATGTTTGGATAGCCATACATACAGTGAATCTGGAAAGTATTCACAGCGCTTCACTTTTTCCACATTTTATGCCTTATTCCAAAATTGATTAAATTCATAATTTTCCTCAAAAGTCAACAAACCATACCCCATGATGACAACGTGAAAGAAGTTTGTTTGAAACCTTTGCAAATTTATTAAACATAGGCTGGGTTCACACTGGTCCGACAAACGCTCTGACATTGGGAGCTCATGTCGCATGACGTGTGAAAATCAATGTTTCCCTATGAGAGACGTCTTAACTGGTCCGACACAAGTCGGTCCGACTTTGAGAATGCTCCCTGTACTACTTTGAGCCGACTTCAGCCCATTGAATATCATTGAAGTCGGATCAAAGTAGGATCCTTGTCCTAACCATCCGACATTTGACATCCGACATGGTGATTACAGCAGCAGTAAAAGGAATTTATCTCACCCTGGGATTGTTTTGATTGGTCAAAGGACAAGTCAGACTAGCACAAAGTCAGATCAAAGTAGTATCCTGTTCATGAATGTCGGACCAATGTAGGATCAATGTAGGACTGATGTCGCAGAGCAAAGTAGGATGAAAGTCGGATGAATGTCGTGTCGTATCAGTGTGAACCCAGCCTAAAATTGAAAACTATCACATCTACATAAGTATTTACAGCCTTTGCCATAACAATCAAAATTGAGCTAGGGTGCGTCCTGTTTCCACTGATCATCCTTGAGCTGTTTCTACAACTTGATTGGAGTCCACCTGTGGTAAATTGAGTTTATTGGACATGATTTGGAAAGGCACACACCTGTCTATATAAGGTCCCACAGTTAACAGTGCATGTCAGAGCACGAACCAAGCTATGAAGTCCAAGAAATTGTCTGTAGACCTCTGAGACAGGATTGTATTGAGGCACAGATCTGGGGAAGGGTGCACAAAAATTTCAGCAGCATTGAAGGTCCCAATGAGCACAGTGGCCTCCATCATCTGTAAATGGAAGAAGTTTGGAACCACCAGGACTGTTCCTGGAGCGGGCCTCCCAGCCAAACTGAGCGATCAGGGAGAAGGGCCTTAGTCAGGGAGGTGTCCAAGGACCCGATGGTCACTCTGACAGAGCTCCAGCGTTTCTCTGTGGAGAGAGGAGAACCTTCTAGAAGAACAACCATCTCTGCAGCACTCCACCAATCAGGCCTGTATGATAGACAGAAGCCACTTCTCCGTGAAAGGCGCATGACAACCCGCCTGGAGTTTGCCAAAAGGCACCTAATGGCAGGAACTGGGAGACTAGTCAGGATTGAGAGAAAGATGAATGCAGAAATGTACAGAGACATCCTTGATAAAAACCTGATCTAGAACACTGTGGACCTCACACTGGGGTGAAGGTTCATCTTCCAACAGGACAACGACGCAAAGCACACAGCCAAGATAACAAAGGAGTGGCTAGGGGGAAACTGTGTGAATGTCCTTGAGCCAGAGCCCAGACTTGAACCCCATTGAATCTGAGATTTGAAAATGGCTGCGCACTGACACTCCCCATCCAACCTGATGGCGTTTGTGAGACCTGCTATGTCTTTTCTGCGATAACACACACCTGCCTGCTCAGTCTTCTACTAAATTTCACATGCAGCTCAGAGCACAGAATGACTGACTCCCAGTTGAGGGACAGTGCTGGATTAAATTCGGTGAAGGCCCCTAAGCAGTCGAAACCTTGGGACCCCCTTTTACAGGTTTCTGAAAGTTTCTCATGCGTGCACTGCAGTGGGATAACATTGAACTAAGTACTGTGCATGTCGGCCACTAGATCAAGATGACCATCACTACTGTACATTACAGGTAAGTAGTATAGCTAGGCTCTGTCACATTTAAAGGAGCAGCGGAGATGTGCTGCATCCAAGCTCTGTCTATAGCTAGGCGAGAATTGAACTTTGTGTCAGACTGGAGGAGGAGGAGGATGCAGGGATCTGAGCACTGAGCCTGGTGGATTTTCCTGTTCTGACGCGGTCACTATTGCCTCACAGAGAGGACAGCAGCCATCTTTAGCAGTCAGTAGCAATCCCAGAGTGAGTTTTCAGTCTCACCTGTGGCAAACATTACCTCAGAAAGAGGATAGCAGCCATCTTTAACAGTCAGCAACAGCTCAGAGAAACTGTCAGTTTTCACCCACAGCTACCATTATCTCAGGGAAAGGACAGCAGCCATCTTTAACCATCAACAAAGCTGTCCGTTTCCCCTGTGGTCACCATTACTTTAGAGTGAGAATGGAAGCCATCTTGAACAATTCCAGAAAGAGATGTCGGTCTCACCCATGACACGCATTACCTGAGAGAGAGGACAGCAGCCATCTTTAACAGTCAACAAAGCCGTCAGTTTTTACTTCTGGCCACCATTACCTCAGAATAATGATGGCAGCCATCTTTAATTGGCAGCAACAATCCCAGAGTGAGTTGTGAACTTCACCATCGGCTGAGGGAGGGATTACCAAACTAGCGGCTCCTGCAGAGGTGCACTACACTAGGGTGCAACACAATTTTTACAAACTGACAGCTGAAAGAAAATGAGCTTTTAAGAGACAAACTGTAATATTATGAACCCGATGTCTATGGTTTATGTACTTTAAGTTATTGGGTACATTACATTAATACAATATGCGAGCAGACAGCAGTCTCACTGGTGTGAACTATGTCATTGAGAACCATATAACCTACTATCAATACATTTCTAATACAGGAAAAAAATGCATTGGACTGCATGTGGTGTGAACTGGCACTTTTTTTTAAACCTGCAAGGCAATGTCATAATGTGCTAGAATGCATCCCATACTAGCACTTTATGTGAAACTTACCTTAGAGCGAAGCCCTCCAGCAATGCACTGTCACTGCTTAAAGCACTTCCATCTTAACGCTGTCTTCCTTCCGGGTTCGCAGACTCCGGCTGTGTGAGTGGCCGGAGCCGCAATGATGTCACTCCCACACATGGGCGCGGGAGCAGCTGTTTATGGCACAGGACCTTATGGCACATACCCATGCTGTTCCTTCAAAGCACATGCGCCAGTGACGTTACTGGCTGCATGTACAGTTAATATCTCCTAAACAGTGCACGTTTAGGAGATATTTACAGTACCTGTGATTGTAAAGTCTCATTTTTTTATTTTTATTAAATATAACAAACATGTCATACTTGCCTGCTCTGTTGTAGTAGATTTGCACAGAGCAGCCTGGATCCCCATCTTCTCTGGCCCTCTTCCTCCTGTTGGGTGCCCCCACATACGCAGCTTGCTATTGGGCCACCCGAGCAGTCACAGCTCCGTGTGTCCATTCAGACATGGAGCTGCGGCCCCGCCCCCTTTCCATTCTTTTTGGCTGACTGACTTTGACAGCAACCGGAGCTATAATGGTGCCGCGCTGCTGTCTTAGCCAATGAGGAGGGGAGTCCCAGACAGCCGAGACATTCCTACAACATCGCTGGAGCTAGAGGGACCTCAGGTAAGTATGAGGTGGGCTGCTGCACACACAAGGCTTTTTATCTTAATGCATAAAATGCATTAGGATAAAAAACCTTCTGCCTTTACAACCACTATATAAGCTTACCTATAGGTAGAAACCATGCATGGGAGTTTACTCCCACTTTAATATAAAGTTTTCATTTCTCTGAGTTGATTCATTTTTTTCCCACATCTCTGGTAAACAACTTATGAAAGCTTCATTGTAAATTTTCTTTCAGGCTGGGTTCACATATGAGCACTCAGCGGCTCACAGCAGGAGTCTGGTGCGTCCTCGTTCACCGTTTCAGGTCCAATTTCAGCCCGAATGTTTGGCTGATTTCGGACCTGAAACAGACCAAAAGACGCACAGATGCAATTCGCACCAGAGCTGCTGCGGAGATATGTGAACCGGCTCCATAGAGAGCCAGTCACAATCTCCTGGTATTCCCAAATGGATGTGGGGAACCCTAGTGTGAACCTAGCCTCAGGGCCCTTTCACACTTAACACAGTGGGATGCAGATGGATGCATTTTGGATTGCACTCCAACTGCATCGACAGTCCAAAAGCCTGGCTATCTTATGGCCATAGTTCACACTATTGCAGTGCAGAAAAGTACAGCATGCTGCATTTTTTCACACCGCAAACACGCATGCAAACGCACTGCAATGCATCACAGTGCACAAAGAAGTCCAAGGAAAGAAGGAAGTGAAGTCACAGGATAAAGGCAGCAGTGGTGGCTATTTTTTGGGGGTGGTGGCAAACAATCCACCCCCTGCTCTGGGTCGGTTGGGTCACAGGAACCCCCCACGGGTCAGTTGCTCACCAGCCCTGCAATTACCCCATCTAGGTGGTGGGCAGTGCCTCCTCTGCTTTTGCGGGTTCACCCTGCATCTCCTCCTCGGTGGCCAATAGGACCGATACACCTCTCGGCCAAGCGGGTGATGGGTGTCAGGACCTGCTTCCTGATTGGATGGGAGGAGAATCAGGAAGACTATAGTGAATATTAATTTGCTATTGTCACACAACTGGGTGGACACAGGGTGCAGTGCTCTGCGCCCCCGAGCCCACCCCTTATTTTATTTTTTTAAACCAATTAGAGCCTCAGGCTCATGTGCTTCTAAAAAAAAAAACAAAAAAAAAAAACCCGCATTGGAATCCATGCGTTCGGTGGCCTGCATGTAGATTAGGGGCCGGGCGCGTGGATTAGGGGGGCAGCACCCTGTATAGACGGGCCGCCACTAAAAGGCAGATAGAAAAATGTGCGTCAGCTGCATATAAAACCTGCATCAAACACATGCATGGACTTTGAATGAAGCAACGCAGTCATCGGTGAGGGGTCAAAGCATAGTAGGTTTATTGACCAAAATTTAATACAAACAACCAATAAATAATCGCACAGAATAATTTCATAAATGTACAGAAGGGAACATGATTACATGACAGTGGAAAGGATCTGCCTACACAAACTGAGAACTTCCCATTGTATCAAAATTAAAAATGCTGATCATATAAAAAGATGCATGTAAAACATGTTGGTGACTTGATCAGTATAGAACATTGCAATTACAAGGCTCTACGCGTTTCGTGAAGCATAGATATTCACTCATCAGGAGCGGCAATGTCAGTATCTAAAAAAAATACAAAAAAACGGTCATAACCTGGGAAATGGAACAAGCACCAAAGGAAGAAAAAAAGCCCATAGGGGCAATACTCACATCCAACATGTGGAAATGCAACAAAGAGAGCTGGAAACTCCCCATGAAGGGGACATCCTTTCCGGGAGCTATGGCAGCGTGAGGCGTAGAGGGGCCTCCACATGGCCGCACTAAGGCAGGAATAGATGATGGTCTCAGGTGTGTAATCTTGGGTATTGACAGCATTGTCTTGAGAGACTTCTGAAAAGAGTATAAATGATAACCATTACAATTTAGGCCCAGTGATCTGTGGGTTGACAGAGCAATGGGACTGAGCAATAAATAGCTGAGTATTACCTCATAATGGAACACATAAGAGACCGTGGTATAGTAGAAATGGTTGGACCTGCTGTGCAGAGTTCCAATATGCCAAATGTGCTGACCGCAGTGCGACCTATAAGGGCCCGTGCGCCAATGACCTGCCATCCGTCACGTTAGCGTGCCCATTGTGGGGAAGGCGCCAACATCAGGGCGATGAACCGCCCAGTGTTAGGTCGCACTGCGGTCAGCACATTTGGCATATTGTGCGGCATTAGTGCGGCCATGTGGAGGCCCCTCTACGCCTCACGCTGCCATAGCTCCCGGAAAGGATGTCCCCTTCATGGGGAGTTTTCAGCTCTCTTTGTTGCATTTCCACATGTTGGATGTGAGTATTGCCCCTATGGGCTTTTTTTCTTCCTTTGGTGCTTGTTCCATTTCCCAGGTTATGACCGTTTTTTTGTATTTTTTTTTAGATACTGACATTGCTGCTCCTGATGAGTGAATATCTATGCTTCACGAAACGCGTAGAGCCTTGTAATTGCAATGTTCTATACTGATCAAGTCACCAACATGTTTTACATGCATCTTTTTATATGATCAGCATTTTTAATTTTGATACAATGGGAAGTTCTCAGTTTGTGTAGGCAGATCCCTTCCACTGTCATGTAATCATGTTCCCTTCTGTACATTTATGAAATTATATTGTGCGATTATTTATTGGTTGTTTGTATTAAATTTTGGTCAATAAACCTACTATGCTTTGACCCCTCACCGATGACTGCGTTGCTTCATTCAAAGTCCCAAACCTCCCTCCTTTTTTCAAACACATGCATAAGACACAGTTACTTTCAGTTTGGTGTGAATGGGCCCTCAAGATCAAATCAATACTTAGACCCCTTTCACACTGAGGAGTTTTCCAGGGGTTTTGCGCTAAAAATAGCGCCTAAATAACGCCTGAAAAACTCCTGCCCTGCAGTCTCAATGTGAAAGCCTGAGGGCTTTCACACTGAGGCAATGCGCTGGTAGGACGGTAAAAAAAGTCCTGCTAGCCGCATCTTTGGAGCGGTGAAAGAGCGGTGTGTATACCGCTCATTTACCGCTGCTGCCCATTGAAATCAATGGGACAGCGTGGCTATACCGCCGGCAAAGCGCCTCTGCAGACGCGCTTTGCGGTGGTTTTTAACCCCTTCTCGGCTGCTAGCGGGGGTTAAAACCGCCCTGCTATCGGCCGAATAGCGTCGCAAAAACTACGGTAAAGCGGCGCTAAAAATAGCGGCCCTTTACCGTCGACGCACCCACCACCCCAGTGTGCAAGGGGCCTTAGAGCTATTGTTGCAGTACCCATAGGCTGGTGACTACTCTGCCTGATTGGTAATCTGGCACTGATGAGAGATCAATCAAGAGAGATGACCGTGACTGATGCTGGATGTACCCTTCACATCGCTGGGAGGTGGAGGGGGGCACTTTGTGGAGTTTAGTTCAGCCAGTATAAGGAACAGCCTCTGACTTCAGCAGCTGAAAAATAACTCCATGACAAAAATCCGGAGCTGTCGTTCCTGATCACCTGGAAGTGCTCAACTCACAGATTTTATTTATTTTTGCTTTTGATACTTGGAGATCCCAAATGTCATTGAAAAATCCCAGTCTTCAGTAACTCAAAGCCTGGGGTGTACATGACAGCCAGGCAACTAGCATTTGTGAATTAAATTCTCAGCTGTCACATCCTCCATGTGTCTGCGCACAGAAGGGGTTCTCAGCTGTCACATCCTCCATGTGTCTGCGCACAGAAGGGGTTCTCAGCTGTCACATCCTCCATGTGTCTGCGCACAGAAGGGGTTCTCAGCAGTCACATCCTCCATGTGTCTGCGCACAGAAGGGGTTCTCAGCTGTCACATCCTCCATGTGTCTGCGCACAGAAGGTGTTCTCAGCTGTCACATCCTCCATGTGTCTGCGCACAGAAGGGGTTCTCAGCAGTCACATCCTCCATGTGTCTGCGCACAGAAGGGGTTCTCAGCTGTCACATCCTCCATGTGTCTGCGCACAGAAGGTGTTCTCAGCTGTCACATCCTCCATGTGTCTGCGCACAGAAGGGGTTCTCAGCAGTCACATCCTCCATGTGTCTGCGCACAGAAGGGGTTCTCAGCTGTCTCATCCTCCATGTGTCTGCGCACAGAAGGGGTTCTCAGCAGTCACATCATCCATGTGTCTGCGCACAGAAGGGGTTCTCAGCTGTCTCATCCTCCATGTGTCTGCGCACAGAAGGGGTTCTCAGCTGTCACATCCTCCATGTGTCTGCGCACAGAAGGGGTTCTCAGCTGTCACATCCTCCATGTGTCTGCGCACAGAAGGTGTTCTCAGCTGTCACATCCTCCATGTGTCTGCGCACAGAAGGGGTTCTCATCAGTCACATCCTCCATGTGTCTGCGCACAGAAGGGGTTCTCAGCTGTCTCATCCTCCATGTGTATGCGCACAGAAGGGGTTCTCAGCTGTCTCATCCTCCATGTGTATGCGCACAGAAGGGGTTCTCAGCTGTCTCATCCTCCATGTGTCTGCGCACAGAAGGGGTTCTCAGCTGTCTCATCCTCCATGTGTCTGCGCACAGAAGGGGTTCTCAGCTGTCTCATCCTCCATGTGTCTGCGCACAGAAGGGGTTCTCAGCTGTCTCATCCTCCATGTGTCTGCGCACAGAAGGGGTTCTCAGCTGTCTCATCCTCCATGTGTCTGCGCACAGAAGGGGTTCTCAGCTGTCTCATCATCCATGTGTCTGCGCACAGAAGGGGTTCTCAGCTGTCTCATCCTCCATGTGTCTGCGCACAGAAGGGGTTCTCAGCTGTCACATCCTCCATGTGTCTGCGCACAGAAGGGGTTCTCAGCAGTCACATCCTCCATGTGTCTGCACACAGAAGGGGTTCTCAGCTGTCACATCCTCCATGTGTCTGCGCACAGAAGGGGTTCTCAGCTGTCACATCCTCCATGTGTCTGTGCACAGAAGGGGTTCTCAGCTGTTACATCCTCCATGTGTCTGCGCACAGAAGGGGTTCTCAGCTGTCTCATCCTCCATGTGTCTGCGCACAGAAGGGGTTCTCAGCTGTCTCATCCTCCATGTGTCTGCGCACAGAAGGGGTTCTCAGCTGTCACATCCTCCATGTGTCTGCGCACAGAAGGGGTTCTCAGCAGTCACATCCTCCATGTGTCTGCACACAGAAGGGGTTCTCAGCTGTCACATCCTCCATGTGTCTGCGCACAGAAGGGGTTCTCAGCTGTCACATCCTCCATGTGTCTGCACACAGAAGGGGTTCTCAGCTGTCACATCCTCCATGTGTCTGCGCACAGAAGGGGTTCTCAGCAGTCACATCCTCCATGTGTCTGCACACAGAAGGGGTTCTCAGCTGTCTCATCCTCCATGTGTCTGCGCACAGAAGGGGTTCTCAGCAGTCACATCCTCCATGTGTCTGCGCACAGAAGGGGTTCTCAGCTGTCACATCCTCCATGTGTCTGCGCACAGAAGGGGTTCTCAGCTGTCACATCCTCCATGTGTCTGCGCACAGAAGGGGTTCTCAGCTGTCACATCCTCCATGTGTCTGCGCACAGAAGGGGTTCTCAGCTGTCACATCCTCCATGTGTCTGCGCACAGAAGGGGTTCTCAGCTGTCACATCCTCCATGTGTCTGCGCACAGAAGGGGTTCTCAGCTGTCTCATCCTCCATGTGTCTGCGCACAGAAGGGGTTCTCAGCTGTCTCATCCTCCATGTGTCTGCGCACAGAAGGGGTTCTCAGCTGTCTCATCCTCCATGTGTCTGCGCACAGAAGGGGTTCTCAGCTGTCTCATCATCCATGTGTCTGCACACAGAAGGGGTTCTCAGCTGTCTCATCCTCCATGTGTCTGCACACAGAAGGGGTCCTCAGCTGTCTCATCCTCCATGTGTCTGCGCACAGAAGGGGTTCTCAGCAGTCACATCCTCCATGTGTCTGCACACAGAAGGGGTTCTCAGCTGTCACATCCTCCATGTGTCTGCGCACAGAAGGGGTTCTCAGCTGTCACATCCTCCATGTGTCTGCGCACAGAAGGGGTTCTCAGCTGTCACATCCTCCATGTGTCTGCGCACAGAAGGGGTTCTCAGCTGTCACATCCTCCATGTGTCTGCGCACAGAAGGGGTTCTCAGCTGTCACATCCTCCATGTGTCTGCGCACAGAAGGGGTTCTCAGCAGTCACATCCTCCATGTGTCTGCGCACAGAAGGGGTTCACAGACGGACGATGTACGTCGACAAAATGGCGCAGACAGGCACAAGGGCGTACAGGTACGTCCCCTTTAGGAACCTGTCCGTGGGTCACGCGCGTGCCGCCGGCGGCGCACTCGTGACCCGGTCCAAAGCTCCATGACCACGCCCGCAGGAACCCGCTGACCCGATCGCCGCCGGTGTCCCACGATCGGATCACAGAGCTGAAGAACGGGGAGAGGTAAGTGTAAACAAACCTTTCCCCGTTCTTCCTAGTGAGAGTGTCACTGATCGTCTGTTCTCTGTCATAGGGAACGACGATCAGTGATGTCACACGCCAAGCCACGCCCCCCCTACAGTAAGAATCACTCATTAGGTCACACTTTACCCCTACAGCGCCACCTAGAGGTTAAACCATTCACTGCCAGTGTCATTTTCACAGTAATCAGTGCATTTTTATAGCACTGATCGCTGTAAAAATGACAATGGTCCCAAAAATGTGTCAAAAGTGTCCGATGTCCATAATGTCGCAGTCACGATAAAAACCGCTGATCGCCGCCATTACTAGTAAAAAATGTAATATTAATAAAAATGCCATAAAACTACCCCCTATTTTGTAGACCCTATAACCTTTGCGCAAATCAATCAATAAACGCTTATTGCGATTTTTTTTGCCAAAAATATGTAGAAGAATACGTATCGGCCTAAACTGAGGAAAAAAATGTTTTTTTATATATTTTTTGGGGATATTTATTATAGCAAAAAGTAAAAAAAATTTTTTTTTTCAAAACTGTCGCTCTATTTTTGTTTATAGCGCAAAAAATAAAAACCGCAGAGGTGATCAAATACCACCAAAAGAAATCTCTATTTGTGGAAAAAAAAGGACATCAATTTTGATTGGGAGCCACGTCGCACGAACGCGCAATTGTCAGTTGAAGCGACGCAGTGCCGAATCGCAAAAAGGGGCCTGGTCTTTGACCAGCAAAATGGTCCGGGGCTGAAGTGGTTAAGCATATAAGCTCCGTTTTGTGTTGAAAATAACAGTGATGAACTCCGGTGGGTGTAACAAGATGTCCGCTTACACCCTTCTCACTCTATCATTACTGCGCAGGAGTGTGTGGTGTAGCAAGATGGCGGCGACGGAACGTCACTTCCTAAGTAATCTGTGATGGGCATCCGAATGTGACGAGACACCGGCACCATGTGACCTGCGCGCTGACGTCACGCGGCCGACGTTGGCAGGAAGGAAGTGGTGTGAGTGAGGCGCTCGGTGTCATGTCTGGTCTGGGGGTGTCGAGTTTGTTCTCCGGTCCGGAGGTTCTGGAGGACTCGGGTCACGCCTCGTCTCTTCTAGCGCAGCTGAAATCGTTCTATGACTCGCAGCTGCTGTGCGATGTCACCCTCCGTGTGCTGGGAGGGGGCCCCGAGGAGCCGGAGAGCAGCCGGAGCTTCCTGTGTAACCGTAATGTACTGTCTGCGGCCTGCCCGTACTTTAAGAGCATGTTCACCGGGGGGCTGTATGAGAGCAAGCAGCAGGAGGTCACCCTGCATGACGTCAGCCCAGAGTCCATGGCCCTGATCATTGACTATTGCTACACAGGCCGAGTCACCGTTACCGAGGGCAACGTCCAGCGCCTCTACGCCGCTGCCGACATGCTGCAGCTGGAGTACGTACGGCAAGCCTGTGCCAACTACCTCGCCCGCCGCCTCGACCTTCACAACTGTGCCAGCATCCTCCGCTTCGCCGATGCCTTTGACCACCCCGAGCTTAGGTTGCGCTCCCTCGCCTTCATGGCACGCCACTTTGAGCAGCTCGCCCTTGGGGAGGAACTTTGTGAGCTGAGTTTGGCCCAGCTGAAAGCGGTCCTGAGCATGGACAACCTGGACGTGGGCAGCGAGAGAGTGGTGTGCAACGCCGCCCTGCGCTGGCTGGAGGCCAATCCCAAGGAGGCGGCTGATGGGTGTCAGGAGGTCCTGGCCTGTGTCCGATGGCAGCACTTCACAGAGAAGGACCATGTGTATCTGGAGGGCCTCAGGGCCAAGCCATTGGTGCGCAAACAGTGCTTGCACTATCTGGACTCCATCCTACCAGGCAAGGAGGATAAACACACCGCTTGCATGCTACCATGCCAGGAGAGTAGTCCGCTCCGCAGAATCGGCATGATAGCCAAGGAAATGGTCATCTTCTTTGGTCACCGTAAGGAGCCCTTCTTGTGCTATGACCCGTATTCAGGGGACATTTACACCATGCCTTCTCCACTCACCAACCTAGCACACGGCAAAGCAGTGACCTCATCTGCTGTATGCGTCTCTCCAGAGAATGACTTGTACTTGGCTACTCAACCTATGAAGCAGCTTTGGGTTTACAGCCCCGTCCAGAACAGCTGGCAACTCCTAGCAGAAAGGCTGCTGTGCCGAGAAGGTATGGATGTGGCTTACCTCAATGGTTACGTCTATATTGTAGGCGGACGTGACCCATCGACCGGTGCCAAGATCAAAGATGTGGAATGCTACAGTGTGCAGAGGAATCAGTGGGCGCTGGTTGCTCCAGTGCCTCATTCTTTTTATGCCTTTGAACTGGTGACCTGTAATGACCATTTGTACGCTATCAGTAACAAAAGAATGTTGTGCTATGACCCTTCATGTAACCAGTGGCTCAACTGTGCCTCTTTAAAGCGATGTGACTTCCAGGAAGCCTGTGTCTTCAATGACGAAATCTACTGCATATGTGACATTCCTTTGGTGAAGGCCTACAATCCAGCCAGGGGAGAGTGGCGACGGATCAGCCCCATACCCGCTGAAGGTAACACCAACAATTACCAGATTGTAAAACATGGTTCCAAACTTCTGCTTATCACTACTACTATTGTTCAGTGGAAGAAGAACCGTGTGACTGTTCATGAGTATGACTTGACCAATGATCGCTGGGTGAACATCGGCACCATGTTAGGTCTTCTTCATTATGACACAGGCTTCATTTCCCTTTCTGCCCGTGTCTACCCATCTTGCTTGGAGCCAGGGCAAAGCTTTATCACCGAGGAGGAAGACGTACGCAGCGAGTCGAGTACTGATTGGATGGATGGCTTTAGCGAGCTGGACTCTGAATCAGACAGCCTCAGCTCGTTTTCAGAGGATGAGTGGCCAAGGGTGGCAGTGGTAAGGCCACCGCGGTTATATATTGATGACTCTTTCTAATCCCAAATAGAAGAAGCAATATTTATATTTCCTATCAAAGTTCCTATGTGCCGCGGGGTAAAGGATTTGCATCTGAAAGAAAAAACATGCTGAGATGCTGCACTACTTGAAATGATAACTTGTAACACTTCCTCAAAAACTTCTACGTCATCCACTGGGTGCCATGTGTATTGTGTACATTTCCTTTGCTTCCTTTGTTAAACTTTACACTGTGACAGTTTTTGTTCTAGTTTAGAAACATTTGTTTGACCAAAATGAAAACTTTTTTTTGAAGTATAGTTTATTATTAACATTAATCATGGTCATGTCTTTTTTTTTTTTTTGGGCATGTTCTTTTTTGCTTAAAAAGTAATTTTAAGTAGGTTTATTTTTATTTCAACCTTTTGAGATAAACAGTGTTAAAAAGGATGTTGACAAATTAGAAAATGTTAATTTTTTTGGGGGGAGAGAGAGGGGAGCACAATTTGTCCTACAACTTCATAGCAATAAAAAGGATTGACAGAATTATACATGTTGTGGCTAATATGGCCTCCAACAACCGCCAAAACAAAGCTTTTTGTCATATACTCACTTTTGTATGTACCTAATGCAAGTCAACAAACATGCAAAATCGAGGGATCTTTTAACCACTTCACTCCCGAACCATTTGGCTGCGAAATGACCGGGCCACTTTTTGTGATTCGGCACTGCGTCGCTTTAATTGACAATTGTGCGACGTGGCTCCCAAACAAAATTGACGTCCCTTTTTTTCCCACAAATAGAGCAACAATTTTAAAAATTATATTTTGTACTTTTTGCTATAATATCCCCAATTTTGTTTAAAAAAAAAGCACATTTTTTCTTAGTTTAGGCCGATATGTATTTTTCTACATATTTTTGGCAAAAAAAATCGCAATAAGCATATATTTTGGTTTGCTCAAAAGTTGTAGACGCTATAAAATAGGGGGTAGTTTTATGGCATTTTTATTATTATTTTTTTTTACTTGTTATGGCGGTGATCTGCGATTTTTTTTTTTTTTTTTTTTTTTTTTTTTTTTTTATCGTGACTGCGACATTATGGCAGACACATCGGACACTTGACGCTATTTTGGGACCATTCACATTTATACAGCGATCAGTGCTATACAAATGCACTGATTACTGTATAAATATGACTGTCAGTGAAGGGGTTGTGTCCTAGGGAGTGATTCTAACTGTTAGGGGGCGTGGCTAACTGTGACACATCACTGATCGCTGCTCCCGTTGAGAGGGAGCAGACGATCAGTGTTGTGTCACTAGGCAGAACAGGGAGATGCCTTGTTTACAAAGACATCCCCCCCCCCCGTCCTGCCTTTCTGTGACCCGATCGCGGGACACCGGGTCCCACGGGCACGGAGACCGCAACGTGCGCCCGCTAGGGGGCAGGTTCAAAGCAACGTAAATATACGTTACTTTGCCTGCCCGTGCCATTTTGCCGACGTAAATGTGCGTGAGGCAGTCGGCAAGCGGTTAATAACTAATGATTTATTAGGTGTTTTTCACTGGCCCAAGCTTCCAGTCTCTGGATTTATACTTTTCTTAATAGATTGAGCTGCTTAAAAGACGAGTATACCCAGAAGGTCTGCTTAGTTATGGTTGGACTGTGTTGGGTAGACATGCCTTTTATTTTTTATTTTATTTTTTTCTCAGGGACAACATGGACTAGGTATCTGCCTGTATGTTGTGCCCTACTGTATTCTTCATGACTTAAAATACACGTAAAATCCAACTGTATAAAAAAAAAAAAAGCAGCTGATTCTATGGGAGTTTTGCCTGTAGAAGCAGCTCAGTGTTATCCTATGCATCCATTCACATTACAATGTGTAGAGGCATATTTGACGCTCAGCACAGAGGCAGGAAAAATAAATAAATGCTTTCACGTTTTTTGATTGTAGTCTTCTGGCAGCAAAAAACGCTAAATGCTTTATATAAGGGTGTTTTCTTTTTTTTTTTTTCTGCCCAAAATTTTTTTTTTTTTTTTTAAGCCCCAGTGTGCATGGACCCTCAGGGCTTGTTCACACCATACATGCATGAAAACTGATGGGAAAACCACGCAGATTTCACTTGTAAAGACATCTGTTTTCATGCGCGTTTCAGTGAGTTATGCACCTTGGCATCGGTTTTCATGCGCATCAGTTATGTACCCTGTTCACACCAATGCTGATGTCATGTCAGTTTTTTTCCCCTCTGTAAAACTGCATACACGTTGCAGATTCCTGTGTAGAAAAAAATCTGCACGTGATATCAGTGTTGTGTGAGAACAATATGTATATATTTTTTTGTGCTGTTGCAGAGCACGTGCAGAATCTGCATCGTGTATGCATTTTTCTGCACGGGGTAAAAAAAAAAAAAAAAACTGACAGGATATCAACATTGGTGTAAACAGGGTACATAACTGATGCGCATGGGGAAAAAAACCAAGGTGCATAACAACTCACTGAAACGCGCATGAAAACTGATGTCTCTGCTTCAGTGAGTTGTTATGCACGTTGGCATCAGTTTTCATGCGCGTTTCAGTGAGTTATGCACCTTGGCATCAGTTTTCATGCGCATCAGTTATGTACCCTGTTTACACCAATGTTGATATTCTGTCAGTTTTTTATTTTTTTTCCCCCATGCAGAAAAATGCATACACGTTGCAGATTCTGCACGCGTTCTGCAACAGCACAAAATAATATACACACACACACACACACACATATATATATATATATATATATATATATATATATATATATATAGTTCTCTATGTGCCCTGATCACACAACACTGGTATCATAATGTGCAGATTTTTTTCTACACAGGAATCTGCAAAGTGTATGCAGTTTTACAGAGCGGAAAAAAAAACTGACATGACATCAGCATTGGTGTGAACAGGGCACATAACTGATGCACATGAAAACTGATGCCAAGGTGCATAACTCACTGAAACACAAATGAAAACTGAGGTAAACTGATGCCTCTGCAAGTGAAATCTGTACAGTTTTTCCATCAGTTTTCATGCACGCATATGGTGTGAACGAGCCGTCAAGGTCTCATGCACACTGGAGAGGTTTTTTCAACTGCTCCTAGGGAAGTCTGGTGATTTACAATGAAAAGGTCAGCTTGTCCAAACATTTAAGCTAGTCATACACAAGGCTTGGATGGATGAAACCCCCCACTGCGGCTTTGTATTTTGACAGCCGGTGGCACCTGCTCTCAAATTACCCAGAGTGCCTGCATTTGATTTGATGCAAGCGCTGATGACAGTTTTGGCCCAGCATCTTTGTCAGGTAAGAGGGTGCTGACAGAGCCACCCATAGAGTGAATGTTGATCTGTTCATTATGAATAAGCCAAAATTAGCTTTATGTTTGCCCAGCTTTAGTTATGGGTGGGATATTTCAGGTTAATGTTATTAGATTGAATCACACATATGGAATTCTAGTGGCTCAGGCTGTCCTATGCAGGGCCCATTCACACCAGATGCGCTTTCTGTGTGCACACTTCATTGCAACACTCGCTTTGATTTGTATCCATTGATTTTAACCACTTAAGAACCAGGCCTATTTCTGACATTTGTTGTTTAAAAGTTAAAAGCTGTATTTTTTTTTTTGCTAGAAAATTATTTAGAACCCCCAAACTTTATATACATTTTTTTTTTTTTTTTTATCCGAGACCCTAGACTAGAGCATTAAAAAGAGATCGTTGCAATATTTATTGTCACACCGTATTTGGGCAGCGGTCTTACAAACGCAATTTTTTTTTTTAATAAATACACTTTTAACTATAAAATAAAACAGTATGGTTAGCCCAATTTTGTTTTGCGGCGATAGCTCATATGTGCGGGCGAACTTGCGTATGCGTTCGCTTCTGCGCACAAGCTCAGAGGGACAGGCAGTTAAAAAAAAGTTTTTTTTTTTTATTTTTACACTGTCTCTTTTTTTTTTTTTTTGATCACTGTTATTCCTATTACAGTGATTACTTGTAATAGAAATAAGCAGGACAGGGCCTCTTTAATGCGAGATCTGTGGTCAAAAAGACCTCAGATCTCACATTTACACTTAAAGTGGAACTTCAGTAATTTTTTCAACTCTTCATCTATTAAATCTTCTGCCCTTGTTTTAACTTTGGATAGTAAAACATTTTTTTTTCTGCCAGTAAATACCTTATACAGCCCAATTCCTGTTTCTTGTCTGGTAAAAAGCCTAGGCTTATGACATTATGCACAGCTCTCGCGCTCCAAGAAGGTAGGGGGGGATGAGTCACAAGAGGGCCAATGAGAGCTGCAGAGCTAGAGATTTGTGCCGCATATTTGGCAATTACAGAATCACAGTATGCATAAAATAAGTGGTTGGAGGGAAGCTTCACAATGGCAAAGATGTTTTTATTACAAATTATGTAAGCAGACTGCAGTTTCTTTTTAAAAGCCAAACATCAGTCCAGAAGGTCAGACCGTTTTCGCCACCACCGATAGTTTCGGTAAGCGGGAAAAACGAGCGGGAGGGTCACTTCTCCCTTCGCCCATAAAAGTGAGCCTGTGGCGAATCCGCTGCCTGGACCACTTTTATCTGGAAGAGGATCGCTCACTGTGTAAAAATATATCAGGGTTATGGCAGCTAACATCAAAGTAATGACTTGTTTATACAGTGGACAGTCCAGAAGTGGTTAATAGAATACATATCTGGCAAAAAGAGACAAGCATGAATTGTAAGTCCCCAAGTTTATGTGGCCAGCTGTCAAAATACAATGGTCGCAGCAAGAGATTTATCCATCTGCACTGTGGTGATGAATCTGCTTTTTTTCATTCAGCCCACAGGATGAACATAAAAAAAATCTGTGTGGGTGGCCAGCTTAAAGTGGATGTAAACCCTCGCCTATACCCAGTGACTTGAACAGCCTCAGATGATACAGAGCTTAAACAAATCTCCCTACATAAGTTCTACATGTACATCTGCTGTTTTCATCTTTATATTTACTGTTTAGAAAGTGCACATCCTGTTAGATTTTGTTTCTTCCTGTTTCAGCTGTGGGAGAGGTCTGGCCATACACTGTGTGACAGCTGATTGGAGGAAAGGCACACCCCCCCCCCCCTCCTCCACATAGGCAGAGGAAGGAATGTGCAGAGCTTTGCTGTGAATCAACCAGCTCTCTGCTAATCTATTTATAGCACCCCCACCCCACACAAATTTCCAGCTGCTTTTATCTCCTGTGTCGGAGAATTTGTCGTCATAACAGGAACGGAGCAGCAGAAAGACACCGGACTTAGAGCTTTGGAGAGAGATAAGTAAACACTACAGTCATATGTGCCCAGCTCAAATTTAATGAATCGGGTTTATATCCACTTTAATACTTCTAAATGTTCCAGAGCGTTAGTCTTACCAAGACTAATATTTTGGATGTACAGTAGGTAGAGTCTGGCAGGCTGACTTGGGCATTGGATATCTACATATGTAGAGTACTTCAGCAAGAGGATCCTTGTGTTCTATTTTCTGCACATATTCCTTATTGCCTCTGACTGCTTGTTCTGTCCAGTCTCCAAAATAACGCAGGAACTCAAACCAGGATCTTGCAGTCCTTTATTGACAAGATATATAGAAGATGTTCTTGTGTATTTTATTAATCTGCGCAGTCCGCGAGCAGAATGGTGTTGTGGTAATACCTGACTGATGGCCAGGTGGAGGTTTTCTTAAAAAATAAAATACATCAAGCTGGGTGTAAGCTTAGAGATAACTATAGATAGTTTCTGTCATCTGTACCACTAGGATCCAGTGCTGTTCTGCATGCGGCTAGCTTGACTAGTGATGCAAACGTGAAGTTAACCTACAGCAGTCTAGATATACTAGTAGATATCTCTGTAAGTTATAATCTGTATTTCTGACTTCTGAGTGTGCTCACCTCTGTCCCCTGGGGGTAGCCTTAAGTGGGGGGTACACACTATAAGAAAATCGGGCAAACGTTCATCCAATTTTTCTCAATGTTTCACAGTAAATTGGAACCGATGAATGAAAATTTGTCTAAAAATTATCATACGACAAAGGCTTTTTTTGTTGTTTATTCTGATCATGCACAGTCTTTTCTGATTTTTCTTGACCGAAAATCTTGCGAAAAGGGTACACATTAAATGAAAAGCGTTCGTTCTGTTCCCGCATGAGAAATTTAGAAGTTTTGTCCCTTCGAGAATTTTCATAGGAATATATGGAATCGGCTGTCGAAACTTGTGAATGCACTATACGAAAATCGTACGAAAAGTCTTTAGACAAAACTTCTTATAGTGTGTACGATAAAGGCTCATACATACTATAAGAAAATCGGGTGAATATTTTCATATAGTGTGTAGACAAGTTTCGACAGTCGATTCCCGAATTTTCATACGAAAATTCTCGAAGGGACAAACTCCAAAAATGTTCTCGTGCGGGAACAGAACGAATGATTTTCACTTAATGTGTAGCATTTTCGTACAAGAAAAGTCAGAAAAAGACTGAGCATGATCAGAAACCATAAACAACAAAAGCCTTTGTCGAAGGAGAATTTTTGGACAAATTTTCGTTCATCGGTTCCAATTAATGGCCTGTACACACGATCCGAAAATCGGACGACAGATCGTCCATTTTTTATTTCTTTTTTTTGCATGCTAGTCACATATCAAAAATGGAGAGATTACGAAAATTCTCTTATGACAGAATAAAAAATGGGAAGTGATGTAGTGTATTTGTATTTTCGGACAACTGTACTGATTAAACAAATCGTGCAATCTGGTATCATACGAGAAAAATTTTCGTGTTTGTCCGATCGGATGAAGTGTTGTGATCGGCTCTCAAAAGCTCTGTACTAACAATCCGATTATCGTATGATCGATTCGAAAGCGGTATTTTTCGTCCGATATTCAGATTGTGTGTACAGGCCATTACTGTGAAACATCGGATGAACGTTCGCCTGATTTTCTTATAGCACTTTAAGCGTCATGTACACTGGACGTTTGAAAGCCTCTTTTAAACTATGTAGCTTGACAGCTAGTAACCGACGTGAAAAAAACGTCACTTTTGCCACTTTTAGATGCCACGTTTAGGGTGTTTTAGTTTCGAAGCATTTTTATTAAGTAATCATTTCTGACTATTTGCAATACCAAAATGTCAACTTTCTAGAACCCTGTAGTCTCTATCGCCTGTTTCTTACTATTACAAATGGCCAGAAACTATTCCCCATTAAAAACGCCTACGAATGACAACGCCTATAAACACGAGTTACAGCGTCTACAAGCTGTTACAGGCAGTTGGCATTTCAAATGCCTCTGAACAGCCATCTTAAACGCATTCTTTTTTTGCTTTAAAAAAAAAAATGCATCTAAACAACTACTGATAAGATAACAGGGAGGAGAGTTCAGGGGCTGTTGGAAAAAAAAAACACCAACTACTCCTAAGGTACACATTGAGTTCCATGCTAGTCTCTCATTTCCAATGTGCAAAAATTCCTGATAAGACCCCTTTCACAGAGGCGGTTTTCAGGCATTTTAGCGCTAGAAATAGCGCCTGAAAACTGCCTCCCATTCATTTCAGTGTGACTAGGAAAAGTCCCGCAAGCAGCATCTTTGGGGTGGTTTGGGAGCGTTGTATTTAGCACTCCCAAAACGCTCTGCCCATTGAAATGAATAAGCAGCGCTTCCAAAGCACCGCAACACGGGCACTTATAACCCCTTCTTTGGGGTTAAAAGTGCCCCGCTAGCGGCCGAAAAGCGGTGCTAAAACATAGCCCCAGTGTGAAAGAGGTCTAATAGTTTTAAAGCTGGGTTCATACTATTGCGAATTGGATGTGGATTTCTCTGCATCAAATTCGTATGTCAGGAGATTGTGATCGGCTCTCAATGGAGCCAGTTCATACATCTCTGGGGGGGCTGAGGTGCGAATTGCACAGGAGTCCTGTGCATCTTCTGGTTCGTTTCAGGGCCAAATTCAGCCCAAAATTTGGAGATAATGGTGAACAGAGATGCACCGGACTCCTGCTGTGAGATCTTCAGCCTAATTGTTTGTACTGCTTTAAAGCGGAGCTCCGCCAGAAAAAAAAATATTAAAAGCCAGCAGCTACAGCAGCTGCTGGCTTTTAATATTTGGACACTTACCTGTCCTGGAGTCCAGCGACGTCCGCAGCAGAGGACGAGCTCGTCACTCTGCTGCTCCCTCCGCCATCCTTGCTGAGGGAACCAGGAAGTGAAGCCCTGCGGCTTCATGCCCGGTTCCCTATGGCGCATGCGCGAGTCGTGCTGCGCCATTCTGATTCGTCCTCCTGTGTTCTGGGAGCCGAGTGTCTCCCAGAACACTACGAGAAGTCTGGGGGAAGTGACGTCACTCCTGCAGAGAGGACTCCTGGATGTGGGTGAAAATACCTGTCTTAGACAGGTATCTGCACCCCCCCTCCCCTCTGAAAGGTGTCAATTGTGACACCGGAGGGGGGGAGGATTCCAAATAGCAAAAGTTTATATTTAGGGTGGAGCTCCACTTTAAGTTTGGGAAAGGTTTGCAATATCTGTCTGGTTTTTGTGTGTGTTTTTTTTTTTTTTCTGTCCACAACAATGGGAAACCTTTGCACAAAGAAAGCATTGAAAACCTGGCAAGTATTATAACTGCCCGCTTCATCTATTATATAGCAAACTGGCATAGAGGGAGTACTGAAACTTATATTGCTGATCCTTCTAGTTCCCTGGCTATTATGCTAAGCCATATTTCTCACAATACAGGTTTTCTTTAAAGCCCAACTCCAGGAATTAGAAAGTGCCAGGGCTCAATACTTGTTATGTCTGGGGTGTCAGAATAGGACAAATTACCTTTGTTCTTGCTCTAGCACTGCTGCCGCTTTCCTGCAGCCTCTTTGGTCAGCCACTGTTTCATTCTCGCCTCCCTGTCCTGTAAAATTCCAGGGTAACAGCCCTGCATTGTACTGTATATGATGACACTGAGGGACAGACCTGAGATTTGAGGAGAAGAGGGCAGCACTTGAGTGGGGGAAATATGGGTAGTAATGCCTGTTCCTGTATCCCCCTAAAAATACCAAGAATTTAACCCTTTCTAAAATCTTAGAATTGGGCTTTAAATATGTGATCCTTCGCTATTCAGTATCCTATTTACATTCTGCAGAGCTCCAAAGAAGTATTTTTCCTCTAAACTTAAAATGCATTACTTATTTTTTTTATAAATCATTTTATTCTTTTTGCTTCTTTTCTAGATGACTTTACAGGTTAGAAAAAAAATAGAACTTATGGTTGATGCGGTGTGTGTATGTATATATATATATATCTATCTCACTCACACACACACACACAATAATATATTTAATATATAAACATAAAGAAACCGGTTTGCTACAATATTTGAAATTTCCTACCAGTATGTGCCACAGTAAAGGTGGGTACACACTATAAGTAAATCGGGCAAATGATCATCCAATTTTCCTAGTTGCTTCACAGCAAGTCAAACGGTACACATTAAACAAAAATTGTTCGTTCTGTTCCCATACAAGAAAACTTCTGGAATTTGTTCCTTCGGAAATCTTCGTTCGGAAGGTCGGAATCAGCTGTCGAAAGTTGTGTACACTATCAGAAAATTGTATGATTGTTCTTCGGAAGAAAATATATGCCCAATTTTCTCAGTGTTTGTACGAGCTTTAACAATGGTCACCAGAATAAAAAGAGAGGGTAAATCTATGCAGTGGGGACACTAATAGCAATGAAAGTCATGTGTCTGCCTTGCATAGAGAAGTAAAGAGACCCAGATATGACATCACTGGGTCTAAAATAAGATATGGAATGAAAACAGATCTTATTTAAATTTTTTATTAGCGTTGTGATTAAAAGGAAAAGTAGGAATCGTGAAACACAATACATAAGCATTAAACTTTAGCTTTAAAAGAGCATTCCAGGTTTCCTGGCACTTTTAAATATTTTGTTTGGGCCTAGCTTAGGCTGTCATATACTGTGGTAACTTTTGATATGTACAGGCATACCCCGCTTTAAGTACACTCACTACGTACATTTGCGAGTACGGACATACCTGCGAGGGTATGTAAAGTGCCTCGCAAGTACTGTACAGACATTTTGTAGCCCGCCTTGTTCCAGTGTGCTCCTGACACCGCCAATACAGCCCCTGACCCCCCACTACACTCTAGAGGTGAAAAAAGGTATTGCTTCGCTTTAAAGGAGCACTATACCTTTTTTTTTTTTTTTGCTTAAAAATAACAAACATGTTATACTTACCTCCACTGTGCAGCTCGTTTTGCACACAGTGGCCCCGATCCTGGTCTTCTGGGGTCCCTCGGCGGCTGTCTTGGCTCCTCCCCGCAAGGACTCCACACCTTAATGCGAGTGAGCTCGCATGGTGTGGAGTGATTGCGGGCGCGCTCCCGTGATACAGCGGCGGCCATAGCCGCCGACTGTATCACTCGGCCCCGGCGTGCCGCGTCATTGGATGTGATTGACAGCAGCGCCAGCCAATGGCTGCGCTGCTTTCAATCTATCCAGTGTAGCCAATCGGCGGCCAGGCAGAAAAACGAAGAGGATGACGGGGACGAGCATGGGACTTTCGAGGGGCCAGGTAAGAAAAACGGGGGCTCGGGGGGGGCGGTATTGTCGAATGTTTTTTCACCTTAATGCATAGGATGCATTAAGGTGAAAAAACATGTAACTTTACTACTCCTTTAAGTACATTTTCGTTTTACATACATGCTCTGGTCCCATTGTGCACTCAAAAGTGGGGTATCCCTGTACAGTAACTGGATGATGTTATTATCTCCACCTCAGCCAATCTGAGGGAGCCTTGTATTCTTTGAAAAAATAGGCGGCTTCCCCTATATTGCAGAGAATGCAGTACAACCAACTTTCTCTATATCTGACTGTAGAGGGGGAAGTGTCTGGTATTGCTGCCAGAACATAGCACAAGCTATTCCAGTAGCCAAAATCACCAATTTGAAGGGAAATTTTAATTCAAAGTAGAAATCCTATTTCTTTCTATGAGGCTGCTTCCCTTCTGTAGTTTAGTGCATTTTTAAACTATAGCGACCTATTCACACCTAAGCTTGTGTGTTACCATGCATGCCTGTATCACTGTGGCTACCAATATCCTTATTTTTAATGACTCTGGTCCATTTCATGCAGGTGGTTTATCAGTCTATTTTTTGACCAAACCGGACAACAATACATGCTTATGGGTCCACCTACATCTGCCCATCTCTGGGTTCCCTTCAGGTCCATCGGACCAAACTGAAAAGGTTTGTGTTCGGGTCCACTATTACTTAATGAAGTAAAGGTTGGCAGCTATAGGTGGGCGCAAGTCCGCCTACATCTGCTCACAACCATGGGCATTGCATGGGAAATTTGGGCATGGACATGGTCAACAAAAATGTAACAGCCATACTGTTTCAACACTGACCCAGCAAGGCATCCGTCCAGAATTCCCTGCTGAGAATGAATGGACACCGCTCGTGTGAAAGGGCCAATGATTGTTGCATTTACACTGATCCCTTAGACCTGCCCTTCCAAGTTATTTTATGAACTTCAGTCCTGGAGGATTTGGCTGCCCAGTGACGGGCCATTTTTTGTGATTCGGCACTGGGTCGCTTTAACTGACAATTGCACGGTCGTGCGACGTTGCACACAAACAAAAACGTCCTTTTTTTCCCACAAATAGATATTTTATTTGGTGGTATTTGATCACCTCTGCGGTTTTTATTTTTTGCGCTATAAACAAAAAAAGCTACAATTTTGGAAAAAAAGCAATATTTTTTACTTTTTGCTATAATGAATATCCCCCAAAAAATATATATATATAAAAAAAAAAATTTCCTCAGTTTAGGCCGATATGTATTCTACATATTTTTGTTAAAAAAAAAAAAATCACAATAAGCGTTTGATTGGTTTGTGCAAAAGTTATATCATCTACAAAATAGGGGATAGTTTTATGGCATTTTTATTATTATTTTTTTACTAGTAATGGCGGCGATCAGCTATTTTTATCGTGACTGCGACATTATGGTGAACACATCGGACACTTTTGACGCAATTTTCGGACCATTGTCATTTATATAGCGATCAGTGCTATAAAAATGCACTCAAGTGAATGACACTGACAGTGAAGGGGTTAACCAGTAGGGGGTGAGGAAGGGGTAAAGTGTGTCCTAGGGAGTGATCCTAACTGTGTGGGGGCTGGGCTACCAGTGACACGACACTGATCACTGCTCCCGATGACGGAGCAGTAGATCACTGTCCTGTCACTAGGCAGAACAGGGAAATGCCTTGTTTACAAAGGCATCTCCCAGTTCTGCCTCTCTGTGACACGATCCCGGGACACCGGCAGACATCGAGTCCCACGGGTCCCGCGCGCACGGTCACGGGGCGCACGCCCGCTAGGCGGCAGATTCAAAGCAACGTACCTGTACGTTGCTTTGCCTGCCAGTGCCATTCTGTCGATATATATATATATATATATACGTGAGGCAGACGGCAAGTGGTTAGTAGAACGCTAGGCTAAGGTTTTATTTTCTCATGCGGTGGGGCTGTGCCTGAACTGCATTGGTTAACTGCTTGTTTTGTCCAGGGGCCTTTTGCCTCGAGTTCTTCTTGTTGGAAACCTTTCTTGAGTGAAACAGAGGCTGATATTGGCTCATTTTGGCAGCTATACTGACCCTCTTCACTAATTTGAGTCACTACCTAGAACAAGTATGCAAATAAGGACTTGGCCCTTCAGTGACTCAGAAAAACCTGAAGCCAGAGGATTAGGTTATTGGGTAAGTACCATTTATTTTTAGAAGAAGGTCAACAGTGGCAACATCATATTTCTCATAAAAGGTTTACTTTAAAGCTGAACACCAGGGAAAAGGAATATCCTCCATGCAGTGGGGCTGCTCCTGCAGAGCATGGGTTAAATGCTTGTTTCGGGAAACTAGGGAAAAAGCAGTTTCACTTACCCACCCGATCTTTTGCTCCCCCTTTACTGCTAGGCTGGTCCCACAGCCTCTTCTCCCTTACTTCGTTGGTCGCAGGTCCTGTGATGTCATCAAGTACAATGCAGAGCCCATAGTATGCTGAGGGACAGTCCACAACTGAAGCGCAGGGGAGTAGAGGAAAGTGCGGGCTGGCAGGTGAAACGGGTATGTAAAACTGCGTTTTCTGGTACCCTAGACCGGGGATATGCAATTAGCGGACCTCCAGCTGTTGCAGAACTACAAATCCCATGAGGCATAGCAAGACTCTGACAGCCACGAGCATGACACCCAGAGGCAGAGGCATGATGGGACTTGTAGTTTTGCAACAGCTGGAGGTCCGCTAATTGCATATACCTGCCCTAGACGAATATTTAACCCTTGCATGAGAGGCAGCCTCACCCTAAATGAAAATGGTTTCTTTTCCCCTAGAGAAAGGAAAATGGCATGCTCACATTGATGTTTCTGCAGATTCTATCTTCTGTGAGAAAATAAAAGCGAATATTTAGTTAACTTTGAATACCCAGTAATGGGCAAATGAAGAAAGTAAACAGAAATCATTTTTTTTGTATGATTGGAATCTGAGAAAATAAAAGCGAATATTTAGTTCACTTTGAATACCCAGTCATGGGCAAATGAAGAAAGTAAACAGAAATATTTTTTTGTATGATTGGAATCTGAAGAAAATAAATGCAAATATTTAGCTAGCCAATTTATTTTTAATTAAAATCAATAGTACATCATCTACGCAAAGCAGAATTTTACAAAGGACTTTCTAATAAGAGAATATACAAGATTATATTATTTTATCAACATCAAATAATTTAGTGTAAGGAGAACCTGTAAAACTTCAGCTTGCTGGTCTTCACCAAGGCTGGGAGCAGAAGTAATTCTTATGCCGCGTACACACGACCGTTTTGAATGATGAGAAAAATGAAATTTTTTAAAATGGTCATTAAAAATGATCGTGTGTGGGGCTTCAGAGCATTTTTCACGACGTGAAAAACGGGCATGAAAAAATTGGAACATGCTCTTTGTCACGCCGTTTTTTACATCGTCGTTTTTCTCGTCATGAAAAACGGCCGTGTGTGGGCTTTAACGACGTGAAAAAAAACGCGCATGCTCAGAATCAAGTTATGAGACGGGAGCGCTCGTTCTGGTAAAACTAGCGTTTGTAATGGCGATAGCACATTTGTCACGCTGTAACGGACTGAAAAGCACGAGGCTAAAAAGCGCGAATCGTCGCTCCAACAAACTTTACTAACATGAAGGGTGGCGCCAACCGAATGGAACTTCCCCTTTATAGTGCCGTCGTACGTGTTGTACGTCACGGCGCTTTACTCAAGCATTTTTTTCACGATAGTGTGTAGGCAAGGCAGGCTTGAGAAGAATCACGTCGAGAAAAATGCTGTTTTTTTTCAATGACATTAAAAACGGTCGTGTGTACGCGGCAATAGATCTGTGGATTCAGATGATGGTGGACTGACCTCTATCAATAGTTGGAGGCAGGTAAGCAATTTCTGGCAGGCTCCCATGCATGCTACGTTTACTCATTGCTCATGTGGTCTGGAGCAGGGATTCCTTGATGGCAGTCATGTCCTTAGAAGTAATGAACACACATTTAGGTAAGAAGGGATTCTGGTATCTGTATTATTTGGACAGGTTAGATAACCTGTAGATTAAGTATATACATACTGCTTGTGGAGTAGCTACAGAGCGTTCAGGTAAAACCAGATTATATATATTTAATGCTAAGCTGGTTTATTTTCTTTAGACCTTCCTTGTTATTGATAGTTTTATGCACAGTGATAAGGAAGGGGAAAGCCGAAGGAAGTTCCACTCTACTGCTCAGTTTCTGATGCCCCCAGTGAAGACAGCGAAGTTTGTCAGCGAGATCCTTTCTGCCTGCACGTTCCAAGGCATCCTGCAGAATCTTAGTCTTGTTCAGATCGTTCCAGGCCTTCTCATACCTGCATGTGCACAAACTCAAGTCAGTGTTTGAAAGCCATTAAAGAAAATGGGAGGAGCCATTGCAGACTTCGTTCCGCTGGTTGGCTGGCTATTATTTTGATACAATGGCTTAGTGATCATGAGCTGTTCTCTGTGAGAGGGGGATGTTACAGCCAGCTGTATCCTGCATGGCTTTACCCGCTTACCCCACCAGCCTGGGAACACCGACCAGGGACATTCCTTCTCACACACGTTAGGCAAAGTAGGCGGGTGTGAGGCCCCTGTGAGTGCGAGGCCTTAGGCCACCGCCTAATTAGAGAGCCTCCTCTGGTCAATGCATTCTGAGTCACTGATGCAGAACATGTATGCAGGTCACAAAAGCCTGAATAAAGTAATCTCTGATCCCTCCTGTATTGAATTGTATTGCAACTGTACTATCTTCCCTGATGTTGTAAAGTGCTGCGCAAACTGTTGGCGCTATATAAATCCTGTATAATAATAATAATTTTCTGCATGCTGTTCTGAGTGAGTGATTCAAAGTATTGAAGCAACAACAGCCTGTGGGGTTTATTTACTAAAGCTTGAGAGTGCAAAATCAGGCTCACTTCTGCATAGAAACCAATCAGCTTCCAGGTTCTATTGCAAACACTGAATTGAACAAACTGAGGTTAGAAGCGGATTGGTTTTTACACAGAAGTACGGTAAGTATGATTTTGCACTTTTTGGCTTTCGTAAATAAACCCCAGGGTTTCTCTTGTGAAAAGTTTTCCTTATTTGCTTCCCATGTAAAATCTTTCTATGTTTCACCCGTAGCTTTAAATAAAAAATAAAAAAATAATACATCAATCAATACTAGACTGCCACCCAGTCACTAATTTGAGTGGAACAGAAGCTGTTGTTGAGGTTTAATTTTTTTTCATGTGAACCCTCCACTTGGTAGGCACTTTTCACCTGCCAGCTTCAACGGGGGTCTAATCGTGCATGCACATTCAGATCATAACAAAAGTTGGCTGCTCCATGAGATATGCACACATACATAACATAATTAGATATTTCCCCCCATTGGCTTACAATCTCTCATTGCATAAACTTCAAAATATTAATAACCTCATACAAAGCCATCCACAATTCTGCCTCAAACTTACATCGCCATCTTGTCTCAAACTATCACCCAAACGGTCCTCTTCACTCCTCCCAAGATCTCTGACTCGCTTGCCTTCTCGTCACCTCCTCCTATGCTCACCTCTAGGGCTTCTCCAGAGCCTCTCCCATCCTCTGGAACTCCCTTCCTCAACGTGTACTGCCATCTCCCACTTTGTCTGCCCTTAAGCGATCCCTGAAATCTCATCTGTTCAGGAAAGCTTATCCTGCCTCAGGCCCCGTTCACACCTGAGATTTTTGTAGCTCGAACCTCCACAACGCTGAAACTTAACCACTGGCCACGGCATATATATATACGTCGGCAGAATGGAACGTACAGGCACAATCACGTACCTGTACGTTGCCCTTTAACTGCGCTCGCGACCCTGCCGCCATCCCCGTGAGTCGGACCGTGGGGATCCCCGCGATCGTCTCACAGAGGGATGGAGCGGGGAGATGTTAGTGTAAACACATCTCCCCGCTCGCCTACTGACACTGATTTCCACTCTGTGATGTGTCACTCATAACCACGCCCCCTAACAGTAGTAATCACTCCCTTAGGCACACTTAACCCCTTCAGCGCCCCTAGTGGTTAACCCCTTCACTGTCAGTGTCATTTTTACAGTAACCAGTGCATTTTTATAGCACTGATCGCTGTAAAAATGACAATGGTCCCAAAAATGTGTCCGATGTGTCCGCCATAATGTCGCAGTCACGAAAAAAAAACAACTATCCCCTATTTTGTAAACGCTATAACTTTTGCGCAAACCAATCAATAAACGGCGATTGCAATTTTTTACCAAAAATATGTAGAAGAATACGTATCGGCCTAAACTGAGGGAAAAATTTTTTTTATATATTTTTTGGGGATATTTATTATAGCAAAAAGTAAAAAATATTGAATTTTTTCCCAAATTGTCGCTCTATTTTTGTTTATAGCGCAAAAAATAAAAACCGCAGAGGTGATCAAATACCACCAAAAGAAAGCTCCATTTGTGGGAAAAAAGGACGTCAATTTTGTTTGGGAGCCACGTCGCACAACCGCGCAACTGTCAGTTAAAGCGACGCAGTGCCGAATCGCAAAAAGTGGCCTGGTCATTAACTAGCCAAAATGGTCCTGGGCTTAAGTGGTTAATTTCTGTGGTGTTGGTTCACATCTCCACTCCAAGTCACCTAAAGCTCAAAAAAAGTTTTGGAGCTTGGTTCGGGCAGATTGGTGTTTTTTCCCCACAGACATGCATTGAAACACGCTATTTGCACATATTGTTGCAAATTTTTCTTTCCAGATGCAAAAAAAATAATAAAACAAAATAATAATAAATAGAAAATACTAATAAATAAACAATTTCCCTAAAATAAATAAATTGCCCCTAACTCTGGTCTTTATTTTGTTAGGCCCCATTTACACAGGGGCGGCACAACTTCGGGTGCGACCTCGGCGGCGCGATCTCAAGACGACTTGAGACGCCCGCCGAGGCGATTTGCATAAAGACTTCTGTATAGAAGTCAATGCAGGTCGCCTTGGGTCGCCCCCAAAAGTAGTACAGGAACCTTTTTCTAAGTCGGAGCGACCTGAGTCGCTCCTATTAGAATGGTTCCATTGAACAGCGTGGGACGCGACTCGTCAGGCGACCGAGTCGCCCCTGTGTGAACCGGGCCTAAGGGTTAACCCCTAACCCAAGTGTTTATTTATTATTATTATTTATTTAGTTAGTTATTTTTGTTAGGGGTTAGAGCTAAACTCTAAACCTACTCTAAATAAATATTAGGAAGAGGATGAAGCAGAGGAAAAAGCTGAGAAAACATTGTAACAAATGATGAAACAGATGAAAATTTTCTCTTTTGGTTAATATGAAAAACCAAACCGAAAAAAAACGCTTTGCAAAAATGCGCAACAAGACGCCAGATAAAACACCCAAAAACACAACACTCAGGTGTGAATGCAGCCTCAACCTGAAACTGAATTTCTATTTTCTTAATCAGCTGACCCCTCACCGTTATTATCTTTGGTGTCACTAGCCTTTGTTTTTTAGATTTTAACCTCTTCCCGCCAGCTGCACAATATATGTGACCTCTTGGCGCTTTAGCGCAGAGAGGCTGCATATATGTGTTCCTAATAAAACACAAAACTGTGCCGAGACCACGTGCCCTGCATGCTCCCAGCCCAGTCACTGCTGGGGATCGGAAAGCACACAATGCATACTTGTGATCGGGAGCTTTCTGCTCATGTGACAGCCAATCACAGTGATACTTCATATTCCCATCGCACACATTCCTGGATGAGCTCTTAAATTTGGGTGCTGCAGCAACAACCAGCTGGGTACTGGTTCAAGTCACAATGAAGATATTTGCCAGCACACCATGGAACGACATAAATATCATCCAAACTGATAATTTATTGCATGATCACAACACAAGGAGAATGCAATGTTTTGGAGTCACGCAGGACCCCTTCGTCAGGCATGTGATGAAGGGGTTCTGCGTGACTGCGAAACGTTGCATTCTCCTTGTGTTGTGATCATGCAATAAATTATCCATTTGGACGCTATTTATGTCGTTCCATGGTGTGCTGGCAAATATCTTCATCATAGCCAATCACAGTGGTCACATGACCAAAAAGCCCACCTTCCAACATTTAGAAGTTCTTAAAAGGCCGGGAGGTGGGGGCGGGAAGGGAATAAGCTCCTGCAAGCAGGGCCCACCTTACCCTCTTGTCTTGAATTGTATTGCAACTGTACGGTCTCCCTATTTTGTAAAGCACTGTGCAAACTGTTGGTGCTATATAAATGCGCTATAATAATAATAATATGTGAATTTGAAGAGACACAACTTATTGCCTGCTGCATGCCATTGTAACACAACTGTATCAGCACATGCAGGTTCCTGTTTGTGTCTTCCGTAAATGTAGGCTGTCATGCCTACTCAGAACACGTATGCAGGGAAGGAGTCACAGACTCCTCAGAGGTGTGTTCTTATGACTATTAAAGCATAATTGAGTCTGTGTATGTGTGGAAGCCATCATTCACCAGAAATATAAACATGGGCTATCCTATAAAAGCCAAACAGACAGAACATTCTATTTCAATAAGCTATAAAAAAACGAATTTTAGCTACACAGTAAATGTAGTGACTAACTGACTACATACTTAATCTTCAGTTAAAATGTTCTCTTGTAAGCCCATCTATTGAAAGCAATTATAGCAGTCTGAATAGTACTTTTTAGACAAATGTGGTTATTCTTATGCTTTGGTGGAATGTTGCATTTACAATATTTTCTTTTTAAGAGACGCTTATGTGATCACATTGGCAGAGGGAGCTTTTATCTATAAGCACAAGCTGCTCCTGCATAGAGTTGATAAGCAATGACATGGTAATTACCAGCACTCTAGCATTTTCTGTGCCTGAATCTTCTTTTCCATTGAGGCGGTATGAAACTGTCTGATTTCCGGTCTGCTGAATCCAAGTTCTCGTGCAACAATGGTCCATTCAAAGCCCAGCTGGTTCCCAAGATCCTTTATGGACTTCAGGTTAATTACTGCATCCTGATTCACGTAACAAGAAATAAGCGTCAGCAATTCACAAGTTGTTCTTTCTCCCTGGATGTGCACTTTTGTTGGCTTGTAACATTCTGGACAAATTTTTTTCTTGAAATGTTCTAGCAGACAAAACTATTTTTACCGGTTACCGCTAATGTTATATTTAAGTGTTGTAAGAAAAAAAATCATTCCAATATTCATGTTCATATTAGATACACCCGGGTGTCCAGGTTGTTATTGTTGTGCATATGCTTATGTATTTTTGATATACTATATAAAATAACAGAATATAATGCAAAATGTTGAGTTTATTAAAAATATCATCCTCCCTGCACTGGCTAGCTCATTGTATCAAATATTATTGCCCTGAAATTCTCACTTGCATGAAAAGCAATTGTAATAGGGATGGCCTTTATTAGATATCCTACTTGTGATCAAAAGGCTTTCCTGGCCCATCCTCCCGTCAGCACATAACGAGGTGTTAACCCATCTTGTGCTGACGTGAGGATGGGCCAGGAAAGGAAAATTACGGTAAGTGATAAAAATTTTCAGTTTTCCTGGCCCATCCTCACGTCAGCACAGGACGGGACGGGTTAACACCTCGTTATGTGCGGAGGTGAGGATGGGCCAGGAAAGGAAAATTACGGTAAGTGATAACAATTTTCAGTTTTCCTGGCCCATCCTCACGTCAGCACAGGATGGGTTAACACCTCGTTATGTGCTGACGTGAGGATGGGCTAGGAAAGGAAAATTACGGTAAGTGATAAAAATTTTCAGTTTTCCTGGCCCATCCTCAACGAGGTGTTAACCCGTCCTGTGCTGACGTGAGGATGGGCTAGGAAAGGAAAATTACGGTAAGTGATAACAATTTTCAGTTTTCCTGGCCCATCCTCACGTCAGCACATAACGAGGTGTTAACCCATCCTGTGCTGACGTGAGGATGGCCCAGAAAAAGAAAATTACGGTAAGTGATAACAATTTTCAGTTTTCCTGGCCCATCCTTACGTCAGCACAGGACGGGTTAACACCTCGTTATGTGCTGACGTGAGGATGGGCTAGGAAAGGAAAATTACGGTAAGTGATAACAATTTTTCTTTATTCTGCACAGCATTGATGGCGACACCAATATCCACTTTTAGAATTTTGCAGCTTTCTGTGTCAGCATATGGCTTCCTGTACAGTTAATGCACGAGGTGGTATCAAAAAGTTTAGAGACTAACTCTGTTTACAAGAAAGTACTTTATTGATCTACGTTTACACACGATCAACTTTAAAACAGTCCCCTTGCAGAAAAATACAGAGCTCCCAGCATTCCTGCCACTTCTGGAATGTGTCCTGGAAGTCTTCTTTTCGAACCGTGTTAAGCACAAGTTGCCAAATGGTTTTGACATTTTCAGGGGTTGAGCTCCTTGAAGGTCTTTCTAATCTCTCATGGTCTTCCAGTGATGTTCTTTTGCTCTTGAAGTGCGCGTGCCGCTCAAAACACCTTAAACGACTGATAGCAGTAGCGGCCTAAACTTGCCAAATCATGTCAAAAGTCTCTCTGTGGCAGATTTGCCCAGTTTCACGCAGAATTTCACATTTGCTTTTTGTTCATGCTTGCTGTCCATGAAGAAATAGCAGATGTGGCAACACACTTGGTCAGAATAGCACCAGTTGCACAGCTCCCGATGTACACAGGATAATGTCCTTTGGCATACTGATTTATGAAGGTTGGTGCTCCCTGTGACTGTGTGCGCAGCAATGTGCTGACATCTGTTGGTGCGTTACAAAACTAGTCTCAGAACTTTTTGATACCACCTTGTACATATTTACACTGATGAGGTCTTCCCTGTATGCTCTTCCTTCTGTAACCTGCCCAACAATCTCCCCCTTCCAGCTCCCGCTGCCTGAAAACATGCTAGATTGTCAGCATTGTGCAGTGCCAGAGAATGTGATTGGCTCACCCTAAGCTCCCGCCATAGACAGTTCGACTTATGGCTGATTCCTGCTGAATGGACTCCACCCAGCTCAACAAAACACAAGCTGGGTAGAAAATTGTCACCCAAACAGTGACTACAATGAGATGCAGTCATTGTTTGGGTATTCTGACAGCTGTGGTGCTCACTGTCCGAATTTAATAGCTGGCAATGAAGATTCCTCCATCCACAATTTTAGCTATTTTTTAATTTACAAATAACTCAGGCTAAAGACTGTTTTCATTATATTTGCCTGGAGTTCAACTTTAAATTCAGAAGGCTGACAAAACTATATGTTGCATGTGCAGGAGAAGTTGAATCTGACAGTGATCCCAGGTTGACACTGAGCTGCGGGAATGAAGCCGTGCGAGTTCAGCTGAACTCGCATGATTTCACGCACGGCAGTCCCGATTTCGGCCGCGATTTCAGAGACATCTGTGTGTTTCTGCACAGATGTCAATGTAAATCGCAGCCCGAAATTGCAAAGAGTAGTACAGAAACTACTTTTTGAAATCGGTGGAGTGCCGCAGATGCGGTGTAGCACCAATTAGGATAGTGCCATTGCCGGCAAATGCCTGGCAATTTGACATGTCAAATCGTATCAATGTGAACCAGGGCTTAAGGTCTGAAAGAAGAGACTTTGCAACACTACGCAGGTAAGTATAATACTCGGAGGGTGGGCGGGTTTGGGGTGGGCAGCAGAACCCTACCAGTCCAGTTATAATCAATCAGGTGGAGGTGGAATTTAGATTAAGGCGAATATTGCACCTTCAGTAAATCAGCCTCATTGTCCTTTTTAGATTCACTGGTCTTTTAAAGCTGAGCTCTAAGCAGATACAAAAAGGTACAAAAGAATGCAGCTATGCACTCATTTAAGTAGTACTGAATGCCAGCAATAGTAGTAGCTCCTGCTACTTGTATTGCATAGCCTTTTAAGAAAATGCAGGTAAATACCCCCTTTTTTTAATTGGCTCCTGTTCAGTCATGTGATGAAGAAACTCTGGCTACCCTGTGTCAGGGAGCACTCAGCTGTGACATCACCCGCAACACCTATTGCCCATTCTTCATCAGTGCTACCTCCCATCCCTGGCTGCTCACTGTCACAAGGGAGCCGGAGCTGTTATGACCACCCCTGATCAAATTAAAATACGGTATTCACACACATTTCCTAAAGGCTATACAGTGTAAGTACTACACTTTTAATGTATTTTAGGACCTGTCTAAACTTAATGGTGTCATTTCAAGCCAAGGTGTGCCGCCCTGCTGGTGCCCATCATATTGGGGGTACTGGCATGAGACATGACTCATCCAGTGAGTAATGGAAATTGAAGCATAAAAAGCAGTTACTTGCCTAACCCAATATATGTGGTAGCCTCAGTCAGTGCTGCTCCACAAACTATGCCACCGACGCATTTCACCTCATCCACGAAATGCATCAGTGGGTGAGATTTGTGGAGCAGCACTGACTGAGGCTACATATACACATCCCAGCAGGTTTGGGTTAGGCGAGCAGCATTTTTTTGCTTCAATTTTAAATTTGAGTAGTATCAGTACCTGAGTTTGACTTGGTATCAGCCTCTTGCAGTCCTTTGTTCAGCAGAATTGGGGTGTGAGATTAAATTAGAACTAAAAGGCAAAACTTTTCTTTAATTTTAATTAGACTAATGGAAGGTTATAACCCCTCTAAACACTGGTGATATTGTAAGCTACCATACACAAGTTGTCAGTTCTAATATATTCAGCTGCTAGCACTGATCACGTCCCATAAGGTCGTGCATTCAGCATAAAAGTAACAGAAAAAAGTGCTGCGCTAAAATATATGACTTTGTGTTAATTTTTACACATATATATACACGCTAGACTATGTCTGTAGAAAATCACATAAGAAATACTGTATATACTCGAGTATAAGCCGAGTTTTTCAGCACATTTTTTTGTGCTGAAAATTCCCCCCTCGGCTTATACTCGAGTCACCTTTTTGCGCCTGATCTCCCGGACTTTGGGGACGCGGTACCGGCCGGTCGTAGGTCTCCTGGACCCGAATCTTAGCACACATGTAGCCCCATTTCTCCTCTACAAGTGTGAAAAGTTTTTTGCCTGGAGGACCTAGGGCCAGGGAGCACCGATTTTTCAAAGCCGAGCACCCCTTCCATAGACTCCCATGTTAAACGTCAGTCTAGTCATGGACACAGTGAGGCATGGGCACAGTGAGGCATGCACATGGGCACAGTGAGGCATGCACATGGGCACAGTGAGGCATGCACATGGGCACAGTGAGGCATGGGCACGGACACAGTGAGGCATGCAGATGGACACCCTAGGCTTATACTCGAGTCAATAATTTTTCCCATTTTTTTTGTGGTAAAATTAGGTGCCTCGGCTTATATTCGGGTCGGCTTATACTCGAGTATATATGGTAATATAATGACACCACTAACTCAAATTAGTGTAACTCTGTGCTCAATTATAGTGCAGCATGTGAACTATTAATTAGTTTGTTTCTCTACTTCTCCATATATCCACACTCTACTAATTGCCTATAGAAGATCTCATGCATAAAGTGCTAATTAGTGCCACAACTTAATGTTAATTAAGTGACTCTGTGCGACAAATAAAAAAAATATATCCATTAATGCTTCCCTTAAGGAAGATACGAGTTAATCCCGGTATCGACACGCGTAGGGGAGGGGACAGGATGGTGCAGGTGGCAGTGGAGCGTTCTCAGCTAAAGAAAAGGACACATTACTTCAGTAGTATCCCCGGGAGCCGAGGGACAGATTGGCTTCGGGTGAGGACATCCTGGACAGGTAAGTGTCCTTATTTTAAAAAAAAAAATTGGTGGAACTCCGCTTTACCTTTAATAGTGCAGCAAAAGCCGATTATGTTATGTTATCTTTGAACGGATTACTAATTTTCACCTTGATATTTTGGACCGAAGTTCTGCTTTAAGGCCTCGACAGCTTAATCAGGACACATAGAGTACCTTCAATCAGATTTAACAACAAATGTATATAAAACAGTTTTATATTCTTTCAACTACTATACCATTCTAGTCACAGAGGTGGCTTTCTGTTGTCAGTAAAACAGAGAAGGTTGGAGGGAATCCATATCTGCATATACATAAGAGCCATTCTGCCATAACGCAGATTTAGATTTTAATGGAATAAAATGGATAATAGATAAAATAGGATTTTTTACTCACCGTAAAATCCTTTTCTCTGAGTCCATGGACCGACACAGCTTCTCTATTGACAAAGTGGGTATTATCCGTTAATTAGGAGTGACTAGGCAGAAAAACTTGTAAAAAGTGTTGCATCACACCTTCTACAGTACCGCCCAGGGGGCGGACCCTCTGGGTATACCCTCTCAGTCTGCACATCGCAGATCAGTTCGTCAAAAAGCAGTACAAACTTAAAAGGAGGGGTGGGTGCTGTGTCGGTCCATGGACTCAGAGAAAAGGATTTTACGGTGAGTAAAAAATCCTATTTACTCTTTCGTCCATGGACCGACACAGCTTCTCTATTGACAAAGTGGGACGTCCCAAAGCAGTGTCAGAGAAAAAACGAGGGGTGGTAACAGCATAAAAACAAACTTCACCCCAAAACACAAAACAGCACTCCTCCAACGGAGGAGTTGCAACTCTAAACAGCCGCCTGCAAAACCTTGCGGCCGAAAGAGGCATCCGAAGATGCACCTACATCAACTTTGTAGAATTTTGTGAAAGTGTGAGCGGACGACCAAGTCGCCGCTTTACATAGTTGGGAAACAGACGCTTGATGTCGGAAAGCCCAAGAGGCACCTATTGCCCTGGTCGAATGCGCCGTGACAGGAAAGGGGGGCGCCTGACCCTTTAAGGCGTAAGCCTGGATTACTATCTGTCGGATCCACCTAGAGATGGTGGCCGATGAGACTGCTTGGCCCTTCTTGGGACCAGCCACCGAAACAAACAGTGAGTATGACTTCCGGAACAGGGAAGTAGCAGATATGTATACTCTCAAAGCTCGGACAACGTCCAAGGAATGCAACGCCGACTCCTTAAGATTCGACGGCTGAGGACACAAGGATGGAAGTACAATGTCTTCGTTGAGATGAAAAGCCGAAACGACCTTCGGAAGAAAGGAAGGCTGCGGCCGCAGCACCACCTTATCCTTGTGGAAAATCAAATAGGGAGCCTTGCAGGACAAGGCTGCCAGCTCAGAGACTCGTCTAACTGACGTAACAGCCACCAAAAAGACCACTTTCTGAGAAAGTGTCAACAGGGGAATATCTCTAATATTCTCAAACGGTGCCTTCTGAAGCACCGAGAGGACCAGGTTCAAGTCCCACGGAGGTAACGGGGGGCGGACCGGAGGGGCCACATGTCGAACCCCCTGCACAAATGTACTCACGAGAGAGTGAGTCGCCAGGGGTCGCTGAAAAAAGACAGCCAGGGCAGATATCTGTCCCTTAATCGTACTTAGGGCAAGCCTTTGGTCTACCCCATGCTGTAAAAACAGCAGGATTCTGGAAACCAAATAGGTACGCGGATGCCATTTCATTTCCTCACACATGGAGATGTAGGCCCTCCAAGTGCGGTGATAGACCTTCCTAGAGGACGGTTTCCGAGCACTTCTCATAGTAGAAATTACTGAGTCTGACAGGCCCCGGTCTCTCAGTACCTGGTTCTCAACAGCCATGCCGTTAAAGCCAATGACTGTAAAGCAGGATGGAATATGGGACCTTGCGACAGCAGGTCCTTCCGTAGTGGTAGGCGCCAGGGGACGTCTGCTACCAGACGTACTAGATCGGCGTACCAAGGACGCTGAGGCCAATCTGGAGTGATTAGGATCATTGGAATTCCCTCTGCCTCCACTCTGCGGAGCAGAAGAGGAAGAAGCCTTAAGGGAGGGAAGGCATAGATTAGCCGATACTGGCCCCACGATGCTACCAACGCGTCCGTTGCGTCTGCCCATGGGTCTCTTGACCGGGCCACAAACCTCAATACCTTCCGATTGAGTCGGGAAGCCAGAAGATCTACGTCTGGTGTGCCCCATCTTTGGCAGAGGAGTTGGAACACCTCCGGGTGTAAGGACCATTCTCCCTGGTCCAGCATCTGGCGGCTCAGGTAGTCCGCCTGCCAGTTTTCCACACCCGGAATGTACACGGCCGACAGTGCCGGTACGCTCCTCTCTGCCCACTTCAGGATGCGAGCGATCTCCGATGCTGCAGCTGAGCTTCTTGTTCCTCCTTGATGATTGACATATGCCACTGCTGTGGCGTTGTCTGACTGGATCCTGACTGGACGCCCTTGCAGTCTCTGAGACCATTTGAAGAGGCACAGCTTGATCGCCCGGATCTCCAGGACATTGATCGGCAGGAGGGCTTCCTCTGGGGTCCAGCGACCTTGCGCCGACTGGACACCCCAGACTCCCCCCCCAACCTGTAAGGCTGGCGTCCGTCGTGATCACTATCCAGTAAACCGGAAGAAATGACTTCCCGGCCATTAGAGCCGGTGCTGTCAGCCACCATACCAGGGATCTCCTGACTAGGTGGCTCACTCGGATTTGATAATCCAGAGATGAAGGGCATCTGTTCCATCTGGACAGAACTTCCCTCTGTAACACTCGAGTGTGGTATTGAGCATATGGGACCGCCTCGAAGGAGGCTACCATGATGCCCAACACTCGCATGCAAAAACGGAGTGACGACCAATTCCTGGAAGTCAGCTGCCGTACTGCAGCCCGGAGGGTCTGCAACTTCTCCACAGGGAGGAATACCTTTGCTTCTGAGGAATCCAGAATCAACCCCAGGTACACTAGGCGTTGAGTGGGCACCAATACTGACTTTTGCGTGTTTAGTATCCAACCACAGTCTCGAAGAGTCTGACAGGTAATGGACACGCTTACCTCTAATTCTGAGCTTGAAGGGCCCTTCAGCAGAAGGTCGTCCAAGTAACCTGTGATAGCGATACCCCGCTGTCTTAGAAGTGCCAGAATCGGAGCGAGCACCTTGGTGAACGTCCTGGGTGCTGAGGCAAGGCCAAACGGGAGGGCCACAAACTGGTAGTGGTTCTTCCCGATAGCAAATCGCAGAAACCTCTGGTGTCTGGAGTATATGGGGACATGCAGGTATGCGTCCTTGATGTCCAAGGAGGCCAGAAAGTCCCCCGGATGGAGAGCCGTGACTACAGATCGAACCGACTCCATCCGAAAACTTTGTACCTTCACAAAGCAATTGAGGGCTCTGAGATCCAAGCTTGGACGAACCCCTCCTTCTTCGGCACAATGAACAGATTTGAGTAAAAACCCCGTTCCAGTTCTGGAACTGGAATAACTACCCCGCGTTCCAGTAGACCCTGGACCGCCCCATACAGGGCCTCCCGACGGGTCGGTAGTAGCTGGAGATTGGAGGTGTTGAATCTGTCCGGTGGACAAGAGAGAAACTATCTTGTAGCCTGAGGAGATTACTTCGCAAACACACCTGTCGGAGATTAGTGCTGTCCACTGAGTCGCGAATTTGCGAAGACGTCTCCCCACCCGAGAGCTGGGTGGGGGTGGACCTTCATGCGGACGCAAATTTGTCCGCAGGCTTATTGGGTATGCGGGACCAGGGACGCTTTTGTCCTTGGGCAGGCGCTTTATCGGCCTGGGGTCTTTTCCCTGTCGCCCTAGGGGGACGAAAAAAACCACTTGTGTGCAGTAAAGGAGGGCCCTTGCCCTTGGCGTGGCCCCTTACCCTTGCTAATTTGGGGAAGCAAAGTGCTTTTACTTCCTGTGGCATCCTTGATGATGTCATCCAGAGAAGCCCCAAAAAGTCTGTCGCCCTTAAAAGGCAGATCCAACAGGGCTTTCTTGGAAGTCTGGTCCGCAGACCAGCCTTTTAGCCAGATCAGGCGGCGTATTGCTACTGCATAAACCGAAGTTTTAGACAGCAGGGGAATAGTATTCATGTCTGACTCGCAGACAAACCTAAGGCCCTGGACCAACAGGTCGGCCAATGTTATCTCATCAGGAGGAGCATCTCGCTCCTTAACCCCTGGAGTAGCAATCTTGCCCATTCAGTAAGTGTGTGAGACACTAGGGCCCCCGCCAATGCCGGGCGTACTGCCGAGCCTACCACTGAGTATAGGTAGCAAGCGAGTGCTTCAGCCTTCTTATCCACAGGGTCCTAGAAAACAGGAGCCCCTTCTACAGGAATTGTGGTGGCTCTATTAAGTCTGGACACCGGAGGGTCCACTATAGGGGGGAGAGGTCCATTTCTTCAGAAAACTCTCCTCAAAAGGGGTACCGTACCGCAAACCTCTTTGGGGCTGTAAAGACCCTCAGTGGGTTCTCCCATTCCTTGTATAAGAGTTTATCAAAAGACACACAAGGGAACACCTTAGCAGTGCGGGCAGGTCTATGAAACCCAAGTGGACCGGAGTCTCTGCTGCTTCTGCAGTATTTTCCAATTTTAGCATATCCCGCACTGCAGTAATAAGGTCAGATACCAAAGCCGTCTCGCGTACTGACCTGGACTTTGAGTCATTCTCACTGTCCGGTCACGGTCTGCAGTCTCTGGTGCGTCAGAATCTGGGCCCCGAGCCATAGCTGGACCTGGTTCTGCACCAGAATTATCCCCAGAAGCTTGCAGGGGATGGGGCGTTTACTACCCCCTGTATTCCCGTGTGCTGCTTCCACCCTGGCAGCAAACGCCTCTAGGATTGCCGACATAGCGTCCATAGACACCTCAGGGACACCAGCTGCTAAATCTGGTGTTTCAGGGGAGAAGACATCTGGCTCAGATGCCATGCTGACCACACGCTGACACTCACAGGGCTCCAGGCAAGATATCAATAGGCCACCCTCCTGCGCTGCAGAGATGCTGGGTCACCCAGAGGACTCACCACCCTGGATAGGTACTGCTATGCTGCGCCTATGATGCTGTCCCCTTGCTGCTGTGTCAGTCTGCTTCTTTTATCAGCACTTCCTGTGTGAATTTTCGCGCCAGTGTAATGCACCCTAGAGGCCGGAGGCTCTCGCAAAATGGTTGCCAAAACCGTCTGTATGGAAGATAATGTGGGCTCTAAGAAAATGGCCGCCGACAGAAGATAGAGGTCAGGCAGCCATAGCCCACAAAAAAGATGGCCGCCGAACGGCAATATCTGCATACAGGGTGGACAAACATGGCCGCCGATCACCTGATAGGGGCCAGTGGGTGTGGCCGAACTACAGGAAGATGGCCGCCAGGCAGTTACAAGAGGCCAAACTTGGCATGGACCACCTCAAAATGGCCGCCGACAGCATGGAGACACAGAAACACAGGTAAGCAAAAATGACATTTCTTTTAAATGTTAGTTACAGCCAGCCCCGCTCCAGTGGGACCCCCTAGGTGACCCCCAGCACCCAGCAACCTTTAGCTAGAAGCCCAGGGAGGAGGGAAAGGCAGGGAGAGAGGGAAGAAAGGGGCCACAACCACTTACTTGATCTCTCCAGGAATGTCCAGCTAAATCACCCAGCCGAGGCAGGGGAGTTTTACTTACCTATCCTGCATGTATTCTGCTGGAAGACATTCCAAACAGATCATCGTCCGCGCACGGAAGGTGACTGTTGGCCAGGCATGCTGTGATTGGACCCAGAAGGGACGATCATATGTATGCCCTGGAGCATGACGCTCACCGGACAGGCTGCTGCGACTCGGCCGTAAGGTCAGCCGAAGCTGAGCGGTCCGATGCAAGCCTTGGAGCGTAAGCTCACCGGCCAGGCTGCTGCGACTCGGCCGTAAGGTCAGCCGAAGCTGAGCGGTCCGATGCAGGCCCTGGAGCGTAGGCTCACCGGCCACCCGTGGAGCGACGGGCATGTCGTGGAAAACCCAGCGCGTAGCTAGGGTCGGCACACGCTCGATGGCCGAAACTGGGGAGACTACAAGGATCGAGGATCCAGCCTGTCACCCAGTCGGCAGTTGATCGAAGATCGCAGGAAACAACAAATGTAGCAAAAAAATAAAAATATATATATATCTTTTTTCCCCGGACCAATGAGCCCGAAGGGAGCCATGTCCTACTCCTTGCTAGACAGAAAAAAACTGATCTGCGATGTGCAGACTGAGAGGGTATACCCAGAGGGTCCGCCCCCTGGGCGGTACTGTAGAAGGTGTGATGCAACACTTTTTACAAGTTTTTCTGCCTAGTCACTCCTAATTAACGGATAATACCCACTTTGTCAATAGAGAAGCTGTGTCGGTCCATGGACGAAAGAGTAAGATTCATTTCTGGCATACCTGCAGGGAGACAACCCATTTCCACAGTCGGCCACTCTCCAACTTTCACTTGAAAAATGACATTTGTAATCGGATTGCTTGCTACAGGCTATACTTTCACTTGCCTTCAATGTTTATAAATCAGCTCTTCTCTTTATAAGCCCCATCTGACAAATGTCGTAGTCACTGCATGATGCATTATCAAGTGATTAAGACAAGCGGATAGAACAGAATGAGGCAAAAACAACAGCTTACCTCTTGTGCTTTATTCGGCATTCTCATATGCTTAACACTGGGATATGCGCCAATTCTTTTCTACAATCTTAAGGAGAAAAAAAAAAGTGATATAAAAGGTTCTTTTTTTATTTGATAACAAACATGTCATACTTACCTGCCCTATGCAATTGTTTTGCACAGAGCAGCCCCGAGCCTCCTTTTCTGGGGTCTCAATGCTCCTGGCTCCTTCTGCCTTCAATCCCCCCTCCTGCAAGCTGCTTGCAGGGGGGTACACATGCTGGCTTGCTCCCGAGCCACACTGTGTGTGTGTCTATTGACATACACAGGATAGCTTGTCCCCACTCCCTCATCACTGGATTTGATTGACAGCTTGCTGAGTCCAATGAGGAGGAAGAAAGAGAGCAGCGCTGCTGCTCTCTGACACAGTTCTCAGGCTCAGGTAAGTATTTAGGGGTGCACAGCTGCACCTAAAGGATTTTTTTAATTTAATGCAGAGAATGCATGAAAGTGGTTTCCAGTCTGTAAAATAAAGAAAAAAAAGGCAGCAGCTACAAATCGTGTAGCTGCTGACTTTCAATAAGGGGACACTTACCTGTCTAATGATCCAGCACTGCCCTCACCCAAGCTAGTTATTCCCGGCACCGACATTCTGACTGTGGGCAGCTGGCTGTGCGACTTTTGGCTTCACAGCTGGCTGGCCCTTGCTGATGCACGAGTCCCAGTCTTCTGGGGCTTGTGACGTGTCCCAGAAGACTGCAGGGAGGAAGGGGGAGGAGAACTTCTGTAGCAGAAGTAAGAGCGGGTACCTGTCAAAACTCAGAGTAGAACTTAAAGTAGAACTTCCCCTTTTAAGTGGAGCTCCGCTCTAAGGTTAAAAAAAAAAAACACCTTTATCCTTTACAACCACTTTCTAACTACATTTTATAACAATGTAAAATGAATGTTAGCCCTGTTAATGTTGCCATTCTTATACAACTGGTGACACGATAACTGATCTTTCTCAGCCAAGGCTCCCTGGAACCCTAAATTTCCTCCAGAAGCTACTAGGAAATTAGCAACTTGTACCTCAGATAAATAACCACTGACACGAATAATCTTTTTTTGGTATCTGTAAGGGGGCATTCTGCTCACTGACCACCAATGTAAGGAGCATTCTTCCCGATGACCATAAAATGTTAGGGGAATGTTAGGGATCATTCTTCTTACTGATCCTCAATGTAAGGAGCATTCCTCTCAATGACCACCAATGTAAGGATCATTCTTGTCACTGACCACCAATGTAAGGAGCATTCCTCCTGATGACCATAAAATGTTAGGGGATCGGCTGCATACACTCCCACCCTAAGGACATAGCCCATACCTTTGCTGACTTTTATATGCACCTCTATATCAACCGTGACATCCCCAGTGGCCCCCTCCCCCCTGACCTCTCACTACGTATGACACAGTATCTAGACCAGAGTGGAGTATCCAAACTCCAGGACTCTGACCTAACGTCCTTAAATACGCCGATCACCGAAGAAGAGATAGAACAGGCCGTTAAATCCTTGCCTTCCCACAAATCCCCGGGCCCGGATGGCCTACCCTATGAATACTATAAGTCTTTCCTCCCCCTGTTACTCCCGCACATGTGTAAACGTTTTAATGCCTTCCTGCGAGACACTACTGTCCCGGCGGATATGCAGCGCTCCTTCATCACCCTGATCCCCAAGCCCGATAAAGACCCCGTTCTGTGTGCCAACTACAGACCTATCGCCCTCCTGAACTCAGACCTAAAAATCTTTACAAAACTACTCTCTATCTGCTTAAATATGGTCCTCCCCTCCCTCACCCACAAGGACCAGGTGGGCTTTGTACCGCTCAGGCAGGCAGGAGACAACACTAAGAAGGTGATTGACCTGGTGGACGTGGCGAACAGGGAGAAATCGGCATCCCTGCTCCTTAGCCTGGACGCCGAGAAGGCTTTTGACCGGCTTGGGTGGCCCTTCCTGTTTGAGACGCTCCGCCATGTTGGGTTCCGGGGTCCTTTTTTGCGAGCAATCCAACACCTCTACTCCAACCCGTCCTCTCAGGTAAAAACTCCCTTTGCCATCTCGCCCTCGTTCTCTGTAACCAATGGCACGCGGCAGGGGTGTCCACTCTCACCCCTGCTATTCGCGTTTTGCGTTGAACCCTTGGCAGCCTCTATCCGAGGTAACTCGGCTATCCGGGGAATCTCGGTACGAGGTCGGGAATTTAAAGTTTCCATGTTCGCAGACGATGTTATTCTTTCACTGACGCAGCCTAGGATCTCTCTTCCAAATCTCCACGCGGTACTGGCCCTCTATGGAGCCCTTTCGGGATTCAAAATTAACACTTCCAAGTCGGAGGCCCTGCCTATTAATATTCCTGAAACGGAAATCGCTCAGTTGAAGGCCAACTTCCCCTATCACTGGAAAAATAATACCTTGAAATATCTAGGAATACACATCACCCCAAAATTCTCTACTCTATACCAGAACTTCCCCCCACTCTTCCGTTCGATTAGAACCTTGCTCACGCAATGGATGCAACATCGCATTTCTCTCCTTGGCCGGATCGCCTCAGTTAAGATGGCGATTCTCCCGAAGCTCCTTTACCTCTTCCAAACACTGCCCATCCCAGTTCCCTACAAACACCTGAGAAGCCTCCAATCTGACCTCATTAAATTTATCTGGAACTACAAGAGACATAGGGTCCCTCAGTTGGTACTATTGGCGGCTCGTTCGGATGGGGGCTTGGCTGTCCCTGACCTAGTCAGGTATTACCAGGCGACCCAGCTACGTGCTATAGCCTCATGGTTCACTCAACGGTCCTATAACAAGTGGATGGAGATCGAGAAAATATGGCTAGCCCCGACCCACCCAAATAGCCTGCTTTGGAGTGCGGGTGCGGAGGTCCCCCCCGAAAGATTGTTGGGGTCCATGTCTCAGCTAAGACGACTCTGGCGCAGGGTGGCGGGTCCATATGGGTTGAACTCTGAACGTTCGCTCTTGACTTCGTTCGTCTGTAATCCCAAAGTGCCGGATAGCCTCTCCCACCAAATGTCGCACCCCTGGACATCCCGGAATCTATTTCATTTCGGGAATCTAGTGGAGCTCGTGAAGCGCACATTATTACCCTTTCCTAGACTTCAGACCAAATTTGGTCTACCGCGCCAGGCATTTTATAGCTATGTACAAATCCGCCACTATGCTCTGACCATAGCTCCCGACCTACACTTCTCCCCCCCAACCCCCTTTGAGTCCTTGGTCCTGGCAGGCTCTGCCCAGAAGGGCTTAATCTCATCCATATATAAAATACTTAACGCCTATTCCATGGACTCGAGGGGTAAACATTCCTACATGAGTAGGTGGGAGAAGGCCCTCAATGAGGAAATTCCTTTAGAACAGTGGTGGATCATATGGTCTCGGGCGGCGAAGAGCTCCCTCTGTACTTTGTACAAGGAAAATACTTACAAAATCCTTCTTTTTTGGTACATGACCCCTGACATGCTCCACATCATATACCCCTCCAGCTCAGACCGCTGTTGGCGCTGCCAGAAAGATAGGGGGTCCCTCCTTCACATTTATTGGAGTTGCACTCTACTCACCCCCTACTGGACTGAAGTACAGCAGCTGTTGTCACGGTTGTTGGAAATGCCGATCCCCATGACTCCCAAATTCTTCTTGCTAGGCCTCTCGCCGCTGCGGCTTCTCCCACCCTACAAAAAACTGACATACCATATCCTCACAGCCACACGCTGTCTCATAGACCCAAACTGGAAAAAACAATCCCCCCCTACTCCCGAGGCCTTGCACACTAGAATCAAAGACGTGGAGCTGATGGAGAAAATGATGGCCAGGATGCAAGATAAGCTGGACATTCACGACAAAGTCTGGGAGCTGTGGCACCTTCGGGGGGATCCACCATGACCAGGTGACTGAGCTACCATGATGATCTCTCTTCTTTTCTTTCCTCTTTCCCTCTTTCTTGCTCTCCTCAGAGTATTCTAGGGAATCCCTTTGTCCCGAATAGTTTGCTGGATGTTTTTTTTTATGACGCATTTCCGCATTACTTCCATCTTTGGTTGGGTGCCTGCTATTCCTTACAAGTATATGGATAAAACCTTACTGTATTTGTTTGACAACCTGGAAACGTAATGTTCTCCATATTGTGAAGTCTTACATCCCTTTGTACTTTCTTTGTAGAAAACCACAATAAAAATTGTTATTTGATAAAAAAAAAAATGTTAGGGGAATTCTTCACAATAACCATTAATGGAAGGATCGTTCTTCTTACTGACCCTCAATTTAAGGGGAATTCTTCTCAATGACCACCAATGTAAGAAACATTCATCCCGATAACCACCAATGCAAGACGAATTCTTCACACTGACCATCATTGTAAGGACCATTCTTTTTACTGACCACCAATGTAAGGAGCATTCCTCTTGATGACCACCAATGTAAGGGGAATTTGTCTTACTGGACTACAAATGTAAGGAACATTCTTCTTACTGACCACTAATGTGAGGCACATTCTTCTCACTGACCACACATGGAAAGAGCAGTCTTCCCACTGATTATCAATGTAAGGAGCATTCTTCTCACTGACCACCAATTAAAGGACCATTCTTCTCACTGACTACCAATGTAAGGAGCATGCCTCCCCATGACCACCAATGTAAGGAGCATTGTTCTCACTGATCACCAATGTAAGGAGCATTCCTCCCGGTGACCACCAATGTAAGGAGCATTCTTCTCACTGACCACCAATGTAAGGAGCATTCCTTCCGATGACCACCAATGTAAAAAGCATTCTTCTCACTGACCACCAATGTAAGGAGCATTCCTCCCGATGTTAGGGGAATTCTTCACAATAAACCATCAATGTAAAGATCGTTCTTCTTACTGACCACCAATGTAAGACGCATTCCTCTCAATGACTACCAACGTAAGGAGCATTCTTCTCACTGACCACCAATGTAAGAAACATTCCTCCCGATGGCCACCAATGTAAGGAGAATTCTTTACACTGACCATCAATGTAAGGACCATTCTTCTTACTGACCACCAGTGTAGGATACATTCCTCCCGATGACCACCAATGTAAGGAGAATTCTTCACACTGACCATCAATGTAAGGAGGATTCTTCTCACTGACCACCAATGTAAAGAGCAATAGAAGATCAGATGTCATCAAAAGTCTGACAGAGGCTGGACTGTCAAATGTCTGATCAACTACAGAGAGTGTAATGTTTTAAACGGTTGACTCCTGAAACTCCATAACTAAGGCTAGCAATAACACATATAGAATTTATTTTGTTCTGCTTGAAGGCTGAAATAAAGATGTCAGATTCCTTTATCCATGCTAAACTGCCTGGATAGATGAATCTTCCACTGTGACTATCAGGTTCTGACAGCTTGCAGCACTGGCTGTCAGAATGCCCAAACAGTGCCTGCATCAAACTATGGATTTTGGGTGAAATGGTGATGACAAGGCCACTCACTGATCAATTTTCACTAAGGTTAGGGTCAGCTCAAGTAAAGCTAAACAAGGATAAAAAATAAATCTGTTTGTTTGTACATATGCCTTATGGTTCTACAATTCTAAACAAATCATCATTATTATCATTATTATAAAAATATTCAGCTTTATACCTAAAATATCTTACCTTTTCAAGAACATATTCCCTCATATATTTATTAGAGCTCTGCCATACTCCCTATACTCTAATGCCGCGTACACACGACCGTTTTTAATGTCATTGAAAAAAAACGACGTTTTTCTCGACGTGATTCTTCTCAAGCCTGCCTTGCCTACACACTATCATGAAAAAAAATGCTAGAGCAAAGCGCGTGACGTACGAAATGTACGACTGCACTATAAAGGGGAAGTTCCATTCGGATGGCGCCACCCTTTGGGCTGCTTTTGCTGATCCTTGTGTTAGTAAAGTTTGGTGAGAGACGATTCGCGCTTTTCAGCCTCGTGCTCTTCAGTCTGTTACAGCGTGACAAATGTGCTATCTCTATTACGAACGCTAGTTTTACCAGAACGAGCGCTCCCGTCTCATAACTTGCTTCTGAGCATGCACATTTTTTTTCACGTCGTTAAAGCCTACACACGCCCGTTTTTCATGACGTGAAAAATTACGACGTGAAAAACGAGAAAAATTTGAGTATGTTCCAATTTTTTAATGGCCATTTTTCACGTAGTGAAAAATGCTCTGGAGCCCACACACAATCGTTTTTAATGACCAAATTAAAAAATGGCATTTTTTTCGTCATGAAAAACGGTCGTGTGTACGCGGCATGAGGACTACACTACCCAACTACAAGCTGCAATCTAGTGTCATATACTGAATATTATTACAGAACAATGCATTTTGAATATTTCACACATAAATTATTTACATGCTGTCAGTTAATAAAATGAAAATAAATAAATAAAAAAGACTACATTTTGATAATAATCAGCATTAAATTACATTTTACAAATTCAAAGGCTGAGGTGTAAAAAAACTAAAAATAAAAAGTCATAATTTTGTATATAAACAGCGGCCAGGATGAATACTAGCATACAAGATCACATAGAACAAAAAAAAGAATCTGGTAGATATATATATATATATATATATATATATATATATATGTATAAAAAAAAAAAAAAAAAAAAAGGATTTCAGATGCGATATCTATTTCAGCCTACCTTTTTTCTGCCATACAGTAAATAGAGAGCAAACCCTGTGATGTTCCCAAAAGAATAGAGACAAGAAAGTCATTCCTGTCTTTATCACGATGTGTTGTTAAGAGGTAACTACAACAGAAGTTGACATTCATCCTGTTAAAAATTAAAAAAAATCAATTATTCTTAGCTGTTCCTCATGACTGGAGATCATAGACCAGAAGACCTGGATTCACAATCACTTTAACCTTCAGCGCTATGTCAAAGTCAAGATAACAACTATGGAGCTGTTGTAGCGGTTCTCTAAATAAGAAGTATATACTGCATTACATAACTTAGGGAACTATGAAATCCACAACAGGTTGGCGTTAACAAAAAGCATTTGTCATCTACAATCCATTTGCAGCACCCAACGGAGGATTGTACTGTCTTGTATAATCAGTGGCGGCTGGTGCTCAAAATTTTTGGGGGGGCGCAAACAAACTGAAAGATTCTGGAAAAAAAAAAACCATCAAACACAGCCACTGTGCCCATCAAACGCAGACACCGTGCTATCAAATGCAGCCACCGAGCTATCAAATGCAGCCACCGTGCCCATCAAACGCAGCCACTGTGCCCATCAAACGCAGCCACCGTGCCATCAAACGCAGCCACCGTGCCATCAAAAGCTGCCACTGTGCCATCAAAAGCAGCCACTGTGCCATCAAACGCAGCCACTGTGCCATCAAAAGCTGCCACTGTACCCATTAAATGCTGCCACTGTGCCCACTAATCACTGCCACTTTACCCAAAATGTTGCCACTGTGCCCATTAAACGTAGCGAGCGATGTTCAATGTCTTTCTCAATGTCTTCTCCCGCCACTGTGCCTATTAATCGCTGCCACTTTGGCCCAAATGCTGCCACTGTGCCCAATAATTGCTGCCACTTTGCCCCAAATGCCACTGTGCCAATTAAATGCTGCCACTCCATTAATCACTGCCACTGTGCCCCCTGCCCATCCGGCACTTACCCTGTCTCGGGTGGGCAGCGGGTAACGGCGGCAGGCGATGTCCGATGTCTTCTCCCGCCCACCCTCTCCTATGATTGGATGCCTGATAGGTGGCGTCCAATCACAGCGCCTGTCGTTTCAGCCAATCAGGTGACAGGTAACAGACCCGGCTACCTCATTGGCTGAGAGGCGGGTCAGTGTTAGAAAAGCGACTTATTCGCTTTCATAACACACAGCTGAGTGAACAGCGAACGCCCAGCATGGCACCCACTGTTCACCATTTTGGACGCCTATTAGAGCCTATGGCTCTAATCAGCTGCTTCCAAAAAATACACTGCCGCTGTAATTTAGGCGCCCGGCGCCCGACAAGGCCCTCCATAGATCAGTAGAGTCCCTATCAGAGTCCCCATAGATCAGTAGATCGGTGTTCCTGTCCCATAGGTCCCTGTAGCTCGGGATCTGGAAGTATGAGCATGTTTCAGGGGGCGGGGCATATGTGACATCTTTGGTTTCTATGACATACCAACCAATGACTGCAGCTCAGCATTTAGTGAAGGCGGCACCGGAGGAAAATGTACACATTGTACAGTAATAGGTGGGCGGGACTTGGAGGGCCTTTCTGGGAGTAGAGGTAATGATTAGGGATGAGCCGAACACCCCCCCCCCCCCCCCGTTCGATTCACACCAGAACCTGCAAACGGACCTAAAGTTCGCGCAAACTATCGAATCCTGTTAAAGTCTATGGGACTCGAACGTTCGTAATCAAAAGTGCTAATTTTAAAGACTAACATGCAAGTTATTGTCCTAAAAAGGGTTCGGGGACCCGGGTCCTGCCCCAGGGGACATGTATCAATGCAAAAAAAAAGGTTTAAAAACGGCAGTTTTTTCGGGAGCAGTGATTCTAATGATGCTTAAAGTGAAAAAAAAAAAATGGTGAAATATTTCTTTAAATATCGTACCTGGGGGGTGTCTAAAGTATGCCTGTGAAGTGCCACGTGTTTCCCCGTGTTTAGAACTGTCGCTGCACAAAATGACATTTCTAAAAGGAAAAAAAGTAATTTAAAACTGCTTGCGGCTTTAATGTAATGTCTGGTTCCGGCAATACGGATGAAAATCATTGAGAAAATCGGCATGAGTACCCCCCAGCCCATTTGGGTCTTGTATGGATATTAAGGGGAACCCCGCACCCAAATTAAAAAAAGGAAAGGCGTGGGGCCCCCAGGTCCTATATACTCTGTACAGCAGTATACAGGCGGTGCAAACAAGACAGGGACTGTAGGTTTGTTCTCAAGTAGAATCGGTTTGTAATTTAGAACAGGTACATTTTTAAAGTGTAGCTCCAGCCCAAAAAACTATTTTTAAGCTTTTTGGAAAACATAAGGAATTTGTTTTGCTGTCTGTGCACCTCTTCAGAAGATTTCACCTCACTTTCTGTCTCAATGACAATTGGTTTTTGAAAATGTGGGGTTTTTAGTGAAACAAGGATTGGTGATAAAGCATACGTAGAGAGGAGACACCTTTTTCCCAAAATAACTCTTACAGGAGAGAATTCCCCTTCCAAGGGGTAGATTTCCTCTCACTTCCTGTTGTCTCCCTCCATTTGCAAGTAGGAGTCGTTTGTAAGTTGGATGTTTGAAAGTAGGGGCCTGCCGTATATACTCTGCAGAAATTTGGGCCTTAGGTGTTGATGTTGCCACAACACTGTTAGCCCTCACAGTTACTCTTGGTGGGCGCAGGAACAGGCCCTGCTGTGAAATATTAGATCAAGAATTGTAAATTACATGCCCCTGTTGAACAGGGGCAGAAAAATTGGGCCTTGAGCACAGGTGCTGGTGCTGATCAGATGAGACCAAAATTGAACTTTTTGGCCTAAAAGCAAAACGCTACGTGTGGCAGAAAACAAACACACGATCCCCACCGTGAAACATGGTGGTGGCGGCATCATGTTGTGGGGATGCTTTTCTTCAGCAGGGACAGGGAAGCTGGTCAGAGTTGATGGGAAGATGGATGGAGCCAAATACAGGGCAATCTTAGAAGAAAACCTGTTAGAGTCTGCAAAAGACTTGAGACTGAGGTGGAGGTTCACCTTCCAGCAGGACAACGACCCTACAATGAGCTACAATGGAATGGTTCAGATCAAAGCATATTCATGTTTTAGAATGGCTCGAAGTCCAGACCTAAATCCAATTGAAAATCTGTGGCAAGACTTGAAAATTACTGTTCATAGAGGCTCTCCATCCAATCTGACAGAGCTTGAGCCATTTTGCAAAGAAGAATGGGCAAAATGTCCCTCTCTAGATGTGCAAAGCATGTAGAGACATCCCCAAAAAGACTTGTATCTGTAATTGCAGTGAAAGGGGGTTCTACAAAGTATTGCCTCAGAGGGGCTGAATACAAATGTCCCCCTCACTTTTCACATACTTATTTGTATCATCTATCGTTTCCCTTCCACTTCACAATTATGTGCCACTTTGTGTTGGTCCATCACATAAAATCCCAATAAAATACATTCACGTTTTTGGCTGTAACATGACAAAATGTGGGAAATTTCAAGGGGTATGAATACTTTTTCATGGTACTGTAAGCAAGGCCCGGTTCAATCCCAAGCCTTGGGCCCCTAATCCTCCAAACCTGCAGACAGGTCCCCTTACACATCCTGAAGGGACGCCCCCACTTTCCTATGTGGGGGTAATGTCTATTGGCCATTGGGTACACCTGGTCTACAAGCATCTTGAATGATCAGTTAAGAGATGTGGTGCTCAGGGGCTGCAAGCTTGAGTCCCGCTCTCTGCCCATACCCCACTTTTTTGTTGTCCAGCCAGTTATACAGGCAGGTAGGAAAGCATGAAGTGCAGTGGGGGTGGGAGGAGAGAGCGGGACTCTAGCTTGAAGCCCCCTGGACACCACGTCTCTTACCCGAGCTTCTGAGATGCTGGCTGACCAGGTGACTGAAATGTCCAACAGACATCCCCCCACTTTGGAAAGTGGGGAACTCCTTTTAGGACGTTTAAGAGGACCTGTCTGCAGGTTTGGGAGATTTAAAGGCCCAATGCTTGTGACTGAACAGGGCCCCTGGCTCAGGTCTGGCCCTGGAGGTTGAAGCTTGGGAGGAAGAAAGGAACTCTTCTTGGCTTCAAAGAGTCTTTCTGGCTTTCTCTGCTGGGAAAATGAGAACTCTTCCCACCAGTGAGGTCCTTCATGGAGAAGTCTAATGCCTCACTCATATGGGGCGTATGAATCTGTACCCTGTGTGGGTTGCGTTTACCCCAGAAAGGACATCCATTCGGGTGCAGTTGCGCGGACACACCCTGGGTGTGTTTAGGGCCAAACCCACATGGATAGCATATTGGGAACAGCGGCTGCACCCCAGTTGACAGCAATGGGACTGCCTACACAGGATGCTGGGAACACCTTTGCACCCCCGTTCTGGTAATCACGGCCCTCCCATGGGGTACGGATTCATACCCCCTGTGTGAATAAGGCCCAAGGATAAATGCAATATTTAGCTCCATTATGTTGCTAATTTGGGGACCACTGTACCCCTCTGTTATTTGGGCGTGTTTTATTATAGGAGTGTTATATATTGTAGCTTAGGATAAGTTTGTGGAGGTGTGCGTTATTCTTTGGGTGCGTTTTGGATTGTTACACATATATTGTAGTTTAGGAAAAGTTTGGATTTCTTCTGGAGGCGCTTTGAGTGGCCATAACTGATGTACACAGCTCAGCAGGGGAGAGCCTTAGAAAACAGAGGCCATATATGGGCCAGCACAGAGGCGTAAGGGTTTGCCTTGCAGCACTGGGGTCCTTGGTTCAAATCCTGACCAGGACACTATCTGCATGTTCTCCCTGAGCTTGTGTGGGTTTCCTCCGGGTACTCCAGTTTCCTTCCACACTACAAAGACATGCTACCTTGTGTTGCTGGTGCAGTGGTGAGCATAGCTGCCTTCTCAGCAGCCGATCTTGGTTCAATACCCAGCCAACGTCATCTCCAAGTACTTGGAGTCCCCAGAGTGAAAAGTGCAATACAAGTTTAATGCTGAGTATAATTAGCGGTGGAATAAAGAATAAAGCGAATGTGTGGTATGTTTGAGGAAGAAATTAAAATGTTTCCCTAGAATCTATAGAAGGTGAACGCACCAACTGATAGAAGACACTTGGGCTGTGTTAACGTTCTGTATCGCGGGCAGAATTACGGCGATTCCTGAATCACCACAAAACGCGGGATGCGCTTGCGATTCCGTTACTTTCAATGGGACCCCAATCACAGGACAATTTTGCCACGATTGTCGCCCGACAAATTGCGCTAACAAAATCGCAGGACACTAGTCGCCCAAAAGCAGTCCCGCGGTTTTGTTACAAAATCACGCCGCAATTTGGGTGCCATTGAAAGTAAGAGGATTGCAAGCGCATCCCGCGTTTTGCAGTGATTCGGGAATCCGCAACACCTAGGTGTGAACAGAGCCCAAGTCCTCACCCCCCAGCAGGAACATTACACCAATAGTTTGCCCCCAGCAGGAATATTACACCAATAGTCCCCCCCACCCAGCAGGAATATTACGCCCATACTCCCCCCAGCAGGAATATTACAAATATATCATCAAATTGTACAGTACAATACATAGATAAAATACTGTGCTCATGACGAGCTGTGTGAATTCCAGTAGGAAAGATTATCTCCTTTGGCCTGACGTGTTTCGGGAAATGTATCCCTTTTTCAGGGGCATTTTGAGAAGATAATGTAAATATCATTCTGAAAAAGAGCAAAAGAGTGATTCTCAGAACATATCCAAGGCTGCGTCAATGTGAAGGATAGCCATGCCATAACATACATACCAGCATGGAGTCATGGGTCAAAAATAAAAACTTTATAACATCGTTTTAGATGAAAAAATAAACAAAAAAAAAGGAGCTTTCGTTGCATGGCCACCATCACGCGTCAGGCCAAAGGAACTAATCTTTCCAACTGGAATTCACACAGCATTTTATCTATGTATTGTACTGTACAATTTGATGATATATTTGTTATCACAAATAGTGTATTTTAAAATTGTATCTTAATTAACTTTGCCATTTTATTATATTACGCATATCTTGAGTTCGCCTATAAAGTCCCATGTTACCAGGGGGTACCTTTTCCTCTTTTTTCACTAAAAGAAATTGTAAAGTCTCCTTCTTTTTTTTTTTTAAATGACAAACATGTTATACTTACCTGCTCTGTGCAGTTGGTTTTGCACAGAACAGCCCCAACCCTCCTCTTCTCTGGTCCCTCTTTGCTGCTCCTGGCCTCTCCCTCCTGTTAAGTGCCCCAACAGCAAGCTGAGGGACTAGTGGACATCGCTGGACAGATGGGGCTCATGTAAGTATTAGCAGGGGCTGCTACACATAGAATGCATTAAGATTAAAAACCTTCTGTCTTTACAACCCCTTTACCTGTGAAGTCATCAAATGGCTGGTGTCATACCTCATCACATGTGCAGTGCCATGGCAACTGCAAATCAGGGACTAAAATGGAACTTTACCCATACCAACTTGATAAAAATAATGTTTCTTTAGCATGAATTAAATTATTAATTCCACATTAATAATTATGCTACCAAAATTAGTGTGCACTGTAAATTGCCTCCAGCATTTTTCCTCTTGCTGGGGGCTATCATTTTGCTGAAGCCCAGAGTCCCTGAGCAGCAGTAAATCTTTAGGCTGACGGCAGATCGGCCTCTACAAATTTGGCACGGTGCCTAAAAATAGAGCGCAACTGAGCATGTGCAGAGCAGAGGGAAACACTAGTACTGGATTTTAAAAACAGTATAGACACTTATTTTGTTTTATATAGCTTTGCCTGCAAAAGGGGCCAGACTGAAGTGATATAGGACTTAATTTTCTAACTAAAGTTCCACTTAAAACATGGCTCTTCTTAAACAGAACTACTGAATAAGACACATTCGGTTTAAAAGGCAAAAAAGCTCAAATGATAAAAGTAAAATAGAAAAGCATTTATTCACACCAATCACACATACACACACAAAAAGTGCTATTCTTACAATCATACAGTTTAAAAAAAAAAAACTCTTTATCAAAGTCCTTTACTGATCAGTCCGTCTTTGGCGTATGTTACGGGATTTTACATTTTCCAGCTTCCTTTTTTTGAAAACAGAAGTCCCAGTTACTGTGTCCCCAAGAGAGGTGATGGTCTTCTCCTTGAAATGGACTCTTGGCTCCTGTGGGAGGTCAGGTACTGAGGCTTGTGGTTCATCATATTCCATATTTGGAAGCTCTAAATCCACATTGTCGCTGTGAGAAAAATATATCACTAAAATTAGATGAACTTTTTTTCCACCTATATACAGTACATCAAATGAGCTTTCTGTATTTGCCTATATTGTACAGGATTTCATCTAACAGTTTGACCCCTTTCACACTGGGGGTGTTTTTCAGGCGCTATATCGTTAAAAATAGCACCTGCAATCCACCCTTAAACTGCTGCTGTATTGTCCCCAGTGTGAAAGCCCGAGGGCTTTCACACTGGAGCGGTGCGCTGGCAGGGCGTCAGGAAAAGTCCTGCCAGCAGCTTCTTTGGAGTGGTGAAGGAGCGGTGTGTTTACCGCTCCTGCCCATTGAAATCAATGGGGCAGCGCGGCTATACCGCTGGCAAAATGCCGATATTGCGGCGCATTGCGGGCGGTAAAATAGTGGCGTTTTACCGCTATTTTACCACCGACGCTATGGGTGGCACCAGTGTGAAAGGGCGCTTATATAGATTTTACCATTATGATGGTTAGAAAAAATACTTGAGAACCCATCTTTAGTGTAGTGTAGAAAAGAAGCACTGCTCATCAATGTAGTTATCAGCACTGCTAACATAGATATGTTTTACCTTATCTAAACTCATAAGCAAACCTTTAAATACCTTACTAAACCTTAAATACATTGGATGCATTCGTTTTCATTTTAGATTTTTAGATTTTTTCCCTTTATTTCTATTTGGTGATCTGGCCATTAAGTTGGTTATTTTTTACCTTCTTATAAAAGACCAAGCCGTCCAGCAAAAATGGCAGTTAGAGGGTTGAGACAAACCATATAAAACACGGACAGGGGTGCTTACAATGATCAGCTTTTATTAATTTATACAAAACCTTTGTAACTGCTTATAAAGTGTTAGCTGGAGTTCAGGTGTAATTTGTTAGTCAAGTCCATCTAATCTGGGTGGTTATGACTAAGGCCTTATAGGCTGAAACGCGTCAACCTTTCCTATTTGCGTTTGTCTACTGTGGCTTGTCAATAAATACGTAAATTTTTTAAGAGCAACGACCGGAGTGCGGATCATTTTTTCTTCATTCACTTCTACTCAGCCAGCGACTGTGGATCGAGCACCTGGGAGCTCTGCTTTCTATGTGATGTATGGGTAGTAGCATGGACTTTTTGTTTATCATCTAATATGCTACCCTCCACCCAGACAATACTGCTTTCCAGAGGTGTCGGCTTTACCAATTCATCCAGAATGGGGACACCCTAAAGGCCCGTACACACGATACCCAATTCTGATGGAAAAATTCATACGAGGAGCTACCTGCCGATTTTCGGATCGTTATGGTGCTTTCGACAGTCGATTTCGCTTTTTTGTCAGACATAAGCTGGATGTGCAGACTATAATTTTTTTTTGTCAGATTTGAGCTCAACGTCGGATTTTCGTTTCATTAGTACGGTTTTCGTAAGAAAGAAAAATTGTAAGAGCAAGACTACACATGCTCAGAAACAAAAGGATACATTACAAAACTACTCAACACATTACGTCACTTCTGACGTTGTATTCGGTCTTGCTTAAATTTTCGTATTGCGAGTAACCTCTTCACTTTCGACATGAGACTAGCATGCCACAAAAAAAACGGACATTGTTCAAAAATCTAAGCGTGTGAACGAGGCATGTTACTGGCTGGATCAGCAGGTGAAAAAAAAAAAAAAACTTAAAAAAGAAACCTATGCAGCCACCCAGATGCTACCAGTTCCTGATTTAGAAAGAGGACAATTCAGTTGTGAGCAAAAATACCAAAACAACTTATTGGTATTATAATAACCCTTTTGCAGTTTTTGTGTTTAATACATACATTTAAAAAATACATTTTATACCTGAAGATTTAAAACCCCTAAAACATTTTAGATTTTCTTAAAACAGACAGAAGACGGATACATTTTTTTTGTGGCTATTCAAAATATGTATGTCACATATTAGTGCAACATTTTTTTTTAAGCGCAAAATTTTTGGTAAAATAAAAGATGAGTGCTGAGTAAATAGATGTCAAGCCTTAAAACTGCGTGTGCCTGTGAAACGGCAACACATTTCTGCACCCCAAATTCTCAATAGGCGACACTTTAAAAGCTCCTACAGGTCATCAGTTTAGAGTAGAGGTATTGAATTAACATTTATGGAGGTCTAGTCCGTAAAATGTTCTTCCAGCAGGGGGTCCAATTGTAGTGTATGATGATTCAACACCCCCAAATCCTTAACGTCACAGAGTACCAACCCCCCCCCCCCCATATCACCATCTATCACTGTTCTCAGTGTCTAAGTCTTGGTGTAATATATTTCTAAAAAAAATCCCCACTAAACAAACACGCATGCTCAGAAGCAATTCTCAACCTAACACAACATTAGCAGAAATTGCCCAAAGGGTGGCGCTAAAGAGCTGAAAAACCACGTAGTTTTGTGTTTGTTGGCCGACAATTATTTGCCGTTTGTACACAATACAAGTTCCTGGCCTTCTGACAAAATTCCTATGCTTTGTCTGATGAAAATCCGATTGTGTGTATGAGGCTTACGTGTCTGGGTGTAACTTACATTTCCCAAAAAAAAAATAATATCCAACTAAACATTATTTTTCATTACACTAGGGACAAAAATCCCCTATGTAGTTTTTCTTGGTGTCAGGCTCTCTTCAATGAGACATCTGGGGTTTGCTTATTCGACAGTTGCCAGGGTGTGTGAAAAAAAAAAAAAAATTGGGTGGCTATACAGTCGCCCGATCACTTCCATCTGACAGCTGGCTTGTCATATTTACACACATTACTACAGCAGCTGGGAGTGTGTAACCCCTCCCCCCCCCCCCGCTGATGTTGGTGTATGACATACGTTGGTGGCAGCGAAAGGGTTACTATTGCTACTTACTATGGGTCTTCCTCCTGTGTAACTTCCTCCCATGACCCGTATGGATTGGCCTTTTTTGGCCTTTGGCTGGGAAGCTTCTTAGAGGAATCATCTTCTTTAGTATCCTGCTTGACTTCATTGTCTTCTTCTTTACTATCCAATTCAGGCGTCTCATCTTTTTTCTTTTCCTTTTTACTCTACAAAAACACAAATTTTAATAAATTAATATTGTGCAAGCCACAAAGTTATATTTTTGGCCACATCTAGGAGCCTATATAATGAGCGTGTTTATAGATCTATTTTCTGAATAAAAAAAAAACAAAAAAACAAGTCCACAAAGAATGTCTTTCAGCATTTTGTAATTGCATAGGATTGCTTAAGGGTTAAAGAGTAATTCCACTTTTGTGAAGAAAAAACATTTCCCTCTGGGAGATTTATGTACATTACAAGGATTTTAAACTTTGTTGCAGATTCCTACCTTTTGTTGTTCTGAAGAAATCCTTGTGTGTTTCTGTGTCCATGCGGGAAAGTGGGTCTAATGGGAGTGGTTTCATAATTATCAATCAGCTGTGCACCTGTAGGGCACTAATGAGGAAAGCTGCTGGGCCTGCATCCCTTTAGATGCGATTACCTATTAGGAGTATCTCACCAAAAATGAGATTTGTGTTTCAGGGGATGCCTGAAATCTGACTTGTATCTTAGTGTAGACTTCTGGGAAAATCAGCGAGCCAATCACAGAGGCAGAAAACTATGTTTTGGGGAGCGTTCTGTACACATTCTGTGTACAGAACACCCCCCCCCCCCAGGTAGCCATATTGCATTCCATTTTCAGAAAATTACAGCGGCTGCAGATTGGAAAGGTATTTTTTAATAACATTCAATTACAATATGACTTGTGTCGTAATTGTATATGCTATATTATTATTTTTTCCTTTATTTGCCATTTTCTTCCCCCAGGAAAGTGGAGTTACCCTTTAGGTATAATTTACCATAGAAATTGAGAAAACCATGTCTTCTGGCACAATTATGCTGCAAACCAGTAGTCAGGTAATCCTGTAGTGTAGAGGATTTAGAACATGTTTACAGTACTCTCTCATCTACTACCATAACTTCTTATAAGTTTGGGGTTCAGACAAGCCTTTTAAAGCTGAACTCCATGTATGATCCCAATTGCATATTTACACTGGTCTATGCATATCTTATAATACTTGTGAAATCTGCCAATCAGTGTAGTATTAGTCTGTGCTACTACAGTGATTGCCTCAATCTTCCAGGTCTTGTACCAAGTGGCTGCCCCATTGTACATTGATCACAGGGGGTCACTCACTCGACAATGACACCATTCACAGAATGCCTTATATGTTTTTCAATATATACAAAGCATGCTCTGATTGGATGAGGTGGAGATCGTGACTTCAGTGCCCCTCTCCACCCCTTCAGAGAATACCTTGTAGTCTTTGTATTATTTTTTTTTTCAAAGTACTCTGTGAAGTGGAGCAGATGCTTGGCATAGGATCCGGACGATTGTAGCAATCACTGTAGTAGCGCTGACTACTACAGCAATTGCAAGCAAGATAATACCCGAGTTCAGCTCTAATACTCCTCCAGCCCACCGAAAATGTGGAAATTTCCAAACAGTCTTTAAAGTGTTACTAAACCCACAACAGTAAAATAAGTCTGTATATGCAGTAAAGCATGCTTGTTATACTCATTGTGAAACCTAAGGGGTTAATCCTCCGATCCCGTCCACTCTAATCCTCCCCTTCTTCCACTGTGCCCAATCTATCTCCTGATAGAACAGAGGCTGGGTGACAAGCTGCACATGCTCAGTTTGGTGTGTATTGCTAGACTTTCTTTTTTTTCTTGGGAGAGTGCATGTGAACAGCACAGGGCCAATCAGCACTGTCCAGACAGAGGGTCAGGGGTCCTGCAACCTCAAAAGGAGAGTCAGAGAATGAAAACTCTTCCTGCAAGCTCCAACCAGACAGACACTGATAGAAGTCTCAAGACTGCTCTAACTGCTAAAAAAAAAGGGGGGGGGGGAGGAGGGGTGCGGGTATTCAGCAGTTCATTTTTACTAAAACCATTGCATTTCCATGTTCTGTGTACTGTGGGAGACCAGATATAGTGAATGCAGAGTCCTGGGTTTAGTAACACTTTAAGTCAATGGGAATTAAAAAGCAGGTTACAAAAAGTGTGCATTACAAAGCTATACATTATATGACGTTGTGCAAAACAGTTTGATAAGCTCACGGCTGCTGTGCCTAATGAGGTAATGGTGGAAAAAAAAAAAAAAGGGGGGGGATTAGAAATGCTGTTTGTGGAAATGAGAAATGGAAGCAGAGGCTTCTAGCAGCCATCATCTGTTGACCACCTTGGTAAATAAAAAAATAAATAAAAAATGCAAAGATGAACAAGCAGCGCGAGCTACCAATTCCAGAAATTACACAGTGGCAATCAAGATAAGGGTGCTTAGACAATAGCAGGAGTGGATATAAGGCAGAAGAAGCCAGTGCCACTTTGTAACAAAATTTAACTAGGGACACATAGATGGAAGGTTGGGGCCTGGTGGCACTGGCAGTCAAGTTAAGGGTGCTCAGGCAACAGTTGAAGCATACAGTATATAAGGTAGAAGCTTTGATTGTTTTTTTGGAGGCCCCATTGAAACCAGAAGATTTTTTGGTAACCAAACCATCAATAACACAAAAGTTTGAGCTCGGCTTCGGACATGCAAGATTCATAAAATTTTGAATCCAACGTCATCATGAATTTGAGAATTTCCAGAATGGATAAAAAAATAAATAACCAAAAGCAAAAAAAAAAAAAGTCACTCATTTCCCCATAAACAGTTATTGTAAACAGCGGTCTTACCCGAAAATTTATTTTAGCAGTTTTTGTTACTGAAGGTGCTGATGGGGTTTCCTCTGATTGGCTGGACTCATCTGACGATGTCTCAGGTTTTAACTCCACACTGTCGGCCTTTTCCTCTGCAACTGTATCTTCTTGTTTGTCTGTGGGACTTTCTTGATCTTCTTTAGATGGAAGACCACAATTAAAGTCCTCTGGTTTTTCCCACCTGGATTCTGCAGAAAATAAAACCCCATTTAATTACTGCAGTCAGGGTAATGGATAGGCTATGATTATTGGTAGAAGCCCATACCTCCTGTTTCAGTATTGTAGTAGTACGTGTAACCCTCTTCAGATACACCTTCTACCCACACAGATTTGGCTACTTGTTTGGCTCCTTGCTATTAAACAAAAAAAATAAAATATAAAATACAATACAATACAATACACACACATATATATATGAAAAGATCATACATGTACATATAATGAGCATTAACGGATTTTGCCATACATGGGTATTGCCAGATCTGTAAAAAAAACTCACGCAAAACAAACTATTAAGGGATTTATAGGACCTTTGACCATAAAAGGTAATCTATTGCCATATAGAGCGAAGTTACTGGCAAAATAGGTCTACAGCTGGCTATACAAATAACTATTGGAACAATGAATGTAACCTTAACCACTTCAGCCCCGGAAGAATTGGCTGCTCAATGACCAGGCCATTTTTTGTGATTTTTAATCGGGACTGCGACATTATGGCGGACACATTTTTTTGGGACCACTGGCACTTATACAGCGATCAGTGTTATAAAAATGCACTGATTACTGAAAAAAGGTCACTGGCAGGGAAGGGGTTAA